>CM062288.1:137781692-138981692 GCA_031216915.1 Pictodentalium vernedei | reverse complement strand
TCGCATTTTGGACAGCGAAAATTGTTTACTGTCACCATGGATACATACCGGTGCCAGTATTGTTGATGATTCTGCATGGTACTGTCAATAGTGGTTTCTAAAAAATAAATGTCTGGTCATTCTTTCTTTCTCATGAAAATTTATTAATCCCTTGATTTACATGTACTTTCGACATAATAAATATGTTACCTGGCATTTAGCTGGCTGATACATTTCCATACAAGGCTCTGAAAGTTCATATCAGGTTTGGCTTCACCTTACCTGATATGAACTCTCATCGGCTTATATGGAAATGTATCAGCCAGCTACACACCATGTAACTTATAATAACTTTGTTGTCTATGTCAGATGATATAAATGCTGGGATTTCCAGTATTTCCATTAATGATCAAAGAGGTCATTTTTTCAGGACCTGTATTTCTAAATAGAAGAGTGATCTGTTCAGGGAATTTTTTTTTTTGCATATGGTAAAATCACTCAAAACCTTTCAAAACTCATTTTAAAGCTAGGAAAAAAAATCCCCCAGTGGACCCAATATACTCACCTTATGAAGTCAATAGGATAAACAATTTGTATGTGTGTGTGTTCTGTTTGCCTAAAATCACTCAAAATCCTCCAAAACTCATTTTAAAGCGAAAAAGAAAATTGTGCCCAATCGACACTCCCACTCTCCCAGGCAGAGCCTCAAATGATTGGGTGGGCTTCATTTGAACATTTTTTTAATCTTAGGCATGCACATTTAAATGTAAACAAATATGACCACAATAGGCACCATCACACGTCAGCAGAATTCATTAAAACAAATAGCAAATTTTCCATTGCATTCTCTGTTAAATTAAATTTCAAAGCCTTCTGGCACTCCCCAAAATCAGTCGAGCACAATGTGCAGTGAACATTAATTTATTTATTTATTGGGGTTTAAGGAGACACATTTCTGTACAATGGCTAATCGTGACCAACACATGGAGATAAAACCAAGTTTAGTTAATTGTTTATACCCATGTTGACCACACATTGCTCACTGTGTCCTGTTTTACCAATAAAACACTGCTTGTTTACCAAAGTAATCAAGCACTGATTCACTCCCTGAATTCCTAAGAGAAATGCAGTGAACAAACTTTCATCTATGAGTCCTAGTAACACTATACCAAATATCAAAAGATTCTACCTGGTGGATCTGAAGAAGAGGAGGATCCCAAATATGAAGCATACAGGCAACTGATTTGAACTGAGCAAACTTAAATCTGACCCCACCTATGGATGCTGAATATCAGATATCAAAAGATTTTGACAATGGATGTGAAGAAGACTTTTAAAGAATATTCCTCATATTCCACTTAGTTAAAATTTGGACACACACTTTGAACTCAAATATGACCCCAGGGACCTGATTTGAACACACATCAATCTGCACCTCCTAAGGATGCTGTATACTAAATATTAAAAGATTTTGACTGGTGCATCTGAACATCTTTTTTCAGCATATAAATTTAGGCTCCCATAGGAACCAGAGTTGAACAAACTTGAATCTGTCCCCATACAGATACTATATACCAAATTTCATAGATGTTTGACTGGTGGGGCGGAAGAAGACTTTTTTAAAGAATTTCATCATATTGCACTATGTTAAAATTGAGACTCACATAAGGAGCCTGAAGATAAACCCAGGGACTTGATTTCAACAGACTAGAATTTGACCCCTCTAAGGATTTTGAATGTCAAACATCAAAAGATTTTGACGGATGGAGAAGATTTTTTTAATTTAAAAAAAAAATGCTGATAGGATCACCGATCCAATGTCGAGTTGTGACAGCACAAAAGTCGGTTTAATCATTATGAACTTATCGTCCGGAAACCAGTTGTTTACAATTTACTATGTGAAGGGTCACTGTGACCTTGGCCTTTGCCCTAGTGATTCCAAAATAAATAGGGCTCTTTCTTGCACCAATGCCAACCTACCTATGAAGTTTCTTGAACATGGGTGGAACCATTATCAAGTTATCATCCGGAAACCAATTGTTTACGATTTATTATGTTCAAGGTCACTGTGACCATGACCTTTGACCTAACAAGTCCAAAATAAATTGGCTTTTCCACTCACCTAGGCCAACCTACCTATGAAGTTTCGTGAATATGGGTCAAACCATTATCAAGTTATCATCCGGAAATTAATTGTTTAAGAGTTACTATGTTGAAGGTCACTGTGACCTTGACCTTTCACCTAGTGAGTCCAAAATAAATAGGGTTCTTCTGCTCAAGAAGGCTACCCTACATATGAAGTTTCATAAATGTGGGTTGAACCATAGTCAAGTTATCATCCAGAAACCAAATGTTTATGATTTACTATGTTCATGGTCAATGTGACCTTGACCTTTGACCTAGTGAGTCCTAAATAAATAGGGTTCTTCCTCCCACTGATGCCAACCTACATATGAAGTTTCATGAACAGGGGTCGAACCATTATCAAGTTATCATCCAGAAACCAATTGTTTACACCCACCTGCCCAGAACCCACCCACACAACCGCCTGCCATTCATCAAACTATAAGTTGAGTTTGACTTCGTCACAACTTGACTAAAATTGTGGGTGCTAACAGATTTCTGCCTCTTGTGGTGCGTCCTGTGGGCATGGCAACTTAATCTGAACAAACTTTGAATTGACATGTGATATACATATTATAAGGAATACACATATCAAATTTGGTTCAATTTGATTTAGTAGTTTATGAGGAAATTAGATAATGTCAAGGATGGACAACAGACTGAAAGTGATCAGTAAAGCTCCCATTGAGCTTTGCTCAGGTAAGCTGATAAAAGGATATTGGTTGGACTTCTGTAAAGACACCACTTTCACATTCATACCAGAAGGTACCTGTTCCACCACCAGTTATATATTTACATTCAATATTTTTGTCTTTCAGGCACTGAAATAAAAAGAATGAAAGTGTCAATGACACTGTAGCTCAACTTGTTAAGACATGTACATGTATAGTATGTGACACCGCAATGACAAACATCTAGGTAATGACCTGATAACAAAGGTACATATAAAGTATTGTAATGGTCTGTACATAAATACTGACCGTAGCTTGTAACAAATGTATAGGTAAATTATTGTAAAGGTGGGTGACAGTCAGATGCTAAACTAGAAAAGAAATCTTTGAGTCCCGGAGTGGGTCTGCCTGAACCCCCAAATATTTGTTCTCATAGCACAGTGATAACAGAGGCACCCCAAAACACACTCATTCCTGTCCCAATGTGAAAACAAAGGTACCCAAGAAGTTCCGTGAAGATCAGTTCATAAATACGAGCTGTATAGAAGATGTGACAAAAAACTGATTGGACCTAATTTCGGTACAAAACTGCCACTGGCAGCCATCTTGAAACACTCATTCTCGTCCCAAGGCGATAACAAAGGTACCCAAGAAGTTTCGTGAAGATCGGTGGATAAATACAGCCTCTAGCCCGAGCCGTATTCACATGTGCACTTACAGTGTATAAGTAGCACTGAATAAATCAAAGTTTATCTAATTTGCATAATTTCTGCACGAGAAAAAAACCCGTACTATATGTGATGTATTCCATGTTACTAAACATTCATACAAAAATTTATTCAAATCAGAACTTACATACAGAAGTTCTGTACAAAAGACGGATTGCACTAATTTCGGTACAAAATGGCTGCTGGTGGCCATCTTGAATTTTGGACCGCACCCAGAAACATTCATTCTCATCCCAAGGTGATAACAAAGGTACCCAAGACATTTCGTGAAGATCGGTTCATTAATACAGACTCTAGCCCGAGCCATATTGACATGTGTACTTAATGTGTGTAAGAAGCACTGAAAAAATCAAAGTTCATCTAATTTGCATAATTTATGCACGAGAAAAAACCCGTATTATATGTGATGTATCCCATGGTACTAAACATTCCCACAAAAAATTATTCAAATCAGTGCTTTCATATGGAAGTTCTGTGCAAAAATCTGATTGCACCTAATTTTGTACAAAATGGCTGCCATCGGCCATCTTGAATTTCAGACCGGACCCCAAAACACTCGTTCTCGTCCCACAGTGATACCAAAGGTACCCAAGAAGTTTCGTAAAGATCGGTTCATAAATACGGCCTCTAGCCCGAACCGTATTGGCATTTGCACTTACTTACACTGCTGAAAGTAACACTAAATACATCAAAGTTAGTCTAATTTGCATAATTTACGCACAAGAAAAAAAACCTGTATTATATGTGATGTATCCCATGGTACTAAACATTCATACAAAAAATTATTCAAATCAGCACTTTCATAAGGAAGTTCTGTGCAAAAATCTGATTGCACCTAATTTTGTACAAAATGGCTGCCAGTGGCCAAACTTGAATTTCGGATCGGACCCAAAAACACTTGTTCTCATCCCACGGTCATAACAAGGGCACCCAAGAAGTTTCGTAAAGATTGGTTCATAAATACGGCCTCTAGCCCGAGCCGTACTGAATTGTTGACGGACAGATGGACGACTGGCCATGGCATAAGCTCAAATTTGGCTTCGCCAAAGTTGAGCTAAAAATGCCAATTAACAATCAATAAACTGAGTTCCAGAAAAGTTATTTTATAATACAAAAATTCAGCCTTTCTTTGTAATGTGTAAATACTTGTATTGGCATATCAGCAACTGTAATAAGTTAAAAACCGTCATTTGAATAGTGTTCTTTAACCTCTTATATGCCACCAACCAGCAGACATGTTAAGTTTGAGAAACTCAAAATAGTGAGATTTTTACGTGGTGAAGCTTGTTTTTCTATACAAGACAAAAATTGTAATCCCCCCCCCCCCCCCCCCCTCCCCAGATTCCATTACTTTTAGAAATCAAGCTAAAAAAATAAATTAAATAAAATATTGGCAACATTGCGGGTCTGACTGACAAAATTTAGTTGGAAAAAATTTGCATAAAATAAATTCCAAACACCTCCACACCCCCCCCCCCCTCCCCCCCCCCCCCCCCCATAAATATACCATAAATTCAAGACAGAAAAATGAGGGAGGAGTGGAACACCTACCCCCAAATTTGAAGATAATTGTTTTGATTTCCTGCCCTCTGTACAAGTACAGTATGTGCCTTCAGTTCTGAGACCCCCCCCCCCCCTCCCACCCACCCTCCCCCTTCACTAGCATGATCTCCCAGGATTTCAGAACATGGCTCCACCACTGGAAAGTAAGATTTGGTGCTTTATCAAGATGTAAAAATTTACAAAAAAGCTATATTTTAGCAAAAATCAACATTTCCTTATTTTTTGAGAAGTCACTAAGCTTTCACCATGGTTTTGAGGGATATATGCAATTGTTGTGCTTATTTTGGTAATTAGACATCACTTCAGGAAACGCCAGAATCTGCCACGTTTTTATGATTCCTGCTTCAAATGCCAGTGAAATAAATGAAACACAACACAAATCATATTTCTTGAGATTTTGTTAACTTTTATTGAATTAAGTCATGGAATATGAATCACTTTTGTTGGTTACTCACTCCAATGTTTCACCAATATCTCTCCTAATTTCAACTGTAGAGGTTCATTTTTTAAGTAATTTGTTTTTTCCACAGTTTTCAAGTATTCTTTCACACATCTGAATTATCTACAGCCCAGGCAGATGTTAGGCAATTTGTTTGAAATACTTTTTCTATCTTCCAAGTTCCACTCAGCTTATTTATAGTAGTTAGTGTAATAAACTGAAAACTGGAGAGACTCAAATTTGCAAAACAAAATATGGAGTTTCAAAATCGTGAGAATCTGTCCCCCGATCATGAGGATGGGAGATGCCATCAAAAATCAGGAGCCTCCCGCCAAAATCGTGAAACTTAACATGTCTGCCAAGAGACAACAATAGTCTTGTCACTAGTATAGGCGTAATCCAGGCCTTATTTAACCCTTAGCCCCTGCCATTCTGATAATGCAACATAATTTTCTCCAATTACTCTGCTTTTCTTTGCTTAACTATGAACTTAAGCAAATATATCTCAGTGAGCTCTGTCAAACAAGGTATATTTCGTTAAATATCAAACTACATTATGGGAAATATTTTCAGCTAAAAACTTTGCCATTTTGTCAGCCTAGTGCAGAGGGTAAGTCCTCATATTAATTTTATGCCAATAATTACCACATATACATGAACACAGCTGCAGATGACTTAACAGAGTTTCTACATCATTGTTGGCTGTCTGGACAGGCAGCAGGCCTTTAGATTGCTTTATTTGGGGCACATCTATCTCATGGCATTAAATGGGCCCAAATTATAGATGGTTCCATTTTCAAGGGATATTACGGATTTTTAAAGCTGAAAGTAACTTTACACACCATAAAACAAGAAGGAAAAATACTCTATCAGCTGAAAAATTTGCAATACTTCTAAATGAGACAAATTAAGGACAATATTTTAGCATGGTTCCTGTTTTGGACACAGCTTTTACCACCTTGAATTTGGGGTAATTTGAAAGCCTGCAGACAGCCAACAATGATGTAATGAAAGTGTCAATGACACTGTAGCTTAACTTGTGTGTTGTGTTTGATGAAAAGGATAATGTTCAATGTTTATGAAAGGATTATGAAATAAGACAAGAATTGTGATAATTGGGAATATGTTCATTTCTGTTCCCTGTGTGCTATGTTTATGATAAAAATAATATGAGGCGTACACTGTACTAAAGAGCTGAGGGGTGGGTTAATATGACCTCACAGTTAATGTATGTGGCCCTCACAGTTAACGTATATCAACAAAAGTTACCAAGTTACAGTGAAATTATTCCAAAACGAGTCATCCTATCAAGTTACATTAAAATCCCCTCATAAATATGGCCTGTAGACTGTGCTAAAGGTTTTTGGGCTTCGGGCCCCTGTAGCCGTCAGTTTCCCAATTGCGTCCAAAGGGGACGTTCTCATCTAGACATTATATGAAGTCAATCTACCAAGTTACAATGAAATCCCTTAATAAATATATGAACTGTAGACTGTGTTAAAGGTTTTTGGGCTTTGGGCTCTGGCAGCCATCATGGTTGAACGATCGCAACCAAAAGGGGACATTCTCATCTGGACACTATTTGGAGTCATCCTACCAAGCTACAATGAAATCCCTTCACAATTATGACCTGTAGACTGTTCTAAATGTTTTCGGACTTTGGGCCCCTGAAGCCGTCACAGTTGCCCAATCGTGTCCAAAAGGGGACGTTCTCATCTAAACATTATATGAAGTCAACCTACCAAGTTACAATGAAATCCCTTCATAAATATGACCTGTAGACTGTGCTAAAGGTTTTCGGGCTTCGGGCTTGGGCAGCCATCATGGTTGAATGATTGCAACCAAAGGGGACAATCTCATCTGGGCATCATCTGGAGTGATCCTGCGAAGTTACAATGAAATCCCTTCATAAATATGACCTGTATACTGTACTCAAGGTTTTCGGGCTTCGGGCACCTGTAGCCATCACAGCTGACCAATCACGACCAAAAGGGGATGTCATCATCTAGGCATTATATGGTGTCAACCTAACAGGTTACAATGAAATCCTTCTATGAATATAACCTTTTGCCTATGCTAAAGGTTTTTGGGCTCGGGCATCCATCAAGGCTGAATGACCACGGCCAAAATGGGACGTTCTCATCTAGACATTATTTGGAGTCATCCTACCAAGGTACAATAAAATTCCTTTTATAAATATGTGACCTGTAGACAGTGCAAAAGGTTTTCAGGCTTTGGGCACCTTTAGACGGCAAAGTTGACCAATCATGTCCAAAAGGGGATGTTCTCATCTAGACATTATATGAAGTCAACCTATCAAGTTACAATGAAATCCCTTAATAAATATGACCTGTAGACTGTGCTTAAGGTTTTCGGGCTTCGGGCTTGGGCAACCATCATGGTTGAATGATCGCAACCAAAGGGGACAATCTCATCTGGGCATCATCTGGAGTGATCCTACGAAGTTACAATGAAATCCCTTCATAAATATGACCTGTAGACTGTGCTCAAGGTTTTTGGGCTTCGGGCACTTGTAGCCATCACAGCTGACCAATCACGACCAAAAGGGGATGTCATCATCTAGGCATTATATGGAGTCAACCTAATAGGTTACAATGAAATCCTTCCACAAATATGACCTTTTACCTATACTAAAGGTTTTTGGGCTCGGGCACCCATCAAGGCTGAATGATCGCGATCAAAATGGGATGTTCTCATCTAGACATTATTTGGTGTCATCCTACCAAGTTACAATGAAATCCCCTCATAAATATGACCTGAAGACTGTGCTAAAGGTTTTCGGGCTTCAGGCTCGGGCAGCCATCATGGTTGAATGATCGCAACCATAGGGGACAATCTCATCTGGGCATCATCTGGAGTGATCCTAAGAAGTTACAATGAAATCCCTTCATAAATATGACCTGTAGACTGTGCTCAAGGTTTTTGGGCTTCGGGCACTAGTAGCCATCACAACTGACCAATCACAACCAAAAGGGGATGTCATCATCTAGGCATTACATGGAGTCATCCTACCAAGTTACAATGAAATCCCCTCATAAATATGACCTGAAGACTATGCTAAAAGTTTTCGAGCTTCGGGCACCTTTAGCCGTCACAGTAGCCCAATCATGTCCAAAAGGGGACGTTCTCATCTAGACATTATATGAAGTTAACCTACCAAGTTACAATGAAATCCCTTCATAAATATCACCTGTAGACTGTGCTAAAGGTTTTCGGGCTTTGGGCTCGGGCAGCCATCATGGTTGACTGATCGCAACCAAAGGGGACAATCTCATCTGGGCATCATCTGGAGTGATCCTGCGAAGTTACAACGAAATCCCTTCATAAATATGACCTGTAGACTGTGCTCAAGGTTTTAGGGCTTTGGGCACCTGTAGCCATCACAGTTGACCAATCACGACCAAAAGGGGATGTCATCATCTAGGCATTATATGGAGTCAACCTAACAGGTGATAATGAAATCCTTCTATAAATATAACCTTTTGCCTATGCTAAAGGTTTTTGGGCTCGGCACCCATCAAGGCTGAATGATCACGGCCAAAATGAGACGTTCTCATCTAGACATTATTTGGAGTCATCCTACCAAGTTACAATGAAATCCCTTCATAAATATGACCTGTAGACTGTGCTAAAGGTTTTCGGGCTTCGGGCACCTTTAGCCGTCACAGTAGCCTAATCATGTCCAAAAGGGGACGTTCTCATCTAGACATTATATGAAGTTAACCTACCAAGTTACAATGAAATCCCTTCATAAATATCACCTGTAGACTGTGCTAAAGGTTTTCGGGCTTCGGGCACTAGTAGCCATCACAAGTGACCAATCACGACCAAAAGGGGATGTCATCATCTAGGCATTACATGGAGTCAACCTAACAGGTTACAATGAAATCCTTCCATAAATATGACCTTTTGCCTATGCTAAAGGTTTTTGGGCTCGGGCACCCATTAAGGCTGCATGATCGCGATCAAAATGGGACGTTCTCATCTAGACATTATTTGGAGTCATCCTACCAAGGTACAATGAAATCCCTTCATAAATATGACCTCTAGACTGTGCTAAAGGTTTTCGGGCTTTGGGCCCCTGTAGCCGTCACAGTTGCCCAATCATACCCAAAAGGTGACTTTCTCATCTAGACATTGTATGAAGTCAACCCACCAAGTTACAATGAAATTCTTCAATAAATATGACCTGTAGACTGTGCTAAAGGTTTTCGGGTTTTGGGCTCGGGTAGTCGTCACGGTTGGCAGATCATGCCCAAATGGGGAAATTCTCATCTATACATCATAAGGAGTCATCCTACCAAGTTACAATGAAATCCCTCCACATTAAACATGACCTGCAGACTGTGCTAAAAGTTTTTGGGTTTTGGGCTTGGGCAGCCATCACGGTTGATAGATCATGCCCAAAAGGAGACGTTCTCATCTAGGCATTATACAGAGGCATCCTAACAAATTACAATGAAATCCCTTCATAAATACAACCTGGAGACTGTGCTAATGGTTTTCGGGTTTTGGGCTCGGGCAGCCATACCAGTTGCCCGATCGCGACAAAAAGGGGACGTTCTCATCTAGACATGACCCCAAACCTGCATATGAAATTTTGTGACGATCAGACAAAAACTGCGGGGTGTAGCCCGTGCTAAAGGAAAATGTGAACAGACGTCACAGACTCAGAGACTAACAGACTCACAGACTAACAGACTTCCGCACGCGTGATGGCAATAGCTTATCTTGACTATGTCAAGTTAAGCTAAAAATGTTGTCAATATAAATGTATCCTACCAGTAGAGTTCTGAAGGAAGAATACACTTGAAACAACTTTTCGTGTCAGTGAGAGCTTTCCAGTAGAGCTGAAACGGTTAACCGATTAATCGATTAAGAAATGATCAACGTCAGGGTTGATCAAAAAAGTAATTGATTGATTAACTGTTGCCTTAAACTACTGTATTATATGGGATAACAAAGGAACAAACTTGCTTTAAAACAGGCAAACATTATCACACTGACTTGCATTAATTATTATGAGACAGATTAAAGCTTGTAAGTTTTGTGCAGACATACTTGTTCACTTGCATGATCACTGTACTGTATCAGTAGCTGGAAATGGTCAGTCTTAACTCTTTGCCTGTTGCGGACAGCAGACAATACTTGCAAAATAAATTTTTGAATTACTAAAAATTTTCAATTTTTGTCTCAAAAACATAGCTTATGACACCTCGTTGGAACGAGCTCAACGAGCTCGTTCCAATGAGTGTCATAAGCTATGTTTTTGATACAAAAATTGAAAACATAATAAAATTTTAAGGAGATGTTTATATATACCACTTGCCGGTTTTGTCCATTACTTTGGGTAAAGGGTTAATACTATAAATCATCAACGGTACGGCAATAATTCAGCTACCTACTGAAACAAGTGATTAATCGGTTAACCAAGTTTAATCCATGTGATTAATCAATCAAGAAAACCCTTTAACCATTTCAGCTCTACTTTCCAGTCTCATGTTAGTGGGACCATAAAGTTTCCATCAGAAATTTAAACAATGTAAAGCAGTGCCATCTGCACATGACATGATGTATTTGCAGACTTATTTTTTCTGTTAACCCCCACATAATACGGAAACTGTTTTCAAACATAGAAAAAATCCCTTCATTCTGATTAGCACCAAACTAGAAAATTACAGAACATAAAGTACCTTAGTGTAGTAAAATGTATGAAAAGTGCTTTTAAGGGTTAAATGAAGGGATCCCTGCCACTCCCTGATAAACCGAAGTAAATCAGATAAATGTTTTCATCTTCTTTTATATGTATGTATATGTATTGGTGTTTAAGGTCACATATTTCTGCTCAATGGCTAACCATGACCGTGACAGTTTTACGGGTGGAGGAAGCCGGAGTACCCGGAGAGAACCACCAGGCAATGGCGAGCAACTGTCGGCTCCCCAACATACCAACTCCACACAAGCAGGGTTAGCATTGGTTGAAGACAGGTGCACCATCGACGTGCAGTACGCCTTAGTACACAACGTCACCGTGCCCCACGTGGGCAATGGGGGTGAAGTGTCTTGCCCAAGGACATAACACGGTTGCTGCAGGTGGGATTCGAACCGAGGACCTCTCGGCTTGCAGCTTGCACCTCTACCAACTGAGCCACCACGCCCCTCATCTTCTTTTAAAAGATTAATAGTGTTAAAGAAGCAAGGATGAATATATAATGAGCACGGGGCCCCCCACTTCTCACTCACCTAATCCTTCAAATTTTATAGAGTTTTTTCCTGTTTCTGTTTGCGATACTAAAAAATAAACTCTCAACTGCCTGGAATCCGAATGATACTAAAAAAAAAGGGACTGCTTTTCAAGGACTGGAATTCAAAATCTCTATTTCCATATTTTTCAGTTTCCAGGATAGGTGGCAAATCTGGTGTTCCAACTCGGATGTGTCAACATCAAATTTTTAACCAGGAGAGGGAGGGAGAAAGTAGAGATGTAGACATTTCATTGGGTGAATTATTTTATCTCTTACTTTAAGATGAGTTTTGAAAGGTTTTGAATGACTTACTTCCAAAAATAATGGATGTTTTGTAGAGCTGCACAATATTCAAAACTGAATACCGGTATCGGTATTCAAAAAATACTGCGGTATACCGTTATATCGAAAACTGTTCAGATATATGAACACAAGTATCACAATCAACACTCACATCACAGTCGGAACAAATTAGCATGCCTTGATGATGCGGTTCGAAAAACCTTTACCCAACGCAGACGATATCAAAATTTACAATTTTCAAAATTAGTTTATCAGATTTTCACCAAAGATTTCAACAAAACTATATCATGTGACCCCTCATTGGAACGAGCTTGTTGAGCTCGTTCCAATGAGGGGTCACATGATATAGTTTTGTTGAAATTTATTTTAAATTATTTTTTCAACTGCTGAATTTGTATATTACGAGGGCACAAGCGGACGAGTCCTTGGATAAAGGGATAATATTCATTCGGGGCTACAGTTAAAAAACTAAAGACATCTTGAAAATTAAATTGTGGGTAAATAAATAATGACGATAAAACAATATTTTTACAATTACACCAGTATTCAACTGATATTGGTTTGAATACCGGTATATGGTTTATCGATATACCGTGAAGCCCTAATGTTTTGGGTTTTTTTTTTACCCCACATCACTCAAAATCCTTCAAAACTTATTTTAATGTGAAAAAATTGTACCCCATTCCATCCCATGGGGTCGACTGGGTAAATTTTTTTTTTCTTGCATAAAATCACTTGACATTCTTCAAAACTCATTTTAAAACCAAAAATATTTTTCATCCAATGGACACCCACCAACATCCATGGCCTCATATGGCTTGGTGGGCCCACCTAACAAACGTTAATCTTGTTCAATCACATACACAACAGACTAAATATGATCACACTAGGCCTTGTCATTCATGGTCAGAATTCATTTAAACCAATGGATAGTAAACTCCCCATATGTTTTTAGGCTAAATTTTAAACACCTTCGGTGCCCTACAAAAGGTCTTGAAGAAACTGAACCTTAACCTTTTACCTAATGCAACGGTCAAAACCGGCCAGCGCTATTCACAAAAATCGCCAATTAATTTTCATTATTTTTTTCATTTTTTTGTCTCAAAAACATAGGTTACTATTCCTCTTTGGAATGAGCTCACTGAGCTCGATTCAATGAAGGAGTCATAACCTGTATTTTTGAGACAAAAAATTAATTAATTATTCAAGAATTTTGTTCGCAAGTGTCGTCTCCTTTTCATGTTAGTCAAAGGGTTAATCTGGGAATTACAGTAATGCTATTACCAAATATCAAAGGACTCTGTCTTGTAGCTCGGAAGAACATCTTTAAAGAATACTCCCAATACAGCACTTAGTTAAAATTTGGGTATGCCATAAGGCACATGTATTTCATTTCAAGGACTTGATTTCAGCAAACACACACAAATGTTCCCCTCCACCTCCACCCCAAAAAGATGCTGAATACTGGGTTCCAGTGTATAAAGAGAAGAGAGGAAATAGACTCGAGAAAGAAATAAATATCTTAAAGATATTTTTGTTGGGAAACCAAGTTATTCTAACTGGTAGCTTGCTAAACTATTTTTCAAAGGTGATTTTTAACATTTGTGTTTTTTCAAAAATATGCTACAGACAAGGGACCCAAAGTTTAAACATCTTGTTTCCATAAAAAATTGTTTTGTTACATTTCATTGGAGAGTGCCACTGTCACTCTCCAATATATTGTAATAAAACATTTTTATAAAAATATTTTGTTCTCAACTGCTAAGCAAACAGAAAGCTAATGCATGCTGTGGCTTTCAGCACTTTTCAATAGAGCCATGATAGTGGCTTCTAGCACTCTACAAGTTAACCCTTCACCCCCAAAAATAGAAAATGACACATGAAAAAACAAGAAACTATTGGCAGTGCTGATGGATGCTCCCCAAATATGTGTCCAAAAGAAAAGGCATGACAGTGAGTTTTTAATACAAAGGGAAAAAAAGGCCCCAGGGGGCCTGAGGAGCTCACCTGACATGGCAGCCTAAATATCAACCCAGAGAATTGATTTCAACAAGTTGCATCTGCTCCTCCTAAGAAAAGCTTATACCAAATATCCAAAGATTCTGACCAGTTGATCTAAAAAAAAAAGATTTTTAAAGAATATTCCTCATATTGAACTTTTATAATTCGGGCTCCCACAGAGAGCCCATATATGAACCCAGGGACTTGGCTTTAACAAACTTGAATCTCACCCCCCTAAGGATGCTGCACACCAAATATCAAAACATTCCGACTGCTGGATCTGAAGAAGAAGATTTTTAAAGAAAATTCCTCATTTTGAACTAAGTTACAATTCGAGCTCCCACACTGAGCCCAAATATGGACCTAGGGACATGGCTTGAACAAACTTGAATCTTACCCCCCTAAGGATGCTGCATAAAAAATGCCAAAAGCATTCATCTGCTGGATCTGAAGAAGACTTTTAAAGAAAATTCCTCATTTTGAACTAAGTTGTTATTTGGGCTCTCATAGTGAGCCCAAATAAGAACCAAGTGACTTGGCTTGAAGAAACTTGAATCTCACCCCTCTAAGGTTGCTGCATGCCAAATATCAAAACATTCCGACTGCTGAATCCGAAGAAGATTTTTAAAGAAAAATTCCTCATATTCATTAATTTATAATTCGGGCCCCCACAGGGAGCCCAAATATGGAGCCAGGGACTTGGCTTTAACAAACTTGAATCTCCCTACCCTAAGGATGCTACATACCACATATCAAAACATTCCGACTGCTGGATCTGAAGAAGAAGATTTTTAATGAAAATTCCTCATTTCGAACTAAGTTACAATTCAAGCTCCCACAGTGAGCCCGAATATGGACCTAGGGACATGGCTTGATCAAACTTGAATCTCACCCCCCTAAGGATGCTGCATACCAAATATTATCAAAACATTCCGACTGCTGGATCTGAAGAAGATTTTTAAAGACAATTCCTCATTTTGAACTAAGTTATAATTCGGGCTACCACAGTGAGCCCAAATATGAACCCAGCGGGCCAATTTGAACAAACTTGAATCAGATCCACCCTACAATGTTGCATACCAAACATCAAAAGATTCTGCCTGCTGGATCAGGAGAAGAAGATTTTTTAAGAAATTTGCCTGAAATGCACTAAGTTCGAATTCAGGCTTCTATAGTGAGCCCAATATGAATCCAGGGGGCCGATTTGAACAAACTTGAATCAGATCCACCCCACAATGTTGCATATCAAATATCAAAAGATTCTACCTGCTGGATCTGGAGAAGAAGATTTTTAAAGAAATTTGCATGAAATGCACTAAGTTCGAATTCGAGCTTCTATAGTGAGCCCAAATATGAATCCAGGGGGCCAATTTGAACAAACTTGAATCAGATCCACTCCACAGTGTTGCATACCAAATATCAAAAGATTCTGCCTGCTGAATCTGGAGAAGATTTTTTAAAGAAATTTGCTTGAAATGCACTAAGTTCGAATTGGGCTCCTATACTGGGCCCAAATATATACCCAGGGGGCCAATTTGAACAAACTTGAATCAGATCCACCCTACAATGTTGCATACCAAATATCAAAAGATTCTGCCTGCTGGAGCTGGAGGAGAAGAGTTTTTAATGTTTTTCCCATTGCCTATAGTGTTAAAAAGTGCTGACTCAGCACTTTTTCAAAGTCCCGAAACTGCACCGTATGATAAAACCGATGGCAATTTTTTTTACCAATCCTTTCTGTTGGTCCTAAGGAAGCTTCACACCAAATAAAAAGTCTCAGTGCCGTGCAGTTTTGGAGATATGGGCATTTTTCTATTTTTAGCTCCTGCAGTTCCCACGGTGCTACAGGAAAAAAAAAAAAATTGGCATAAATTAGATACTTATGACCCAATAGGCCCTAACATAAAATTTGGTTCAAATCAGCCTCTCAGTTCAGAAAAATAGAAATTTCGAGCGGGGCCAAAAATTTTGCCCCTCCCATAATGACGCCAAATATAGCCCATCAAACTTCTCTTGAACAAATCTGAGTCTACACCTTAAAAGCAAGCTGCATACCGTATATCAAGTCTCTACTACTGCTGGTTCATGAGAAGATTTTCAAAGATTTTGGTGCCCATTGGGGGCATGGCACCACCCAGGAGGAGGGCAACTTCATTTGAACAAATTTGAACTGGCATTAGGTAATAAACATTTACCCAACATTTGAATAAAATTGTGCTAGTGGTTTTGAAGGAGAAGTCGATAATGTAAAGTTAACGCCGGGCGACGGATGATGGACGACGGACAGAATGTGATCAGGAAAGCTCCCACAAAGCTTCGCTCAGGTGAGCTAAAAGCTCAATCAAACAAGTGTAACTGCCAAAATGTCAGTGAAAATAGCTTATTGTTTTAGCGTATGCCTTGACAGGAAAATGGTCTGTGACCTTGAGTTATTACCATGGGACAAAGTCATGAAAAATGCTCAAGTCACGAACAAGGATTATGTGAAGTATGAACAAGATCTCTGTGTAGGGTCATTTTTTAAGGACCAGACTTTACCCTGGTGTTTAGACCTTGGATCAAGGTTATGGCACACCCTACCGTCATTAGCAATCATTGTGTAAAGTTTGAAAAAGATCTGCCCATTCTTTTTAAACTGCTGACATGCTTTGTCACTAATGAAGGATGAAAGTGATGACATTTCTGAAAGGTTGAAGTAGAAACTGCACTCATTGACAAGGTGCTCTTCAACAAATATATAAAATTTTTACTGAATGGATCAGGGTCTGGTTGAAATGAAAATCCAGGTTAATTATTTATTAAGTGTGGTTTAACGACACTTTCAACAGCCAGGATCACCTCGTGTCGGAAAAAATCCAAGTTGCCTTGCTGAATACAGGATTCCACTGCATAAGCAGAAGAGAGAAAATAGTCTTCAGAAAGAAATCATTATCTTGTAAGGATATATCTGTTGGGGAAAAACTAAGTCATTTTAATCCTCTACCAAACAAAAATAAAAACAGCAACATACAAAATCAAGAAAATATCAGCAGAGTTGATGGACGCTTCCCTAATATAAGCCCAAAAGAGAAGCATTGAACAAGATAGTTTGTTATACAAAGGACAAAAACTCAATCAAACAACAGTACCTGAAAAAAATTTCTATAAAAATAGACTGTATAGAAGCCTGTTGGTGCATGTCATGACAGGCAAATGGTCTGTGACCTTGAAGCTATCACCGTGGTTCACACACATGAGCCATGAGCAAACATTATGTGAAGTAACAAAAAGAAATCTTCATTGCATAATTTTTTAGGACCAAAGTTAAAACAGATGTACAGTCTATGGCCTTGACCTTGAAGTAATGGTCTTAGGTCAAGGTCATGACACACCCTTGAGTCGTGAGCAAGCATTATGTAAAGTATGAACAAGATCTGCCCATTTTTTTCAAGATGCTGACATGCTCTGTCATTAATCCTCTGCACACCGATGTTGAAATATTAAAATTTCAATCTGCACTTTTTTTGCCTAATTTATCTCGGAATTTAACCAATTCCATCTTGTTTGACAGAGCTCATTGAGCTCTGTCAAACAAGATAATAAATTGGTTAAATTATGAGTTACCTTATAGGAAATATTTGCAGCTTGAAATTTCTGGATTTTTATAAAAATGTGCTGTGGATAAATGAAGGATGAAAAACCCGAAAGGTTGAAGTAGAAGCATGCTGATGCATTATGAGTAAAGCTGCAAGGACTGGCAACATGCTCTTCAACAAACTTTTTACTTAACCGACCTGGTTCAAGTTCAATTGAAAATCTCAACTGTTCTTTGCCAGTTCACAACCAGCTGACAGCTCTGTACTCAAAAATGCAGTTAATTTCTTCCTGCAGATAAGAATGAATGGATACTTTAGTAATCTGAAATGTAATACTGTTAACTCTATTAACCCTTTACCTAACAAATTGGCCACATCCCCTCCATATACTTTACAAAGTTGAACAGTTGGAAAAAAAAATATTAAAAAAAAAATTTCAACATACCATATCATGGTAATGCTCATTGGAACAAGCTTGTCAAGCTCATTTCAATACTGGGTTACATGATATGGCGTTGTTGACATTTTCTGAGAAATCAAAATCAAACCCCCTTTACCTTATGTAACAGTGATATCTACCCTGAACTATTCATAAGACTCACCATTCAAATTTTATTATTGTTTCTATGTTTTTAAAAAATAAAAAAGGGGGCAGGGAGAAAAAATTAAATAAAAATAAATTTGCAAGCTATTAGGTTGAATGTTTTTACATCACCAATTTTAGTATCCACCTACCCTAATTTGGCATTTTTTTTCATCCAGCTTCAGGCACCCACCCCTTAAAACAACTGATCTCAACAGTTTCTTGCTCGATGGACAGAAATACTATGTAGGAATGTAGCACTGCCTCAGACTATGAATCCTTTCACTGTTTTATGACGTTTCCTTCGCAGGAAGATCGAATTTACTTTGTTTGTTAAATTAAACTTCCCCAACTGGAAATGCGACTGGTAAATTCCAGTAAATTCTGAATGTTTTAATCAATGCAAGATTTAAACCTTTACCTAACATGAAAAGCAGATGACACTTGCAAACAAAGTTATTGAATGCCTAATTTTTTGTGTAAAAAATATAGCTTATGACCCCTCATTGGAATGTGTTCAACAAGCTCATTCCAATGATGGGGCATAAGCTATGTTTCTGAGGCAAAATATGAAAACATAATGAAAATTGAATTGCAATTTTGGTGAATAGCACTGGCAGGTTTTGGCTGTTACGTTGTGTAAAGGGTTAAAGAAAATATACTATGTACATAGATTCATGTATAAACTAGATGTTTGACTGCCCCAGATGGGCCTGCCGATACTCCCTGCCAATCCCACTGCTATGATTATTCTAAGATGAAGCAGGGCACAACTCTGGTAAAAAAAAATCTGATCAAAGCTATAATCGCAGGTGCACAGGACCCCATGGTGGTGAACATCCATACCAAATTTCAAAGGAATTGGCCCATAAACATCTGAGAAAATCTCGGGACAAAATTCATACATTCTAAGAAGAAAAGGGACATAACTCTGGAAAAAAGCCTGATCAAAATTATAATCACTGGCGCACTGGTTCCTATGAAAGTGAACATCCATGCCAAGTTTCAAAGGAATTGAGCCGAAAGCAACCGAGAAAATTTCTGGACAAAATTAATTATTCTAAGACGAAAAAGAGGCATAACTCTGGCAAAAAAGTCCAATCAAAACTATAATCACAGTTGCACAGGCTCCCATGGTAGTGAACATCCATACAAAGTTTCAATGGAATCAAACAATAAACATTCAAGAAAACCCCCGGACAAAATTCAGGCATTTTAAGACAAAAAGGGTCATAATTCTGGCAAAAAAATTCTGATCAAAACTATAATTGCTGGTGCTCAGGTTCCCATGGCACTAAACATCCGTACCAAGCCTCAAAGGAATCAAATGATCTGTGCGATTCTAGGGGGTTCTGGTAAGTTCTGTTAGGTTCTGGTATTTAGTAGGGCCGGTTTGAGCTAAACGAGTACACATGGTTGCGTGCTATGTCATTGCATCATTTGCTTGTGATTTATTTTTAGAATGGCCACTGAATGATTGAATCTAATAATCAATCTATGTGTCATATTTGATGAATTCCTTTCAGCAAATAAATGGATAAAATTCACTTATGTCAGGTCAGAATGTCTTCCATTTTAATGATTAACATGAATATTTTATGTCGAATTTAGTAATGAATATAATAATAAACTCCAACAACAATGTGAATTGAATTGTTAAATTCACCATGCAGATAACTCTTTCCAGAATAACAAGAACTTAAAGCTTACATGCGTGGGACGTTTTAATTCCAAAGTGTACATATGGGTGCTTCAGTAACTCCAATCCAAGACTTCCAAGTTTTGAAATGAGTTCTCACATGGAAAAATCGAGTAGAACGGAGGCTACTGTTTAGAAAACCCTTGTTTTCAACATACTGCTTATGAGACTTAAGAAAAGAAACAATAGAAATAATTTATTCTGGTACAAATGTCAGCTGTTGAATAACTTACATCAAATTTTACTCATGTACCGAAAATGTGGTTTTGTATTTCCAGCAATTCGGTACATGATCTCAGTACTGAGAAACCAACTAGATTTTCAGTAGTATTATACAGCTCTACCGTAAAAGGGTGTCTAGAGAGAAAAAGAACACACATTTCACATTGTGGTTGTTTCTCAACTTAATTGAATGGTATCATTGACATCATTTTACATTAACAATTGGATAATTGCAGACGATAATAAAATGCGGCTTGAGAATCACCACAAAATGCTTGGCAACAATGGGTTGAACTTATATTCCAGGAGCCATCGCCATTGTCATCTGATTGCCCACAATCAGCTTATTGTGGTGGCCAGTTCCAATCATAGGTTGAATACTAGTCATACCACTGATGTGACTTTCACATCAGTGAATAAGAGGGACATTTGTTTATGGGGCTTCACGTTATTCCAACTGGCAATAGCGAGTACGGTATTTTTTTAAATACTGTGATATGAGTAAATATCGAGTATTTATGAACTGACAATCCTTGTTTGATATGACAATGTTGAATCCAAAACTCACACAATACTGCTCATAATTTGTGATAGTTCTCATTTAGTACGAATAGTACCTCATGTATTTGCTTTTGCTGAAGAACGATATCTAATTAAATAAAAGCATGGTAGCTTGTAACAAAGAAGAAATGACAAACTGTACTTTATATCAACAATAGGGGGGGGGGGGGGGGGGGGGGGGGGGTCTCTTTACAGTAATAAAGTATTATCCAACTTGTCCATTGACTTATTTCGAACCATATGCTACACTACGTCAAATGTGTACAAAGCTATACACTGTTATTCCCATAGTTTCATAAAAAGAATTGAGGCACAGGTAATTGATACTTGGGTCATGCTAATAACTCTCATGATCAAGAACAAATAAAAACACCATTGTTTAATTTAGTTTATTAAGTCTTGTAATAATTCAATAAATCAAGCAATAAACATAACAATATAAAGCACTTTTTATGCAAACTGTGAAAGGGGCATATAAAGACGATATATACAGCTTCAGTGAACATTAAGCCAATTACTGGGTGACACAAAGAAGCTAAGATTGTTCAGTAAATAAACTGCAAAACAACCATGAGCCAATTTTTTTTAGTTGCGATGAGCAGCTCTATATGTGGCAATGTAGGTCTGTCTGTCTGTCGGTCTGTCTGTCGGTCGGTCTATCACCAACGAGTTTACAAAACACCATAACTCCTTGATGGAATGACACCATACTTGGTATGCAAGTGTATCATGATGTCTACATCCTCTCAATAGTGCATGTCATTTGGATAATTTCTGTCACATTTATGGACTTGTCATCGAGTTTTTTTGTCACCAACAAGTTTTTTTGTCACAAACGAGTTTAAAAAACCCCATAACTCCTAAAATACTTGATGGAATGACACCATACTTGGTACGCAAGTGTATCTTCATGATGTCTACACCCTCTCAATAGTGCATGTCATTCGGATAATTTCTGTCACATTTATGGTCTTGTCACCAACAAGTTTTTTTGTCACCAACCCATTTTTTTGTCACGGAGTTTTAAAACATCATTGACGTTGCACGATTCATCGCAGCTTTGGCACTGTGACAGTGCGCTCTAGTTATTCTAATGAAGCTCATAAACCTTAACAACTCTTCCCATTGTGTGTATATAACAGTCACTGTCAAAACAATCTCAAAACATTCGTATGGCTTATTTCTGAAGCAAATGTTGAAGCAATCGCAAAACATTCGTATGGCTTATTTCTCAAGCAAAGTACTACACAAGCACTGACCAAAAGTCAGTACTGCGGCACTTCTTTTGATTTTATTGCAACCAATTATAACGTGGGGGAGTAAGCCACAGATCTGTTTTGAATAGAATAGGGGAGGCATGTTTATTACTCAAAGCAATTGGTGCAGTTCATTCCATCAGTATTAGAACAAGAGGCCCCAGGGGGCCTGCAGGCGCTCACCTGACATGGTAGTCTAAATATCAAACCAGGGACTTGAATAAGCTGCATACGCCCCTCCTAAGAAGAGCATATACCAACTAGATGAAGCGATTGTGCCCACACAATACACAGGATTTTCCTTCTATTTTCAGTTCTTGCACTTTTACATCCCAAAATTGAGATAATCGCATAAAAACAGATTTTTTTCCCCCAAACAAAATATTTTTTTTTTATCTTAAAATTCACCGATACGCATAAAAAACAAAAAAAAAAATTTTCAGATTTTGGTCCAAAATTTTCCAAGTCCCACCCGGACCCCAAATTTTCAGTGTAAAAAAAAAATTTTTTTTGTCTTAAAATTGGCTGAAACGCATAAAAAAAACACAAAAAAATTTCCGGATTTTGGTCCAAAATTTCTAAGTCTGCAACGGGACCCCAAATTTTCAGCCTAAATATGAACCCAGGGACTTGGCTTGAACAAACTTCAATCTCACCCCCCTAAGGATGCAGCATACCAAATATCAAAAGATTCTTATTGGTAGATCTGAAGAAGAAGATTTTTAAAAAATACTTCTCATACTGCACTAATTTAAACATTTGAGCTCCCATAGAGAGCCCAAATATGGACCCAGACAATTGATTTCAATAAACATGTGAAACTATCTTCCAAAGATTTTATATGTGAAATTTGAAAGCTTTTGGAGCAGTGGTTTGGGAGAAAAGTAGTCTTATATGTTTTTCCCATTACTCATAGTGTTAAAAAATGCTGACTCAGCACTTTTTCAAAGTCCCCAAAAGTACCCCATGATAAAACCGATGGCAATTTTTTTTACCATTCCATTCTGTTGGTCCTAAGGAAGCTTCACAACAAATAAGAATTCTCAGTGCCGCATACTTTTGGAGATATGGGCCTTTTAATTTTTTTCTATTTTTAGCTCCTGCGGTTCCCATGGGGCAACAGGAAAAAATCTTTTTGCATAAATTAAGTACTTAATACCCAATAAGCCCTCATTATCAAATTTGGTCCAAATTTGCCTCTCAGTTTGGAAAGTTAAAAAATTTATAGTAATTTCTATATTTTTTATACTTACCAATGACCCAGACATAGCTGGTGCTAACTCTTAAAATATAGGGCCAAACACAAATTTTGCCCCCAATCCCCAAAATTTGCATCTAAAACCAAAGAAAACATGTCCTGAATGGCCCTCCTCACTTCACCTCTACTGCGCATGCGCAGTGTCAAGGACGTTCCGAAATTGGCGCCATTAATCATTCTAATAACCAGTGCCTGGTAAGCGCTATGTACTCAGCGGTGAGGCAAGTGTTCCCAACTCCTGGGAGGGCCATCCCCGTCTGGGTCATTGGTAAGTATAAAAAATATAGAAATTACTATAAATTTTTTAACATTTTTATACTGTACCAATGACCCAGACATAGCTGAACAGTAAAAAGGCTGGAGGGCCAAGGACATAGAGCAAGATGGAATACGCTCAATAATATAAAATAGAGTCATCCCCTCTAGGGAAAAAGAAGTAATAGGCCTTACATGTATCTTTCTTATTTATGATAAATTAGAAAGATACAACACCTTCCAAAATTGAGCATCATACATCCATGTACTCTATTAATATCCAATATAATCTTATACTAATAATTTTTAAAGTAAGCCAATAAATAAAGTAAGTCTAGAGAATAGAGACTCTTATACTCCTTAAAAGTGTCTGAGGATTGCATAATCATGTCCGTTGACACGTGCTATATTCAAAAGCTATACTTTAAAAACTCAGACTTGAATGAATTTTTAAAACATAAACTTCTCACTAAACAACCATCCCAATAACAGCTCAGAATTACTAACTCCGGGGGAGGTATCCCCTTGTTTTCATAGTAAAACAGGTCACCCAAGGGAACACCCTCCCCCCCCCCCCCCCCCCTTTTTCTTGCCCTGGGTCAAATAGCCCAGAGCGAAGAGGGCAGCAGAACGGAGTCACTGCCGAAACAGACAGCCTACCTAGCTATAGTAGCAACTGTTAAGTGAATGACATTCTGAGCAGTAGACAATAGACCTAACAATAGAGGCCTCCAGAAATGGACTCGATATTTCTGAGATAAAAATTCATGAATGTGGATGGCTGAGCGCAATGAGCAGCCTTCAAAAATCTATAATAGCGACACTATAAATGTAAGCCCAAGATGTAGAAGAACTCTTACTTCATGAGCCGAAATCTTAAGCACAACTGCTGAGTCAATGATATACTATAAGCAGTACCGATAGTTAATTGAATCCATTAGCAATAGAATGGAGCGTAACGTCCTTCTATTAGGCATCAAAGACAGAAGAAGCTTACGCCCGTAGTAATAAACAGATATCTGTTTATAAATACATAAACTCTAACCGGACAGAGTAAAGGCCTATGCCCGTACGAAGACGGAAGGACCTTAATAACAATAGGTTCCGAATATTAGGAGCCTAACTCTTAAGCAAAAATCCAACCTAAATAGTAAAGGAAGTAGTGATTCCGAAACTACGAAAGTGAAAATCATCCATCGATAGTGCATGAAACTCACTGACTCTTCAGTAAAAGAGAAGCCAACAGAATTACTGTCCAAAAGGTCAGAATTTGAAAACTACTGTTTCCAGAGGCTCAAATGATTACTTAGCTAAATAAGAACCGAAGTTAAATTCCATATAGGAATTTAATCTAAAGATTCTAAGTCTATTTATCAAAAAGTTACTAACTGACTTAGAGAAAGAGACATAAGACTCAATTGTAAACTATCATAGAGTGCATAGGTATGAGGTAACATAAACCTATAACCTTAATAATAACAGGCTGCAGTAGATCTTGTCAAACAAGTATACTAAAAAGTTGCAATGAGTAGTATGGAGGGATCAACAATATGAATATAGTGATCCCTACACCAACGACGGAAGAGCCTCCACTTTAGCCGCATAGAATAGCGAAGAAGAGGATCTCCTATAGTACGAAATCGCGTCCAAAGCTCGTCCAGTACAATGCTTATAATGCAATACGGACCACACAACGGAATACGTGAAGGTTGCGACCTTGCGGGATGTGATAAAGATGACACGATTTACCCAGCGAAAAAAGATCCTCTCATTGAGGAAGATTTCGCGTTAAGTCCCACAGTAGACATCAGAGTAAATTACCCACGGTCTCTGTGAAGATAGAGATGCTATCAACAGAAATGTATTGTGGTTGTTTATCTTAGCAATACCTGCTGAAACAACAGCGCCGGAGGATACGCGTATCCTATCATTCCGTCCTATTAGATCAATAGAGCGTTAACAACATTAGCTCAGAGATCCGGACAAGCCAACACATACGTCTGCAATTGATTAGCAAGCTGTGTTGTAAATAAATCATCATTATGCGCTCCCATAGATAGCAAATCTGATTGAATACTTGTTTGTTGAGAGTCCATTGTGACGGCAACAAGCGACCCCTAAGTGAACGGGAGTCCGGTAAAACAATCAGACGACCCGGAATATGACGGACCGAAACAGAACTTGGTGTACTATAACCAACAGACGGATTCTTTCCATTAAATTGAATAACGGAAACGAATGAGTGCCTCCCTGGTTCCGGAGATACGCCACTACTGTCGAATTAACGGACAGGATTTGGACATGCGTTTCTGAATAATGTTCATGCAATGACACAAAGCAAGCCTAAAAAACATTATTCCGCGGAAGATAATTGCTTGCTTAGAGACTGCAGAACCCAAAGACCTTGGCACTTCGAATCCGTTGGGATCAATATTATATCCCAATCTGTTTGACTGGCAACCGTCATAACTATAACACTCGGATCCGGCAACTGCAGTGGCACTCTCTGAGTCAACCACCGAATGTTTGCCCCAGTCTGAATCTCTTGTAACACTAGATAGAAAAGAGAATGTGTAAATCGAGCAATTCATGGATTGCTGAAAAGTTGCCGTCGAAGAGAGGCTTCTCCGAGAACGAAGCGACTCTGAGAGAGTTCTTCACCTTACTATCCACGCGCGTGGATGTAGCTAGGGCTGCATCACGTCTAACCAACTCCAATCAGCCACTGAAGGGCGGAGTTATACATGAACAAACTACTGCCCTCAAAAGAAATCACATTGAGAATAATATCCCGTAAATCTTTTCTTGAAGACGTAATGATAATGCCTCAGTAAGGTGGATTACATATGATAAAGCGTCTAAGTTAAGTCTACTAGACATCATTGTCGTTTCCAACATTGTGGTTGGAAAAGACATAGACAGCGAAAAAGAATATTTCCAGTCTTTAACCACGCCGTCTAGATGCATATGAACTCTCGGTATGCCCTGTTCTGCCAAAATAAATTATTCGTATAAATGATAAAACGGCAGAAATGAGCAACGCGGACAAGAAACTAAACTATCATGCTTGGTAGCAGGCTTATCTGTATATATAGCGTCGAAAAATAAAACACATGTTGTAATGACATTATTGGACTGTGTCGGTAAGTCAGGGACAATGTCCCTGAACCGATCCAAAATTCCGTGTCCAATGACGCTATAAGTCTCTTATCCAACATCGCAGCAATGTAGTCCGAAATAACAACCACTGGAAGATAATGCCAGAAGATATGAATGGCAGCTTCCGATGCTACGAAAGGGAAAACTCGAAATCTTTCGAATCCCTTTCGCCATCCTGTCGGACCCTATAAAGCGTTCAGTCGTCCGTACCTGATGCAACCGCGGACCGCACCGACCCAGCGCCGTCAGATAATTCCTGATTCGAGTAAGAAACTGTCGATTGCTGGGATGCTGCAAAGCAACTGTGCTAACTCGGATAGCACGTCCGTCACTGAGGCCTGAGGAGAAGCGGTCCTACAATGCATTGCCGCTGGAAGCTCCGTGATCGTTACCCCGTGCATACTACCAATATGCGAGCGAACGGAGTGTATAGGCCTCGTGTCCCTTGGCTACCGGATGGCGTGACCTATTCGCCGTGGAATCACTGAATGACGAAACTGATCGGATACTCGAGGTCACGTAGCCAATGTGCGGTCGTGTGGCCTGCTGTGAGGATGAGGAAGCATTATCGACAGTCTCTCGGACTGTCAATTTAACGGAGCGTCCCGACCGACAGACATATGCTCCGAATGTAAAATATCTGAACCACAACATGCGGTCCCCTATGTTGTTGGACGAGAGAGGGACCTCTCTCGCTCACAGCCCGGACGGACCTGGACAAGCCAGGAACCGGACTAACAGGCTTCCTCCGATCTGTCCTCAATCTGCCGTCACTGGGTGAGTACTAAAGTAATTATAGTGCTCGCATCACCCAAATCTCCTTCCTAGACCGCAACGGACGAACCCGGCAGCCGAACCATTCGATGAATGCACGCTACACCGGGTGAGCTAGCGAATGTCACTCCGTCGATCCTACAAGGGATCTCTTAGGCGATAGACATATTCCATGAGCACTTATTGCCGCTAGCTCTTCATTAACTATGACGACAGAGGCACACTTTTGAAAGACATCTCCGTAACTTTGCGAACAAGAAACCAGAAATGCTTGGTTATAGCAAGCATATAATAATAATATATATAGCGTCATTCAATAATTCGAAAGTTTGTGTGACATTATTGGACTATGTCGGAACTGAGGGACGATGTCCCTGAACCGAACCAAAAATTTCTAAGTCCACCGACGCTATCAGTTTCTTATCCGGCATCGCAGCATTCTGGTCCGACGAAAGAAGCTGTAGAAGATCAAGTCAGATGACATACACAACAGCATATGTTGTTCCGAAAGGGAAAGCTCGAAATCCTCCAAATCCCTTTCGGTATCCCGTCGGACCGGATGAAAATTTCGGACGTCCGTACCCGCTTCCGCGGAGCGTCCCGACCCAGCATCGTCGGATAAAAAATATGCGACAGATTCAGTTGATGCTGGGATGCTGCGATAAACTGTGCTATTTAGGAAAGCACGTCCGTTCCCGAGGCCTGTGCAGTAGCGGTCTTACGATGCATTGCCGCCGGAAGCTCCGTGTACGTTGACTCCCGCACACTTCCTATGCGAACGTCCGGAGTCTGCAGGCCTCGTGTCTCTGGCTACCAGATGGTGTGACCTGGTCGCCGATGATTCTCTGACTGGCGAAGCTGACTGGATATCCGAGGTCACGTAGCCAAGAGCGGTCGTGTGCGCTACCATGAGAATGAGGAAGCCTTATTGACAGTCTACTCCGGACTGACTATATGTCGGAGCGTCCCGAGCGACGGACGTATGCTCCGAATGCGAAACATTTTGTACCACAACATCTGGGGCCAGATGTTGTTGTACGAGAGAGGGGCCTCTCTCGCTCGCCGTCCGGATGGACCAGAACGAGCTATGAACAGGACTAAAAGGCTTCCTCCGTTCTCCCTCTAATCCGCCGTCACTGGGTGTGCATTTGGTTGATTTATAGTGCTCGCATCACCCCAAAACTCCTTCTAGACCACAACGGACGAACCCGGCTGCCGAACCATTCGATGAATGGACGCTACACCGGGCGAGCTAGCGGACGTCAAAGGCCGTCGAACCTACTAGGGTCCTCTTAGGCAATTGGCGTATTTACATGAGCACTTTTCCGCTAGCCCTTCATAAATTGTGACGACGGAGGCACACTGTTGGAAGACATCACAGATACATCACCCTAATCTTGATCGTCTGAAATAGAAATTGATAAAGTAGAGTGACCCTGCGGGGAAAGGACCGGAGTGTCCAATTCCCCACTAACATACCGTGACATATGCTTCCCATGTTGTCATCGAAATCATACGATACAGAACAGGAGTTAGTGCGAGTACACTGACTACATATAGAATGATTATAAAAGTCAGAGGAAGACTTCCTCTTATTACAATTAATCAAAATCCTTTCAATGTGAAAAGAAAACAAGTCCTGGTACTCGCACCAACCCCTGGCAATCAAAATACATAATAATAATATGATCCATTAATAAAGAAAAAATAATTGAAATCAAAATATTTTGAAAAAATATTTTTTCAGAATAGCCCAAGTTTCTGAAAAGTAACGTTGAGCCCCAATGGATCCCAAGCCTAAGTGTGGACAAAAATTTTAAAAATATTTTAAACAATTTATTCAACACTTACGAACAATAATAATGTATCTAGTTATGATTAAAATAACATCAAGATATTATTTTCAAGAAATCCCCTCTCACACAGAGGGCTGTTGTAAATGTAAACAATGAATGTAAAAACACTAAAATAAGACTCCAGGCACCCAGGCCCGAAATCAGTTACCAAAAATACACTATCTGATGCAAAACAGAGACTTCCAGGGAAGAAACTGCAGAACATCAGATGGTAGATGCAGAACACAACGCCTAACCACCCGTAGGTGAAGACGTAAACATGGAGAAAAGAACAGAATTCATTCTGTTATTCAGCTAAAACTCCCAAGAAAATTTAGTAATAATAATTACAAAAACTATGCCAAAAGCATGGGAGAATAGCAAGGGGGGACTTAAAGGACAGGGAGAGAGGAAAACACTGAAAAATCAGTGTAACTAAATAATCAGAATGACAACAAAATGGCTGCTGCCTCGAAAATAGGTAACTTAACATAATTTCATTAAAAAATTTTAAGTTACAGCCCTGATAATATTCTGTCACACATTTTTCCTCTCCACCTTCTCTATCCTCCTTAGAATCACCATTTCACTAATATTTATGTGTCTGGCATCATTTAAACTGAGATTTACAAGCACAAAGATCAGTCAGATGTTAACTGATGAAGGGCCAAACTTAGAATGATTAATGGCGCCAATTTCGGAACATCCTTGACACTGCGCATGCGCAGTAGAGGTGAAGTGTGGAGGGCCATTCAGGACATGTTTTCTTTGGTTTTAGATGCAAATTTTGGGGATTGGGGGGCAAAATTTGTGTTTGGCCCTATATTTTAAGAGTTAGCACCAGCTATGTCTGGGTCATTGGTACAGTATAAAAATATAGAAATTTTGGGAGGGGCAAATATTCTTGCCCCTCCCCTTACGACGCCAAATATAGCCCCACAAACTTCTCTTGAACAAATCTGAGTCTACACCTCAAAAGGAAGCTGCACACCAAATATCAAGTCTCTGCTACTGCTGGTTCATGAGAAGATTTTTTAAGATTTCAGCACACTTTTTGGGTGTGGCCCTACCAATGGGCGAGACAACTTGATTTGAACAAAATCAAATTGCGATGTCATAACAAACTATTATCTCAAATATCAATTAAATTGGTTCAGCGGTTTGGGAGGAGAAGACGCAAACACCATGTTCACGGACGCCGGACAACGGATGCCGGACGATGGACGGTGAGTGATCACTATAGCTCTCTTGACTGAAAGTCAGGTGAGCTAAAAGTCAATCAATCATTTATGTCAGGGAGCCTGTGGATGATCCTTCAAAATGATTGGCAGTTTTACGTGCTTCATATTTCCCATTTTCGTTTTGAGTGTTCATTTGATGAATTTAGATAAAGTTCAAGTAAAAAAAAGTTAAGTTTATCATTAGTTTGAGAATACTGGTACCGTCATGTCTAGTCAATGATACCATGAAGGTCGGAATAGTGAGTGAGTTGAAACTGAATAGTGAGTAAGTTGAAATACCGAGTTTCAGTGAAATACTGAATTACCGTGAAGTCCTATTTGTTTTGTCACTTTTTCAAACAACCAACTTAGTACCAAGACATGCCCAATTGTCTTTTACCTGACTCGACTGTTCAAAACACTGATATAACACTGCATTGCTATGTTGGATACAATTAAATAACATGAAATAATTAAAATTATGGAGTTATCAGGAGTTACATAAAAACATTGAGATACAAATTTATTCTATTGCCTTGTGTGTGATATATAATAAGCCTTCAATTTTTTTCATATGGCAACAGATAACTCCATCAACTTAACCCTTTACCCAATGCACATATTAAAATTTATTATTTTCACTATTGTTTTTCAAATTTAGAAAAAAAGTCAACAAAAACCATGTCATGTGACCCACTCATTGGAACAAGCTCGATAAACTCGTTCCAATGAGGGGGTCACGTGATAAAGTTTTGTTGAAATTTTTTTTAAAATATATTTTTTTGAACTGCTTAATTAGTAAATTATACAGGCAGATGTGGCCGATTCATTAGGTAAAAGGTTAATCAAAACACAAGAGCTTCACATCAGAGATGCTAGTTCAAGTTGTGGTGGCACTAAATAAATCTGTGCTAGCACCTCAAACTACTGAAATTAGGAAACAATCTGAGGCATAGGACAAATTTGGTAAAAATCAGATGTTTGTACAGTAGAATCCTCTTAATTGAATATCCATTTTGCCAGTGAAAATTATTCAATTAACAGGAGTATACAATTAACAGGGATTTCGTCAGTTTCCTGTGTTCTGGAGGTAAACTGAGCATTTATTCTATTATATCTTGTTTGACAGAGCTCATAGAGCTCTGTCAAACAAGATATAATAGAATAAAAGTCTGTATTGGATGTAGTGAGGCCAAAAAGGTTGATAAGGGGAATTTGGTGCGTGTCACAGTAATTTTTTTGACATATTACAAAATATATATACAATGAACAGGAGTTTACTCTACAACCCATATGCAATTAACAGATCAAATTTGTACTGAAGGTATGGTAAACGGTTTTGTGTTTGAAAATTATATTCAATTAACAGGTATATACAATTAAGAGATATCCAATTAAGTGCGCTCCACTGTATTTAACTAAGAGGCATAACTCCTGAAAAAATATTTAGGTAGGACTGGTTTTCGTACTCATCAAAGATATCCACGAGTAGAACCCACCGACCAAAATTGGTAAGAATCAGATAATGTTTGTTCAAATTATCATGCTGATAAAGAGGCATGGACAGCCATACAGATGGACCGACAGACAGACAAATGCCCACCGACCTTCTCACAACTCAACGAAAGTAACATCTGAAATACCACATGCAATGAATAGATTGCTCCTTATATTCCTGTCCATGTACAATGTGCATGTATGCCAAATGTGCTGTTGAGTTTCTTTGTGTTTGCTGAGTTTCCAGTTGTGATGGGCAAATAATACATGTACTTTAGGACAGTTCTGGACCATCCATCTGATATGAGCTAGAATACTTATAAGCTTTGTCATGTTCATACAGGACGAATCGAAGGCTATCTTGGACCTCCGGTACTGGAATTTTGCATTCTGTATCGGTTTTGGTATTTTCAGAGGGATATACCTCGGTATCAGTTCAGTATCTGACTTGACTGAGATTTGCTGATAGTACCAAAGAGGAATTCACAACAGTAAAAACAGAATAAGGTGTTGTAGTATCATTCTACCACAACACCATAAATGACATGCCAATAAGCTCTACAATGGCATTCTTTTACAACCACAAATCAAATTTACAGTAATTTTGTGACTCGTTCTAAATACACCTTAATGTTTAAAGACCTATTTCATGCTTTTGCGATCTCAGCGAATGTGCCTTGACCATGCCATGTTTGGGAGGTATGCCGACAATAGACAAAACACCTGGGTAGTGATTTCTAGTCGGGTCTTGGCTAGAAATAAATGCTAAGCAATTGGACAAGTACAGGTTGTAGTCAGGAATTCAGGACAGTTGCCCAGTCCATTGAGGGTTAACAAAACTGAAAACAAAATCAGGCACTTCTGTCATGAAAATAAACCTTTCAACTATTATCAAGCCTCAACAGGGACTTATAAATAGCGAATGTAGGAAAATGTGAAAATTTGGACAGTGTGTTGGGTAAAAAGTTAAGAATGAGTACGAGTCTGTAAATGTACATACATCACAGGTGGTAAAAATAATTTCCTGTAAAAGTATTGGAATGCACTTTATAAAATTAACATGAAAAGTCTTAGAAAGTCGTGGAATGTTTTTACATGCCCACGCTGTTAAAAAAGTAGGGTATACCAGATTACATCTGTCCTGTGTGTACGAACATCACTACATATGTAAATATAAGTCTATTCGAGTCCATAAATCAACACATAGTCATCAGATCTTAATGAAACCTTACATAGAGGTCTAGCATGACATTCCCATTCAGACACATATCAAGTATACAGTCTGTATATTTCACTTGTGAATATTATGCCCCTTTTCTAGAAAAAGACATTTTTGTTCATACAAGTCCAAAATTCACTTAATAGTAATCAAATCTTAATGAATTATTATATGGATGTCCAACATAACATGCCCTTTCCAGTGTTGGCGTTCTGAAAAATCTACGAGGGGTAAAAATCGCCCTCACCAGACTACTTTACAGTGCCCAAAAGCTCTCGCAGGGGCAATTCCAATTTTACCTTACTCTGGTGCAATCTATGATCTTGGAGTAACATAAACTAGGAACGGTTTGTTCTCTGGGAGCATATTATAAGGAATAATTATTGTTTGTTAATAGATGAATTGTCAATTTCTTATTTCAGAAAATTGAACAACATATTGATACTATACTACTCACGTCTTAACTGTTGTTTGTTCCCCATTACCCAATCAGCATACAATGGGGCCTTCATTCCATTACATTTTGTCAGCACTTGTTCATAAAACTTGCTATTGACATTGTTAGCACCGTACAGTGCATTATAATTCGTATAATTAAGATCTACAGATATATATGGGCGCAAATTGCGTCAGCTGAACATTGAAATGCAGACCAAATCTTGTGGAACACATAAGAATGTTTGCGTTTCAGGGATGGAGGGCTTATAAGTAGAGTAGAAAAAATGTTTAGGGCTATGTCACTGTTCAAATTACTGAGTTTAGATAACTTCAACAACTTAGTAGATTCAAACATGAAAGTCAGCTTACAGTTCACTCAAGCATAATAATGTTTACTGGTGTACTAAATTAACAGTTTATTCACTGCTTAGGTTCAAAGAATTCTAGGTAAGTTAATCTTTAACTCTCAAAAGTGCTTTTCAGATGAGATTTTCTCAGTTTTTGGGACTGTTGTCAGGGCCATAACTAACAAACTTTTTTTATTGGGGGGGGGGGATTATTTATGTATTTATTGGGGTTTAACGACAATTCCAAAAGCAAGGGTCACCTCGTGTTGGATAGTTTTACGGGTGGAGGAAGCCGGATTACCCAGAGAGAACCACCAAGCAACGGCAAGCAAATGTCAGGCTCTCCAACTTACTAACTGCACACGGGTGTTGGTGCCTGATGGCTTGGTCATATCACCCAACTACTTGGAACATACCTACTTGTTTTTATATCAAAGGTTTATATGATACAAATATACTTTCCTTTGATAAAATACTGTATTTTAAACATACGACAAGGTGAAATCTTTTGTAAAGCATAGTACCATCCCACATAATCATATAATCATTTCAAGATATATGACATGGGTATTTGAAGATGGAAATGAAAACTGTAATTTAGAAGTTTTTCATATTTGTTTACTGTTATACTGAGTCAGGCATTCATTGCATTTTCTAATCTCTGTATATTTTTGTCGGGCAAGCAAGAGTCCAACTAAGTCAGTCTTTCGACTTGAAATGCAGGTGCGCCAAGTGTGGCGCAGGCTATTTCTAATTCGCAAGCGCCATTTTCCCGACTTACGAAAAGCTCAGCTATTGTGAAAAATTCATGGAAATTTACGGCGATATTTTAATGGAATACAGCGGGTGTATGATAGTGACACATCATCTATCATACACATGCTGTATTCTTTTAAAAAACATCCTCGTTTTCATAGTGACATTAAGTCACGTTTTTTGGGTCATAACAATAATATAAAGATCACATTCGTGTACTCACAATACATGTTCATTATTTCGAACATTCTTTTTCAAAAAATAAATCCGTAAACAAACTGAAATGCACGCACAGGATCGAAAGTAGAATACACAGTTTGAATAAGGAAAAACTGGAACTGAGAACAGTAACTAGAATAATATGGAACTGTGATGGGTATGTCTACAGCTTTTCTGATGAATGAATTTCATCATGTTTAAATTGGGATGCACTGTGGCATTAACTGGTCGGCTTGTTTGAAGTTGCAACACAGTTTCCGGACTTCTTTTGAAAGTGAAACCTATACTGCGACTGTACCATGTAGTTGTATATTACTGCATAAGGCCATGAACATGTGCTATCGTTGCTTTATGAGCATTAACCCCACTTGTGATAAGATAATTCAAACATTCAAACAGGCGATCATATAGCACGCGCTGCTTTTTTCCAAGGTGCGGCATTAGTGGCGCAGAGCTTTTCAAAATTGCATGCGCGATGGCAATATAACCAATAAACACCAAACTCAAAATCGAAAGACTGAACTGAGTACTCCAAAGCATGTGTATATTTTCATCTGCTCAACTTGGTATTTCATAACTTCTTGCCCAACATAACCCAGAATTTATGCCCCTGTCTGTTGTGTATGCTTTATCTGAAGAAATCTAAATTTTATAGTAAATTTCCTTTCTTATTATACCTACTACAATTGTTTACTACAGGCTTGCACTACAGTGGAAGTCCCTAACTCGGATAAAATACTCTCTATTTTTGTCTTTCCCAAGCAATTTGGGAAAGAAAAGTGGTGCAAAAGCACCAAGAAAAAATAAGCCAAAACTGGGTCGAGAGCAACCGGCGCAGACCCAGTACGGGACGCTCTCTCCCAAGTACAACTCCACGACTTCCGTTGCCAGTGCGCATATACGTCGCTAAAGACTCATTCTTTTTGAATCTGTCAACGTTAGAGTTATGTGATCAGCGGGGAGGAAGGATTCTTTACCCGTAAAGAAGACGGGTGGGCCTCCATGTAAACAATTGTGGTAGGTATAATAAGAAAGGAAATTTACTATAAAATTTAGATTTCTTATCAACCTACTCACAATTTTTTACTACAGGCTGAATAGACAATAGGCTGGAGGGAATCGCATAACCAACCCACACATAACCCCAGTGCACTGGAACCGTGAAGCAGAAGGAAGAGGTCCCAAGGCTTATCAACCATAACGTCGCAATCATTGGTAAAGGACAATGAAAGGAGACATATGGGCCTGTGTGACACACAGACAGAAAAGGGCAGTAACAGCGCAAGGCTGAAACTGACCTTCAAGAAGCCTAATGGCTAGGGCAGACAACAGCCTGAGCAGAAGAAAGAGGACCCAAGGCAAAAAGGTCCTCCGACTGCTCCTGCAACTGGCGCAGATAGAAGGTGGAGAAAGTAGAGGCATTTCTCCAGTAGGCTGCCTGCATAACATCCGACAACTTGACGGAGTTAGAATAAACCCAAGAGGTGGACAATGCCCACACCTCGTGGGCAGAAATACGATTGGTAATACAATCACCAGCTGCTAAATGACTGTAAGCCATACGAATAGCAAGACAAATCCATCGAGAAATGGATTGATGAGAGATCTTCTGTCGACCCAGAATAAGAGACAGAAAAAAACGTTTCCTGCCTTTCCATATGAAACGTGTCCGATCGAGATAAATGCGAATAGCACGGACCGGACAGAGCAAAGGGCGATTACCCTCAACAGAAGGAAGAGCCCTGATACAGATAGGAGGAGGAGTAGTATCTGGTAACTGATTCTTGGCCAGAAAAGAGCAATCAGTGGTAAAAGTAACACTGTTGGGAGAGCTCCTAAAAAAGGCCGGGTCAACCGAGAGGGCGTGAAGCTCACTAACCCGTCTGGCAGAAGCAAACGCCATCAGAAACGCCGTCTTATATGTGAGAAAATGCATATCCACCTGGGATAAAGGTTCGAACGGCGCCCACCCAATCTGAGGCAGAATCGGAACCGGCAGGAATGCGTAGCCGACTAGACCGTTAAAATCGAGTGACAGAGCGCCCACGGCAAAAGCCAGAGGAACTGGACACGGGGACACGAAAGTGTCCACCTGATGGTTCCAACGAGTCGCAAAGAGATCAATGTGGGGACGCCCCCAGAGATCGCAAAGCAACAGAAACACTGCCCTGTGGAGCATCCACTCAGTGGAAATAACCCTGCCCTGTCAGGATAGGGAGTCGGCTAGGACGTTCAGACGACCGGGAATGTGATGAACAACCACTCCGGTGTGAACATCCTGAGCGAGTAGTAGAAGATCCCGAGCCAATTCGTACATCGGAACCGAGTGCGTGCTGCCCTGGTTCCGAATGTAAGCAACCACTGTCGAATTGTCGGACAGCAGAAGGACCTGGCGATTCAACAGGTGAGGGATCCACTGCCTGAAACTCAGAAGAAGAGCAAGAAGATCCTTCTGGTTGACGGGTAGAGCTGCTTGATCCTGGTCCCACATCCCGTGTAGGGAAAGACCAAGAGGATCCAACGTCGCACCCCATCCGAGATCGCTGGCATCTGCCATCAGAACGCGATCGGACGTGGGTAAGTCCAATGGAACACCCTGCGTAATCCACTGAACATCTGTCCAGGGAAGAAGGTGAGGATAAAGAGATTCCGGAAACGGAAGCACCAGATCCAGACAATCTACATTCGGTCTCCAACGACTGAGCAGAAAGTGTTGGAGAGGTCTGACACGCAGCCGACCTAGAGGAATGAGATCCGTCACCGAACCGCAGAGACCGATCAGCCGGAGAAAACTCCGAGCGGCCGCAGACGTGGACTGGGACAGAGTCAGAGCAAAAGCTGAGAGAATCACAGCCTTGGCCTGGGGAACCGCTACCAAATTGAATTGGGTTTGGAAAGCCATCCCCAGATGACAAAACGACTGAGAAGGGACCAGGTCCGACTTCTCCTCGTTGACTCTGAATCCTAGCGACGTGAGCAAGCTCAACAGAGTGGCGACATCCGACTCCAGTAAGGCAGCATTGGGCTGCCTCTGGAGGATATCGTCCAGATATGCCGAAGTAGTCACCCTGGACTGTGTGCGATGGAACGCTATCAAATGTGACATCAGTCTGGTGAAGGCCCAAGGAGCCAGGTTGAGGCCGAAAGGCATGGCCTTGAACTGGTAAACTCGCCCCAGAAAAGCGAACCTGAGATACTTCCGTGACGCCCGATGCATCGGAATGTGGAACTAAGCGTCTCGCAGGTCGATGCTGGCAGCGAAATCTTCCTGGTGAATTGAATGGCGGACCGACCTGAAAGTCTCCATGCTGAACTTGGGAGCAATGATAGACTGGTTCAGGATACTCAGATCGATAACCGGTTGGAGTCGGCCGTCCTTCTTCGGCACCAAGAACAGGCGGGAATAGAAACCCACTGACTGAATGTTCTTGACGACCTCGATCGCCTCCTTTGCCAGGAGATTGCCAATCTCCGTGGACAAAAGTTCCCGACGTAAAACGTCTGAAGGAACTATGGTTGGAAGAGGTACCCTTGACAGAATGGGGTGCCGTCGGAAGGATATTCGCAGCCCGGACCGAACAACATCTAACACCCATGGATCGGATGTGATGGTGGCCCAATGGTCTGCGAACTCTGTTATCCTTCCTCCAACCTGGGACGAGTCAAGGTGAGGACCTTTATTTCGAGCCCCGACGAGGCCCGCGAGAGAAGAAACCACCTCCTCTACTGAATGAAGAATCCTGAGACTTCCCTCGATTCTGCCGACCTTTACCCTTACCCCTTAAGAAGTAGAAGTGGCAGCAGAAGGACGAGCCTTTTGCTTCGCAGAGGAAGCAGAAGGGTAGTTGTTAGGCTTGGAACGGCCCCTGTCTCCCCTAGAAGGCTGATCAAGCTGAAGAAACAGCAGCTGATCTTTGGAATGACGTAGGACGTCATCCCGGACCGTCGACACGGAACCATGGAAAAGTTGCGGACCTGCCAAAGAAGCAGATCGAAGAGCAGCGCGCTGCTCCTCGCGAAGGGATCGTACTGTGTCCAGCACAGCGTCCCTTCGAACTAATTCCAGATTAGCCGTGTTACAGGCATGCGTGTGAGTAAGATGCATGAGCGCCTTGGACAGCACATGCAAAGGAGCCTGTACCTCGTCAAACTTATCTGGAGGCAGGAGTCCAATGCTGAAAATGCTTCAACCACCTGTACCGACTGGCACGGTCAAAGGCGCCCAGAAGCAGGTTGCTCCATAGGCTGTAGGCATGCGACCGATGATCGCGGCCTGGCTGACACTGTCGGCTGGTTAGCTGGTTTGAGATCAGGCAGAAACCCAAACACAAAGTCAAGAGCTGCCCCCAAGTCCGAAGACTGCTGGCCCTCGACATCAAACATGTCGGAGTCATCCCCAAAGTCGGAAGACAAATAGCCCATCGTGGGCAAACCAGCCGACGCCTCCCATGGTGTCGGGACACCAGGGGGATCAGAAACCGGCCTGTTTCCAATCTCGGGAGGCGGCACCATAGGAGGCGCCTGGAAACCACTCGCTGCCTCGCTGGAAGCAACAGGAAGGCCCTTTGACAGAACCTGAATGAGTAAGGAGAGGGATTCCCTAAGCTCACTGCCCGAACTGGCCAGTTCGACAGGGGAGCGAACCGGCAAAGTGGCTTCACCTCTGACCCTTTTAACCAGCGAAGGGTCATGATCCTCCAAAACACCCGAAGCGGGACGACGGGCGGCAGCCGAAACATCTGAAGGCAGACGTGTATAGGGGTACGAGGCACCCCGAGGACCAATATAGCGAGAACTCATGAGAGTCACCGCGGACCTCTGTGGGGCAGAAGGTCCAGGCTGCACAAAAGGCGGTGGTCCCCCAAAACTGGTCTTGTGGCCAGAATGAGTGGACGGAAACGCCACGGAGTTCATAGTGTCTCCACTAAGAACATCCGAATCTAAAGACACAACTGTGGTGCTCGACTGCGAAGAGACCACAGTTGTTGGTTCGGTCGGCAGCCCCTTCCAACTTCACCGAGTTAAAGTCAGGGAAGGCTGAGGCCGATATCCCACGTCTACAGTACCAGACATTCCTGCAGTCCCCTGCAGCGAAAAGCCGAGGCCGGCTCAAACAGACGACGAAGCAGACGGACCAGCAGTAGTAGTAGATACGTCGGGAGTCGTTGAGGCTGGTGGAATAGTGGAGAGAGCACACCTGCTCGGCTCCGAAGGAGGAGTCACAACCCTAGTGACAGCCTCAAAAGTTGACTGGAAGGGGGACCGTAGTCCCGGAACCAGGCACCTCTTCACCAGAACACTCAATGGCTCCCGCAGTATCCACTACAGGAAAAGACTGCACATCCCCCACGGAGGAGGAATAACTCTCACCAGACAAGGTCGGCTTGGGAGGACCCGAACGACAGCATTCTCCTTTCCCGCGGGAGCGAGAGGCACGGCCACGAGAACGAACGACACGGTTAACTGACGCCCAGAAAGTGGATGACCATGATCCACAGACACCACATGGCCGCTTGGCCGAACACCCATTACAGGAGGAACAAGAAGAATGTGAATCGTCCACATGCTTTGGCAGCCGACATTGCCCACAAGGAATTGTCCTGGGCGTGATAGAGGTGAGAGGAGCAAAGGTGAAATCAGATAACAGAAGAACACCCCTAAGAAAAGAGAAAGGTGACAGAAATTAAGACCCCAGACGGTCGACCGGGAACCACACAACAGGATGACTACTCTCAAAGGAGAGAAGAGAAACTGCAGAAGCGGTACCCCGCTGACACCCAACTCTAACACAATTAGAAAAATTAGCAATTTAAGCATTGATAATAATTGTGAAAAATAATTTAAGTCCGAACCGCATGGCACAGGAAATTCGCACGCGACTCGAGAAAGAACATATAAAATACATTATGGATATATAATATGTAAGAGAATATAATAAAAACTGTTCCTGAGAATACAAAGGATACTCGGATACACTATGAATCAGGAAACATCAATCAACGAGTTGGATAAACACTGATAAGCGTGCAGAACATCTCGACACAAGGCAGATGACAAAAAGAATGAGTCTTTAGCGACGTATATGCGCACTGGCAACGGAAGTCATGGAGTTGTACTTGGGAGAGAGCATCCCGTACTAGGTCTGCACCGGTTGCTCTTGACCCAGTTTTGGCTTATTTTTTCTTGGTGCTTTTGCACCACTTTTCATGCTTGGGAAAGACAAAAATAGAGAGTATTTTATCCGAGTTAGGGACTTCCACTGTAGTGCAAGCCTGTAGTAAACAATTGTGACTAGGTTGATAAGAAATACAACTTGGAGCATAAAGCTTCCCCTGGAAGACAATCCAGACAAAAACAGCATGGCTTTCATAGTAAAAATGCAGAAGGCAGAAAACCATCACAACACTTTTTCCTACAGGTTACCGCTATGTTACATGTCGTAACCTGCTAATGGGTTACAATGTAAGCTATTTACAGACCTCAACGACTGAAAACTAACTGTGAACTTTTGTTATTCCTTTAATTTTTAAATCTTTTCATCATGCTGCAATTTCTGATTTCAGTTCAAATCTGAAAAACACACTAGAACCCTGTTAATTGAATAGTCACTTTGCCAATGAAATTATTAAATTAATAGAAATAGTCAATTAACACAAATTTTATAATGGTCATGTATTCTACTGATAAACTAAGCATTTATTCCATTATATCTTGTTTGACAGAGCTCATGGAGCTCTGTCAAACAAGATATACTAGATTAAATGCTTGAAATGGATGTACTTAGGACACATAAGCCTTCCTGCATCTCTATAATCGATATGCAATTAACAGGTCAAATTTGTACTGAAAGTATGGTAAATGGTTTGGTGTTAATTGGTTGTATTCAATAATCCCTCTTCCCACTTATTTTTCTAGTTTCATTATGGAAAAATTTTACAATTCAAAATTTTAGTATTCTGACATCAGTGTGCAGTAGGGTTAACCCTTTTCCCAATGAATCAGCTACATCCTAAGATGTTATTTTCAAACCAAGCTGTTAAAAAACGCGAATTTTTCAAGCTTATTCAATAAAGAGATATCCAATCAAGTAAACTCCACTTGTAAGTATTATTTCTTACCTTTAAACTCTGTACTGTTTTTTCTACTACAATATCAACAGCCTTACATCGATCATCAGTACTTCGAACGTGCTGATTCCACCTATGTTAGAATGAATGAAAGTATGAATATAATAATAATAATAATAATAAAAATTCTGGATAACAGAAGACCCTTATTGCTCGATTTCTTTCAATTCACAATTACCAAATTCAGTTAAGCCTTTACCTAACATTACTATCAGATGGCACATGGGCAAGACATTACCTTGAATAACCTAACTAAATGATTTAATTTATTGCATGAAATACAAAACTTTAATTTATTGCATGAAAAACAAAACTTTAATTTATTGCATCAAAAACAGACCTTATGTCCCTCATTAGAATGAGCTCAGCATGCTAATTCCAATGAGTGGGTCATAAGCTGTGTATTCTGGGGGTAAACATTTTTAAAATATTAAAATTTAAATGGCAATTTTTATTAATAATACTGAGCCACACGTGGTTGTTAGGTTTACTAAAAATATTGTACATAATTTCATTAAGAAACATGGCATGAAAATAGTTACTTCAGATTTGTCCTGGACCAGCTTTGTTAATCCTTTACCTAACAAGGCAAGAAGACGACACTTGAAAAAATAGTTCTTGAATAACTAAAAATTTGGATTTTTTTTTACCAAAAAACATAGCTGGATTGACCTCGCTGAGCTCATTTCAATGAAGTCATAAACTATTTTTAAGCTATTTTTTCGAGGCCAGAATTAAAAAACTCAAATTTGAAATAATTTTGCAAATAAATGCAGGCTGAATTCCTAGGAAGGCCACTGCAGGGTTTGCAATTGGTACTGGAACCAATACCGGCGGTACTCAGCCTTTTAATCGGTACCAATTTCCATCCTTCAGAACCAACGGTTCCGGTACTCATAGTTATTATATGTGAATGTGATACACGAGTAACACGACAGAATCAACACAGGCAGTAGAGTTAATTAAATGTTTTCATAACATTGGAACTTCAAAGACTAGACTGTCTTTGATACAGTCTGGAAATGTGTGGGTGTATGAACTTTCTAATGACATGCTGCCACATGCCTCTTATAAGTTAGAATTTTGAACTGAGTACTTAGTGCAATTTGCAGTGATTGACACATCCATGGAATCCACTGAAATTCGCAGAACACTTGAAATGTATGTGACATCATGTGATTCATGTCGCTTTCATGTGTGGGTGCGTGCTAAAAAAAAAAAAAATCAAGTCAAGTTTGGGATTATTTTCTGACTGATGAAAATACCAGAATGCCAAATGCATCCAGCGTAATACAGAAATCGTCTGATCAAAGGGGAGAACCAATGAAATGAAAAAACATTTGCTCACGAAATATAACATATCGCTGAGCAGTGCATGTACTACAGACAGGCCAGATTGATTTAGTCAGAAGGTCCATATTTTTGGACAGAATGGCCGTTGTTAACCCCCTGCACACTGATGTCAAAATATCTAAATTTCAGGCAGGAAAAATTTCCCATAATGCAACTAGAAATTTAACCAATTCAATCTCGTTTGACAGAGCTCATTGAGCTCTGTCAAACGAGATTGAATTGGTTAAATTTCTAGATGCATTATGGGAAAAACAGCTTCCTGAAATTTTGGTATTTTGACATCACAGTGAAATTTAACCAATTCAATCTCGTTTGACAGAGCTCATTGAGCTCTGTCAAACGAGATTGAATTGGTTAAATTTCTAGATGCATTATGGGAAAAACAGCTTCCTGAAATTTTGGTATTTTGACATCACAGTGAAGGAAGTTAAAAAATCTAAATTTTATAGTAAATTTCCTTTCTTATTATACCTACCACAATTGTTTACTACAGGCTTGCACTACAGTGGAAGTCCCTAACTTGGATAAAATTCTCTCTATTTTTGTCTTTCCCAAGCAATTTGGAAAAGAAAAGTGGTGTAAAAGCACCAAGAAAAAATAAGCCAAAACTGGGTCGAGAGCAACCAGCGCAGACCCAGTACAGGACGCTCTCTCCCAAGTACAACTCCACGACTTCCGTTGCCAGTGCGCATATACGTCGCTAAAGACTCATTCTTTTTGAATCCGTCAACGTTAGAGTTATGTGATCAGCAGGGAGGAAGGATTCTTTACCCGTAAAGAAGACGGGAGGGCCTCCATGTAAACAATTGTGGTAGGTATAATAAGAAAGGAAATTTACTATAAAATTTAGATTTCTTATCAACCTACTCACAACTGTTTACTACAAGCTGAATAGACAATAGGCTGGAGGGAATTGCATAACCAACCCAAACATAACCCCAGTGCACTGGAACCGTGAAGCAGAAGGAAGAGGTCCCGAGGCTTATCAACCATAACGTCGCAATCATTGGTAAAGGACAATGAAAGGAGACATATGGGCCTGTGTGACACACAGACAGAAAAGGGCAGTAACAGCGCAAGGCTGAAACTGACCTTCAAGAAGCCTAATGGCTAGGGCAGACAACAGCCTGAGCAGAAGAAAGAGGACCCAAGGCAAAAAGGTCCTCCGACTGCTCCTGCAACTGGCGCAGATAGAAGGTGGAGAAAGTAGAGACATTTCTCCAGTAGGCTGCCTGCATAACAGCCGACAACTTGACAGAGTTAGAATAAGCCCAAGAGGTGGACAATGCCCACACCTCGTGGGCAGAAATACGATTGGTAATACAATCGCCAGCTTCTAAACGACCGTAAGCCGTACGAATAGCAAGACAAATCCATTGAGAAATGGATTGAGGAGAGATCTTCTGTCGACCCGGAATAAGAGACAGAAAAAAACGTTTCCTGCCTTTCCGTATGAAATGTGTCCGATCGAGATAAATGCGAATAGCACGGACCGGACAGAGCAAAGGGCGATTACCCTCAACAGAAGGAAAAGCCCTGATACAGAGGAGGAGCAGTATCTGGTAACTGATTCTTGGCCAGAAAAGAGCAGTGGTAAAAGTAACACTGTTGGGAGAGCTCCTAAAAAAGGCCGGGTCAACCGAGAGGGCGTGAAGCTCACTAACCTGTCTGGCAGAAGCAAACCCCATCAGAAACGCCATCTTATATGTGAGAAAATGCATATCCACCTGGGATAAAGGTTCGAACGGCAAACCCCCCACCCCCAACCCCCCCCCCCCCCCCCCCCCCCCCCCCAAGCAAAGCAGCACCCATGAAAGATTCCACCGTGGGGTAAGCTGCAAAGTCCGAGGCTTTTTCAAAGAAAAGTGCCGAACAAGCTTGGAGAGGTAATGATTAGTGCCGATACGACACTTCCCCACATAAGAAAAAGTCTCTGAAAGCATGGACCTGTAACCCTTGATGGTAACAGGCTGGAGACCCCGAGAATCAAACAGATATACCAGAAACTCCACAATCTGTGAAATCGAAGGATTGGCATAATCAACAGAGTGATCAGCACACCATCGACAGAAGACCTTCCATTTAGCTGCATAAGCTAAACCAGTGGAGTGCCTCCTTGAAGAAGAAATGCACTCCACTGCTCGTCTCGAAAAACCTCTACAGAGGAGACAGGACCTGACAAAAGATATGCGTGAAGGCACAATGAAGTCGGGTCGACGTGAAACCTCCTCAGGCGATCTTGACAAAGAAGGTCGCGACGTAGGTGGAGACAGGCCGAAACCGCCGCCATCAGCGAGCGGAGCTAATTGATCCACACCCACTGAGGCGACAGGGGAGCGATCAGAATGATTCGACAATTGCAGGTTCGAATTTTGGCTAGAACCTGAGGCAGAATCGGAATCGACGGGAAGGCGTAGCCGACTAGACCATTCCAATCGAGTGACAAGAGCGTCCACGGCAAAAGCCAGAGGATCTGGACATGGGGACACGAAAGTGTCCACCTGATGGTTCCAAAGAGTCACAAAGAGATCGATGTGGGGACGTCCCCAGAGATCGCAAAGCGACTGGAACACTGCCCTGTGGAGCAAATAACCCTGCCTTGTCGGACAGCAGAAGGACCTGGCGATTCGACAGGTGAGGGATCCACTGCCTGAAACTCCGAAGAAGAGCAAGAAGCTCCTTCTGGTTGATGTGTAGAGCTGCTTGATCCTGGTCCCACATCCTGTGTAGGGAAAGACCGAGAGGATCCAACGTCGCACCCCATCCGAGATCACTGGCATCTGCCGTCAGAACGCGATTGGACGTAGGTAAGTCCAATGGAACACCCTGCGTAATCCACTGAACATCTGTCCAGGGAAGAAGGTGTGGATAAAGAGATTCCGGAAACAGAAGCACCAGATCCAGAGAATCTACATTCGGTCTCCAACGACTGAGCAGAAAGTGTTGGAGAGGTCTGACACGCAGCCAACCTAGAGGAATGAGATCCGTCACCGAACCACAGAGACCGATCAGCCGGAGAAAACTCCGAGCGGTGGACTGGAGCAGAGTCAGAGCAAAAGCTGAGAGAATCACAGCCTTGGCCTGGGGAACCGCTACCAAATTGAATTGGGTTTGGAAAGCCATCCCCAGATGACAAAACGACTGAGAAGGGACCAGGTCCGACTTCTCCTCGTTGACTCTGAATCCTAGCGACGTGAGCAAGCTCAACAGAGTGGCGACATCCGACTCCAGTAAGGCAGCATTGGAATGCCTCTGGAGGATATCGTCCAGATATGCCGAAGTAGTCACCCTGGACTATGTGCGATGGAACGCTATCACATGCGACATCAGTCTGGTGTTGGCCCAAGGAGCCAGGTTGAGGCCGAAAGGCATGGCCTGCAACTGGTAAACTCGCCACAGAAAAGCGAACCTGAGATACTTCCGTGACGCCTGATGCATCGGAACGTGGAAGTAAGCGTCTCGCAGGTCGATACTGGCAGCGAAATCTCCCTGGTGAATTGAATGGCGGACCAACCTGAAAGTCTCCATGCTGAACTTGGGTGGAATGATAGACTGGTTCAGGATACTCAGATCGATAACCGGTCGGAGTCGGCCATCCTTCTTCGGCACCAAGAACAGGCGGGAATAGAAACCCACGGACTGAATGTTCTTGACGACCTCGATCGCCCCCTTTGCCAGGAGATTGCCAATCTCCGTGGACAAAAGTTCCCGACGTAAAACATCGGAAGGAACTGTGGTTGGAAGAGACACCCTTGACAGAGTGGGGTGACGTTAGAAGGATATTCGCAGCCTGGACCGAACAACATCTAACACCAACGGATCGGTTGTGATGGTGGCCCAATGGTCTGCGAACTCTGCTATCCTTCCTCCAACCTGGGACGAGTCGAGGTGAGGACCTTCATTTCGAGCCCCGACGAGGCCCGCGAGAGGAGAAACCACCTCCTCTACTAAATGAAGAATCCTGAGACTTCCCTCGATTCTGCCGACCTTTACCCTTACCCCTTGAGTAAGAAGTAGAAGCGGCGGAAGAAGGACCAGCCTTTTGCTTCGCAGAGGAAGCAGAAGGGTACTTGTTAGGCTTGGAACGGCCCCTGCCTCCCCTAGAAGGCTGATCAAGCTGACGAAACAGCAGCTGATCTTTGGAATGACATAGGACATCATCCTGGACCGTCGACACAGAACCATGGAAAAGTTGCGGACCTGCCAAAGAAGCAGATCGAAGAGCAGCGCGCTGCTCCTCGGGAAGGGATCGTACTGTGTCCAGCACAGCGTCCCTTCGAACTAATTCCAGATTAGCCGTGTTACAGGCATGCGTGTGAGTAAGATGCATGAGCATGTTGGACAACACACGCAAAGGATCCTGTACCTCGTCAAACTTATCTGGAGGCAGATAAGCAGCTAAAGCTGAGATGACATGATCTGAGAGAGAAAGCATGCCAAACATCTCTCTAGATAAGCCCAACGTGGACTCCAGAGTCGTCATTGGAATGATGGCGACTTGGGCTTGGAAAGCCCGAGGGAAGTGGAGTCCTGATCCAGAACCATCAAAGTCTGGCAGACCGACAGATTGGCGGAATCGTAGGAACGATAACGCACAGGAGGCAAAAAGGTGTCAACCCTGTGAAGAACGGAGTCTTCAGAGCCTTGGAACTCAGCTTGGAGTCCAATGCTGAAAATGCTTCAACCACCTGCACCGACTGGCACGGTCGAAGGTGCCCAGAAGCAGGTTGCTCCATAGGCTGTAGGTGCGCGAGCGATGATCGCGGCCTGGCTGACACTGTTGGCTGGTTAGCTGGTTTGAGATCAGGCAGAAACCCAAACACAAAGTCAAGACCTGCCCCCAAGTCCGAAGACTGCTGGCCCTCGACATCAAACATGTCGGACTCCTCCCCAGAGTCGGAAGACACACAGCCAATCATGGGCAAACCAGCCGACGCCTCCCATGGTGTCGGGACACCAGGGGGATCAGAAACTGGCCTGTTTCCAATCCCGGGAGGCGGCGCCATAGGAGGCGCCTGGAAACCACTCGTTGCCTCGCTGGAAGCAACAGGAAGGCTCTTTGACAGAACCTGAGTAAGGAGAGGGCCTCCCTAAGCTCACTGCCCGAACTGGCCGGTTCGACAGGAGAGCGAACCGGCAAAGTGGCTTCACCTCTGACCCTCTTAACCAGCAAAGGGTGACGATCCTCCAAAACACCTGACGTGGGACGACGGACGGCAGCCGAAACATCTGAAGGCAGACGTGTATAGGGGTACAAGGCACCCCGAGGATCAATATAGCGAGAACTCATGAGAGTCACCGCGGACCTCTGCAGGGCAGAAGGTCCAGGCTGCACAAAAGGCGTTGGTCCCCCAAAACTGGTCGTGTGGCCAGAATGAGTGGATGGAAATGCCACGGAGTTCATAGTGTCTCCACTAAGAACATCCAAATCCAAAGACACAACTGTGGTGCTCGACGGCGTAGAGACCACAGTGGTGGGTTTGGCCGGCAGCCCCTTCCAACTTTGCCGAGTTGAAGTCAGGGAAGGCTGAGGCCGATATCCCACGTCTACAGTACCAGACATTCCTGCAGCGAAAAGCCGAGGCCGGCTGAAACTGATGACGAAGCAGACGGACCAGAAGTAGTAGTAGATACGTCGGGAGTCGTTAAGGCTGGTGGAATAGTGGAGAGAGCACACCTGCTCGGCTCTGAAGGAGGAGTCACAACCCTAGCGACAGCCTCAGATGTCCACTGGAGGGGGACCGTAATCCCGGAACCAGGCACCTCTTCACCAGAACGCTCCCGCAGTATCCACTACAGGAAAAGACTGCACATCCCCCACGGAGGAGGAATAACTCTCACCAGACAAGGTCGGCTCGGGAGCCCCCGAACAACCGCGTTCTCCTTTCCCACAGGAGCGGGAGGCACGGCCACGAGAATGAACGACACGGTTAACTGACGTCCAGAAAGTGGATGACCATGATCCACAGACACCACATGGCCGCTTGGCCGAACACCCATTACAGGAGGAACAAGAAGAATGTGAATCGTCCACATGCTTTGGCAGCAGACATTGCCCACAAGGAATTGTCCTGGGCATGATAGAGGTGAGAGGAGCAAAGAAGGTGAAATCAGATAACAGAAGAACACCCCTAAAGAAGAGAGAAAGGTGACAGAAATTAAGATCCCAGACGGTCGACCGGGAACCACACAACAGGATGACTACTCTCAAAGGAGAGAAGAGAAACTGCAGAAGCGGTACCCTGCTGACACCCAACTCTAACACAATTAGAAAAATTAGCAATTTAAGCATTGACAATAATTGTGAAAAATAATTTAAGTCCGAACCGCATGGCACACGAAATTCACGCGCGACTCGAGAGAGAACATATAAAATACATTATGGATATATAATATGTAAGAGAATATAATAAAAACTGTTCCTGAGAATACAAAGGATACTCGGATATACTATGAATCAGGAAATATCAATCAACGAGTTGGATAAACACTGATAAGCGTGCAGAACATCTTGACACAAGGCAGATGACAAAAAGAATGAGTCTTTAGCGACGTATATGCGCACTGGCAATGGAAGTCGTGGAGTTGTACTTGGGAGAGAGCATCCCGTACTGGGTCTGCGCCAGTTGCTCTCGACCCAGTTTGGGCTTATTTTTTCTTGGTGCTTTTGCACCACTTTTCTTTCCCAAATTGCTTGGGAAAGACAAAAATAGAGAGTATTTTATCCGAGTTAGGGACTTCCACTGTAGTACAAGCCTGTAGTAAACAATTGTGAGTAGGTTGATAAGAAATTATTTTTAATCCCTCCATTTTTTTTTCACAAAACATTTGGATTTAGCAGTTATCATGTTAATATTTAATGAGTATTCACAGTGGTGTCCTAATATTTTGTAGGTTAACCTCAAGAAAATGTTAATGTCACTTTGAGATTAACATTTTCTTGTAGTCATCTCACAAGTTATTTTGGCTTGTACTGTGATCTGGTGTGTGTTTTTAAATAATGTCAGTATTACTGACTTAAATATTTTGTAGGATAACCACAAGAAAATGTTGATGTTCCTGAAAAGATTAATGTTTTCTTGTCGTCATCCCACCATTGATTTCAGCAGATGATACTGTAATTTGGTGTTTATGGATAATGTCAGTGACCTGAGAAAGAAAGGTTTATACAAAGGTATTGAACTAGTTTGTGATCGGGTATACAATATAATTATTTTTAATATTATTATTTAATAATGCTACGTGTGCAAAAGGATGGGAGGGGTGAATTAAACATTCTCACTAAAATTTGTAAGTTTTCCAAGCGGCTAAGCCACACATGAACTTTTGAACTTGAAATGAATACATAAATGTAGGCCATTCTGTCTTGAAAAGTGCACTGTTGATGCTGTTCCATCTGAAAGTCTGCACCATTCTGACCTAAACCAGTTTGGGCCGTTCCAGCCATGTGCATGGTTTATTTTGTCCTGAGTCCTGACCCCCCCCCCCCCTCCCAACCAGTTTGAAACAGACTATAGGATGTCAGATAGGCAAAGTCTATATAGTCTACTTCAAATTATTACTGTGTCTTACTATCAGGGTGCCCATTGATTCCAAGTTCGAATACGCGGGGTTGCGGACATTGATGAAAATTGCTGCAAACAATGAATTAAAAGTGGGGGAGGGGGGACTGGAATCAATTTAAGACAAACACAATGAGGGAAGGGGGGGACCATGGGAGACAGGAATCAATGACCGTCATTGAGAGTTTTTGTGGATTTTATGGCGCAAGGGAAATACAAGAAAAACTCCAAGGACGGTCATTGATTTCTGGTTCCCCATACTCTACTCGTGTTGTGTTCTGTATTTATACTAGGGCTGTCACGATTTTTGAATTTAGGAATCGATTAATCGTTGCAAATAATCGATTATAATCGATTAATCATACATAGATGACCCCGTCCCCACATTTCCCTCTCTTTAAGTTGTTAAAAATGAAGTTCAAGTCAGTTGACCTTCCTCAAGTAAACAATGAAGACGATCCTCTTTTAGGTACATTCAAAGGTTTGATGTTCTGAGCTTTTGAACCGTCAGTGTAATAATCAAGACCGGTTGTCAGTTGCGAACTTTGCAAGTTTGCAACTGCCGACCGGTCTTGATTATTACACTGACGGTTCAAAAATTCAGAACATCAAAGCTTTGAATGTTCCTAAAAGGCAAACGCTTCTAACGGCTTGTTGAGATTTAACGTCGACGTTCTTGACCCTTTACCTTAAGAAACAATAGTTTTATCATTTTTTTTTTAATTATTAAACGTCTAAAACGGGGTAAAATTTACTGATTCTTCGACAACGAAAAATACTAATCAATTTCGGCGTGATCGATCAGCAATCGATTAATCGAATAATCGTGACAGCCCTAATTTATACCACAATTAAACTTGAATTAAGTGAAGAAAGCTTACATTTTTAAAGAAAAATATCACTATTTACAGTTTGTTTACTTTCTGGTGTGACATTGTTTTGTGTCAAAGCATTTCATTCACGTCATAATGACAATAAGATATACAACCAAACAGGCGCAATCTTATATGCTGTTCTTACATGCTGAATTCCATAGATGGTTTACCCTATACATTTTTTAAGGCCTGTACTGTATAAGGAAACACTGAATACATACCACAATTGAGGTATAAAACAAAATTACCTTAGGCCTAAAAAAATTAAAAATCTGTTTCTCAGGCCCTCCCGCATGGTCGTTTTGGTTACCGCATGCTCTCTTTTTATAACCAATTTAAACATAAAAAAAATAAAAATTAAATGGTTTATGTCTGATATTTTACCCAAGTTAAAAAAATTGATGAATTTGTCCCTTGAGTGCAAGAAGACTTTGCAATGCTTTAGCATTGCAAAGCCTTCTTGCACTCAAGGGATGATATACACCATCACCCATGCTATTCTGTAGTTTGAGGCCTAAAACTTGAACCAAGAACATGAACTTTTGATGGCAAAAAAGTAATTACTGAAATAAAAAATAAAATAAAAAAATGCTCGCCCGCATGCAATTTCACAAATAATGGCCTGAGAAACAGAAGATCTAGTTTGTGTGGCCTTATACATGCTATTTACTTATTTCCTATATTCTCGGAGTCTAATTAGTATCTCAAGATCAATCCAAGGTTAGGTAATATTTTCTCCTGTGTTGAGACACACATTGTGTGTCTCAGCATTGCAGAAGATCTCGTATCACATGATAGTGTGGTCATTTTGAATGAATTTGAAGTCAAAAATGTGATAAATAAAAAAGCATAAAAAATCCAATTAATGCCTCAACAACTCTCTGTTGTAAGCTTATATTTTAACCCTTTATCCAACGTAACGGCCCAAACCAGCCAGCTATTCTAAAAAATCGCCAATTAATTTTCATTATTTTTTCATTTTTTGTCTCAAAAACATAGGTTATGACCCCTCGTTGGAACGAGCTCCTGAACTCATTCCCACGAGGGGTCATAACGTATGTTTTGAGACAAAGAATGAAAAATGAAAGTGTCAATGACACTGTAGCTCAACTTGTCAAGACAAAGACATGTACATGTATAGTATGTGACACAGTAATGACAAACATCTAGGTAATGACCTGATAACAAAGGTACATATAAAGTATTGTAACGGTCTGTACATAAATACTGGCCGTTGCCTGTAACAAATGTATAGGTAAAGTATTGTAAAGGTGGGTGACAGTCAGATGCTAAACTAGAAAAAAATCTTTGAGTCCCAGAGTGGGTCTGACTGAACCCTAAAATATTTGTTCTCATAGCACAGTGATAAAAAAGGCACCCCAAAGCACACTCATTCCTGTCCCAAGGTGAAAACAAAGGTACCCAAGAAGTTTCGTGAAGATCAGTTCACAAATATGAGCTGTGTAGAAGTTGTGACAAAAAACTGATTGGACCTAATTTCAGTACAAAATGGCCACTGGCAGCCATCTTGAATTTTGGACCGCACTCAGAAACACTCGTTCTCGTCCCAAGGTGAAAACAAAGGTACCCAGGTAGTTTTGTGAAGATCGGTTCATAAATACAGCCTCTAGCCCGAGCCGTATTGACATGTGCACTTACAGTGTATAAGTAGCACTAAATAAATCAAAGTTCATCTAATTTGCAGAATTTCTGCACGAGAAAAAAACCCGTATTATATGTGATGTATTCCAGGTTACTAAACATTCATACAAAACTTTATTCAAATCAGAAGTTCTGTACAAAAGACTGATTGCACTAATTTTGGTACAAAATGGCTGCTGGTGGCCATCTTGAATTTCGGACCACACCCAAAAACACTCGTTCTCATCCCACGGTGATAACAAAGGTACCCAAGAAGTTTCGTAAAGATCGGTTCATAAATACGGCCTCTAGCCTGAGCCGTATAGAAGTTGTGTACAAAAAACTGATTAGACCTAATTTCAGTACAAAATGGCTGCTGGCAGCCATCTTGAATTTTGGACCGCACCCAGAAACACTCGTTCTCGTCCCAAGGTGATAACAAAGGTACCCAAGACGTTTCGTGAAGATCGGTTCATAAATACAGACTCTAGCCCGAGCCGTATTGACATGTGTACTTACTGTGTGTAAGTAGCACTGAAAAAATCAAAGTTCATCTAATTTGCATAATTTCTGCACGAGAAAAAAACCCGTATTATATGTGATGTATCCCATTATATGTGATGTAAACATTCACACAACAAATTATTCAAATCAGCGCTTTCATATGGAAGTTCTGTGCAAAAATCTGATTGCACCAAATTTTGTACAAAATGGCTGCCATCGGCCATCTTGAATTTCGGACCGGACCCAAAAACACTCGTTCTCGTCCCACGGTGATAACAAAGGTACCCAAGGAGTTTCATAAAGATCGGTTCATAAATACGGCCTCTAGCCCGAGCCGTATTGGCATTTGCACTTACAGTGCTGAAAGTAACACCAAAAAACATCAAAGTTAGTCTAATTTGCATAATTTACGCACGAGAAAAAAACCCGTATTATATGTGATGTATCCCATGGTACTAAACATTCATACAAAAAATTATTCAAATCAGAGCTTTCATATGGAAGTTCTGTACAAAAAACAGATTTCTGCATCGTCGGTACAAAATGGTGGCTGGCAGCCATCTTGAATTTCGGACTGCACCCAAAAACACTTGTTCTCGTCCGCCGGTCATAACAAAGATACCCAAGAAGTTTTGTAAAGATCGGTTCATAAATACGCCCTCTAGCCCGAGCCGTATCCAATTGTTGACGGACAGACGGACGACGGGCCATGGCATAAGCTCAAATTTGGCTTCGCCAAAGTTGAGCTAAAAATAGTTATTCAAGAATTTTTTTACGAGTGTCATCTGCTTTCCATGTTAGGTAAAGGGTTAACAATTAAAACAGGACCCCGCAATCTCAAATTTCAGGTTGAATCGAATCCCAGCTTGAATCAGGCAGGGGATTCTCGATTGAACTGAATCTGAAATCAAATCTTACAATTCTTCAAATTATAAATATTGCACCTTCTCACAGCCATAATTATTGTCAATCTCAACTCAACTTGTATTGTATTCAATATGACTCATCTGTTTGGGAAAATCAATCTAAATGAAAGTGTCAATGACACTGTAGCTCAACTTGTTTAAGACATGTACATGTATAGTATGTGACACAGCAATGACAAACGTCTAGGTAATGACCTGATAACAAAGGTACATGTAAAGTATTGTTACAGTCTGTACATAAATGCTGACCGTAGCCTGTAACAAATGTGTAGGTAAAGTATTGTAAAGGTGGGCGACAGTTAGATGCTAAACTAGAAAAGAAATCTTTGAGTCCCAGAGTGGGTCTGACTGAACCCAAAAATATTTGTTCTCATAGCACAGTGATAAAAAAGGCACCTCAAAACACTCGTTCCTGTAACAAGGTGAAAACAAAGGTACCCCAAGATGTTTCATGAAGACCAGTTCATAAATACAGACTCTAGCCCGAGCCGTATTCACATGTGCACTTACTGTGTAAAAGTAGCACTAAAGAAATCAAAGTTCATCTAATTTGCATAATTTCTGCACGAGAAAAAAACCTGTATTATATGTGATGTATTCCATGTTACTAAACATTCATACAAAAATTTATTCAAATCAGAACTTTCATACAGAAGTTCTGTACAAAAAACTGATTTCACCAATTTTGGTACAAAATGGCCACTGGCAGCCATCTTTAATTTCGGACTGCAAAAACACTCGTTCTCATCCCAAGGTGATAACAAAGGTGCCCAAGAAGTTTTGTAAAGATCGGTTCATAAATATGGCCTTCAGCCCGAGCCATAATGGCATTTGCAGTTACAGTGCTGAAAGTAACATTAAATAAATCAAAGTTAGTCTAATTGGCATAATTTATGCACAAGAAAAAAACCCGTATTATATGTGATGTATCCCATGGTACTAAACATTCAAACAGAAATTATTCAAATCAGCACTTTCATATGGATGTTCTGCGCAAAAATCTGATTGCACCTAAATTTGTTCAAAATGGCCGCCAGTAGCCATCTTGAATTTCAGAGCGGACCCAAAAACACTCGTTCTCGTCCCACGGTGATAACAAAGGTACCCAAAAAGTTTCATAAATATGGCCTCTAGCCCGAGCCGTATTAGCATCTGCACTTACAGTGCTGAAAGTACCACTAAATAAATCACAGTCAGTCTAATTTGCATAATTTACGCACGAGAAAAAAACCTGTATTATATGTGATGTATCCCATGGTACTAAACATTCATACAAAAAATTATTCAAATCAGAGCTTTCGTACAGAAGTTCTGTACAAAAAACTGATTGTACTAATTTTGGTACAAAATGGCTGCTGGCAGCCATCTTGAATTTCGGACCACACCCAAAAACACTCGTTCTCATCCCACGGTGATAAAAAAGGTACCCAAGAAGTTTCGTAAAGATCGGTCCATAAATACGGCCTCTAGCCCGAGCCGTATTGGCATTTGCACTTATAGTGCTGAAAGTAACACTAAATACATCAATGTTAGTCTAATTTGCATAATTTACCCACGAACCCCCCCCCCCCCCCCCCCTCCGTATTATATGTGATGTATCCCATGGTACTAAACATTCACACAGAAAATTATTAAAATCAGCGCTTTCATATGGAAGTTCTGCGCAAAAATCTGATTGCACCGAAATTTGTACAAAATGGCTACCATCGGCCATCTTGAATTTTGGACCAGACCCAAAAACACCCGTTCTTGTCCCACGGTGATACCAAAGGTACCCAAGAAGTTTCGTAAAGGTCGGTTCATAAATACGACCTCTAGCCCGAGCCGTGTGTATGACAGACGACATGCCATGGCAATACCTCAAATTTGGCTTCGCCAAAGTTGAGCTAAAAACTCAAAATTCTAGAATGGAATCAAAGTAATTTGACACGAAACTAAAGAGACCTGATCATGGAAGAAAAGTTCAAGACCAGACACTTGGTAGGATTTTGAGAACATCTCAGTGATTCAAAATTTTTTGAATTAGGGTGAGTCAAATCAAATCAAATTGAACAAGGTACACCACCGATATCCCTCACCAAGGGTTTCTAAATTGAAAAAAGCAAAAAAAGGCCCATAACTCTAGAAAAATGAAAGTGCCAATGACACTGTAGCTTAACTTGTGTCTTGTGTTTGATGAAAAGGATAATGTTCAATGTTTATGAAAGGATTATGAAATAAGACAAGAATTGTGATAATTGGGAATATGTTCATTTCTGTTCCCTGTATGCTATGTTTATGATAAAAATAATATGAGGTGTACACTGTACTAAAGATCTGAGGGGTGGGTTAATATGACCTCACAGTTAATATATGTGGCCCTCACAGTTAACATATATCAACAAAATTACAATGAAATTATTCCAAAATGAGTCATCCTATCAAGTTACATTAAAATCCCTTCATAAATATGGCCTGTAGACTGTGCTAAAGGTTTTCGGGCTTCGGGCCCCTGTAGCCGTCAGTTTCCCAATTGCGTCCAAAGGGGACGTTCTCATCTAGACATTATATGAAGTCAACCTACCAAGTTACAATGAAATCCCTCCATAAATACGACCTGTAGACTGTGCTAAAGGTTTTCGGGCTTCAGGCACCTGTAGACATCACAGTTGACCAACCACGACCAAAAGGGGATGTCATCATCTAGGCATTATATGGAGTCAACCTAACAAGTTACAATGAAATCCTTCCATAAATACGACCTACAGACATGCTAAAGGTTTTTGGGCTCTGGCAGCCATCAAGGCTGAATGATCGTGACCAAAAGGGGACGTTCTCATCTGGACACTATTTGGAGTCATCCTACCAAGCTACAATAAAATCCCTTCATAATTATGACCTGTAGACTGTTCTAAAGGTTTTTGGGCTTTGGGCCCCTGAAGCCGTCACAGTTGCCCACTCGTGTCCAAAAGGGGACGTTCTCATTTAGACATTATATGAAGTCAACCTACCAAGTTACAATGAAATCCCTTCATAAATATGACCTTAGACTGTGCTAAAGGTTTTCGGGCTTCGGGCTCGGGCAGCCATCATGGTTGAATGATCGCAACCAAAGTGGACAATCTCATCTGGGCATCATCTGGAGTGATCATGCGAAGTTACAATGAGATCCCTTCATAAATATGACCTGTAGACTGTGTTCAAGGTTTTCTGGCTTCGGGCACCTGTAGCCATCACAGTTGACCAATCACGACCAAAAGGGGATGTCATCATCTAGGCATTATATGGAGTCAACCTAACAATGTTACAATGAAATCCTTCTATAAATATAACCTTTTGCCTATGCTAAAGGTTTTTGGGCTCGGGGACCCATCAAGGCTGAATGATCACGGCCAAAATGGGACGTTCTCATCTTGACCTTATTTGGAGTCAACCTACCAAGTTACAATGAAATCCCTTCATAAATATGACCTGTAGACAGTGCTAAAGGTTTTTGGGCTTCGGGCACCTTTAGCCGTCAAAGTTGCCCAAACATGTCCAAAAGGGGACGTTCTCATCTTGACATTATATGAAGTCAACCTACCAGTTACAATGAAATCCCTTCACAAATATGACTTGTAGACTGTGCTTAAGGTTTTCGGGCTTTGGGCTCGGGCAGCCATCATGGTTGAATAATCGCAACCAAAGGGGACAATCTCATCTGGGCATCATCTGGAATGATCCTATGAAGTTACAATGAAATCCCTTCATAAATATGACCTGTAGACTGTGCTCAAGGTTTTTGGGCTTCGGGCACTTGTAACCAACACAGCTGACCAATTACGACCAAAAGGGGATGTCATCATCTAGGCATTATATGGAGTCAACCTAATAGGTTACAATGAAATCCTTCCATAAATATGACCTTTTACCTATGCTAAAGGTTTTTGGACTCGGGCACCCATCAAGGCTGAATGATCGCGATCTAAAGGGGATATTCTCATCTAGACATTATTTGGAGTCATCCTACCAAATTACAATGAAATCCCCTCATAAATATGACCTGTAGACTGTGCTAAAGGTTTTCGGGCTTCGGGCACCTTTAGCCGTCACAGTTGCCCAATCATGTCCAAAAGGGGACGATCTCATCTAGACATTATATGAAGTTAACCTACCAAGTTACAATGAAATCCCTTCATAAATATGACCTGTAGACTGTGCTAAAGGTTTTCAGGCTTCGGGCTCGGGCAGTCATCATGGGTGAATGATCGCACGTTCTCATCTAGACATTATATGAAGTTAACCTACCAAGTTACAATGAAATCCCTTCATAAATATGACCTGTAGACTGTGCTAAAGGTTTTCGGGCTTCGGGCTCGGGCAGCCATCATGGGTGAATGATCACAACCATAGGGGACAATCTCACCTGAGCACCATCTGGAGTGATCCTAAGAAGTTACAATGAAATCCCTTCATAAATATGACCTGTAGACTGTGCTCAAGGTTTTCGGGCTTCGGGCACTTGTAGCCATCACAACTGACCAATCATGACCGAAAGGGGATGTCATCATCTAGGCATTATATGGAGTCAACCTAACAGGTTACAATGAAATCCTTCCATAAATATGACCTTTTGCCTATGCTAAAGGTTTTTGGGCCCGGGCACCCATCTAGGCTGCATGATCGTGATCAAAATGGGACGTTCTCATCTAGACATTATTTGGAGTCATCCTGCCAAGTTACAATGAAATCGTTTCGTAAATATGACCTCTAGACTGTGCTAAAGGTTTTCGGGCTTCGGGCTCCTGTAGCCGTCACAGTTGCCCAATCACGTCCAAAGGGGGACTTTCTCATCTAGACATTGTATGAAGTCAACCCACCAAGTTACAATGAAATTCCTCAATAAATATGACCTGTAGACTGTGCTAAAGGTTTTCGGGTTTTGGGCTCTGGCAGTCGTCACGGTTGGCAGATCATGCCCAAATGGGGAAATTCGCATCTAGACATCATAAGGAGTCATCCTACCAAGTTACAATGAAATCCCTCCACATTAAACATGACCTGCAGACTGTGCCAAAAGTTTTTGGGTTTCAGGCTTGGGCAGTCATCACGGTTGATAGATCATGCCCAAAAGGGGACGTTCTCATCTAGGCACTATTCAGAGGCATCCTACCAAGTTACAATGAAATCCCTTCATAAATACGACCTGTAGACTGTGCTAATGGTTTTCGGGTTTTGGGCTCGGGCAGCCATACCGGTTGCCCGATCGCGACCAAAAGGGGACGTTCTCATCTAGACATGACCCCAAACCTGCATATGAAATTTCGTGACGATCAGACAAGAACTGCGGGGTGTAGTCCGTGCTAAAGGAAAATGTGAACAGACGTCACAGACTCACAGACTAACAGACAAACAGACTTCCGCACGCGTGATGGCAATAGCTTATCTTGACTATGTAAAGTTAAGCTAATAAAAGTATCAATGACACTGTAGCTCAACTTGTCAAGACAAAGACATGTACATGTATAGTATGTGACACAGCAATGACAAACATCTAGGTAATGACCTGATAACAAAGGTACATATAAAGTATTGTAACGGTCTGTACATAAATACTGACTGTTGCCTGTAACAAATGTATAGGTAAAGTATTGTAAAGGTGGGTGACAGTCAGATGCTAAACTAGAAAAAAATCTTTGAGTCCCAGAGTGGGTCTGACTGAACCCCAAATATTTGTTCTCATTATTATTTATTTATTTATTGGTGTTTAAGGTCACATACTTATGCACAATGGCTAATCGTGACCATGACAGTTTTACGGGTGGAGGAAGCCAGAGTACCCGGAGAGAACCACCGAGCAACGACGAGCAGCTGTCAACTCTCCAACATCGTAACTCTGAACTCTGCACCACCGCACAGGCAGGGTTAGATTGGTTGAAGACATGCGCACCATCGACGTGCAGTACGCCTCAGTACACAGCGTCATCGTGCCCCCATGTAGGCAATGGGGTGAAGGGTCTTGCCCAAGGACACAACGCGGTTGCCGCAGGTGGGATTCGAACCGAGGACCTCTCGGCTTGCAGCCTGCACCTCTACCAACTGAGCCACCGCGCCCCTCATTTGTTCTCATAGCACAGTGATAACAAAGGCACCCCAAAACACACTTGTTCCTGTCCCAAGGTGAAAACAAAGGTACCCAAGAAGTTTTGTGAAGATCAGTTCATAAATACGAGCTGTATAGAACTTGTGACAAAAAACTGATTGGACCTAATTTTGGTACAAAATGGCCACTGGCAGCCATCTTGAATTTTGGGCCGTACCCAGAAACACTCATTCTCGTCCCAAGGTGATAACAAAGGTACCCAAGAAGTTTTGTGAAGATCGGTTCATAAATACAGCCTCTACCCTGAGCCGTGTGCTTACATTGTGTAAGTAGCACTGAATAAATCAAAGTTCATCTAATTTGCATAATTTCTGCACGAAAAAAAACCCCTTACAATATGTGATGTATTCCATGTTACTAAACATTCATACAAAAATTTATTCAAATCAGAACTTTCATACAGAAGTTCTGTACAAAAGACTGATTGCACTAATTTTGGTACAAAATGGCTGCTGGTGGCCATCTTGAATTTCAGACCACACCCAAAAACATTCGCTCTCATCCACGGTGATAACAAAGGTACCCACGAAGTTTCGTAAAGATTGGTTCATAAATATGGCCTCTAGTCTGAGCTGTATAGAAGTTGTGTACAAAAAACTGATTAGACCTAATTTCAGTACAAAATGGCCACAGGCAGCCATCTTGAATTTTAGACCGCACGCAGAAACACTCGTTCTCGTCCCAAGGTGATAACAAAGGTACCCAAGACATTTCGTGAAGATCAGTTCATAAATACAGACTCTAGTCTGAGCCATATTGACATGTGTACTTACTGTGTGTAAGTCGCACTGAAAAAATCAAAGTTCATCTAATTTGCATAATTTCTGCACGAGAAAAAAACCCGTATTATATCTGATGTATCCTATGGTACTAAACATTCACACAAAAAATTATTCAAATCAGCGCTTTCATGTGGAAGTTCTGTGCAAAAATCTGATTGCACCTAATTTTGTACAAAATGGCTGCCATCGGCCATCTTGAATTTCGGACCGGACCCCAAAACACTCGTTCTCGTCCCACGGTGATACCAAAGGTACCCAAGAAGTTTCGTAAAGATCGGTTCATAAATGCGGCCTCTAGCCCGAGCCGTATTGGCATTTGCACTTTACAGTGCTGAAAGTAACACCAAAAAACATCAAAATTGGTCTAATTTGCACAATTTACGCACAAGAAAAAAACCTGTATTATATGTGATGTATCCCATGGTACTAAACATTCATACAAAAAATTATTCAAATCAGAGCTTTCATATGGAAGTTCTGTACAAAAAACAGATTTCTGCAATGTCGGTACAAAATGGCGGCTGGCAGCCATCTTGAATTTCGGACCGCACCCAAAAACACTCGTTCTCGTCCCACGGTCATAGCAAAAGTACCCAAGAAGTTTCGTAAAGATCGGTTCATAAATATGGCCTCTAGCCCGAGCCGTATCCAATTGTTGACTTACGGACAGACGGACGACAGGCCATGACAAAAGCTCAAATTTGGCTTTGCCAAAGTTGAGCTAAAAATGGACAAAACCTGTTACTTATGAACATCCTTTCCACCATGGTGGTCTGTCAGCATATCAAAGATCATTTAAATCCAACATCCCCTGAATATGAAGGTCCAAAGTTGTTACGGATGGTCGGACAGACTGACAGATGGACGAACTGATGGATGGATGGACCCCATTTCTATATCCCCACAACCTCTGTTTTGGCAGGGGATAATAATTGGGTCTATTTCAAAGCCAAATGAATTTCAAAGCTTTGTGGGGCTCTTAAGTAATACACACATATTTCTAAATTTAACTACTAGAATTTCTTGTTCTTGTCTTTGAAGGAATATTACAGAAATCGGTTCCTGGATCACTAAAGGAAAATGAGGTCTGATAAAAAAGTTTTGCAATTAACTCCTTGCATTCTGCTGGCGGATATTCCTATCCAGGAAAGAAACCTCTTGCCACTGAAGTGAGTATAATCTGGGCAACTTTAACCAAATTTCCCCGTGAATTGATTGGACATGTTGACCAATGATTTCTTGAGTTAAATTTACATGAATTTTTATCAATCTAGTCATGGCTGCTTTGAAGCAGCCATGACTAGATTTAGTAAAAAAATATTTTGAAAATACTCAACAGAGTTAACAGAAATATTCAATTTTCAATTAAGTTTGACTTGGTGCATTACCCCTGGTAGCTTTGTATTCCTTTAAACTTTACTGCAGGAGTCTTCAATATATATTCAGCAAGCTCAGCCACTGGTTCACCAGGTTCTACACCACATCTGAAATAGTAAGATTCAAGTATACCAGCAACTAGTTAAACAAAGGTTTTGGGTAATTTTCTGAAATGCCAGTATTTAACATAGTACTGATCCATACCGCATAATTAAAATCTGAGTAGGGCCCTGAGATTATTCAAATTTTCGAATTAATTCTTCAATCAGCCTCTTGATTCAATTCAATTTCATTACTGAATCATGGACATGCGACTGAAAAAAAACCCCAATATTTTTCAAAAAAATTCAATAAAACCATATCATGTATCCCCCTCATTGGAACAAGCTTGTTCCAATGAGGGGACACATATGGTTTGGTTGTAATGATATACATTTAAGAAATTTTAGATTACAAATTTTGATATCCTGTGTGTTGGGTAATGGGATAAAACCATGGGTCTCAGTTTTATTTACTGTGTTACCCGTTACCCAACGTAATGACCAAAACCGGCCAGCGCGATTCTCAGAAATTGCCAATTAATTTTCATTATTTTTTGTCTCAAAAACATAGGTTATGACCCCTCATTGGAACGAGCTCATTGAGCTCGTTCCAATGAGGGGTCATAACCTATGTTTTTGAGACACAAATTGAAAAAAATTAGTTATTCAAGAATCTTTTTGGCAAGTGTCGTCTGCTTTTCATGTTAGGTAAAGGGTTAAAGCACTAAAACAAAACTACAATATAAAACAAAACTATACCTGTCTTGTCCCACATTAACCTCCACAACAAGGTCAACATTAATCTTAAACTCTTGGGCAACTTCACTTATATCATCAATGTTATCATTAGCATCAACACAAGCTGAAAGTACAGCACTTTTACCAAGAGAGGCAAACCTTCTGAGTTTCTTCTTTCCTATAATCTGAAACAATATCTACTGTAGTTAAAAATGTACAAACTAGGCCAAATAAAACAATATGTTAGATTCTCGAGCAATTCATTTTTCAAATCAGAGAGGGAGGTTTTTATTTAGGACGCATGTGCGCGTAAGTATTGTAATGCACTTTCACTTCCGCCTACGGAGGACGGTTACCCCTAAAAATGGAAAACATTTGTTCCGAAAATAGTATTTGTGCATCTAATATTTTCGTGTTTATTTTTTTCTTTTTTGTACTTTTTTTATTATTATATGGTATTTGTACATTGCATTAGCGGAACAAACCAGCGGAAAAAAAACCCTTTGCACTTCCATACTATTTCTCCGAATGTTTTGTGTAAGAAATTGCTTGACGTGTCCGAGAAAAAAATGGTACCGTTTTTTATTGTTGAACCCTTGCAGTAAGTAAGACGTGTTTGCTTTCCATTTCCCAAGTGCTCTAATGTATTTCCATTGCAATGGTGAACAATAAATTCTTCTCTATAATCTGTGCAATACTTAGCATTTAAGAGTCGGACCAATTTGTTTTTCACTAATCGAAACTTATTTGCTAACAATTTGTGCATGAAATTAAACGATTCGGGCAAAATGTTTGTTCCGCACATGTCCGATTACAAATATATGTGTTAAATTTTATTTTTTAAACCTACAGACAGCGAAACTTATTTGGTAACAATTTGTGCATGAAATTAAACGATTCGGGCAAAATGTTTGTTCCGTACATGTCCGATTACAAATGTATGTGTTACATTTTATTTTTTAAACCTACGGACAGATCACTAAATCGGCAGTGGGGGGGGGGGGGGGGGGGGGGGGGGGGATCGATGAGGGAGTTGTATAAACACCCCCTCCCATATTTTCCAAAATTTCAAGCGCTGTAGTGCTAACGATTTGCACATGATATTAAACGACTTGCCAAAATGTTGGTTCCGTACATGTCCGATTACAAATATATGTGCTACATTTCATTTTTTAAACCTACATACAGATCCGTAAATCGGGAGAGGGATTGACATGCTGTGTAGTGCACAGTTGGACATTATTTGGGGGATCATACATGTCCGATTACAAATATATGTACTACATTTAATTTTGTAAACCTACAAACAGGTCCGTAAATGGGGGGGTGTGTGTGCAAGAGCGTGTAACACACCCCATTACCGTGATTACGTTCCACAATTTCGGGAGGTTAAGGGCCATTTCATTTTGTAAACCTACAGACATGTCCGTAAATCGGAGGGGGGGGGGGGGGGCAAGGGACACGAGAGCGTGTAACACACCCCATTACTTTCCACAATTTCGGCAGTTTAAGGGCACATTTGGACAGCATCCCAACTCACAGCTAGCCAGACTTAGTCGCCCGACACAATTTGTGACATAAGTAATTATCTTACAAAAAGTTAAATGATTCGGGCTACATGTTTGGTCAAATCGAGACATTATATCTTTTTATGTATAATTAATGCACAACATAAATTTTTTAAGGGGGGGCCATACATGTCTGATTACAAATATATGTGGTAGACATTATATTTTTTAAATCTACAGACTAGTCCGTAAATCGGGGGGTGGGGGGAGGGCGATTTGTAACATGTGTACCCCAATATTAGTGCCCTACACAGTATAGGGCTTTTGGACAGCTGTCCAATTCACTTGCACGGGAAAGTCAATCAACAGGCATCAGATGAAATCCAGAATCATTTTCAGAGCATTGAAATGTTCCAAATTTTCCCACTGGGGAAAACCTCTAGACCCCCTATTCGGAACGAGACACTCTTCTCGTGCTCATGCAATGATTTAACAGCACAAAATTCGCAGTGCTAATGACTATAGTCCTCGGGAAAAATGACTGTAATCATCGGGAAAATTCAAGTGGTACATTATATTTCTGAAACCTAGAGACTAGTCCGTAAATCGGAGGGGGGTAGGGGGTGGGATATGGGGTGTAACACTTGTATCCCAATATTAGTGCCCTACACAGTCTAGGGCTGTTGGACAGCTTCCAATTCACTTGCACGGGAAAGTCAATCAAAAGGCATCGGATTAAGTCCAGATTCATTATCAGAGCATTGAAATGTTCCAAATTTTCTCACTGGGGAAAACCTCTGGTCCCCTTATTCGAGAGGGGACACTCTTCTCATGTTCGCCCAATGAATTAACACCACACAATTTTCAGGGCTAATGAGTACTCCGTAAACCGAGGGGGGGGGGGGGGGGGAGGGGTTATGTGTAACACGTGTACCCCAATATTAGAGTGTCCTACAAAGAATAGGGCTGTTGGACAGCTGTCCAATTCACTTGCACAGGAAGGTCCATCAAGTTGACAGGCATCAGATTAAGAAAAGAATCATTCTCAGAGCACACCTGCGGCAACCGCGTTGTGTACTTGGGCAAGACACTTCATCTCCATTGCCTGCGGGGGCGCACGATGACGCCGTGTACTCAGGCATACTGCACGCTGATGGTACGCAGGTCTTCAACCAATCTAACCCTACCTGTGATGCAGTGCGGAGTTACGATGTTGGGGAGCTGGCAACTGCTCGTCGTTGCTCGGTGGTTCTCTCCGGGTACTCTGGCTTCCTCCACCCGTAAAACTGTCACGGTCATGATTAGCCATTGTGCATAACTATATGACCTTAAAACATCAATAAATAAATAAATTCTCAGAGCATTGAAATGTTCCAAATTTTCCCACTGCTGAAAACCTCTAGTCTCCCTATTCGGAAGGGGACACTCTTCTCGTGCTCGCACAATGAATTAAAACCATGAAAACTCGCAGGGCTAATGACTATACTCGTCGGGAAAATGACTATAATTATCGGGAAAATTCAAGTCCAGCCGATCGTTTATACCCATGTTGCCCATTTTGAGGACTTCCACCCTAGGCTTTGGTTACCGGGTCCTATTTTGCCAGTAAAACAGAGCTTGTTTACCACAGCAAGCAGGTACTGCTTCTCTTCCCGGGGTTTCCACGGAGGGTTGTGTTTAAAATATTCGAAAAAAGAAAATAGGAAATAAAAATAATTATTGTTATTATTGGTGCTCTGTGTGTTACTTTCAATTACATTTTATAACCCGAATATATCCGAACTGACTGTCTCAATTAACCGTCACAATGCAGAGAATTAAAATTTTGTTTCAGAATTTAGACCTAACCGTCCACGTCCGAAATGTCCCGGTGCGAATTGTCCTGAGAATGAATGCCGGTGCCAATAAGGTTAGTGAGAGCGAAACTCTATTTTCGTTTCCAGAATTCCTCTGGACTGGTGTTACCTATGATATGGAACAGACCTTTAAAAATTAAACATCGGCCACAACAAAGAACAATTTCAGAACGTTTTGAAGGGATACTGAAAAAATGGTAAGAAGTATTCAAGCGAATTTCCATCAAGGTTGTGAAGTGTTTCTGCCATATAACAGAGTGCAATGCACGGCAGTTGCGCTAGTTGCACTTTTAAGCTTTGCAATGCAAAATGAAATGTCAATTTTTGAAAGTAATCAAAATGTATTCGAGTCGATCAATTCTCCTGCACTGGACGCCATTTTGTTCCGTGGTACGGAATTGTATGGTGAAATTGCAACATCATCTAATCACCAAGGGTATTTGGGCCATTACCAACTCCCTGAGAACATGCTGCGGTCATGATTAGCCATTGTGCATAAAATGTGACCTTAAACACCAATATTTATTTATTTATTGATGTTTAAGGTCACATATTTATGCACAATGGCTAATCATGACTGTAAACACCAATAAATACACAAATAACAAACATTACATGAAGCTGTATTTTGCCTAAAGCAGAATGTGTAAACGGTTGTGATAATATTAGTATCAAAAAAAAATCTCATCACATCTGTAATATGCATCTCATTGGTTTCGATGGACCTTAACTGGTTGAATGCTGGAAGCCACTATCATGGCTTTAGAGAAAAGTGAGGGTACAATGCTAAAGTCTTCACTTCTACACTCAAGTTTCATATTCAGTTGCAAGAAAATACCATTTTGTTCATCAAAAATTTGCTTTATTAAAAGTTATTGGAGAGTGCCTTAAGGCACTCTCCAACAATTTTTAATAAAGCAAAATTTGATCAACAAATATCAACTTCAAAAAATAATCTAACACTCAACCCATTAAAGATCTCATTTTTTCACAGGCATGTTGCTTTGTTCATTTTTATAGACAGCTTTATCCACGTGAGTATTTTAAGCTCTTTTGAGATTTTTTGGTTATTTTTGATTCAGTTTACATTAATTGTTTTTGAGTCAGTTTACATTAATAAGTGCTTAACTGATAGGATATTTTTCTATTATATACAAATATTTTTCAAAATGTGTATGTCTGTCTATTATGTTAAACTTTCTCATAATCTGTGTTAAAAATGACATTCCTAGAGAATTTTTCCATGTTAACATAATTCCATAACATAATTTTGAAGATAATGTCTTAAGGCCTCACAAAGTAGATCTTCTGTTTCTCAGGCCATTTTTTGTAAAATTGCATGTGGGCGGGCATTTTTTTATTTTATTTTTTATTTTTGTAATTATTTCTTTACCATTAAAAAGTTCATGTTCTTGGTTTGTTTTATGTTTTAGGCCTCATAACCTACAGAATAGCATGGGTAGAGTTGTATTACATCCCTTGCAAAGCCTTCTTGCACTCAAGGGACAATTTTATTAACATGGGTAAAATATCAGACATAAACCATTTGATTTTGATTTTTTTAAGTTTGGATCGGTTATAAAAAGAGAGCATGCGGCAGCCAATAGGACCATGTGGGAGGGCCTGAGAAACAGTTTTTTATTTTTTTTAGGCCTAAAACAATTATTGTAAATTTTGTAATTCTCATTTTATGCAGTATAAACATTATGATTACAATAAAGTTTCTTTTCGTTACATATGTATTTCTAGTTAATTGAATCGAAAGAAATGCCTTTCCTAATTTTTGCATAAACAGGGATGACATAGTTCACTTAATGAACTGATTTAAGGGTAAATTTAACCTCCAGGTTAAAAAGTCCTGAAATTTTGTTCTTTTATAATCTACATGAAAGACCATATTCATGTTAATTTATAAAAAATAAATATACATAAATAATATAAAACTATTCACATAAACAATTTTTAAAGTTTTTTTTTTTTTGGCGCGCTGATGCTCTGCATCAACATTTTCTTGTTTTTTTTTATTGTTTTGTTGTTAACTGGTAGAGTGCAAAATTGTTTCTCAAAGGTGATTTCTAACGTGCATATTTTTTTAAAAGATACCATACCACCAACATGGGGAGCTTTAGTTTAGCTAGATTTTGTTAAATAATTATTTTGTTACAATTTATTGGAGAGTGCCTGCAAACAAAACAGTTTTATTTTAAAATTTTTCATGCTATTGCTTACCAAATAACAAGCTATTGCATATGATGTAAAGCCACTAAAGTTGCTTTCAGCACTTTTCAGTAGAGCTATGATAGTGGCTTCTAGCACTCAATCAGTTAACTGGTTGAGAGCCGGACACCAACATTTGCACTCCGTACTTTAGTGCAGGTACCACAACCTAAAGGTTTCATATTCTGTCGATGTGGTTCATATTATCTTTGAAGTGAATTTATTTCATCTGTATAGATTTGCAAAGAAGAAAGTTAAGGAAGAAATAACTTATATTTACCAGTTAAAATATTAACTATTATATTTAGGCACCTTTTTGTAAAAATAATATGAGATATGAATTATTTTCTGCAGAACATAGCAAATTGGATGTTTACAAAGCAATTATGATAAACAAACACTGTATTTTAATCAAGCTTTGTTGCAAACAGGTGCAAATAACATATTAATCAACTGGACTGAAGCATGTCCCCACACAGCACATGGACACAGGAGGTTGAAGAGAGCAAACTGTGATTCGTTACTTTCTGTAAGACACATATGATGCCCCCTCAAGTTGTACTATGTACCTTGATTTACAAATCATGTACCGTATATTCAAGGGTTTCACAAAAATATTCAAGTTCAACCAGACATGTTAACCTCCCAAAAATTTTTTCAGGGAGATTGAAGAAAATTTTCAGGGAGATGACATGATTTTCAGGGAGATTTTTTTTTGCGCGTAGAAACCATGTGTGGATCGATCAATTTTAAATATAAATTAATATCAAATACCCCATCCCCCCACACACACACACATAACAGGAAACAGCCCAACAACAATACATCAAAGGAACATACGTCAACGTTCTACTAACTGGTGGTGAGTGACCCAGACCTGTTAACCTCTGGAGGTGACTGTCCGAGAGATTTTGATGAGCTCCCAGTGAGACTCGGATGCTTGTCAGTGAGATTTTTGCACGTGGGCAGCACATCAATAATTTCCATGTTACCCCCCCCCCCCCCCCCCCCACACACACACACATACATTAAACATTCCACCCTAATGTGTTTTATTTGAACAATTTGTCCTTTCAAAAGCCAAACCATAGAAATATAGAGAAAAACAGAAATCAGAAATAAGGATGTGGTCATGTGCCAATATCTGAGCTTGTTCCAATGACATCCATATTTCAATGGTTTTATGTACAAAATGTTTGGAGATATTTTCGACCTTTTCAGCACTATATCAGTTATGGTGCTGTGTTGAAAGTTTTGGATCCATTTGGGTAATTATGGGTACTTGCGGCGACCTGCGGTAACCTGCGATGATCTGTGGTGTTTAGGCACACCCCAGAGCCCGGTTGTTGTGGTAATTCGATCTTCCAAAGCCCAGCGCCCCACCTAACCACACCGGTTACTCACTGGAAGTAGTTGGTCATTTACGAAGGGGATTTGGAATGGGGTGATCATTTTTCAGTGAAACGTGAAAATTATGCCACAGCCAGACCTGGACGAAACATCTCGGGGATATTTTGTTGTCCATTTATCACTACGAATGAAAAAACGTGCAAGTGCCGTAAATTACCAACTTTTTAGAGATTTTTTTCACCAAAAACATAATTTTTTTCACAGCCTTCTTTATAAAATTGCGAATCGGAAATTTTTCCCAATATATTGAAAATTACAGCAACTCATATGTTTGAGCTGTTTGTCTCCAAAATTGGCTATAATTATCTGAAAGTGAAACTGAAATCCAAAATGCACAATAAATTTGTGCGTATTTTTGCACATTTTTCGATTGAACAAGATTTTATACATATGGAATTTATTTTTCGATTTGACTGCTACCTGTATACAAGCAAAGGTGTGCCTTTAATATATAATCAATTTCTTTGCAATGCAAAATGAAATGTCAATTTTTGAAAGTAATCAAAACGTATTCGAGTCGATCAATTCTCCTGCACTGGACGCCATTTTGTTCCGTGGTACGGAATTGTATGGTGAAATTGCAACATCATCTAATCACCAAGGGTATTTTGGCCATTACCAACTCCCTGAGAACATGCTGCGGTCATGATTAGCCATTGTGCATAAAATGTGACCTTAAACACCAATATTTATTTATTTATTGATGTTTAAGGTCACATATTTATGCACAATGGCTAATCATGACTGTAAACACCAATAAATACACAAATAACAAACATTACATGAAGCTGTATTTTGCCTAAAGCAGAATGTGTAAACGGTTGTGATAATATTAGTATCAAAAAAAAATCTCACCACATCTGTAATATGCATCTCATTGGTTTCAATGGACCTTAACTGGTTGAATGCTGGAAGCCACTATCATGGCTTTAGAGAAAAGTGAGGGTACAATGCTAAAGTCTTCACTTCTATACTCAAGTTTCATATTCAGTTGCAAGAAAATACCATTTTGTTCATCAAAAATTTGCTTTATTTAAAGTTATTGGAGAGTGCCTTAAGGCACTCTCCAACAATTTTTAATGAAGCAAAATTTGATCAACAAATATCAACTTCAAAAAATAATCTAACACTCAACCCGTTAAAGATCTCATTTTTTCACAGGCATGTTGCTTTGTTCATTTTTATAGACAGCTTTATCCACGTGAGTATTTTAAGCTCTTTTGAGCTTTTTTGGTTATTTTTGATTCAACAACCCGTCATTTTGTGAAAAATTGAACAAAATCCAATTCCTGGCAATATGCACACCTTTGGTATATGTGTAAATACCCTGCAAAACAAAAAGGTCCTAGCTTCAAAACTGTGAGAGGAGTTAGCCAGACAAACCATGTACCATACAGTTGCAATTCTACAAAAAATTGACCATGTTCAATAACCTGTAATTTTGTGAAATATTCAAGCAAATCAAAATTCTGACAATATGCACTCCTCTGGTATATGTACAAACATCCTGTGAAATAAAAAAGTCCTAGCTTGAAAAACTGTGAGAGGAGTTAGCCAGACAAACAATGTTCTCCAGAGGCAGCATCAATCTTGTGGAGTTTATGCTGTCACAGCGTACCATCCTATCAGATGGGGTTGTAAAATGGCTGCCTCCTATGCAGAGAGAGACACAATCAGTGTAGGTAGAAGACCCCTTTGAAGTATTTGAGAAGAGTGAGGCCACAAATTCGTTGCTACTGAGGCTAGGGCTGTCATGACTAATCGAATAATCGATTGTCGATCGTTCACGCCAAAATCGATTAGTATTTTTCGTTGTCGAAGAATCGGTAAATTTTACCCCGTTTTAGACATTTAATAATTAAAAAAAAAAATTGGATAAAAAACTATTGTTTCTGAAGGTAAAAGGTCATGAACGTCGACGTTAAACCTCAAAAAGCCATTAGAAGCATTTGTCTTTCAGGTACGTCCAAAGCTTTAATGTTCTGAACTTTTGAACCATCAGTGTAATAATCAAGACCAGTCGGCAGTTGCGAAGTTCGCAACTGCCGACCAGTCTTGATTATTACACTGACGGTTCAAAAGTTCAGAACATTAAAACTTTGAATGTATCTAAAAGAGGATCGTCTTCGATGTTTACTTGAGGTAGGTCAACTGACTTCAACTTCATTTTTAACGACTTCAAAGAAAGAAAGAGGGAGGGTCATCTAGGTACGATTAATCGATTACTATCGATTATTTGCGACGATTTATCGATTCCCAAATTAAAAAATCGTGACAGCCCTAACTGAGGCCATTCCTCAAGGCATGGCACTGGGCCAAGGAAAGGCATTAATATAAGTTGTAAAACTTGCTTGCCAATCCTTCTAAAATAATTAGGCTTAAAACAAAATTAAACAAAAATGTATAAAAATATCCAAATGTTTGTAAGGGTTAAAAAATTGTCAGTATCTATGGCTATATCATGAGTCAAATGTAAAGTGAAGTTTTAGGCAATCATTAATTCTGCAGCCCACATTAGAGGATGCAAACTATTGATTATCAGTTCCTAATATACCAATAAAGCAGAATTTATCTTCCACGGTAAACAAGTGCTGCACTACTTTAGGATTCCAAAAAGAGAAGTAGTCGAAATACACATGTGAATAATGTGTCCAGGACCAATACATGGAGCTATTCCTAAGCACTCAGACCTTTGTTCTGGCAACATTAACGTCCATGCAGCAGAGCATATTAAGTGATAGATAGCTATATTTACTGATCAACTGACTTTATCGAAAAAATCATGAATGGTAATTGAAACTTGGAACTGAGCTAAATTTTTACTTTCAAATATTTTTTTTAAATGTTGATTGGAATCAAATGCTCAGATCTGTCCAGAGATGAGAGTTGAATTTATGTAAGGAATCTTGAGTCGAAACTTATGGTTTCACAAAAATATGGACTCTTGGACATTCCATATGATTGAATTATTCTCTGTTTACTAACTTGTTCTTATTGATGTCACGTTTAAAAAGAAGCTCCAACTGTGAAATCACGAAACATGTGAAAACACGAAACATGCAAAGAAAAAATCCAGAATAAACAAGGGCAAGCACAGCAAATTAGAATGTGAGGGAACTGAAATGCAAGTAAGGGTTCTGCAATCCTCTCCCAGAATATCATCCTAAGATTTGTTACCTAAGAAGCAATCTTAGTTATTTTGGGGCATCATTGACCACTGGCACCATTGATGCCAGAAAATAAGCAGACAGTCATCTGCAAAATGAGGTCCCCAGAGGATGAATTTAGTGATGCTACCCTGCACAGCAGGGTAGCATCTTAAATTTTCCATCTGTGAACCTCCATCTGAATCAGGGTCTCAAAACTAAACAGAAAGAGGTACCCAGATGATAAATTGGCCCACTGTATGGGATAGCGTCATCAAATTCACCCTCTGGGGACCTCATTCTGCAAATGTCAGACTGCTTATTTTCAGGCCCGGCACCAATTCGTTGCCAGAAGTCCACTAATTACATAAATTCATACAGATGACATAAAAGGCCTCCACTGTGTAATCTGGCACTCTATTACAGTAGACATTGCTCTGCTGATGAAACCAACTAAAATAATTGCCAGCTTGAAAGTTAAAAAATTTATAGTAATTTATATATTTTTTATACTTACCAATGACCCAGACTTAGCTGGTGCTAACTCCAACAAAACCAGGACCAAACACAAATTTTGCCCCCCAATCCCCAAAATTTGCATCCAAAACAAAAAGAAATCATGTCCTAAAGGACCTCCATACTACGCCTCTACTGCGCATGCGCAGTGACGCAGTCGTCCCGAAATTGGCGCCAATTATCATTCTTACTGGCAGTGCCTGGTCAGCGCTATGTACTCAGCGGGGAGGCAAGAGTTCCCAACTCCAGGGAGGGCCATCCCCGTCTGGGTCATTGGTAAGTATAAAAAATATATAAATTACTATAAATTTTTTAACATTTTTATACTGTACCAATGACCCAGACTTAGCTGAATAGTAAACAGGCTGGAGGGCCTAGGACATAGAGGAAAATCCAATAAGCTCAACTATATAGTAAAGAGGTAACCCCTTAAGGAGAAAAGGAGTATTAGGCTTTACATGTATCTTTCTTATTTAATATTAAATTAGAAAGATACACTACCCTTAATAATTGAGCACAATAACATTCATGTTCTCTATTAACATCCAGTATAACCCTTATACTAATTATTTTTAAAGCAAGCCAATAAATAAAGTAGTCCAGAGAATTGAGACTCTTTATAATCATTTAAAAGTGTCCGAGTATTGTATATTAAAGCCCGTTTGACACTTGACATATACAAATGCTTCACACCGAGCTACACTTTAAAAATAAGACATGAATGAATTTAAACATTAATATTACACTTTAAAACCATCCCGGAAGCGACTCAGAAATACTGACTTGGAGGAGGCATTCCCTTGCTTTTCACTATAAAGCAGGTGACCTAAGGGAACACCCGCCCCCCCCCCCCCACCCTTCCCCTTGCCCTGGGTCAAATAGCCCAGAGCGAAGAGGGCAGCCGGGCGGAGTCACTGCCGGAACAGAAAGCCTGCATAACTATAGTTGCAACTGTTTAGTGGACGACATTCTGAGCAACAGATAACGGACCTAAACAATGCAGGTCTCCAGAAATGGACTCAATATTTCTGAGATAAAAATTCGTAAATGTGGATGGCTGAGACCAATAAGCAGCCTTCATTAAATCTGTAATAGCAACACTATTAGCATAAGCCCAGGAAGTAGAAAGAGCTCTTACTTCATGAGCAGAAATCTTAAGCACAGACTGCTGAGAAGAAGATAAATCTTCATAAGCAGTACGGATAGTTAACTGAATCCATCTAGCAATAGAATGGACTGAAATGTCCTTTCTATTAGGCATCAAAGACAGAAAGAAACGTTTCCGTCCCTTTCTGATAAACTGAGATCTCTGTTTATAGATACGTAGTGCTCTAACAGGACAGAGTAAAGGCCTACGCCCGTCTGAAGATGGAAGAGCCTTAATAACAATAGGTTCCGGATATTTATTAGGAGCCTGATTCTTAGCTAAAAAACCCACATTAGTAGTGAAGGTGATAGTGTTCCCAACACTACGATAATGAGAATCATCCACCGACCATAGTGCATGAAGCTCACTGACTCTTCTGGCAGAAGAGAAAGCTAAGAGAAAAGCTGTCTTATAAGATAAGAATTTGAAATCTACTGTCCCAAGAGGTTCAAATGGCTTTTCCTTCAATTTAAGGAGAACCCAAGCTAAATTCCACTTAGGAAATAATCTAAGAGTTCTGGGTCTATTTATCGAGAAGTTTCTAACCAACTTCGATAAAGAGACATTAGATCCAATTTGTAAACTATCATGATGTGCATAGGTATCAGATAACATAGATCTATAACCCTTTATAGTAACAGGCTGCAGTTTGATTTCGTCAAACAAGTATACTAGAAAGTTTGCAATGTCTGGTATAGAGGGATCAAATATATCTACAGAATGATCCCTACACCAACGACGAAAAACCTTCCACTTAGCCGCATAGTTTAGCGAAGAGGAGGTCCTCCTACAGTTAGAAATCGCGTCCACTGCTCGTCCTGTAAAGTGCTTGCCATGCAAGAAGGACCGCACAACGGAAAAACGTGAAGGTTGAGACCTTGCGGGTTGTGATGGAGTTGGCGCGATTTCTCCTGCGAAAGAAGATCCTCTCGTGGAGGAAGCTTCCGCGGTAGGTCCCACAACAGACACCTGAGTAGATTTATCCACGGTCTCTGTGGCGACAGAGATGCTACCAACAGAATCTTGCATTGAGATTGTTTTATCTTTAGCAATACTTGTTGAATTAACGGCGCTGGAGGATACGCATATCCTATCATTCCGTCCCAAGGGATCGACAGAGCGTCTACTGCAAATGCTCTTGGATCCGGACACGGAGACACATACGTCTGCAACTGATTGTTGAGATGTGTCGCAAATAAGTCTATCATTGGCCGTTCCCATTGGTAGCAAATCTGATTGAATACTTGTTTGTTGAGAGTCCACTCCGACGGCAACAAGCGACCCTTTCGTGAAAGGGAGTCTGCTAGCACATTCAGACGACCCGGTATGTGACGGACCGAAAGAAGAACGTGATGTTCTAACGCAAACAGAAGGATTCTTTCCGTTAGATTGAACAACGGAACTGAATGAGTGCCTCCCTGATTCCGTATATACGCCACTACTGTCGTATTGTCGGATAGGATTTGGACATGAGCATCGTGAATAATGTCCATCCAGTGACGTAACGCAAGCCAAATTGACATCATTTCCTTGATGTTTATGTGCTTGCACAGGAATTGCGGATCCCAAAGACCCTGGCATCTCGAATCCGTTGGGATTAATGATGCACCCCAACCTGTTTGACTGGCATCCGTCATAACGGTAAAACTCGGATCCGGCAACTGCAGCGGAACTCCTTGAGTTAACCACTGAATGTTTGCCCAAGTCTGAATCTCTTGTTTCACTTGATCTGACAAGAGAACGTCTACATCGAGCGAATGAATTTTCACACTCCAATTCTGAGTCAGGAAAATTTGAAGAGGACGTGTGCGTAGCCACCCCATCGGAATGAGATCCGCGGCGGCTCCGCACAGACCTATCAGTCTCATAAATTCTCTCGCCGTGACTTTGTCTGCGTGCAGACAATAGCGAGCGTAACAACTGACTAATCTCGCTCTGGTTAACGGCAGACGAACGAGATTGTTGTGCGTCTCGAAGCTCATTCCCAGATGAGTGAATGACTTGGACGGCACCAGATCCGACTTCTCCTCGTTTACTATAAAACCGAGACGTCGGAGCAATAGAAGAAGATTCTGAACATCGTTCTGAAGCATTAACTCGTTGCCGTACCTCTGAAGAATGTCGTCCAGGTAGGCCGACGTTACCGCAGACGAATGAGCTCGGAAGTAGATCATTACCGAGTTCATTACCCGAGTGAAAGCCCAGGGTGCTAGATTCAATCCGAAGCACATCGCCCGGAATTGATACACCACTCCCAGGACTGCAAAGCGTAGATACTTTCGGAATGTCGGATGTACCATGACGTGAAAGTACGCATCTTTGAGATCTATGCTCGTTGCATAATCGTTCACCCGAATACTCACTCTGACCGATCGAATCGTCTCCATATAAAACTTTGGAGCGACGATCAGCTTGTTTATCCAGCTCAAATCTATGACTGGACGGAACGAGTCATCTGGTTTCGGAACCAGAAACAGATGGCTGTAGAATCCCAGAGATTCCTGGTTTTCTACGACCTCTACCGCGTTCTTCATTAAAAGAGACTGCACCTCTGATAACAGAGCGTCTCTTTTCTGTGGATTTGACGGAAGATGAGTCCACTTTGGACTTCGAGTTAATGGAGGCTTTCGTTTGAAGGATATCTTTAGACCTTCCGAAGTCACTCCTCTCACCCAAGGGTCGTCCGTAATCGACACCCACTCTTGTGAAAAACTCGACAACCTTCCGCCAACCGGAACGCGATAGAGGTTTAAGCCATCACCTCCTGGACCTGCGAGGCCTGCGGTAGGAGAAACCACGTCTTCCACGACCCGCACCTCGCCTCGTCGACCTCGGGGCGTCCGACCGATTGTCCCGGCCTGAAGGACGTCCCGAACGAGAGTCGCTATCCTGACGGTCTCTCGAATAAGACCAAGAGGACGCAACGGAACCTCTATAGGAACCTCTCTTGGGCGCATTAGACCCAGAAGTGCCTGTCTTATTCGTGTCTGCTGTATCCGACTTTTTAGGAGCCGATCTGAACAACAGAGAATCATTAGCTTTCTTTTTAATTTTATAAATAGCGGAAAGCTTGCCGTCAAAGAGAAGTTCTCCTGAGACCGAAGCGACTCTAAGAGAGTTCTTCACCTTAGAATCCACTAGTGTGGATGTAGCTAGGGCTGCGTCACGTCTAACCAACTCCAGATTTGCCACTGAAAGGGCGGAGTTACACGTGGAATAAGCTACTGCCCTTGAAAGAAGTCTTAAAGAGGATTGTATATCCTGAAACTCTTCCCCTTGAAGGCGCAGTGATAACGCCTTAGTAAGGTGATCTGCGTAAGATAAGGCATCTAAATTGGCTCTGTTAGACGCAATAGCTGTTTCCAACACCGCGGTTGGAATAGAAGCTGACGACGGTAATGATAGCTCTAAGTCTTCCGCCTCGTCGTCCATACGCAGAGGAACTCTCGGTATACCCTGTCCTGCCGTATCGAATTTATTCCTTGCATTAATGAAAGGCAGGTTGAGAGTATTAGCGGACAAGAAACCTGCTTTCCCCGTCCTGGAAGCAAGTTTAAATGTAGCGTCGTTCAATAATTCAAATGTTCTAGCAACATTATTGGACTGCGACGGAAACTCGGGAGCGATGTCCCTGAACCGCTCAAAAAATTCAGAGTCCAATGACGCTATAATTCTCTTGTCCGGAAGCGCAGCAGTCTGGCCCGACGGAACAACTTGAGGGAGAAAGTGCCGGATGAAGTCCACGGCAGCTTTATGTTGTTCCGAAAGGGATAGCTCCAAGTCATCCGTATCCCTTACACCATCCGGTCGGACCTCACGATGTTCCCGGTCGTCCGCCCCCGGTGCTTCGGCGGAGCGTACCGACCCAGCGCCGTCGGATAATTCTCGATCCGACACCGTTTCTGTCGGCTGCTGGGATGCTGCGATAAGCTGTGCTATCTGCACAAGAATGTCCGTCGTCGAGACCTGCGGAGGCGCAGTCTTTCACTGCTTCGCCGAGGGCAGCTCCGCATCAGATGGCTCCCGCATACTTTTCCTATGCGAACGTCCGGAGTCCATCGGTCTCGAATCCCTGGCTGCCGGATGGTGTGACCTGGTCACCGAAGAATCCTTCATCGGCGAAGCTGGTAATATATCGGCGGTCACGCAGCCAAGGTGCGGTCGTGTGCGCTGACGAGAAGAGGAAGCCTTAACAGTCTCTGCGGACTGTTTTCCAACGGAGCGTCCCGAGCGACGGACGTATGCTCCGCTAAAGACACATTTTGTACCACAACATCTGGTCCCAGATGTTGTTGTACGAGAGAGGGACCTCTCTCGCTCGCGGCCCGGCTGGACCTGGACGAGCTAGGAACCGGACTAAAAGGCTTCCTCCGTTCTCGCTTACTATCCGCCGTCACTGGGTGTGCATCTATTATGTTTATAGTGCTCGCATCACCCAAAATTTCCTCGTGGACCGCATCGGACGAACCCGGCTGCCGAACCATTCGGTGAATGGACGCTACACCGGGCGAGCTAGCGGACGACATTTGTCTAATCTCCATGAGCACTTTTACCGCTAGCTCTGAATTCATTTGTGACGACGGACGCACACTTGAAGAAGATAACATGGAAACATCACCCTGTTCTGGTTCCTCTGAAATAGAAACTGAGAGAGTAGAGTGACCTTGTGGAGAAAGAGCCGGCATCGCTCTTTCTCCAGAAACAACATATCGTGACACACGTTTCCAATGTTTCTCATCCCAATGTTCACATATAGGACAGGGATTAATGCGAGAACACTGACTACAATTAATACAATGATCATGAAAGTCAGAGGAAGATTTCTTCCTATTACAATTTGAACAACGTCCCTTCATTGTGAAAGAACAACAATAAGTCCTAGTTACTCGCAAAAACCCCTGACACAAAGATACATAATAACATGATCCATTAATAAATGAAAAAACAATTGCAAAACAAAATAATTTTGAAAAAATATTTTTTCAGAGAAGCCCAAGTTGCTGAAAAGTAACGTTGAGCCCCGATGGATCCGATGGCAAAGTGTGGTCAAAAATTTTAAATTTATATAAAATAATTAATGAGACACTTTCGGATAATATAAATGTATCTTATAATGAGATAAACTACCACAAAGGCAAACAGCCCCCCTCAAAAAAGGCTGTTGCCAATGAAAACAAACAGTGTAAACACACTAGAAAACATGACTCCAGGCACTGAAAAAACTGGCCCGGAATCAGTCATCAATTACACTCTATCTGATGCAAAACAGAGACTCCCAGGGGAGAATCTGTAGAACATCAGATGGAAGATGCAGAACACAAACGTTATACACCCATGGGTGAAAACGTAACTATGGGGAAAATAACAGAAAACATTCTGTAACCAAGCAACTCTCCCAGGAAATTTTAGAAATGAAATTTCTCAAAAATATGCCAAAAGCATGGGAGAATTGCCAGGGGGGACTTTAAAAGGCTAGGGGAGAGGAAACACTGAATAAGCAGTGCAACAATTAGCAAGAATGACAACAAGAGGCCCATGCCTCGAAAATAGGCAACTTAACATAATTTCATCAAAAAATTTTAAGTACAGCCCTGATTATTTTTTGCCACTTCTTTTTCCTCTCCTCCTTCTATCCTCCTTAGAATCACATTTTCTCCAAAAATTACGTGTCTGGCATCCTTTAAACTGAGATTTACAAGCACAAAGATCAGTGAGATGTTGACTGATGAAGGGCCAAACAGAGAATGATAATTGGCGCCAATTTCGGGACGACTGCGTCACTGCGCATGCGCAGTAGAGGCGTAGTATGGAGGTCCTTTAGGACATGATTTCTTTTTGTTTTGGATGCAAATTTTGGGGATTGGGGGGCAAAATTTGTGTTTGGCCCTGGTTTTGTTGGAGTTAGCACCAGCTAAGTCTGGGTCATTGGTACAGTATAAAAATAGTAAGTTTTTTGGTAGTAAGGATGACAACAGGGATTTTTCTGGGTGTCTACAGTGGCCAAATAAGGACCCATTCCCAACAGCATTTTGACATACTTTTTCCCAATTCAAACCCCAAATTTCCAAATCCCCGTCTTCATTCAAATAAAAATTCAATCCCTCTTTAACTCTTGAAGGCTTAATTTTGACTTTCATCAGTTTTTACTGCAACAAAACATGTACCTCAACTAGACAGCCCCCAGATGAGGAAAGTATCACTGGAAAGGGGAGAAATTCTCATGCATATTTTCATAAACAGTGATATACAGGGGACGTGAAACACAGGGATGAGGTATCTGGGCCAAAACTGGTGGAAAGTTAAAAAATTTATAGTAATTTCTATATTTTTTATACTTACCAATGACCCAGACATAGCTGGTGCTAACTCTTAAAATATAGGGCCAAACACAAATTTTGCCCCCCAATCCCCAAAATTTGCATCTAAAACCAAAGAAAACATGTCCTGAAAGGCCCTCCACACTTCGCCTCTACTGCGCATGCGCAGTGTCAAGGACGTTCCGAAATTGGCGCCATTAATCATTCTAATAACCAGTGCCTGGTAAGCGCTATGTACTCAGCGGGGAGGCAAGAGTTCCCAACTCCTGGGAGGGCCATCCCCGTCTGGGTCATTGGTAAGTATAAAAAATATAGAAATTACTATAAATTTTTTAACATTTTTATACTGTACCAATGACCCAGACATAGCTGAATAGTAAAAAGGCTGGAGGGCCAAGGACATAGAGCAAAATGGAATACGCTCAATAAAATAAAAAAGAGTCATCCCCTGTAGGGAAAAAGAAGTAATAGGCCTTACATGTATCTTTCTTATTTATGATAAATTAGAAAGATACAACACCTTCCAAAATTGAGCTTCATACATCCATGTACTCTATTAATATCCAATATAATCCTTATACTAATAATTTTTAAAGTAAGCCAATAAATAAAGTAAGTCTAGAGAATAGAGACTCTTATACTCCTAAAAGTGTCTGAGGATTGCATAATCATGTCCGTTGACATATGCAATATTCAAAAGCTATACTTTAAAAACTAAGACTTGAATGAATTTTAAAAACCTAAACTTCTCACTAAACAACCATCCCAATAACAGCTCAGAATTACTAACTCTGGAGGAGGTATTCCCTTGTTTTCATAGTAAAACAGGTGACCCAAGGGAACACCCCCCCCCCCCCTTTTTTTCTTGCCCTGGGTCAAATAGCCCAGAGCGAAGAGGGCAGCAGAACGGAGACACTGCCGAAACAGACAGCCTACCTAGCTATAGTAGCAACTGTTAAGTGAATGACATTCTGAGCAGTAGATAATAGACCTAACAATAGAGGCCTCCAGAAATGGACTCGATATTTCTGAGCAAAAATTCATGAATGTGGATGACTGAGCGCAATGAGCGGCCTTCAAAAATCTATAATAGCGACACTATTAATGTAAGCCCAAGAAGTAGAAGAACTCTTACTTCATGAGCCGAAATCTTAAGCACAACTGCTAAGTCAATGATATACCATAAGCAGTACCGATAGTTAATAGAATCCATTAACAACAAAATGGAGCGTAACGTCCTTCTACTAGGCATCAAAGACAGAAGAAGCTTACGCCCATAGTAATAAACAGATATCTGTTTATAAATACATAAACTCTATCCGGAAAGAGTAAAGGCCTATGCCCATACGAAGACGGAAGGACCTTAAAATAATAGGTTCCGGATAATAGGAGCCTAACTCTTATGCAAAAATCCAACCTAAATAGTAACGGAAGTAGTGATTCCGAAACTACGAAAGTGAAAATCATCCATCGATAGTGCATGAAACTCACTGACTCTACAGTAAAAGAGAAACCAACAGAATTACTGTCTAAAAGGTCAGAATTTGAAAACTACTGTTTCCAGAGGCTCAAATGATTACTTAGCTAAATAAGAACCGAAGTTAAAATCCATATAGGAATTTAATCTAAAGATTCTAAGTCTATTTATCAAAAAGCTACTAACTGACTTAGATAAAGAGACAAAAGACTCAATTGTAAACTATCGTAGAGTGCATAGGTATGAGGTAACATAAACCTATAACCTAAATAATAACAGGCTGCAGTAGATCTTGTGAAACAAGTATACTAAAAAATTGCAATGAGTAGTATGGAGGGATCAACAATATGAACATAATGATCCCTACACCAACGACGGAAGAGCCTCCACTTTAGCCGCATAGAATAGCGAAGAAGAGGATCTCCTATAGTAAGAAATCGCGTCCAAAGCTCGTCCAGTACAGTGCTTACAATGCAATACGGACCACACAACGGAATACATGAAGGTTGCGACCTTGCAGGTTGTGATAAAGATGACACGATTTAACCAGTGAAAAAAGATCCTCACATAGAGGAAGATTTCACGTTAAGACCCACAGTAGACAAGAGAGTAAATTACCCATGATCTCTGTGAAGATAGAGATGCTATCAACAGAAATGTATTGTGGTTGTTTATCTTAGCAATACCTGCTGAAACAACAGCGCCGGAGGATATGCGTATCCTATCATTCCGTCCTATAGATCAATAGAGCGTTAACAACATTAGCTCAGAGATCTGGACAAGCCAACACATACGTCTGCAATTGATTAGCAAGCTGTGTCGTAAATAAATCATCATTGGGCGCTCCCATAGATAGCAAATCTGATTGAATACTTGTTTGTTGAGAGTCCATTCTGACAGCAACAAGCGACCCGTAAGAGAACGGGAGTCCGGTAAAACAATCAGACGACCCGGAATATGACGGACCAAAACAGAACTTGGTGTACTATAACCAACAGACGGATTCTTTCCATTAAATTGAATAACGGAAACGAAAGAGTGCCTCCCTGGTTCCGGAGATACGCCACTACTGTCGAATTAAAGGACAGGATTTGGGCATGCGTTTCTGAATAATGTTCATGCAATGACATAAAGCAAGCCTAAAAAACATTATTCCGCGGAAGAAAACTGATTGCTAAGAGACTGCGGAACCCAAAGACCCTGGCACTTCGAATCCGTAGGGATCAGTATTATATCCCAATCTGTTTGACTGGCAACCGTCATAACAGCCACACTCGGGTCCGGCAACTGCGGAGGCACTCTCTGAGTCAACCACCGAATGTTTGCCCCAGTCTGAATCTCTTGTAACACTAGATAGACAAGAGAACGTGTAAATCGAGCAATTCATGGATTGCCGAAAAGTTGCCGTCGAAGAGAAGCTCCTCCGAGAACGAAGCGACTCTGAGAGAGTTCTTAACCTTACTATCCACGCGTGTGGATGTAGCTAGGGCTGCGTCACGTCTAACCAACTCCAATCAGCCACTGAAGGGCGGAGTTATACGTGAACAAACTACTGCCCTCAAAAGAAATTACATTGAGAATAATATCCCGTAAATCTTTTCTTGAAGACGTAATGGTAACGCCTCAGTAAGGCGGATTACGTATGATAAAGCGTCTTAGTTAAGTCTACTATACATCCTGTCGTTTCCAACATTGAAATTGGAAAAGACATAAACGGCGAAAAAGAATATATGCAGTCTTTAACCACACCGTCTAGACGCATATGAACTCTCGGTATGCCCTGCTCTGCCAAAATAAACTATTTGTATAAATGATAAAATGGCAGAAATGAGCAACGCGGACAAGAAACTAAACTATCATGATTGGTAGCAGGCTTGTATATATATATATATATAGCGTCGAAAAATAAAACACATGTTGTAATGACAATATTGGACTGCGTCGGTAAGTCAGGGACAATGTCCCTGAACTGATCGAAAAATCCGAGTCCAATGACGCTATAAGTCTCTTATCCAAGATCGCAGCAATGAAGTCCGAAATAACAATCACTGGAAGATAATGCCAGAAGATATGAAAGGCAGCTTCCGATACTACTAAAGGGAAAACTCGAAATCTTTTGAATCCCTTTCGCCATCCTGCCGGACCCTATAAAGCGTTCGGTCGTCCGTACCTGATGCAACCGCGGACCGCACCGACCCAGCGCCGTCGGATAATTCCTGATTCGACCGAGAAACTGTCAATTGCTGGGATGCTGCAAAACAACTGTGCTAACTCGGATAGCACGTCCGTCACTGAGGCCTGAGGAGAAGCGGTCTTACGATGCATTGCCGCTGGAAGCTCCGTGATCGTTACCCCGTGCATACTACCAATATGCGAGCGAACGGAGTGTATAGGCCTCGTGTCCCTTGGCTACCGGATGGCGCGACCTATTCGATCACTGAATGACGAAACTGATCGGATACTCGAGGTCACGTAGCCAATGTGCGGTCGTGTGCCCTGCTGTGAGGATGAGGAAGCATTAAGGACAGTCTCTAGCACTGTCAATATAACGGAGCGTCCCGACCGACGGACATATGCTCCGAATGTAAAATATCTGAACCATAATATGCGGTCCCCTATGTTGTTGGACGAGAGAGGGACCTCTCTCGCTCACAGCCCGGACGGACCTGGACAAGCCAGGAACCGGACTAACAGGCTTCCTCCGATCTGTCCTCAATCTGCCGTCACTGGGTGAGTACTAAAGTAATTAAAGTGCTCGCATCACCCAAATCTCCTTCCTAGACCGCAACGGACGAACCCGGCAGCCGAACCATTCGATGAATGTACGCTACACCGGGTGAGCTAGCGAATGTCACTCCGTAGGCGATAGACATATTCCATGAGCACTTATTGCCGCTAGCTCTTCATTAACTATGACGACAGAGGCACACTTTTGAAAGACATCTCCGTAACTCTGCGAACAAGAAACCAGAAATGCTTGGTTATAGCAAGCATAAAATAATAATATATATAGCGTCGTTCAATAATTCGAAAGTTTGTGTGACATTATTGGACTATGTCGGAACTGAGGGACGATGTCCCTGAACCGAACCAAAAATTTCTAAGTCCACCGACGCTATCAGTTTCTTATCCGGCATCGCAGCATTCTGGTCCGACGAAAGAAGCTGTAGAAGACCAAGTCAGATGACATACACAACAGCATATGTTGTTCCGAAAGGGAAAGCTCGAAATCCTCCAACTCCCTTTCGGTATCCCGTCGGACCGGATGAAACTTTCGGACGTCCGTACCCGTTTCCGCGGAGCGTCCCGACCCAGCATCGTCAGATAAAATATATGCGACAGATTCAGTTGATGCTGGGATGCTGCGATAAACTGTGCTATTAAGGAAAGCACGTCCGTTCCCGAGGCCTGTGCAGCAGCGGTCTTACGATGCATTGCCGCCGGAAGCTCCGTGTACGTTGACTCCCGCACACTTCCTATGCGAACGTCTGGAGTGTGCAGGCCTCGTGTCCCTGGCTACCGGATGGTGTGACCTGGTCGCCGAAGAATCCTTGATCGGCGAAGCTGGTAATATATCGGCGGTCACGCAGCCAAGGTGCGGTCGTGTGCGCTGACGAGAAGAGGAAGCCTTAGCAGTCTCCGCGGACTGCCTATACAACAGAGCGTCCCGAGCGACGGACGTATGCTCCGCTTGCGACACATTTTGTACCACAACATCTGGGGCCAGATGTTGTTGAACGAGAGAGGGGCCTCTCTCGCTTGCCGTCCGGATGGACCGGAACCAGCTATGAACCGGACTAAAAGGCTTCCTCCGTTCTCCCTCCGATCCGCCGTCACTGGGTGTGCATTAGGTTAATTTATAGTGCTCGCATCACCCCAAAATTCCTTCTAGACCGCAACGGACGAACCCGGCTGCCGAACCATTCGGTGAATGGACGCTACACCGGGTGAGCTAGCGGACGTCAAAGGCCGTCGAACCTACTAGGGTCCTCTTAGGCAATTGGCGTATTTACATGAGCACTTTTCCGCTAGCCCTTCATTAATTGTGACGACGGAGGCACACTGTTGGAAGACATCACAGATACATCACCCTAATCTTGATCGTCTGAAATAGAAATTGATAAAGTAGAGTGACCCTGCGGGGAAAGGACAGGAGTGTCCAAATCCCCAATTACATACCGTGACATACGCTTCCCATATTGTCATCGAAATCATACGATACAGAACAGGAGTTAATGCGAGTACACTGACCACATATAGAATGATTATAAAGTCAGAGGAAGACTTCCTCTTAATACAATTGATCAATATCCTTTCAATGTGAAAAGAAAACAAGTCCTGGTACTCGCACTAACCCCTGGCAATCAAAATACATAATAATAATATGATCCATTAATATAGAAAAAATAACTGAAATCAAAATATTTTGAAAAAATATTTTTTCAGAACAGCCCAAGTTTCTGAAAAGTAACGTTGAGCCCCAATGGATCCCAAGCCTAAGTGTGGACAAAAATTTTAAAAATATTTTAAACAATTTATTCAACACTTACGAACAATAATAATGTATCTAGTTATGATTAAAATAACATCAAGATATTATTTTCCAGAAATCCCCCCCTCACACAGAGGGCTGTTGTAAATGTAAACAATGAGTGTAAAAACACTAAAATAAGACTCCAGGCACCCAGGCCCGAAATCAGTTACCAAAAATACACTATCTGATGCAAAACAGAGACTTCCAGGGAAGAAACTGCAGAACATCAGATGGTAGATGCAGAACACAACGCCTAACCACCCATAGGTGAAGACGTAGACATGGGGAAAAGAACAGAATTCATTCTGTTATTCAGCTAAAACTCCCAAGAAAATTTAGTAATAATAATTACAAAAACTATGCCAAAAGCATGGGAGAATAGCAAGGGGGGACTTAAAGGACAGGGAGAGAGGAAAACACTTAAAAAACAGTGTAACTAAATAATCAGAATGACAACAAAATGGCTGCTGCCTCGAAAATAGGTAACTTAACATAATTTCATTAAAAATTTTTAAGTTACAGCCCTGATAATATTCTGTCACACATTTTTTTCCTCTCCTCCTTATCTATCCTCCTTAGAATCACCATTTCACTAATATTTATGTGTCTGGCATCATTTAAACTGAGATTTATAAGCACAAAGATCAGTCAGATGTTAACTGATGAAGGGCCAAACTTAGAATGATTAATGGCGCCAATTTCGGAACGTCCTTGACACTGCACATGCGCAGTAGAGGCGAAGTGTGGAGGGCCTTTCAGGACATGTTTTCTTTGGTTTTAGATGCAAATTTTGGGGATTGGGGGGCAAAATTTGTGTTTGGCCCTATATTTTAAGAGTTAGCACCAGCTATGTCTGGGTCATTGGTACAGTATAAAAATACATATTTTTTTTTAATTTTTAGGGAATTGAACCCCCAAATTTACCTGAAAACAGAAAGTTTGACTTATAGAAGTCAGATTGCGATAAAAATTAAAATTTTTTAGTAAATTTTGTTTCTTAACATACCTACCACAATTGTTTACAATTGGCTGTAACATAAGTGCAAGCCCTACTTCAGGACTAACTCAAGCTTTTAGAGAACTTTTCCAAACAAGTTGGAAAAGAAATAGAGTGCAAAAGCATGAAAAAGATAGAAAAAAGTGTCGAGCGAGACCAGTGCTCGAGATTACAGGTACTCTCTCTGCACACCTCTTGCGTTTAACGAGCGCAAGCGCAACAACCGTGATGTCAATTCCACATTTCCGCCAACGAGAAGTTTGTGATTTAGAGGGGAGGCATCGATATCAAGGATATCCCCAAGGAGGGTGGGCCTCCGGTAAACAATTGTGGTAGGTATGTTAAGAAACAAAATTTACTAAAAAATTTTAATTTCTTTTCAACCTACTCACAATTGTTTTCAATTGGCTGAATAAACAATAGGAGGAGGTGAATCACATGACCAATACCAACAAGAGCAAGGAGGGCAGAGAACAATAGCAAAAAACCTGTAATGAAGATAGATAGAAGGCACCTGAAAAAAACAAGGCTGAGCAAAACACAACCTCGATAACTATTTTAACGAGGGTGCACAACAGCCTGAGCGGCAATGAGAGAGCCTAAAGAATAAAGGTCCTCAGATTGCTGCTGTAGGTGGTGGAGATAAAAGGAGGAGAAGGTAGAAGCATTCCTCCAGTAAGCCGCATTCATAACATCCTGGAGCGAAACAGAATTGGAGAACGCCCAGGATGTAGAAATGGCACAAACCTCATGAGCATTAAACCGGTTTGAAACAAGATCCAAAGCAGACAAGCGGGAATAAGCTAGCTTGATTGCCAGACAGATCCACCTGGAAATAGAATGGGAAGAGAAAGACTGCCTCTTAGGAATGAAAGACAGAAAGAATCTCTTCTGACCCCTCCTAATGAACTGAGTGCGAGTAATGTAAGTCTTGATCGCACGAACAGGACAAAGAAGAGGTCTCCGGCCATCAACTGCGGGAAGAGCCTGAATGCAGATGGGAGGAGGTACCAAATCAGGAAGTTGATTCTTAGCCAGAGAAGAGCAATCAGTAGTGAAGATGACACTATTAGCCTCATTTCTGAAGAAAGCAGAATCAACAGATAGCGCATGAAGCTCACTGACTCGTCGAGCAGAAGCAAACGCTAGAAGGAAAGCCATCTTATAGGTGAGAAAACGCATATCGGTCTCAGATAAAAGCTCGAATGGCGCACCCTCCAAACAGTGCAACACCCATGCCAAGTTCCACTTGGGTGTAAGACGCAAAACTCGAGGCCTCTTCAAAAAGTGCCAAATGAGTTTGGAGAGAAAAAGATTACGACCAATGCACCCCTTTCCCACATAAGAGAAAGTATCAGACAGCATAGACCGATAGCCCTTAATCCTAATAGGCTGGAGGCTCTTGGAGTCCAAAAGATACACCAGAAAATCCGCAATTTGAGCGATTGATGGATCAGGGTAATCGACGTTGTGATCTGCACACCAGCGGCAGAAAACCTTCCACTTCGCAGCATAAGTCATGCCAGTGGTATGTCGCTGCGATGCAGAAATGCACTCCACTGATCGTCTCGAAAAACCTCTACGTCGGAGACAGGACCTGATAAAAGACAGGCGTGAAGGGACAGGCTCGCCAGGTTGTTGTGATACTTCCTGGGATGACCCTGGGAAAGAAGATCGCGACGTAGAGGAAGACAAATCGGCCGATCGGCCAACAGAGGCTGCAGCAGATTGATCCACACCCTCAGTGGAGACAGGGGTGCGATCAGAATGATCCTGCAACTGCAAGCACGAATCTTCGCTAATACTTGAGGAAGAATCGGTGCAGGAGGAAAGGCATAGCTGATCCAACCTGTCCAGTCCAGAGACAGAGCGTCTACTGCAAATGCTAGAGGATCTGGACAAGGGGAGACAAAGGTCTCTACCTGATGATTCCAGCGAGTAGCGAAAAGGTCGACCTGAGGATGGCACCACTGATCACAAATCACCTGAAACACCGACCGATGTAGCATCCATTAGGTTGGAAGGATACTGTCGCGTCGGGACAGGGAATCTGCTCGGACGTTGAGAAGCCTGGGAATGTGTCGAATGGACACCTGAGCGTTTACATCCCGCGCCAACAGAAGATCCTGAGACAGCCGATACATGGGAATCGAATGTGTGCCCCCTTGATTCCGTATGTAGGCCACTACTGTCGAATTGTCCGAAAGAATTAGGAAATATGGTCCAACAGATGAGGGATCAAAAGCCGAAAACTCAACAGAAGAGCAAGGAGCTCCTTCTGGTTGATATGAAGGCCCACCTGCTCGCTGTCCCACTCGCCGTGAGTAGACAGACCGAGAGGATCCAACGTCGCACCCCAGCCCCGATCGCTGGCATCCACAGTAAGGATGCGATCGGCCAAAGGAAGGTCCAACGGTACACCCGGTGTGAGCAGGGAATATCGGCCCGAGGGTGGAGGTGACAAAGCAGAGACCGAGGAATAGTGAGTTCCAGGTCCAGCGGATCTACATTCGGACGCCAATGATCCAACAGGAAGTGTTGGAGAGGTCGGACAAACAAGCGACCGAGCGGAATGAGATCTGTCACCGAACCGCAAAGGCCCTGCATCCGAAGGAAAGTCCTGGCCGAGACCGAGGAAGATTGAAGCAGGTTCCGAGTCAAGGCGGAAAGAATTGTCGCCCGAGCATGGGGGACCGACACTACATTGTGAAGAGTGTCAAAATCCATCCCCAAATGACGGAATCGCTGAGAAGGAAGGAGATCCGACTTCTCGCGATTGACTCTGAAACCCAGCGATGCTAGCAGGCAAAGAAACTGCCGGATATCTAACTCCAGAACAGCAGCATCGTGGTGCCGTTGGAGGATGTCGTCCAGGTAGGCTGACGAAGTCACAGCCGACTGAGTACGGTGGAAAGCAAGCACATGTGACATCAGTCGGGTGAAGGCCCAAGGAGCCAGATTCAAACCGAACGGGAGAGCTCTGAATTGATAGACTCGATCCCGCAACGAGAACCGAAGTTATTTCCGTGACGCCAGATGAATGGGTACATGGAAGTAGGCATCCTTCAGGTCGATACTGGCAGCAAAGTCGCCCTGATGAACTGAACGTCGAATCGACTGGAAAGTCTCCATACTGAAATGAGGAGCTATAATGTACCCATTCAGGATACTCAGATCGATGACAGGACGAAATTGGCCGTTTTTCTGCGGCACCAAGAAAAGTCTCGAGTAAAACCCCGGTGAAAGGGTGTTCCTGACCACCTTGATCGCCCCTTTGGAGAGGAGATTGTCGATCTACTGCACCAGAAGGTCCCGACGTAGAGAATCGGAAGGGACCCGAGGGGCACCCAAGATAAACTGGGGGTGCCAATGGAAGGACAGTCGCAGACCAGAATGTATAACGTCGAGGACCCAAGTGTCCGACGTTATCTCTGTCCAACAGTCATAAAACTGCAACAGCCTTTCCCCGACTGGAGGCGAATCGAGGTGAGAACTTTCATTTGCAGCCTCGATGAGGCCCCCCGAGAGGAGAAACCACCACCTCGGGAAGTGACAGAGTCCTGAGACTTTCCTGTCTGAGACTGCCAGCGAGCCTGGCCGCGTCGGCGCTTCTTCTGACGTAGCCAACAAAGCAGACGCAGCAGGACGCTTGGCGGACCTGGAACGACCACCACCCGCAGCAGCAGGTTGGTCCAACTGTCGCAGCAAAAGCTGGTCCTTTGAATGACGAAGAACCTCGCTACGGACAGCTTCCACGGAACCATGGAACAACTGAGGTCCAACCAGAGAGGCAGACCTCAGAACAGCATGCTGCTCAGATGGAAGGGATGGAGAAGAATCCAACACCGCATCCCGGCGTGCCAGCTCCAAATTAGCCATGTTACAGGCGTGAGCGTGTGTCGAGTTCATGAGAGCCTGTGACAAAATGCGAAAAGGCACCTGAGCATCATCAAACTCCCCTGGTGGAAAATACTCTACCAGGGCAGCGACGACATGGTCCGCGAGAGATAACATGCCCAGCATCTCTCGGGACAGGCCCACCATAGATTCAACTACCGACATCGGGAGAACTGCCGACTTAGGCTTAGTTAACCAGAGGGAAGAAGAATCCTCATCCACAGTAGTCATCCCTTGGAAGACTGGTGGAGAGACGGAATCGTAAACACGAAACCGCGATGGAGGCAGAAAAGCATCAGCTCTAGAAAAGAAAGAACCCTTGAGGGCCTTAGAACGCATTTTGGAGTCTAAGCCCTGGAAGGACTCAACAACCTGAGCCGATTGCCGAGGACGCAAAGCCCCGGAAGCTAGAAGGCTCAACAGGGTTACGGCGCTCCACAGTGGACCGCGGCCGGACGGTCACAGATGGCTGGTCGGAAGGTTGAACGTCCGGCAATAAGCCAAAGACGAAATCCAAAGCCTGCCCCAAGACTGACGAGGGGGCCCATCACCTTCAAGATACTCGTCATCCTCCGTTGCAGAGGAGACGTAGCCCAACTCGGGGTGACCAGCAGAAACCTCCTGTGAATACTGTGCAGTATCCAAGGGGCCAGGCGAGACATCTCGGTGACCGACCAAAGGAGGTTGTGCCTCATGAGGCACAGGGAAGCCAACTTGAGGGTTGCTAGAAAGCAACCGGGTGAGCGCCAAAACAGCCGGACGCAGGTCACCCTCAGAATCCGTCGCAGTAGCATCGCCCAATGGAGTGCCCTCCCAATGGACCCTTCTAGTAGAAGAACCCAAATTCTCAGAAGAGACCGACGTCGAACGTTGATCGGCAGACAGAATAGGGAGACGGTGAGAAGACACCGGAGGATAGTCCCGATTGTGACGCTCAGGGGCCATCACTGACCTCTGAGGAACAGAAGGTCCTGTCTGCAAATCCTCTAAAGAGACCGACGGCGCACGTCGATCGGTAGCTGGACCTGGGATACGGTGAGAAGACACCGGAGGATTGTCCCAAGAATGACAGGAACCTGTCATTGGCCTCTGCGCGGCAGATGGCCCCAACTGCCCATCCTCTGAGACCAACGGCAAGCATCGATCGACATCCAGACTCGGAACACAGTGAGGAATCACCGGAGGAAGGTTCCGAGAGTGACAGCTAACCGGGGCTGTCACTGACCTCTGCCGAACAGCAGGCCCTGGCTGCCAATGTCCCAACCCCATCCTGCTAGTCGGCACACTAGCAGGGGAAGGAGGAACAATAAACAATTCACTCGAGGGGTGAGGACTCGCTGCTGAAGCGACCGACCGGCTCTACCGATTAGAAGCAAACCTAGCCAGATGAGGTGGAGCAGACAGCAAACCAACACAGCTTTGCCGCGAAGGGGTCACCGAGCTGACCTCGGAGAAGCTCTCTATGAAAACAGACGCCTCAAGAGTGACATCAGAAGACAAAGAGACCACGGCCTCCACGTCAGGTATCACTGAACTGGCACAGTCAACAGTTGCAGAGGAACTCGCCACAGAAGACAGATCAGAATCCTGTGTGACAGAGTCACCATGTGCACCAGCAGAAATGTCTGCTACGGCATGGCTACCCTTACCCCGAGAACGAGGGGTTCTAGCTCTGGACAGAACCACCTTGTTAACAGAAGCCCAGAATTTTGAGGACCAAACCCCACAAATACCACATGATTGGGCCTGAGTGCAATTGTTGCAAGTGACACATGTGGAATGAGAATCGTCCACATGCTTCACTTGCAAGCAAGAGGTACAAGGAATAGTCTTTGGCATTATATGAATGAAAAAAAATGGAATCAAGCTTCCCGCTGACGGAAAACAGCACAAAGGTTGGGGGAAAAACAAGATTAAGTGTGAAGAAACAAGCAATAATGATAAAAAATAACATTAATAATCAATAACAATTTGGATAGCTTGACAAAAGGATACAATCCACTTGCATACAATAAATGCAGATAGCACATATAAGAAGTTGTTCATCGAAGAAAACAGCAAAGTAGCACGAGTCACAAAAATTTCCGATCATGTACAAATGGCGGAAATAAAAGGAATTGACGTCACGGTGTTGCGCATGTGCTCGGTAAATGCAAGAGGTGTGCAGAGAGAGTACCTGTAATTTCGAGCGCTGGTCTCGCTCGACCTTTTTTTCGATCTTTTTCGTGCTTTTGCACTCTATTACTTTTCCAACTTGTTTGGAAAAGTTCTCTAAAAGCTTGAGTTAGTTCCGAAGTAGGGCTTGCACTTATTTTACAGCCAACTGTAAACAATTGTGAGTAGGTTGAAAAGAAATGTTCAGCAATGCATCCAGTATGATGAGGTTGGATAGAGTATCCATAAAAAATAGGCTAAAGATAATGTGTTATCATATTTTTGGTATTTGTGAAAAGTAGTGCAATTCTGGCCCATTTTTCCGGTTTCATTTCAATTTTTTTCTGGAAAAATGTTCATAAAATCAACATTTTGCATACTAGGTTATCATATGGCATTTAAAATCTGCCCAAGTATATACTTAAGATGGCAGCACATTAAAACTGGATTTAAGATAAGACATAAACACACAAAGTGTAAAAACTTAACCCTAACCCCCAAAATGGCAATTTTTCAAAAATTTTCATTTTCACATTTTAATGCATCACTTAGGCATTTGCAGCACTCAGCAACCACAGGGGCAACAAAAAAGTAAAATGGAGTAATTTTAACTAAATTTAAATGGATTAATTTGTATAACTGAAGAAGCCAATTTAAAAAAAAGAGTATTTTGGTCCAGATACACATGTACCTCAGTGTTTCGGGTAGTCATATATAGTTGTTTATGAAAAAAAAAAGGGAAGTTTCTCCTTTTTCCGGTGATACCTACATCTACCCTCCTCTCTGCAGGCCAATAAATCGAATATAGTAATTTGAACCAAATCAATGAAGTGGTATCAACTATAATAACAGTAGAACCAGGGCCGGATTAGAACATCTTGGAATCCCTAAACCATTATTCCATATGGGGCCCCGAATGAATGCCAAGTTCAAAACAACCGTATAGCTAAACACCTGCCACAAACATAATTATAGTATATTAGGGTACCACCAGGGTTATGCCAAGGTTGACCCATCATGGCCAACTATATATCCCATTAGGAACCGTAACAAGTAAAGACATTTACCAACAATACCAAAGAATCTTTACAATAAAACTATACAAATATGGATGTCATATAGGAACCGTTGAGCCAGTTCCTATATGACATTCATATTTGTATGGCGACATAATGACATATGCTATACGGTAACTGTAAATAACGTCAATTCGCGAGAACCAACACAAGTCACAGTGGAAGAAAAGTGTGTTGATGAAGGAGAGAGAGAAAGAGAGAGAGAGAGAGATTCTGGTTAGCCTGGTTATAAAAGCTTCTTGATGTTTTAATGGGTCCCATCATTAGTGGGGCCCTAAGCCATGGCTTAGTTGGCTTGATGTGTAATCCAGTCCTGAGTAGAACTATGCAAATGTGGATGCCATTGGAATCGGCTCATTGAACTGGTTTAATAACATCCATGTGTGAATAGCTCCATCGAAAAAAATAAATGACATTTTAGGCCTTTCTGTTTTGGATTTCTCTCTGCAGTTTTACCACCATGAAGATTACAGGTAACCAGAATTTTAAGATTTAACTTGTAGAGTTCTGAAAGCCCTTTTCCACGTGTTATGTAAAATGCTGGAATCCCATACTTGAGCTTTGGTTTAGGGATCCCAAGATGTTCTAATCCAGCCCTGGTTCTACTGATATTATAGTTGATACCACTTCACTCATTTGGTTCAAATCACTATATACGATTTATTGACCTGCAGAGAGGAGGGTACATGATAACACATCATAAAATATGATAACACATTATCTTCAGCCTATTTTTATGGATACTCTATCCATCCTCATCAAACTGGATGTATTGCTGAACATTTTTATCGCAATCTGAAATCTATAGTAGAACCTGTCTTGAGAGACCACCTTTTTTGCCAGACAAAAGTGGTCTCACAAGAAAGGTGGTCTCCCACAACAGGTCCATTTATGAGTAAGACAACCAATCCATACAATTTAACAGTGGTCTCTCAAGACAGGTGGTCTCTCAACACAGTGGTCTCTCAAGACAGGTTTTAATGTATAAGTCAAAATTTCTGTTTTCAGGTAAATTTAAAGGCGCAATTCCATAAAAATTCGAAAAAAATGTTTTCCACCAGTTTTGGCCCAGATACCTCAGTGTTTCACGTCCCCTGTATATCACGGTTTATGAAAATCAGCATGAGAATTTCTCCCCTTTCCGGTGATACTCACCTCATCTGGGGGCCGGTCTAAACAGGCAGTTTTGGATGCATGTGCAAGTTACATCCCAAGAACCTTGTCGGTTGTTTCTAGGCAAGTCTTGGCTGCCTATATAGGCAGCCAAGATTTGCTTAGACACAACTCCTAAGCCACAGAATGTGGGCTGTTCAAGGATAACAAAATGCAAAAATATCTTCATTATTTAATAGAATAAGAACAATTTATTTAATAGAAATTACAGAGACTCATCATTTTTTCATGCAACTGTTTGTTATAAAACTTACTTTTTGTACTACGCATGTAGCTGCTTCTGTATTTATGTTCTCAGTTCAATATGAAGGGAACACTTCTTTTTTGTGTGTTTCTTCTACCAAATAAATTCCCAATTGGAGCCTTCATGATGCACATTTTCCCAATTGCAGGGGCCCCAAACCCTTTCCCAAAGAGGGCAGAAGAATCCCTGGAGAAACAGAATAACAAGGATTTAAATGCACACGCATCAGCTTGGATACTATTATAAGAATTATCAGCCCTCAACTTTGATTCTCACAAAATGTTCTTTTGATTCTTGCCATATATTCTGAAAGTGTCCTTGAAGGCCTGGAGAAATTGTATTATTTTTTTTGTTCCTCATAAGGCCTCACAAAACAGTTCTGTTTCTCAGGCCATTTTTTTGTAAAATTGCGTGTGGGCGGTCAGGCACTTTTTTATGTTAATTTTTATTTTTGTAATTATTCCTTTGCCATCAAGAATTCAGATTCTTGGTTTGTTTTATATTTTAGGCCTCATAATCTACAGAATAGCATGGGTGGTGGCATATTTCATCCCTTGAGCGCATAAAGGCTTTGTAATGCTAAAGCATTGCAAAGCCTTGTTGCACTCATGGGACAAATTTATCAATATCATTAACTTGGGTAAAATATCAGATATAAACCATTTAATTTTTGTTTTTTAAAGTTTGCATTGGTTATTAAAAAAGACCATGTGGCACACGGCAGCCAAAAGGGCCATGCAGGAGGGCCCGAGAAACAGATTTTCAACTTTTTTCAGCCCTGATAAGGCAACACATTCACATTGCAGTGGTGTTAAATGACAAGTTAAACAGGCAGCCATGACTTCACTAGAATCCACTGCCAAAGTGCTGCAACTTCCGTCAGCAAGACCACCTAAGGCCTGTATGTTGGAACATGTGTATAATAAACACATACATGTAAGACAGGAAATCCACCCAAATTGGAAGTGAAACTAGATCCCAAGGGTTAAACTGCAGCGAATGTATAAATATGAGGTTTGGTTTTTTACTAATGAGTATGTACTGGTTGCACTCCTAATGACATAACAGTACACTAAAATTCTAAATTATTAACTGGTAGAGTTCTAAATTATTTAGGGTCATCCTAATTTGTCCACATCTTTTTGCCTTGTTACAATTTATGGGAGAGTACCTAGTGCCACTCTCCCATAATTTGTAACAAGGCAAATTATTTATTTATTGGCGTTTAAGGTCACATACTTATGCACAATGGCTAATCGTGACCATGACAGTTTTACGGGTGGAGGAAGCCGGAGTACCCGGAGAGAATCACCGAGCATCGACGAGCAACTGTCAGCTCCTCAACATTCGAACTCTGTTCAAGCTCCGCTCAAGCAGGGTTACAGCGGTTGAAGACATGTGCACCATCGACGTGCAGTAGGCCTTAGTACATGGCATCATCGTGCCCCCATGTAGGCAACCGGGATAAAGTGCCTTGCCCCAAGGACACAACGTGGGTCGTCCTGGACAGGGATCGAACTCAGGACCTCTAGCATAGAACAAGGCAAATCCCCACCGACAAAATAATTCAAAAATAATATGAAGCACATCCACTGAATATGAAGCCATTAAGTTGTGGCACCTGCACTTCAGAATACCGAAATATGGACTTCCTGCAATCTACCAGTTAAAAAAAATGAAAATTGATTCTTGCAGCAGGAGTTCGTGAAAATTAAAACTGATTCTCATGAATCAAGACAAATTTCAATGGCTGCCTTGAGGATTTACAGCTAGTACCTTTGAAACTAACAGACTAAATATGATTGGGAAAGGGAAACTAACAGACTAAATATGACTGGGAAAAAGCCTGATAAATGTGGCCTGTATTATAGACTGCTAGAAAAATAACTGACGAGATGCTTCAAACTAAATAATAAAAATGCAGTGTGTAATGTTTACCCCTACCTGATTGGAAACAAATATATCTGTTAAACCACCTTCTACCATGGCTTCGGCTTCAGTGAGAGTTTGGCAACATACCCCAACGGATCCTGTTGTAACCTTAAAATATCCAAATCCAGAAAGTTTTTGGGTGTAAAAGCATTTACATTTTTTAGCACTTACATCATTCTACATAGATAATAATAAGAAATGATGATTCTGGCATGTTTTGAGTTGCTTACAGGAATACGTACATATACTGCATTATTCCTGTATTTGATTAGAGAGCACTTTCTCGCAATCAAGTCTGCCAGGCCCTAAAACTCAGTGAAGTTTGCAAGAATCAAAAAAGTGTGTTAGTACACGAAACAAGAACCATTTGCAATAAGCAAAATGAGAATCAGGATTCCAGGGATTCTTTTGGGTGTCTGGAGGAGCCAAATATGGGAACCTTTCCCAATGGCATTTCGGCAGGATTTTTCACAATTGAAAGCAAATATTTCCCAATCTTAGTCTTCATTCAAATAAAAATTTAATTCTTCTTTGCAAAGGTCTAATTTTGACTGTCCTCACTTTTTATTGCAACAAAACAGGTGCCTCAACAGACAATTTTTAGATACGTTTCCAAGTTACATCCCAAGAACTTTGTCAGTTGTTTCTAGGCAGGTCTTGACTGCCTACATAGGCAGCGAAGACCTGTCTAGATACAACTGTAAAGCTACAGAACGTGGACTATCACATATATATCTTCATCATTTAATAGTATAAGAACAATTTATTTAATAAAGATTACAGACTGCTCATTATTTCATGCGACTGTTTATTATAATATGTACTGCATGTACTACACATGTAGTAGCTGCTGTATTATTGTTCTCAGTTCAATATGAAGGTAACATTTCTTATTCTTGGTGTGTTTCTTCTCCCAAACAAATTACCAATTGGAGCCTTCATGACAGTGTTCATGATGCAAATTTTCCCAATGGTACAGAAATACATGGGTTCCAGATCCTTTCGCAAAAAGGGCAGAAAAATCCCTGTGATTCTGATTCTCGCCAAATTTTAAGGCCTGCCAGCAAATAGCCAGTGATGCATGCTCTCAGGCCACCAGTCCAATTCTATGAGGAATCCGACACTGTCATGGGTTGTTTGTTTACCCACTTTTTGTGGAGTTTGCACACCGATATTGATTTAATGTGATGTCCCTTTATTCACAAAGATGTATACTATTCCTCCATGCTCCAGTTATAAAATATTCCAATCAATAAATATTTATTTTGTCTTGAAAACATCCAGGATATAAATATAATTGGTGGAAGTACATGGCGTAATCATAAAACTACAGCCATGGTGAGTCTTCATTCATACATGCAAGCATTTAGGCCCCACAAAGTAAATCTGTTTCTCAGATCATTTTTTTGTAAAATTGCATGCAGGCGGGTGGTTTTTATTTTATTTATTTTATTTTTATAATTATTTCTTTGCCATCAAAAGTTCATATTCTTGGTTTGTTTTAAGGTTTAGGCCTTATGATCTATAGAATAGCATGGGTGGTGGTGTATTTCATCCCTTGAGTAGCACAAATTCACTCAAGGGACAAATTTATTAACTTGGGTAAAATATCAAGACATAAACCATTTAATTTTTATTTTTTTAAGTTTGCATGGGTTATAAAAAGAGAGCATGTGGCAGCCAAAATGATCATGCAGGAGGAACTGAAAAACAGATTCTTAACTTTCTTAGGCCTTAGTTTACAGACATGTCTAACAGTACTATAATTTATTGAAGAATCAGTCAAATCAATTCTCAACTGCAGGAATTCCACTAAGGAGGCAGAAGGGAGGCTTGGCAGCCTCATTGCCTAAACCAACTTTTTCCTTATTACGTAGTTACTGCTTATAACAAGACTGGTTTTTAATTTAGTAGTGGCTATTATTTTCTGAGGATGCATGGAGAAATTGCAGAAGTGCCAATATGTCTTCCCACTGGCAATGTTTTGCTGCTGCAAAACATAGCCTGTGGGAATATGTATTAATACCTAGTGGTTCTGCAAGAGAAAGCTAACAACTTGCTGATGTGCAAGATGTATTAATACCTAGTGGTTCTGCAAGAGAAAACTAAAAACTTACTGATATGGTAACCAAGGAAGTACACTGAGAGATGATTTTATTCTGTAGGAGCAGTTAACTGACAAGAAGCTCTCAAGAATGATGAGGCAATCTGTGGATACACAGTTTAAAAATGCCCTTCGTGTGGGGGTGGGGGAGAGGGGGGGTCGGGGAGGGGGTGCCGGACAAAATGACAGATACAAACTGACTCCTGTCGGACATTTAAAGACCCTGCCCGACATTTTTTAGCATCAGTCGCAAACAGTAATTTTCAGTCTATTCAAAGCAGTTTAATGAGAAATGCAGTATATCTAACAGCTGCATGTATACTGTATTTAACTCTTAGAAGCTGGGGGTCGAGTTTTCTTGCCTGTGATGTAATACAGCAGGTAATCTGGCTGTGACGGTTCGGCTATCTTTGGGCTGGGGGAAATTAAACACTGAGCAGGTGCTTCCAGTCAAGTGTCGTCTGCCTGAACAGGCAGACGACACTTGACTAGAAGCACCTACTTTACTGTAAATATTTTTATACTGTACCAATGACCCAGACTTAGCTGGTGCTAACTCTTAAAAATCTAGGGCCAAACACAAATTTTGCCCCCCAATCCCCAAAATTTGCATCTAAAACCAAAAGAAATCATGTCCTAAAGGACCTCCATACTTTGCCCCCACTGCGCATGCGCAGTGTCAAGGACGTTCCGAAACTGGCGCCAATCACCATTCTTTGTTTGGCCCTTCATCAGTTAACATCTCACTGATCTTTGTGCTTGCAAATCTCAGTTTAAATGATGCCAGACACATAAATATTGGAGAAATGGTGATTCTAAGGAGGATACAGAAGGTGGAGAGGAAAAAGGAGTGACAGAAAATAATCACGGCTGTAACTTAAAATTTTGTTATAAAATTATGTTAAGTTGCCTATTTTCGAGGCATGGACCTGTTGTTGTCATTCTTACTTTGAAGTTGCACTGCTTATTCAGGGTTTCCTCTCTCCTGTTCCTGTAAGTCCCCCCTTGCTATTCTCCCATGCTTTTGGCATATTTTTGAGTAAGATTACTCCTAAAATTTCTTGGGAGAATTAGCTTGGTTACAGAATGAATTCTGTCATTTTCCCCATGTTTACGTTTTCACCCATGGGTGTTTAGACGTTGTGTTCTGCATCTACCATCTGATGTTCTGCAGATTCTTCTCTGGAAGTCTCTGTTTTGCATCAGATAGTGTGTAATTTTGATAACTGATTTCGGGCCAGTATTGTCAGTGCCTGGAGTCATGTTTTCTGGTGTTTATACACTTCTTGTTTACATTGGCAACAGTCTCTTTTGAGGGGGGCTTTTTGCCTTTGGAGTAGTTTATCTCACTACAAGATACATTACATTATTATTATCCGTAAGTGTTGCAATAATTATTTAAAATAATTTTAAAATTTTTGACCGCACTTACCCTTGGGATCCATTGGGGCTCAACGTTACTTTTCAGAAACTTGGGCTTCGCTGAAAAAATATTTTTTCAAAAATGATTTTGAATTTCATTTGCTTTTTTCAATATTAATGGATCATGTTATTATGTATCTTTGTGTTTAGGGGTTTGTGCGAGTACTAGGACTTGTTGTTGTCTTTTCACAATGAAAGGACATTGTTCAAATTGTAATAGGAAGAAATCTTCCTCTGACTTTCATGATCATTGTATTAATTGTAGTCAGTGTACTCGCACTAACTCCTGTTCAATATGTCAATATTGGGATGACAAACATTGGAAACGTGTGTCACGTTATGTTGTTAGTGGAGAAAGGGCTATGCCGGTCCTTTCTCCGCAGGGTCACTCTAGTCTATCAGTTTCTATTTCAGAGGAACAAGAACAGGGTGATGTTTCCATGTTATCTTCCAAGAGTGCGCTTCCGTCGTCACAATTGAATGAAGAGTTAGCGGCAAAAGTGCTCATGGAGATACGACAGTTGCCTAAGAGGTCCCTAGTAGGATCGACGGCGCTGTCGTCCGCTAGCTCGCCCGGTGTAGCGTCCATTCACCGAATGGTTCGGCAGCCGGGTTCGTCCGTTGCGGTCCAGGAGGAAATGTTGGGTGATGCGAGCACTATAAATATACTAGGTGCACACCCAGTGACGGCGGATGTTAGGAGAGATCGGAGGAAGCCTTCTAGTCCGGTTCCTAGCTCGTCCAGGTCCAGCCGGGCCGCGAGCGAGAGAGGCCCCTCTCTCGTACAACAACATCAGGGACCTGATGTTGTGGTACAAAATGTGTCGCAAGCGGAGCACACGTCCGTCGCTTGGGACGCTCCGTTGTTTAGGCAGTCCGCGGAGACTGCTCAGGCTTCCTCATCCTCTCACCAGCGCACTCGACCGCACCTTGGCTACGTGACCGCAGAGATTCTACCAGCTTCGCCGATCAGGGATTCTTCGGCGACCAGGTCACACCATCCGGTAGCCAGGGACACGAGGCCGGTAGACTCCGGACGTTCGCATAGGAAGAGTATGCGGGAGTCAGTTGATGCGGAGCTTCCCGCGGCAAAGCAGCGAAAGACCGCCACTCCGCAGGCCTCAATGACGGACGTGCTTGCTCAGATAGCACAAATTATCGCAGCATCCCAGCAGCCGACAGAATCGGTGTCGGATCGGGAATTTTCCGACGGCGTTGGGTCGGTACGCTTCGCCGAAGCATCGGGTGCGGACGACCGGGAGCATCGTGAGGTCCGACCGGATGGTGAAAGGGATACGGATGATTTGGAGCTATCCCTTTTGGAACAACATAAAGCTGCCGTGGATTTTATCCGGCACTTCCTTCCTCATGTTGTTCCGTCGGGCCAGACTGCTGCGGTTCCGGACAAGAGAATAATAGCGTCATTGGACACTGAATTCTTTGAGCGGTTCAGAGACATTGTCCCTGAGTTTCCGTCTCAGTCCAATAATGTCACAAGAACATTTGAATTATTGAACGACGCTATATTCAAGCTTGCTTCCAAAACAGGCAAAGCTGGTTTCTTGTCCTCCAATGCTCTTAACCTGCCTTTCATTAATGCAAGGAATAAATTCGATACGGCAGGACAGGGTATTCCGAGAGTTCCTCTGCGTCTTGACGACGAGGCGGAAGACTTAGAATTGTCGTTACCGTCGTCTATGTCCGTTCCAACCGCGGTGTTGGATACGACAATCACGTCTAACAGGGCCAGTTTAGACGCTTTATCTTACGCAGACCACCTTACAAAGGCGTTATCACTGCCTCTTCAAGGGAAAGAATTCCAGGATATACAATCCTCATTAAGACTTCTTTCAAGGGCAGTGGCTTATTCCACGTATAACTCCGCCCTTTCAGTGGCAAACCTGGAGTTGGTTAGACGTGACGCAGCCTTAGCTACATCCACACGCGTGGATAGTAAGGTGAAGAACTCTCTCAGAGTCACTTCGGTCTCCGGAGAACTTCTATTCGACGGCAAGCTTTCTGCAATCTACGATAAAATTACGAAGAAAGCTTCGGATTCTCTGTTGTTTAAATCCGCTTCCAAAAAGTCGGATACGACAGAGAAGAATAAGACAGGCACTTCTGGGTCTAATGCGCCCAAGAAAGGTTCCTATAGAGGCTCCGGTGCGTCCTCTTGGTCTTATTCAAGAGACCGTCAAGGCAGCGACTCTCGTGCGGGACGTCCTTCGGGCCGGGACAATCGGTCGGACGCCCCGAGGTCGACGGGACGAGGTGCGGGTCGTGGAGGACGTGGTTTCTCCTCCCGCAGGCCTCGCAGGTCCAGGAGGTGATGGCTTCAACCTCTATCGCGTTCCGGTTGGCGGAAGGTTGTCGAGTTTTTCAGAAGAGTGGGCGTCGATTACAGACGACCCTTGGGTGAGAGGGGTGATTTCGGAAGGTCTAAGAATATCCTTCAAACAAAAGCCTCCGTTAACTCGAAGTCCAAAATGGACTCAACTTCCGTCAAATCCGCAGAAAAGAGATGCTCTCTTATCGGAGGTGCAGTCTCTTTTAATGAAGAACGCGGTAGAGGTCGTAGAAGACCAGGAAACACCGGGATTCTACAGCCATCTGTTTCTGGTTCCGAAACCAGACGGCTCGTTCCGTCCAGTCATAGATTTGAGCTGGATAAACAAGCTGATCGTCGCTCCGAAATTTTATATGGAGACGATTCGGTCGGTCAGAGAGAGTATTCGGGTGAACGATTATGCTACAAGCATAGATCTCAAGGATGCGTACTTTCATGTCATGGTATGGTACATCCGACATTCAGAAAGTATCTACGCTTCGCAGTCCTAGGAGTTGTGTATCAATTCCGGGCGATGTGCTTCGGATTGAACCTAGCACCCTGGGCTTTCACTCGGGTAATGAACTCGGTAATGATGTATTTCCGAGCTCATTCGTCTGCGGTAACGTCGGCCTACCTGGACGACATTCTTCAGAGGTACGGCAACGAGTTAACGCTTCAGAACGATGTGCAGAATCTGCTTCTATTGCTCCGACGTCTCAGTTTTGTTATAAACGAGGAGAAGTCGGATCTGGTGCCGTCCAAGTCATTCACTCATCTGGGAATGAGCTTCGAGACGCACAACAATCTCGTTCGTCTGCCGTTAACCAGAGCGAAATTAGTCAGTTGTTACGCTCGCTATTGTCTTCATGCAGACAAGGTCACAGCGAGGGAGTTTATGAGATTGATAGGTTTGTGCGGAGCCGCCGCGGATCTCATTCCGATGGGGCGATTGCGCACTCGTCCTCTCCAAATTTTCTTAACTCAGAATTGGAGTGTGAAGATTCATTCGCTCGACATAGATGTTCTCTTGTCAGATCAAGTGAAACAAGAGATTCAGACTTGGACAAACATTCAGTGGTTAACTCAGGGAGTTCCGCTGCAGTTGCCGGATCCGAGTTTTACCATTATGACGGATGCCAGTCAAACAGGTTGGGGTGCAACATTGTTCCCAACGGATTCGAGATGCCAGGGTCTTTGGGATCCACAGTTCCTAACCAAGCACATAAACATCAAGGAAATGATGTCAATTTGGCTTGCGTTACGTCATTGGATGGACATTATTCACAAAGCTCATGTCCAAATTCTGTCCGACAATATGACAGTAGTGGCGTATATACGGAACCAGGGAGGCACTCATTCCGTTCCGTTATTCAATCTAACGGAGAGAATCCTTGTGTTTGCTCTAGAACATCAGGTTCTACTTTCGGTCCATCATATACCGGGTCGTCTGAATGTACTAGCAGACTCCCTTTCACGGAAGGTCCGCTTGTTGCCGTCGGAGTGGACTCTCAACAAACAAGTATTCAATCAGATTTGCTACCAGTGGGAACGGCCAATGATAGACTTATTTGCGACACATCTCAACAATCAGTTGCAGACGTATGTGTCACCGTGCCCGGATCCAAGAGCATTTGCAGTAGACGCTCTATCGATCTCATGGGACGGAATGATAGGATATGCATATCCTCCAGCGCCGTTGATTTAGCAAATATTGCTAAAGATAAAACAATCTCAGTGCAAGATTCTGTTGGTAGCATCTCTGTCTCTACAGAGACCGTGGATAAATCTACTCAGGTGTCTGTTGTGGGACCTACCGCGAAAGCTTCCTCCACGGGAGGATCTTCTTTCGCAGGGGAAACCACGTCGACTTCATCACAACCCGCAAGGTCTCAACCTTCACGTTTTTCCGTTGTGCGGTCCTTCTTGCATGGCAAGCACTTTACAGGACGAGAAGTGGACGCGATTTCTAACTGTAGGAGGACCTCCTCTTCGCTAAATTATGCGGCTAAGTGGAAGGTTTTTCGTCGTTGGTGTAGGGATCATTCTGTTGATATTTTTGATCCCTCCATACCAGACATTGCAAACTTTCTAGTATACTTGTTTGACGAAATCAAACTGCAGCCTGTTACTATTAAGGGTTATAGGTCTATGTTATCTGATACCTATGCACATCACGATAGTTTACAAATTGGATCTAATGTCTCTTTATCTAAGTTAGTTAGAAACTTCTCGATAAATAGACCCAGAACTCTTAGGTTAATTCCTAAGTGGAATTTAGCTTGGGTTCTTCTTAAACTTAAGGAAAAGCCATTTGAGCCTCTTGGGACAGTAGATTTCAAATTTTTGTCTTATAAGACAGCTTTTCTCTTAGCTTTCTCTTCTGCTAGAAGAGTCAGTGAGCTTCATGCACTATCGGTGGATGATTCTCACTATCGTAGTGTCGGGAACACTATCACCTTCACTACTAATGTTGGATTTTTAGCTAAGAATCAGGCTCCTAATAAATATCCGGAACCTATTGTTATTAAGGCTCTTCCGTCTTCAGATGGGCGCAGGCCTTTACTCTGTCCTGTTAGAGCTTTACGCATTTATAGACAGAGATCTCAGTTTATCAGAAAGGGACGAAAACATTTCTTTCTGTCTCTGATGCCTAATAGAAAAGACATTTCGGTCCATTCTATTGCTAGATGGATTCAATTAACTATCCGTACTGCTTATGATAATCTATCTTCAACTCAGCAGTCTGTGCTTAAGATTTCGGCTCATGAAGTAAGAGCTCTTTCTACATCTTGGGCTTATGCTAATAGTGGCTATTACAGATTTAATGAAGGCTGCTTATTGGTCTCAGCCATCCACATTCACAAATTTTTATCTCAGAAATATTGAGTCCATTTCTGGAGACCTGCATTGTTTAGGTCCGTTATCTGTTGCTCAGAATGTCGTCCACTAAACAGTTGCAACTATAGTTATGCAGGCTTTCTGTTCCAGCAGTGACTCCGTCCTGCTGCCCTCTTCGCTCTGGGCTATTTGACCCAGGGCAAGGGGAAGGGGGGGGGGGGGGAGGGTGTTCCCTTAGGTCACCTGCTTTATAGTGAAAAGCAAGGGAATTCCTCCTCCGGAGTCAGTAATTCTGAGTCGTTTCTGCGATGGTTTTAAAGTGTAATATTAATTTTAAAAATTCATTCATGTCATATTTTTAAAGTGTAGCTCGGTGTGAAGCATTTGTATATGTCAAGTGTCAAACAGGCATTAATATACAATCCTCGGACACTTTTAATGAATATAAAGAGTCTCAATTCTCTGGACTAACTTTATTTATTGGCTTACTTTAAAAATAATTAGTATAATGGGTTATACTGGATGTTAATAGAGAACATGAATGTTATTGTGCTCAATTATGAAGGGTATTGTATCTTTCTAATTTATTATAAAATAAGAAAGATACATGTAAAGCCTAGTACTCCTTTTCTCCTTGAGGGGTTCACTCTATATTATATAGTTGAGCTTATTGGATTTTCCTCTATGTCCTAGGCCCTCCAGCCTTTTTACTATTCAGCTAAGTCTGGGTCATTGGTACAGCATAAAAATGTTAAAAAATTTATAGTAATTTATATATTTTTTATACTTACCAATGACCCAGATGGGGATGGCCCTCCCAGGAGTTGGGAACTCTTACCTCCCCGCTGAGTACATAGCGCTGACCAGGCACTGCCAGTAAGAATGGTGATTGGCGCCAATTTCGGAACGTCCTTGACACTGCGCATGCGCAGTGGGGGCAAAGTATGGAGGTCCTTTAGGATATGATTTCTTTTGGTTTTAGATGCAAATTTTGGGGATTGGGGGGCAAAATTTGTGTTTGGCCCTAGATTTTTAAGAGTTAGCACCAGCTAAGTCTGGGTCATTGGTAAGTATAAAAAATATATAAATTACTATTAATTTTTTAACTTTTTGCGGTATGTCACGTTCAATAAATTCATTCTGATTCCCCAGCTTCTAAGAGTTAAGATATACACGTAACAGTAGATAAACATGCATTTTCATTTTTCAATAAGGTATCTACTATCTAAGCATAGACAATGTATAATTATCAGAAGACCAGACAATCCATTTGTATCTAAAACCCTTAACCTTCTGTATTTTGCCTACATAGTGTATGAGTCAGGCCCAGGACCTCGACAACAGGAATTTCAGTACCAAAAGGATTGTTGAAATGAGGGACCAAAATTGTATGTGTGGCATGCACAGTACTGCTATCGTGGACAGTCCGAGTAATCCCCTTGGAAAAAGTCCATCTACAAAATCCTTGTTTTACGTTTTAGTTTTGCACTGAATTTTTATAACGTGGTATATGGAATTCTGAAATGATTGTTGTGTATTATGATGACGGAAAATAAACTGTTATGGATTTGTACTTTCAATGAACAAAAACAGAGGTGAGCGTTAATTCACCCACCAGTCCCAAGCGTCACTACCCACTTAACTATGAAAATTGGCCTCTGATAGAGTGACGGGCGCAAGCAACTGGCTGTCTGACAAACGCATAACTGGGTTGGACTTTGTCTGTGTCCAACCTCTTATATCCAGGCTTGTCTATATAAGAACATGTATACCATTTTAGAATGAACTGTTGAGCTGAAAAGGTTAAAGGGTTTTCTTGATTGATTAATCACATGGATTAACCTTGGATAACCGAGTAATCACTTGCCCTAATAGGTAGCTGAATAACTGCCGTACTGTTGATGATTTACAGCATTAACCCTTTACCTAATATAATGGACAAACAGGCCAATTTTATATACAAAAATCTCCATTAAAATTTTATTATGTTTTCAATTTTAGTCTCGAAAACATAGCTTATGACCCCTCATCAGAACTCGCTCGTTCCATTGAGGGATCATAAGCTATGTTTTGAGGACAAAAATTGAAAATGTTTATTAATTCAAGAATTTATTTTGCAAGTATCATCTGCTACCTAAGAAGTGGTTTACTAAAAAGGGGAAAAAGTTGTTGGGAGTTGGTGGTCGATGAGCAAATAAAAGATATATACACCGGTCGAAAGTTGTTACAGTCGGACAGGCAGATGAATGGACGGTACAATGGATGGATGGACAGACAGATGGATGAACGGACAGAACCCATTTCTATATCCCTGCAAACTTTGCTTTGGCGGGGGATAAATATTCCCAAAACATAGTGGCATTTTTATTAGGTCATTTTGAGGGCTGTATGACAATGGTAGGCCTACAGTACTCACTTTCCTCCTGTCTGTGTTCTGCAACTTCTGCTTGTCTTATAAAGTACCAACTGCTGCTTGAAAAGAAAATTTGGGAGAAATCATTAGGGTCAGTATAGGAAGCAGGTCACTGCTAACCCTTATACTGACCCTAAACCATTATGGAAGTCTCCCATTTTAGGTAGTTTTGTTTCTCAGTTTGTCTACACCATGGAAAGGGTTAAAATCATGAATAAAATGATATTGGTGGACCATAAAGAATTATTATTTGTTGGGAACATGATATGGAATGAAAATAAACACAGAAAAATGGAGGAGACCAGGTATTTTTAAAATAAACTGCAGATCCCTATTCTTCAGCTTTACCCACTTTTCATTTCAAACATTACAGCACATTTTGGGCTTTTCATTTATCACTGAGGTGTTAATCAATTTCATTGATCCACTGGCTATGCAGCGTCAACAACTCATTACTGAAGTGTTTCATTTGTTTGTTTGTTTTAACCCTGAAATCTTTAGTTGAAATGTGGGGTAGCATTGTCCTCTCCAGTGATAAATGCAATGGGGGATATTACTCAGGGCCGCCAAGAGCGACACTAGGATGGGCCCAGGGGTAATGAGTAAAATTGGCATTGTGGACCCTGCGAGTGCCAAAGATGTAAAGCGATAAGCCGAGGGTGTGGGGGAGGGGGAGTCCTCCCCAGATGGTTTTTTTTTTAAATAGTGCCAGGAGAAGCATTCTCCTGCATTTTCTTGACAACATCTACTCAATTTTATTTATTTATTTTATTGGTGTTTAAGGTCACATACTTATGCACAATGGCTAATCGTGACCGTGACAGTTTTACGGGTGGAGGAAGCTGGAGTACCCGGAGAGAACCACCGAGCAACGACGAGCAGCTGTCAGCTCTCCAACATCGTAACTCTGAACTCTGCACTGCAGCACAGGCAGGGTTAGATTGGTTGAAGACATGCGCACCATCGACGTGCAGTACGCCTCAGTACACAGCGTCATCGTGCCCCCATGTAGGCAATCGGGGTGAAGTGTCTTGCCCAAGGACACAACGCGGTTGCCGCAGGTGGGATTCAAACCGAGGACCTCTCGGCTTGCAGCCTGTCCTTCTACCAACTGAGCCACCGCGCCCCCACATCTACTCAATTATTTCCTTACACTTTGGGTAATTTATTACCCACATTTTTTCTCCAAAGATAATCGTGTCCACCATGATGCAGGAATGACCAGTGGAAAACAAACTAACTGGAACATGTGGGGATTTTTTTGTATGAATGGAACATGGGGCCAATACTATATTAAAGTTTATAGTATTGGCTCCTGGTCAGTAAAACAACTACATATTCTTGCCACTCTCAAGCAACTACAACATACTCTTGCCACTTGGGAACGGGACATCCCGCCCCAGGGACAACCCGCCCCAAGCCAGGTGGGACAACCCGCCCAGGGACAACCCGCCCCAATTTTTCTTGACTATGATATTGGACTAGTATTGGATTATGAGTACTAATAACCTGTCATTTTACTTAATTATGATTGTATTATTGGTAATAACACGTGAATAATTCAGAATGAATTATCCACCTGTTATTACTTATAATACGATCATAATAATAAATACGCGCCAGGAAAAAAGGACAACCTGTCTGTCATTTGAATTATAATTATGATAAACAACAACAACTTTAAAATTGATGATTTAATTAACATCAAATAAAACCCAAAAATACATCAACATAAAATAACCAAATAACAATACAATAATATGTTTGAACATGAAATGAATGAACAATAATTAACAATGAACAATAATTAACAGAGTTTTTTCATTCGATACCAGTTTCTGTGGTCCTCTGGCTTCTAGGATTCGGTACGTGCCTCTTTGTTGCGTATAACACTCCACATTTCTTCAAGAGGTTGGTGGTGGACATTCTTGGAGGATTGGCCATGTAGTCATCCCAGAACTCTTGGATTTTCTTTGCTTGCAAAGTGTATCTCACTCGGGTGTCAGTCTCTAAGTCGGCTTCCGGCACTCTTAGATTGACTGCTTCTGCTTCCTTCATGAGGGCTGGAACAAGTTTATAGAAATGCAGGTCGACAACAACACAAAGATCATCTGGTATAATTCAAAGAGAAGCAACATGATGATTGTTAGCAGCTAAAAAAAACAACATTTATTGTCTTAGTCTTAGATAAAGGAAAAGAGATCAACGCTGTGATGAATCCACATCACGCTAAAACAACATGTCCTGTCATTTGATTTTTGCACATCAAACAAATATCATTCCTCTTAGAGGGTACCCGACTGAAACAACATGTCTAAAACAACACACCAATTCTGACTGAAGTCGACATGCTACCAATTCAGTTTAGAAGTATTATTAGTTTGATTCAGTTATTATGGGATGTGTTAAGAGGATTGTGGATTATTTTCATTAAAATTGGATAATTTTCGATAAAAAAAGTGAGTAAAAATCTTTTTTATATATTACCATCTCCCCAAATTTTTTTAAAAATAGCAGAAAAAAAATCGGATCAATGTGGATTGTGGATAATTTTCGATTAAATTTGGTAATTTTCGATAAAAAAGTGAGTAGAAATCTTTTTTATATATTACTATCCCCCCCAAAGTTTTTGTCAAATATCAAAAAAAAAATTGGGACAACCCTAGTCCAATAATATTAGCCTTCGCCTGTGCTCCGAATTTATTATTTTTTTATTTTTAATATGTCACACCGTCGACGGTGTGACATATTAAAAATAAAAAAATAATAAATTCGGAGCACAGGCGAAGGCTAATATTATTGGACTAGGACAACCCGCCCCAAAATACAAAAAGTTGGACAACCCACCCCAAAAATAGGCCTGGGGCGGGTTGTCCCTGGAGCGGGTTGTCCCTGACCCTTGCCACTTCCACCAGCGGTGGAGACCCAAAATACTGGGGCAGTTGCACCCATTCCCACACCCTTGTTAGTGATATTACTGCCCAGGATTACATTCTTGTCCAACAAAGCAACATGACATTCTGCATACCTGACGTCGGCTGATGTCTGGGGACTTATGTGCTTTGGCATGAGGCCTGAGACAGACACTTGGATATCTTTTTTCCATGATATCGTTCATTTCTCTCAGATTGAAGTCCAGTTTATCAAGCAATACAACCAGTGCAGGCGTATCGATGTCTGCCAATCCGTCTCCGATTTTACACGGCGCAAATTTACCATACGACATTTCAGCAGGTGCTCTTCGAGAACTTTTGTTCTGCAGTCCAGAACAAGCAAATATATTAAAATAACGTCTGTGAAGCTTCAAAGTGTTCTTCTCGGGTACACGGATCAATTTTTTCAAACAACGAAACTTGTATAATGCTGTCAACAGTCTCATAATCTAATAATTATCTAAAAGTTTGAGACAAAACCACTCTGTCCTTAAAATGTTTTAACCACCAGCCAAATTTCCCCCTTCAATGGTGTCGGGTCGTTTCGCCCCAAATCCCGTTCGCCCCCTGGGTCGTATCACCCCCATACCAGTTCGCCCCGGGTTGTTTCGCCCCAATTTTGAGAGTGGGTCGTTTCGCCCCACAATTTTCCCGGGGCGTATTGGGTGGGTTTGATAAAGAAATAAAGAAAAAAAAACAGAACTAGCGGTTGAAATGATAATATAGTTTATTTTTATATAAAATTGATAGAAAATACATTTGCTGTAATACAATAATGATCTTACAATGATAACATAACATCGAAACAATTTAAACAATGCATGATTTCTGAACAGTGAAATGTTGCGTTGAACCGTTACAATGCAAAAACATACATAGATTTTATTCCATCTGACTTTCTCTGTTCCGGTCACCATCGGTCACCATCTGAAATAAGAAAAATGATCAGTCGTTTATATAATAATCGGAAAACACTTTGCTGTTCTTCAGACAAGTATAATCTGCCGCTTTGTTATTTTTTCTGCTATTCTTCAGGCAAGTATAATCTGCCACTTGGTTATTTCTCTGTTATTCTTCAGTCAAGTATAATCTGCCACTTGGTTATTTCTCTGCTATTCTTCAGGCAAGTATAATCTGCCACTTTTTCTGTCAGTGACATTCTTCAGGCAAATATAATGCGATCAAATTAATTCATAAAATGAAAGAGTGATTATACAATAAACGAATAAAAACATGTATAATCTGTCGAATCCACCAGATTTGCAGCGTCGTTGTTTCTCTGCCAATCTTCAGGCAAGCATAATCTGCCACTTTGTTATTTCTCTGCTATTCTTCAGGCAAGTATAATCTGCCACTTGGTTATTTCTCTGCTATTCTTCAGCCACTGCTTTTTTACTCTGCTAATCCCCGGGCAAGTATAATCTGTAAATTTTATTAAAATAAAAGCAAAAAGTGCCTTCAATATCGGACTATAGAATCGAACGCTACCGCAGGTACAGGTTTTGGCCAAATCTTGAAATGGCTGCTGTGAAGTTTTTTCATGAAAAAGAATAAGCAAACAATTTCCTAATGTCGATTAGTTTTTAAAGGCAAGAAACACCGATATAATCCCTAAATCAAGGAATAACCGTTAACATCCAAGAAACATAGGCTACTTCCATCTTATAATAATCCATCTTTCTGGCAGGTGAGTAAATTTCTTGTTACTTTTATACCCACCCCCGCAACGAGTTTGGGGTGTTATTCGTGAATATCTTGTTGGTAGAAACGAGCATCCGATAGCTGTCTTCCTGCTTCAGCTATGCATGTCGACTTATCCAACAATAATAATAACACTTTGGCCAGCCGCTGATTTGTCGCGGTTCTCGGGTGAGAAGGCCTTGGTTACACTGTACTCCCAACTGCCTCCCTATTCGCACGCTTCTTCTCTCCGCCCAACACTCGGAGACGAACTGCTTGGTGACATCCCTTGCCCCATTCTTCCCAATCTCTCCGATTAGCATATTAACCCTCTCCTTTGAGTCTCTCAATAACCACATACAACTCATTCTCCCATCCCACTTCCCCCGCATTATAGGCCTATACTCCCAGTGAATCTCATTCTTTTAGACTGGTATTTTGGGCAATCTAGAAGAAAGGGTTCCAGGGTCTCAACCACGTGCACGCCTAACTTACACATCTAGCACTCCTTTTCACTGTTTTTCCCAATTTTTCCTCTCAGCTCCAGGGACCGCGACGACAGCTTGAACAATACTTCCCCCCACCCCCTCCCCCAAAGGTGCCATCAAGGTACTCTTCAAAATCAAGCTTCTCTTTATCACGCAGGCCACCCAAAGACCTCTTTGATTTGACAGACTCTCACCAATTAACGTTACGATCCTCCATGACCCTTTCTCTGACGATTTTTTACCCTGGTTTGCGCATACGTCTGGGTCCGAGATCTCCAATAAGTAGGCCTAGTTCTCTATAAATATTAGCTCCCTCACTTGGTCCGTCCACCCTGTCTTGATATTTGAGTTGATAATATTCTGAAACATTACTCTACACCATCGACTGACGGGGAGATTTACCAAATAATTAAGATAACCGAGTTTCAATAAGTCTATATATCCTGTCCCTGATCCTCATCCACCCAAGCTCACCACTGATTGCTTCTAGTCAGTGCTGCGGCATTACTCGATCCATCAGCCTGCATCGTTCTGCAGGGTTTCCAAGCTCTTTACAGTCGTTTGGTTTAGGGGTACCACTTCCGTACCATATGTTATACTTGGCAGACCCACCATTTCCCAAATGATTCTCCCCACGAAAACCTTATTGGAACTATTTCTCCCTATAAATTTCATTTGGTTAAGGATTCGCATCTCCTTCAGAATCAATTTATTTGTGTGGTTTCGGTAGCTGTCTCTTCCTGTGATGTTTATATTTACCCCGGATACTCGTAGTCACCTGTCTCTCCTACACTAAGAAGTTTGCTTCTACCTTCCGGAATACAGAACTCCCCCACTCTCCACCTTTGAGTGGGGTCCACTTTGCGGCCCATGGGTATAACTTTGCTCTTGCTTTCATTTTGTTCGAGTCTCCATTTGTTACCATATTTCCCAACAATTTCCAGCATTTTCGCTAGCTCCTCTTCGCTTTCTGACACTATATCGTCTGAAAAAAATAGCCCTGGGATCTTCAAGTCCCCAACTGCTACTCCCTCGTCGCTACGCAGGAGTTCATCTCCTAAACCTTTGATGTACAATGCAAAAGAACTGGCGAAAGGATACACCCCTGTTTTGGGCCCATCTCCATAGGGTTTGGGGTGTTATTCGTGAATATCCGTCTTTCTGTTTCAGCTATGCATGCCGACTTATCCGTTAGATCACCGAGGAGCCTTTATCAGCGGGTTTTATGAAAATGTCTTGATGGCGTAAACTGTGTAGCGCTGATTGTTGGAAAATGTTTTTGTTATATGGGCTATTATCAATTTTTTTCTGACTGTGAGCGAAAGGGGCAATCTGCTTCATATTCTCCAAATTTATAGACGATGCCTTGGGAAGCATGGTGTTGCTCTGCGACCCCCCCCCCCCCCCCCTCCAAAAAAAAAAATATGCACCTCTTTTGTGCCATAATGCTCCCAAAAGGGTTCTGTCATTTTTTTGTTTTACATTCTATTATCGGTTTGTCTGAAATCTTGTTAGAGTAAGGGTCAATACCTCGGTATTCCCAAAATAAGCAGTAGGCCTCTTACTAACCAACAGTTATTAGATAAATCACACCCATAGGAAATTTTTTTTTAGACAATATATATATATATATCAGAATGACTGACATACCAACCTGCCCTCCCTATTTCCCTGCCAGCTAGTTATTGCAGACGGACACACAGACGAACAGAAGACGGTCGCAGACAACTCGCACTTAATAGTTATTAGATGAATTATACTCGGGAAATAAAAAACTTAAAAGAATATAGACCTTTATATATATAATATCGGTCTCGGGGCGAGTTGTAAATGTAAACTAATATACTAGCTGAGTCAATTGCAACCTTTTTGGGGTTGTAGTTGACTCAGTTGGCATGGTGGTAGAGCGTTTATGGCCAAGCGATTGGGTACCGTGGATCGACTCCAGTCGAGGCCATCTTCCAAAATACTTTGCTGTTTTCAAATCGGTGGCGCAGTGCTAGGACGATGCCTGGTGGAATATCGCCTTGATATAAATCAAAATTCAAGCAGTTGCATCTTCATGGATCTTCCATTAATTGAGATTCCTGGTTTTAAAAGTTGGGGTCACAGACTATTATATATGTAAAGACAACTAATGTGACACTCCTAGTTCCTGATATTTGTTTAGAAATCTGATTAAAATAAGTTTGGATGCAGAACAGTCAAGTCATTATTTGTTTAACTGATCACTAATCATCATTGTGTATTTTGGAATATAACAGGTTAATCTCTATACGATTATATAGCTGAATATTTCATATTTTCACTTGTAAACTCAGTTGGTAGTTAACTGGTTACGAATTGACTTGATTACGAAATGACTTGGTTACGAATTTATTTGATTGCGGATTGATTACGAATTGACATGGTAACAAATTGACATGAGAACGATTGACTTGATTACGAATTAGTTAACGATAACCCCCTTTATGGACTTTTGTCCGGAAGATGGCAGTTTTTGTCTTGACAACCCCATGTTCCAACATCATCTGCTTCTCTGAAACTGAGGCATGTTGATTATCAAAATTGTGCCAAGTTTCGTTTGGCAACATTTGTAGGAAAATCTTTCTCCAGAACATTTTACATTAACTCGAATGAATTGACAAGAGCTGGATTCTTTTATTTGGGTACAGGAGACAGACCTCAGTGTTCTCACTGTGGTATTGTTATTCGTTTCTGAGAAACGGATGATAATGTTAGGCCAATGGCAGAACACAGAAAGTATTCTTCAAACTGGTACTACATTCATGAGAAAGGGGGGGGGGGATCCTTAACCAAATGAAACTGATAGAGAGAGAAACAGCTTCAATAAGGTTTTCGTGAGAAAAACAATTTGTGAAATGGTGGCTGTACCAAGCATAACAGTATAACATATGGTATGGAAGTGATAACCCTAAACGGAATGGCTGTAAAGAGCTTGGATCCTCTGCAGAACGATGCAGGCTGCTGGATAACTGGGTTGAGTAATGGCGAAGCACTAGAAGCAATAAGGGACAAGACTGGGTGAATGGGGATTAAGGACCGGATAGACTTTATGAAACTCTGCTATATAAATTATTTGGTAAATCTCCCCGACAGCAGATGGTGTAAATTAATGTTCCAGAATATTGGAATTCAAACAAAAACACAAGGTGGATAGACCAAGTGAGAGAGAGAGTTAATAAAGAACTATTCAATGGGGATCTCGGACTTAGAAGAGGGCACAAATCGCCGGAGAAAGGGTCATGGCGGAGTGTAACCTGAATTGGAGAGGGGGTGGGGGTGGGGTGGTGGGGTCAAAGCAAAGAGGTATTTGGTTCTTTGGGTGACCTGCGTGATAAAGAGAAGCCAGGGTTTGATGATTACCTTGATGGCATCTTTGTGTGTGTATGTGTGTGTGGGTCACTGTTGTTCAAGCTGAGGTCGCGGTCCATCGAGCTTAGGGGGAGGGGGGGGGGGGTGGAATTGTGAAAGGCAGCGAAAAGGGGTGCCAAATGTGTAATATAGGCGTAGTGGAGAGTCTGAATCACTTTCTATAAAAATGTCTCCATGTATATTAGCAAAATTCCATAAAAAGTTATAATTTTGTTTGTAGTTGAATAAAAGAAATTAAAATGTAAAAATTGTGTTGACATTTGTTAACATACAATGAATCCCTGACAGGTCCATAAAAGGTCCCCAATAGTCCCAAACCAATACCCATATACCCAGACCAGGATTTGAGTAATGACAGGTTATACTTCATTAAGGAATTTCCTCATGGCCTCGTACGATGAAAGGGAGTGTGGGTGTGTGGTGGGGGGGGGGGCTGCCGAAGGCCAATGGTTGTTAGATAGTTATGCTCTTAGTGGAGTTTCACGGGGTGTCGCCCATCAATGCCTGGATGAGGATATGATTGACTTGAACATAGATTGCGGAAAGAATGCCTTCATGGCATTCATGTTCACATACGGGGAAAGCAAAAACATCCCTTAAATCCCTGTGGGGTCCGTTTCTGTGATTTTAGTGTTTTTGGGTGATTTAGGGAAGCTGTTGGGTCGTTTGTGGTAATTGGATTTACTCCCCTTGGAATCGAACATACCCTCCGATTACACCCACGCATTATTTAAGGCCTATAGCACTATGCCATACTCTAATAAAAAGGATTCTGGAGTTTTGGGGACATTGTCGGGTCTGTTTGAGGGAATTAGATATACACCCCTTGGATCGAACATACCCCATCCTATTTGAGAATTTTGTGTCACATAGCAACCACGTGCTATCACTGTTCTCCAGTAAATAAAATGGATGGCGGAAACACACATCACTCAAAATCATCCTCGAAGTGGCAGACTATACTTGCCCGAAAATCCAGATCGACTGCACCCTCGGGGAGAGGTAGTACCTTTGTGAGAGGACACAACCTCTCACACTGATCCTCACCCGAGGGTTCAACCAACATCAGCCAAGAGACCATCACGACGCAACTGGTGACACCTGCCGAATACCTGAAGCCGTTCCTCCTTCAACACGCCTAGACATGTGAGAACTAATCATCTACAGTCACTGAGGGTCGAAAGGGGCTTGTCTCCCATACCGTCTCTGCGCGCCTTCGGCGCGCGAAACCATTCCTTTCGGATTTCGTATCACTCCCAACATATCGCGCTGTGGACACCACGTATAACTATAGTAATGAAGCCACGCGAGCTACCATGGCAACCAAACATGACGTAACTGGGTTACGTGACTATGGCGTCACACTAGAACACCCATGAGAACACCCTGGTGAAAGTTGAATCATACATACTACTCGCAAATATAATAAAAATGGCTTTTCTTACGATGATGACACCATGTCAAATGCTGAAAAGATCACAAAATATAATAGCCAAAGCACATCATATAATGGCCACTGCACATCATATGATGACGAATGCACACCATATAATGACAATGCACAATATACAATGAAGAAAGCACACCATATAATGAAAAGGACGCATAATATAATGACAAAAGCACATCATATAATAAAAAGGCACATCATATATGTCGGAAACCGGGGCTTTGTCGCTGCTGGGGGAAATAGATTCACGCCGCGTATTCAGCCAAAACTCAAGGAGTGTCGCCTGAATCCGTACCTGAACGTTTGTCTCACCGTGACGAACTCGTCCGTTTCACGTTTGTTGGGGTGGTTCTTATCCTGAAGGGGTTAATAACTTCTCCTCGAAAAGCATAAATCAACAGGGGTTCGCTGAAAACAACAATTTTAATTACATATAGTGATATACATATAAATGAATATGATAATTTGTGACTTACATGGGATCTAAAAGAATAAGAAAACAAAACGTCAATCACCCCCTACCCACACAGTTTTTGAGTCACTTGCGGGACCGCATTCTCTGTTATCTCTGGTTTTCCTCCTTTTCGATGGTATTTGTTCCTTGGTCGTCTCTTCACTTCACCCTTTCACTACCGCTGCACGGTCACTAACGTATTGTCACTTTATTGGACGCCTCTGCTCTAACATGTGACGGAATGTCACTCTACCACTGCCGTCACGCGGCCACTACCTTATTGTCACTTTACTTGACGCTTTTCACACAAGCAGTCCCCACCAATGGGGTTAAACTCTCTCCTGCGTTTGTCTCAGAATAATGTTCATACAGGCAAAGCCTACTCTGCCTTCGTATGGCTTGCCTTCTGAAACAGGCAATACCGTTTACCTAAATGCGAATAGCTCCCCGAGCTCGGGGTTGGTTATATACCTATCTTTATGTTTTATGTTTAACCCAGTCAGAAAGATTATCGAAAATATTTACACTTTTAGCTATCACCTTGACAACCCCCTACCAAAGAACATACTCTCAGTTGTTCCAAAAACACCAAGGGGATAGCATTCACGCGCATCATCTCTCAGACTTCTCTCTTAGAGCTATCTAACAACCTCGCTTTGTAATTCCACCAATATATTCGTAATTTTTCACACGCAGTCACGCATGCGCACACTTACGCGTACTACAAATAACTCCCAGTACGTTGACTCGGTTCCCCATTGGAACACATGAGTCTATCCACATATCACATCAACTCGCACGCACACTTCCACTGGCGCACAATAGGAGGTGGTCCGTTGGTACACAAGCAGCCAACAGGTCCCCCTATACACACTCTCTCTCTATTGCAAAATATAATACTACTCTATCATATACACACCTGTATCTATATACACTCACGCAACACCTGCGTAAAAATATTAGCAAGGGGTATCCACCTTGACCCAAGCCAGCCGATGGGCCCATTGCCCCATCTCCAATCATCTCACTAACTTGCCTCAATCTTGGATAGGGTGCCCCGTCCGTCTCATGCCCGTCAGCGGGTTACCTGCCCTGTTGGGCACTGACTTTAAATACTTCCATCTGTGGTGGGACCCTTACTATTCTCTAGAGAGCCCATCGACCACCTCCACCTCGACCTATTCCTCGGGCGCGTCCTCCACCAAGGACCCCACTCATCTTCACGCCAACACCTACAAGCCCACAGGCGATGCCTGCCGTACCACAGCTCGCTCCCCCAGATGCAGCGCCCTGCTTGTCTCTGTTAATTCTCCCTTGGGTGCTCCTCTCCAAGTCCCAGGGCCCTTCCTAACTTTACGTCTCTGATGCTACTGTGTGGCTACTCCGGTCACCTCTTGCGGCCTCTTCTGGCCTAGTGTATCCCACCCCCACCCCCACCCCCACCCCCCGCCGTTCGCGTGGGTTCAGTGTCCTTTATATTTTGGCACCTCCGCAAAAACATTGCGTGGTAAACCACTCCACATTCATCTTTGTCCACTCGATAATGACCGTTGCCCATTATTTTTGTTACAGTGTATGGCCCCTCCCACTGTAACCGCGGTCTGCCTGACTTTGTCGGCCGGAGTACAGTCACGTTTTGACCGACCCAAAAGTTCCTAATCTTTGGTCTACTTCCGTACCGATCCTTACTATGCCCACTCTCGTCCACATACATTGGCTGCTTCTGTTCAGCCACTCCCTTGACTTCTGTCGTCGAAAGGTTAGCCTTTGGGGCCTCCACTGTGCACTCTACCTGTGCCTCTTTACTCGACTCCACTGGTCCCTCCAGTGATTTCATCGGTCGCTCTGTCTCCGTGGGTTGGGCTCGGGTAACCTCCCCCGATGCCCTTTTGGGCGTTTTCCTCTCCGACCATGTCTTGTCGGGTTCTGAACATACCCCGGGTATATTCCCAAGCAGGAGGTCATAGATGGACGCCTCATTACACATTGCCTCTACCTCACCGCTATAGAAAGGGGTATCCACCCTCACCTCGCAAGTGGGAATCTCCTCACTGTCCCATCTATGAGCACACACATGTGATCATGTCCCGTCAGTTGTTCATCACTGACAAGTGCCCGCTTTACAGCCACGCTACTACACCGTGTATCTCGTAGCACATGGACTGCCTCTCACCCCACATAACCCGGATATACAGGCATCTCTCCTTTTTCCTTATCGGATGGGCGCTTCTCGCATATCCCACTAATTATAGGGATCGTTCTTCTCCCTTTCAACCTAAGCTGCCCCCGCCGTCTATGCACCTCCGCAGTGGGCTATCTTCAGGCCCGATTGTTTGACACAATGCGGCCGTCTGTCTCCTCTCGGAGGACTGATTGTTAATATTGCCATTCCTCCAGTTTTTCGGGGACGGGTCCCTCCTTCCATTCTTTTCTGGGCCCCCGTTCGGTCTCCCCGACATAGCCTTCCACCGGCAGACCCGGACTACGTGCCCCTTCTTGTCACACACGTAACAAGTTAACTCCCTGACCCTCGACCCGGTGGGGTTGACCCGGTCGTTGCCCGAGCCGGAGTGTTCGGTTCTTACGGGTGCCTCTGCAACTCCGTTACCCACATTCCTGCCCGATCTGCCTTGGGTCAAACCTCCACCATGAGCCTCCACATACTGCCCGGTCACCCGAGTCATTTCCTCCACGCTACTTGGCTTCCTCTCCTTAACAAACAATGCCGTCTCGGGGGCACACGATGGCACAAACTGCTCCCTGATAAGTATGTCTTTCAGGGAGGGAAATGACTCTTCAATTTCAGATAATTCGTCCCAGCTGTCGAAATATCTTGTGGCCCTCGACACAAACTGGTACACACTTTCACCCTTCTCAGCCTTACATTCTCGGAATTTCGTCTAAAGCCCTCCTCGGTGAGCTGGTACCTCTTGAGTATAGCCTTTTTCAGCTTACCGTAGTCATTCGCTTGGTCAGGGGGCATGCTCACGTATACTTGTAGCGACTTGCCCGCTAGCAGTGGACTAAGACTGACCCCCAGGTGTCATCCGGTCAACCCTGACTTGCAGCAAACCTTTCGAACCTCTGTAAGTACGCGTCAATGCCGTCAGTCTGTTCCATGAACTTGGGTAACTGGGGATAAGGTGCCCTCACTTTTCCCACGGGACTTTCTCCACCCTGTCTACCATTAGCTCCGAGTAACTGCGCCCTAGCCCTTAAAATGTCCATTTCCCCACTCATGTTGCCTTTCAGCCTCCTCACGCGCCCTTTCAGCCTCCTCACGCGCCGACTGACGCGCCCTTTCAGCCTCCTCACACGCCCTTTCAGCCCTATCACGTTCTAACGCAGCTTCTCTTTCAGCTCTTTCGCGCTCAACCTGAATTTCTTTATCTCGCTCTGCAACTCTTATTGCAGCCCCTCTCTCTCCTTTCACGCTCTAACACAGCTTCTCTTTCAGCTCTTTCGCTCTCTCTTTCAGCCCTTTCGCGCTCTAACACAAACTGAAGCTCTGACTCGGCGGCCATTTCTTTCGCCATCCGCTTTTGCTCATCCCTCACAAACTTTTGCAATTTATTACCCGCAAAGCCCAACCGCTCACCCATACTAATTAACTGTTCCAAGTTTGGGGTATCCATTATTGAAATTCATCACTAAAAATTCCACACAAAAAATATTATTTTGAGGAAAGGGTTCATTATTCCCTATCCTACACTGCGTCCTATTATTACGCGAGAATGTCCACCACCTTTATTTTAAATTCGCCGATCGAATTTAAGAGCTGATTTAACCAATGGTTAACCCCTACACAACTTATGAAGACTATTAAAATTTCAATGAGGCAACCTGCATGAACATTATAACTGAAGCATGTATTAAAATATTGTCATTGAGTGAGCCTGTTGATTTTGAACTTTTCAATTGTTACCTATTAGGAAGATCCTGGTGTTAGCCTCGCCAGATGTCGGAAACCGGGGCTTTGTCGCTGCTGGGGGAAATAGATTCACGCCGCGTATTCAGCCAAAACTCAAGGAGTGTCGCCTGAATCCGTGCCTGAACGTATGTCTCACCGTGACGAACCCGCCCGATTCACTTTTGTTGGGGTGGTTCTTATCCTGAAGTTCATTGTAACTTGGTAAGATGACTCCATAAAAGTTCCAGATGAGAACGTTACCTTTTGGTCGCGATTGGTCAACTGTGACGGCCACAGGGCCCCAAAGCCAGAAAATCTTTCGCACAGTCTACAGGTCGTACTTATGAAGGGATTCATTGTAACTTGGTAGGATGACTCAGTATAATGTCTAGATGAGAACGTCCCCTTTTGGTTGCGATCGGTATCCAGTTTTTGTCTTCCGACATTTTAAAAAATGCCAAGGTTAACCGAAAATCAGAGGTTGCGTGCCATTGGTATGCATGAGGCTGGGATACCTCCAGATGAGCTCGCTGCTGAGTTCGGAGTCACGGTGGCCACTATTTACAGTCTCTGTGGAAGGTATAGAACCACTGGATCTACTGCCGACCGACCGCGTTCAGGTCAACCAAGAGTTACAACCCCTGCACAAGACCGACACATTAGGACGTCTCACTTGCGAGATCGCCTTTTTTCGGCACGGGGACAGCAGCAATTACTCCTGGTAGAACTAACAATAGAATCAGTGCACAAACTACCCATACCCAACGTCATCGTATCGTCAGAATGGAATGGGTACGTCAGCGTGTTCGCTGGACTCAGCAGCGTTGGAGCACAGTTCTTTTTAGTGATGAATCACGATTTTGTCTATGGCGCGCCGATAGTAGGGTAAGAGTGTATCGCCGACGAGGAGAACGGTTTTCTGATGCTTGCGTGCGGGAATGCGACCGTTTTGGCGGGGATAGTGTAATGGTTTGGGCAGGAATTTCCTTGCACAATCGAACACAGTTGACCTTCATCGATGGTAATCTGAATGAACAGCGATATAGGGACAAAATTCTTAACGCTGTTATTGTCCCGTTGTTCAACGCTAACGTCGGATTGCAGTTATTCCAGCAAGACAATGCCCGATGTGACGTGGAGCGTATCTGTCGTGACTTTCTTGAGGAGCAGAACATCGAACTTCTTCCCTGGCCCCCACTTTCGCCAGATTTGTCGCCAATCGAGCATCTTTGGGATCAATTGGGCCGTCGGGTACGACTTCATGATCTTCAGACGTTAGGCGATTTACGTAATGTTCTAAGGCGGGAGTGGAACGCAATACCACAGGGTGATATCCAGAGAGTTATCAGGTCCATGCGCCGTCGATGTCTTGCCATCCAAGAGACAAACGGTGGACATAAACGCTATTGACTGCATGTGTGAACTTTTCATTTCAACCCATGTCTGAATTGCGACGTCCTGACGTGACGCTTGCAACAGCAAGAACGTGAAATTATGCAAATTCATACAGATCGATTCGAAATATTAATTTACAATAATTTGTTTGGGATTAAAGTCGATAATACTAAATGAAAGTGTCAATGACACTGTAGCTTAACTTGTGTGTTGTATTTGATGAAAAGGATAATGTTCAATGTTTACGAAAGGATTATGAAATAAGACAAGAATTTTGATAATTGGGAATATGTTCATTTCTGGTCCCTGTATGCTATGTTTTTGATAAAAATAGTATGAGGTGTACACTGTACTAAAGAGCTGAGGGGTGGGTTAATATGACCTCACAGTTAATGTATGTGCCCCTCACAGTTAACGTATATTAACGAAAGTTACCAAGTTACAGTGAAATTATTCGAAAACGAGTCATCCTATCAAGTTACATTGAAATCCCTTCATAAATATGGCCTGTAGACTGTGCTAAAGGTTTTCGGGTTTCAGGCCCCTGTAGCCGTCAGTTTCTCAATTGCGTCCAAAGGAGACGTTCTCATCTAGACATTATATGAAGTCAACCTACCAAGTTACAATGAAATCCCTTAATAAATATGACCTGTAGACTGTGCTAAAGGTTTTTGGGCTTTGGGCTCGGGTAGCCATCATGGTTGAATGATTGCAACCAAAAGGTGACATTATCATCTGGGCTTCATCTGGAGTGATCCTACGAAGTTACAATGAAATTCCTTCATAAATACCTGTAGACTGTGCTCAAGGTTTTTGGCTTCGGGCCCCTGAAGCCGTCACAGTTGACCAATCACGACCAAAAGGGGATGTCATCATCTAGGCATTATATGGAGTCAAACTGACAGGTTACAATGAAATCCTTCCATAAAAATGACCTATAGACTATGCTAAAGGTTTTGGGGTCTTGGGCTCGGGCAGCCATAAAGGCTGAATGATCGCGACCAAAAGGGGGCGTTCTCATGTAGACATTATTTGGAGTCATCCTACCAAGATACAATGAAATCCCTTCATAATTATGACCAGTAGACTGTTCTAAAGGTTTTCGGGCTTTGGGCCTCTGTAGCCGTCACAGTTGCCCAATCGTGTCCAAAAGGGGACGTTCTCATCTAGACATTATATGAAGTTAACCTACCAAGTTACAATGAAATCCTTTCATAAATATGACCTGTAGACTGTGCTAAAGGTATTCGGGCTCGGGCAGCCATAATGGTTGAATGATCGCAACCAAAAAGGGACATTCTAAAGGTTTTCGGGCTTTGGGCCTCTGTAGCCGTCACAGTTGCCCAATCGTGTCCAAAAGGGGACGTTCTCATCTAGACATTATATGAAGTTAACCTACCAAGATACAATGAAATCCCTTCATAATTATGACCAGTAGACTGTTCTAAAGGTTTTCGGGCTTTGGGCCTCTGTAGCCGTCACAGTTGCCCAATCGTGTCCAAAAGGGGACGTTCTCATCTAGACACTATATGAAGTTAACCTACCAAGTTACAATGAAATCCTTTCATAAATATGACCTGTAGACTGTGCTAAAGGTATTCGGGCTCGGGCAGCCATAATGGTTGAATGATCGCAACCAAAAAGGGACATTCTCATCTGGGCATCATCTTGTTAACCTTGGCATTTTTTAAAATGTCGGAAGACAAAAACTGGATACCGATCGCAACCAAAAGGGGACGTTCTCATCTAGACATTATACTGAGTCATCCTACCAAGTAACAATGAAATCCCTAAATAAATATGACCTGTAGTCTGTGCTAAATGTTTTCGGATTTTGGGCTCGGGCAGCCATTACGGTTGAATGATTGCGACCAAAAGGGACGTTCTCATCTAGACATCATCTGGAGTCATCCTACCAAGTTTCAATGAAATCCCTTCATAAATATGACCTGTAGACGGTGCTCAAGATTTTCGGGCTTCGGGCACCTGTAGCCATCACAGTTGGCCAATCACGACCAAAAGGGGATGCCATCATCTAGGCATTCTATGGAGTCAACCTAACAGGTTACAATGAAATCCTTCCATAAATATGACCTATAGACTATGCTAAAGGTCTTTGGGCTCGGGCAGCCATAAAGGCTGAATGATCACGACCAAAATGGGACGTTCTCATCTAGACATTATTTGGAGCCATCCTACCAAGCTACAATGAAATCCCTTCATAATTATGACCTGTAGAATGTTCTAAAGGTGTTCGGGCTTCGAGCTCGGGCAGCCCTCCTGATTGAATGATCGCAACCAAAGGGGACAACCTCATCTGGGCATCATCTGGAGTGATCCTACGAAGTTACAACGAAATCCCTTCATAAATATGACCTGTAGACTGTGCTTAAGGTTTTCGGGCTTCGGGCACCTGTAGCCATCACAGTTGACCAATCGCGACCAAAAGGGGATGTCATCATCTAGGCATTATATGGAGTCAACCTAACAGGTTACAATGAAATCCTTCCATAAATATGACCTTTTGCCTATGCTAAAATTTTTTGGGCTCGGACACCCATCAAGGCTGAATGATCGCGATCAAAATGGGACGTTCTCATCTAGACATTATTTGGAGTCATCCTACCAAGTTATAATGAAATGAAATCTCTTCATAAATATGACCTGTAGACTGTGCTAAAGGTTTTTGGGCTTCGGGCCCCTGTAGCCGTCACAGTTGCCCAATCACGTCCGAAAGGGGACCTTCTCATGCAGACAATATCAAAGTCAACCCACCAAGTTAAAATGAAATTCCTCAATAAATATGACCTGTAGACTGTACTAAAGGTTTTCAGGTTTTGGACTCGGGCAGTCGTCACGGTTGGCAGATCATGCCCAAATGGGGAAATTCTCATCCAGACATCATAAGGAGTCATCCTACGAACTTACAATGAAATACCACCATATTAAACATGACCTGCAGACTGTGCTAACAGTTTTGGGGTTTCGGGCTTGGACAGCCATCACGGTTGACGGATCATGCCCAAAAGGGGACGTTCTCATCTAGGCATTATACAGAGGCATCCTACCAAATTACAATGAAATCCCTTCATAAATACGACCTGTAGACTGTGCTAATGGTTTTCGGGCTCGGGCAGCTATGCCGGTTGCCCCATCGCGACCAAAAGGGGACGTTCTCATCTAGACATGACCCCAAACCTGCATATGAAATTTCGTGACGATCAGACAAGAACTGCGGGGTGTAGCCCGCGCTAAAGGAAAATGTGAACAGACTCACAGACTCACAGACTCACATACTAACAGACTTCCGCACGCGTGATGGCAATAGCTCATCTTGACTATGTCAAGTTAAGCTAAAAACATTATCCCTCAAAGTTTATTATACTTTCTTTTTTGACTCGGTATATTTGGTATACATCATCTCTAGTGGGGGAGGAGTGGGGTCAGATTAAAGTCTGTTCAAATCGGTTCCCTGGGTTATTATTTGGGCTTCTGTTGGAGCCCAAATTTTAAGTGCAATATGAGAAAGTTCCTTCAAAATCTTCTTCTGACATAAGCTATGTTTTTGAGACCAAAAAAATGAAAAATAATATCTTCAGATAACTATGCTCAGATAACCCTTTACCTGACACGAAAGGCAGATGACACAAGCAAACAGAATTTTTTTTCATTTTTGCGGCAAACATAGCTGATGACTCCTCATTGGAATGAACTGGTTCCAATGAGGGATCATGAGCTATGTTTTTAAGACAAAAAAAATGTTAAAATAATGAAAAATGAATGGTGATTTTTGCACATTACCATGTCATCATAACTATTCCGAAATGTTGTGATAAGTGGAACGAGTCTCAACAATAACGCTAAGTCCGATTAACTCGAATTAATGAATCGAAGAGTCGTACAAGGAGTCACTCGCATACCGATTATTGCTCAACCAACTTCTTAGCCATTTCCAGTTCTCAGCTGTAGTAAACACCAGCAAAGTTGGGATAGCAGGTGGTAATTGGTAGGTGATAAAGGAGTAGGTTAGACTGACGTGGGGAGAGTACCAGCTTCAGTGATAGAAACGAAGGCCCTTTGTACTGTCACCATATATCCGATAGTGTGACGGGATAATGATAGTCAAACAGTGGCCATCGGAGATAGTGTAGCGGGGTAGAAAGTGGAAGTGGATGTAGAAGCAATTGGTATTAGTACTACTACTAGGATATAGTGGAATGGAGGTGTTAGCTTATAGTCTTAAATCACTTGTAAAGCGGGGATGGTAAGATGGGTAGGAGGTAGAAGTGAAATGGCAGGAGACTACAGTCCTGGCAGCCAAAGACTGGGGAGAATAGTCTTGGTATGAAACTGTTGTACTAGACAAACACTGGCAGGGTGGAAGCTGGTCATAGTTTAGAGAGCTATCCATGGTACAAACCTGTCGTTGTAGTGATTGGGCCTCTCTATGGTAATGGTGGGGTTCAAGCGGCAGAAGTAAAGAAGTAAAAGAATGTAGCACGTGAAACAAGTGGAAGCTGATCATGAGACAGATAGTACTGTGGTACAACGCAGTTCTAGCGACAGCATTAGATGCCAGCAGCAGTGGAGTACTACTCGGAGACAGTGGTGGTAGACGTAGTGATGGCAATGGGATAGCGGTAGAAGTAGAAGCGATGGTGGCCAAGACGATAAGAAGACTCCGAGTAGCCTTGCCAATGTGCTGCCTGCAATGCATACACTTTTGTAGTAGACGACAGGCGCATCTTGCAAAATCGGATATCACAGTCGCACATTTAAGAAAACGAATACCCCGGCTATGAGAAAGGTCGCATGTGCCCACATATGTTTCAGGCACATTGAGCACTAGCACATCTCACAGATGTCTGGCTTCCATTTGGGCAATGAACTGTGCAGATTGGTATGAGGAATGAAGCAGTCTGACTCACTCTCCTAAGACTTGGTCGAGGGGCAGACGTCAAGACAGGATCATACATAAATAGTGGTGTCCAGGCTTAGGCAAACTAGGGCAGATAGAAATTATAATGTAAGTGGACCAAGTCCAGAACAGGAAGAAGAGAGAAGCAAGAGTAGGAGTCTCGAAGAATACTTTTCTAGAAAAAAAACCCAGTGATACAATGGATCACTCCTTTTAGATGCCCTTTGGCCCAAAAGCACGTTCTGTGTCTCTTATCAATCCAAGATGATGGATTTCTGAGGTTTTCGGGCCATTTTTGGCAATTTTTAGTATTCTCTAACTAAATCGAACATATCCTTCGACCACCCCCCCTCCCCCACTATATTAGATGTCACTCGACCCTTTGGACCCCACAGTAACCACATACCACCATAGAAACCAAAATCGCAGACTCGAGTAAACACAAGGGATTCAGAAAACAACACACATAATGCACTAACATATCTCACAGTGGTTATAATGTCACAACGTAGCCACTGAGGTGGGCTACCATTACAACCCACACGAGATGACTGGTTGTGATGGATGACGTCATATATCTAGCAAAATGGGTCTCATCCCTGCCAGATATACTACCCATGTTCTTCTAGACCTCTGATACTGTCACCATTTGTCCAATGATCGACCCTTATACTACTGTCTCATATCACTGCACTACCAACTGTTATCTTGTCTAAACAGATAGCTACCTTGTTCGATTGAGATAATGCAGTTGTTTAAATTGTTTAAACAGGTTACTATCTTCAATTATTGTATCAACAAATGGTAATCTGTCAAAAGACTTCCATCTTGAATGTGGAGTCCCACAGGGCAGTTGCCTCGGTCCTGTTCTGTTTCTGTTCTATATTTCAATGAAAGTGTCAATGACACTGCAGCTCAACTTGACAAACTTGAACTTGGTAAGTTATAAATGAAATGGCAAAATTGAAGATCATTGGGACCAATGTCAGTTTTTTTGCCAGTGTCAACATTTTTTGACAGAAACCGAAGAAAATCGATAGCTCCCATCTAGAGGCCTCCCCAAACAAGCATGCCAGGTTTCAAAGCAATCCGATCATAAATGTGCCCTGTAGGGTGTACAAAAGGGAAATATTGTGGTCTGACTAGACTAAATTCTAAGAACGTTGGCCGTGGCAACATTTTTTGACGGAAATGGAAGAAAATCGATAGCTCCCATCTAGAGGTCACCGTAAATAAGCATACCAGGTTTCAAAGCAATCTAATCATAAATGAGCCCTGTAGGGTGAGCCAAAGGGAAATATTGTGGTCTGACTAAACTAAGTTCTAAGAATGTTGGCTGCGGCAACATTTTTTGATGGAAACTGAAGAAAATCGATAGCTCCCATCTAGAGGTTACCCCAAACAAGCATGAAAGGTTTCAAAGCAATCCGATCATAAATGTGCCCTGTAGGATGTGCCAAAGGGAAATATCGAGTCTTCTGACTAAACCAAGTTCTAAGAACGTTGGCCGCGGCAACATTTTTTGATGGAAATTGAAGAAAATCGATAGCTCCCATCTAGAGGTCTCCCCAAACAAGCATACCAGGTTTCAAAGCAATCAAATCATAAATGTGCCCTGTAGGGTGTGCCAAAGGGAAATATTGTGGTCTGACTAAACTGAGTTCTAAAAACGTTGGCCACGGCAACATTTTTTGACGTAAATTGAAGAAAATCGATAGCTCCCATCTAGATGTCACCCCAAACAAGCATGCCAGGTTTCAAAGCAATCCGATCATAAATGTACCCTGTAGGGTGTGCCAAAGGGAAATATTGAGTCTTCTGACTAAACTAAGTTCTAAGAACGTTGGCCACGGCAACATTTTTTGACAGAAATTGAAGAAAATCGATAGCTCCCATCTAGAGGTCTCCCCAAACAAGCATACCAGGTTTCAAAGCAATCTGATCATAAATGGGCCCTGTAGGGTGTGCCAAAGGGAAATATTGAGGTCTGACTGAACTAAGTTCTACGAACGTTCGCCGTGGCAACATTTTTTGCCGGAAATTGAAGAAAGTCAATAGCTCCCATCTAAAGGTCACCCTAAATAAGCATACCAGGTTTCAAAGCAATCAAATCATAAATGTGCCCTGTAGGGTGTGCCAAAGGGAAATATTGTGGTTTGACTAAACTAAGTTCTAAGAACGTTGGCCGCGGCAACATTTTTTGACAGAAATTGAAGAAAATCGATAGCTCCCATCTAGAGGTCACCCCAAACAAGCATGCCAGGTTTCAAAGCAATCCGATCATAAATGTACCCTGTAGGGTGTGCCAAAGAGAAATATTGAGTCTTCTGACTAAACTAAGTTCTAAGAACGTTGGCCCCAGCAACATTTTTTGCCGGAAATTGAAGAAAATCGATAGCTCCCATCTAGAGGTCACCCTAAATAAGCGTATCAGGTTTCAAAGCAATCAAATCATAAATGTGCCCTGTAGGGTGTGCCAAAGGGAAATATTGTGGTTTGACTAAACTAAGTTCTAAGAACGTTGGCCGCGGCAACATTTTTTGACGGAAATTGAAGAAAATCGATAGCTCCCATCTAGAGGTCACCCCAAACAAGCATAAGAAGTTTCAAAGTAATCTGATCATAAATGCGTCCTGTGAGGTGTGCCAAAGGAAATTGTGGACGTACGTACTAAAGTACTAACATACTAACGTACGTACGCCGACGGACGAGAAGTGATGGCAACAGCTCAGCTTGACTTTGTCAAGTTGAGCTAAAAATATTCACCATCATTGAATCTCACCTGCCTGACGTCCATGGTTATGCTGATGACACACATGTCTATTTCTCTTTTCGACCACCAATCAAGGATCAAACTAAAGCTCTATAAACTATTGAATCATGTATTTCGGACATTCGCACATGGGTGGTTTCAAACAAATTAATGATAAATGATAAGACTGAATTCCTAATAATTGGTTCACGACAACAACTCACTAAAGTTGACATCAATTCAGTGAAGGTAGGAGATTCCGCCATCAGTGCAAGTAACAGAGTACGTAATCTTGGTGCCTCTTTCGACTCTACCATGTCTCTGGTCAGACATGTTACAAATATGTGCAATAAGGCTTTCAGAGGTCTATACAAAGTTAAACAGACAAGACAGTTCCTCACCAAAGACTCAACAAAAACCCTAGTTCATGCCTTTGTAACTTCACATTTGGATTATTGTAATGCCTTACTGTTCAACCTTCCACAATATCAGTACTCTCGTCTGCAGATGGTACTAAATGCGTCAGCCCGAGTGGTGTGTAGGGTATCACGATCTCAACACATCACTCCTGTTCTGAGGAATATGCACTGACTGCCAGTCAAGTACAGAATAATTTTCAAAACTTTATTTTTAGTTTTTAAGACACAAAACAACATGTCACCAGTCTACTTAGAACTCCTTAATACCAAGAATGTGTGTCAATACAACCTGAGTTCCGATGGTAAAATGCTGCTACATGTTCCAAAACATAGGTTAAGACATTTGGAGATAGGTCATTCTCATTTGCTGGCCCTCACTTGTGGAATAATTTACCAGAACACATAAAAAATACTGTCAAATGTCAACCTTTTCAAGAAAGATCTCAAAACATACCTGTTTCAAAAAGCCTATAAGTGATGTTCTGGACTGTAAGATACTGTATATATTCCGTTTGTATATTTGCACGAGCTCAGTAACATGTACAGCGCCTTAGAATATGGTTCCATATCTTCTGAACTATAATTTTGGCGCTATATAAGTGTGTATATTATTATTATCTGAAGATTTTAAAGAATATTCCTCATATTACACTAAGTTAAAATTTGGGTTCCAAAAGGGTGCCTAAATATGAACACAGGGACTTGATCTGAACAACTTTAATCTACCGTACATTAAGGATGTTGTTTTCCAAACATTCTGTCTGGTGGAGATGAATAAGTTGTTTTTTAAAGGAATTTTACACGCAGAACATAAACTTAAAATTTCACCTCCCATTAAAAAGTTCAATTAGGAAACAGGGACTTTATTTGTATACACTTGAATCTGACCACCGTAAGGGTGATGCAGACCAAATATCAAAACGTTTGGAATGGTGATTCTAGAAGAGAAGACTTTTTTAATTTTTGAAAACAAGAAAAACACGACTTTGCATATTCTCATTACCGACAGTGTTAAAATGTACACAACGACACAACCAATCACATTTTTTTTTGCCCATTTCATTCTACTGGTCCTAAGGATGCTTCACGCCAAATAAAAAATCTCTGTTTCAAGCATTTTGGGAAATACGTGCATTGGAAAATGTTTCTATTTTTCACTCCTGGAGTTTCCAAGGTGATGCAGGGAAATTTATTTTAGTCCAAATCAAGTATTTTTGACACTTGATTACCACTTACAAACTTTAATTCCAATTGACCCATCGGTTCTGAAAAGAAAAATTTCGGGAAGGGCCAAAAATCTTGCCCCTCCGACTACAATGGCAAACAATGTTCTGAGAACTTCGTTTTTAACAAACCTTGTTCTACACCCCAAAAGGAAACTCAGTACCAAACATCAAGACACTGTACCCATTGCGTCACAAGATTTTGTTAAAATTGTGATGGCCTTTTCCCCACCCCTTTTCTATATGGGCCAGCCTACTGATTTTAACAAACTGAATAGCCCACCCCAACAATCGCTCATAAAACATTACGGGGTTCGGCCATGTGGTATGGGAAAAGACTCAAACACAATATTGGAGGGACGGATACCAGAATACCATTTCAATACCCACCCACCCCCCCCCCCCCCCCACACACACACACTGACTTTGTCACTGGAGGCTAATAATAAAAGGATGGAAGGAGGCATACAAAATACAAGTAAATCTAACTACTATATAATCATCATTTTTATTGTGTAGATGAATATGTATTATCAATATATTTTTATACTCAATCATATATTTGACAAGATGCAGAGAAATATATGTACAATGTCTTTCTATATTTTGTATAAATATTTCCAAACAATAACAATCAACAAATCAATAATGGCGAGACAAAACAGTACAGCAGAAATAAAATGATTATTCAATGTTGAAACATTCGATTCATTTTGTTGACCTTGAGAGATAGCCTCACATTTCAGGTGTGGTTTCTCACCAGAATCTAAGCTACCCGTGCAGTTAAAAAAGTTACCAAATACATGCCGAGTGACATCATTAGTGTACACACCATTCGCCAACATTGAGGAACAGCTTGTCACCTGGTTGAGTGCAACATATATTATTATTATTTTTATTGGTGTTTAAGGTCACATAGTTATGCACGATGGCTAATCGTGACCGTAACAGTTTTACGGGCGAAGGAAACTGGAGTACCCGGAGAGTGCTACATTATTTTAGATGCTCAAAATTTGTTCATCAAAAGTTGTTTTATAACAAGTTATTGAAGAGTGCTCACAGGCACTCATCAATAATTTATGATAAAACAAATTTATATGAACAAAATATTATTTGCATTAGCATTTTTTGTAGTAACTCATTTTTCAAAGCCCTGACAGTGGCTTCCAGGGACGTGGCTGGAGGTTTCTGATTGGGGGGGGGGGGTGTAGGGTAGTGAATTTACAACTAGGGGAGGGACCGAGAGGGGGAACCCCTCTCCCGTTCCCTCCACATAGTTGGAAATTCACTACCAAGAAACATTTTGAAAATGAAGCCATGAAAGGGGCCATAAAATCGATTATAGTAACTGAAATGCCAACACATTTATGATAGAATTATCAGGTTATTATTATTTGGTATTATTCTGGGAATTGAATATGTGCTAAAAAAATTCTCAAGCTGATGTCCTAACATTAAATCAGATCTTATGCAGGAAATATCAATTTTCGATGTTTCATCATTTTGTAACTGTGAATGATGGAATTAACTCAGGATAACGATTTTACATGATGTGATTTTCTTAAAGTGCATTTCGGGGATTTTTTTTTTCATTACGTTAAGTAAGGTACTATAGAAATCTCGTACCGATTGACATCATACATACTTATGAAGCTCGATATTGTGTACACTGTAGTTGTAAATAGTAACAGTTGGAATTTTTGCCGATTTGAAACTGAGTTGGAATTTTGGGAAGTAAAGAAGACATTTGCATCACCAAAATTCAGATAAATGGAATTTCCAACTACTCATGACTTGCCCTCCGAATTTCCAACTATAGGAAATTTTTGCCAGGATTGGGGGGGGGGGGGGGGGGGGGGGGGTGATGTCAACCCTCTGTTGTCACGTCCCTGGTGGCTTCTAACACTCAACCAGTTGATGCATCTCAAATGCTGTTTTTGTTCACTTTTGTTGTCTTGATTTGGAAACATACAATACTACTCTGAATCGGTTAAGGCTCAACCTTACCCATCCACATATTTGTACATGAAAAGTTACTGTGTCATTTTTATGTTTGTTTATTTGTCTATTGGGGTTTTACAACACTTTTATGAGCCTGTCAATCAAGTATTTTGAAGTGTGGAGGAGGCTGGAGCACCTGGAGAACCACCCAGTAAGAGCAAATAATTGTCAGACCACATTTTCTATCCCACACAAGCAGGATTAACATTGGTTAAAGTTAATAGCAGCATTCGCATGGCGGACACCTACTGTCAAGACTCAGATGAAGAATGTACACCTATGGTACATTTGCACTCCAACAGTTGCTCACTGTGGCCCAGTGGTTCTCTCAAGGTGCTCCGGCTTCCAACACCAGTGAAACTGTCCAAGAGGAAATTACCCAAGTTGTTGAAAGTACCCCTTAAATGTTCACGTTTACCTTTTATGTACTGTTATTTCGACGAGTATGGATGATCCTTAGCAAATTGTTTACAAAATCTCAATTCACCGGTATAAATGTGTCACAACCACATAGTAATTCTATCATGATCCAATCCATAACTAGAATTACTGTGAGCACTGCTCACTAAAGATACCACCCACTCCAACCAAGAAACATTTCACAACAGTAAAAAAGTATTTAATATACACAGCACATCTGTATGTTCTCCGAAAACATGAGAGCAATTTTCAATAAAAATACCTGAAAGCAGAATAGAAGGTGCACATCTATAATGTATATAAAAGAATGTCTGAGAGTTTCAATGAAATTCGCCCACTGGTATAAGAGGAGTAGCGGATAGCAGGAGTGTACCCCCCTAAAGCATCACAACAATTTGGCTAAGTTCATTTCGCCCTTTGGGAAAGAGTAAAAAATAAAAATACCTGAAAGCAAAATAGGAGGTGCACATCTATAATGTATAGAAAAGAATGCCTGTAAGTTTCAATGAAATCCACCCACTGGTTTAAGAGGAGTAGCGGATAGCAGATGTGTACCCCCAAAGCGTCACGGACGTACGGAAGTACGGACGTACGGAAGTACGTAAGTACGGAAGTACGGACACCATGAATGCTATATACCGCCCACTTTTCAAGTGGGTGGTATAAAAAGATCACTTTTGCAATCACAATACTGTATATCCCCCAGGAACAATTTTTTTCCAGTCCTCCTTCACCGACATCAGACCCTAATAAAGAGCTTTTCTTCTCACTAGCAAAATTAACTGGTTGAGGGCTAGATTATTTTTGGTGGTCTAAATTTATTCAAAATTTGTTTTATTACAAATTATTGGAGAGTGCCCACAGGCACTCTCCAATAATTTGTAATAGAACAAACTTATTTAAACAAAACATTATCAGTATTTGCATTAGACTGAATAGGAAACCGAGAATGGAAAATATTGGCTTTTACTCTGGTACCCTCTTTTTTTGAAAGCCCTGATAGTGGCTTCTAGCACTCAACCAGTTAAATATGTAAAATTCTAAAAGAAAATAACAAATTTTACTCTCTGCACAATGTTGTCAAAACACTGACATTTCAAGCAGCAAATTTTTCCCATCATGCAACTAGGAATTTAAACAATTCAATGTTGTGTGACAGAGCTCAATGAGCTTTGTCAAACAGAATTAGATAGGTTAAAATCATTTTCTTTGTTCACAGGGTTTCAATGATTCAACGAGGTCAGAGCTACAGATAAGGTCCAAATAGAAGAAGTGCACTGAAAACAATTTGGGCCATACAAAAATGCTATGAATTTTGAAAATGCCTTTTAATATAATCTATTACATGCCTGAAAATGCTATTACTTCCAAAAAGAAATCACATGTTTCTGTCATCACAGGTACTTGAAAAAATCGGAGAAAAGAAAAAAAAAAGAATATTTGATATTTGTTTATCAATTCTACAGATTTAATAAAAGTGTCAATGACACTGTTGCTTACCTGGACTTTATGTTACATTTATGAAATTATTGTTGCATTTTTAGAAATTTAGTCATAATTATATTTTATCCGAAAAAAAAACCCTTAAAGATAAAAACAAGAGGCCCCACGGGGCCTGAAGTGCTCACCTTGAACAGAACACGATATAAACAGAGTCCAAGAATGAGTCTACATTAAGCAATCCATCTCCTAATGGTGTTCAAAAGGGGCTGTTTTCATCTAGACATTATATGAAGTCAATCTACCAAGTTGCAATGAAATCCCTTCATAAATATGAACTGAAAACTGTGCTAAAGGTTTTCGGGCTTTGGGCTCGGGCAGCCATCATGGTTGAATGATCACAACCAAAAGGGGACATTCTCATCCGGGCATCATCTGGAGTGATCCTACGAAGTTACAATGAAATCCCTTCATAAATATGACCTGTAGACTGTGCTCAAGATTTTCGGGCTTTGGGCACTTGTAGCCATCACAGTTGACCAATCACGACCAAAAGGGGATGTCATCATCTACACATTATATGGAGTCAACCTAACAAGTTACAATGAAATCCTTCCATAAATACGACCTATAGACTATGCTAAAGGTTTTTGGGCTCAGGCAGCCATCAAGGCTGAATGATCGCGACCCAAAGGGGACGTTCTCATCTAGACATTATTTGGAGTCATCCTACCAAGCTAAAATGAAATCCCTTCATAATAATGACTGTAGACTGTTCTAAAGTTTTTCAGGCTTTGGGCCCCTTTAGCTGTCACAGTTGCCCAATCATGTCCAAAAGGGGGCGTTCTCATCTAGACATTATATGAAGTCAAACCTACCAAGTTACAATGAAATCCCTTCATAAATATGACCTGTAGACTGTGCTAAAGGCATTCAGGCTTCGGGCTTGGGCAGCCATAATGGTTGAATGATTGCAACCAAAATGGGGCATTCTCATCTGGGCATCATCTGGAGTGATCCTACGAAGTTACAATGAAATCCCTTCATAAATATGACCTGTAGACTGCTCAAGATTTTCGGGCTGTAGCCATCACAGTTGACCAATCATGACCAAAAGGGGATGTCACCATCTAGGCATTATATGGAGTCAACCTAACAAGTTACAATGAAATCCTTTCATAAATACGACCTATAGACTATGCTAAAGGTCTTTGGGCTCGGGCAGCCATAAAGGCTGAATGATCGCGACCAAAAGGGGATGTTCTCATCTACACAATATTTGGAGTCATCCTACCAAGCTACAATGAAATCCCTTCATAATTATGACCTGTAGACTGTTCTAAAGGTTTTTGGGCTTTGGGCCCCTGTAGCCGTCACAGTTGCCCAATCGTGTCCAAAAAGGGACATTCTCATCTAGACATTCTATGAAGTCAACCTACCAAGTTACAATGAAATCCCTTCATAAATATGACCTGTAGACTGTGCTAAATGTTTTTGGGCTTTGGGCTTGGGCAGCCATCATGTTTGAATGATCGCAACCACAGGGGACAATCTCATCTGGGCATTGTCTGAAGTGATCCTACGAAGTTACAATAAAATCCCTTCATAAATATGACCTGTAGACTGTGCTTAAGGTTTTCGGGCTTCGGGCACCTGTAACCATCACAGTTGACCACTCACGACCAAAAGGGGATGTCATCATCTAGGCATTATATGGAGTCAACCTAACAGGTTACAATGAAATCCTTCCATAAATATGACCTTTTGCCTATGCTAAAGGGTTTTTGGGCTCGGGCACCCATCAAGGCTGAATGATCGTGATCAAAATGGGACGTTCTCATCTAGACATTATTTGGAGTCATCCTTCCAAGTTACAATGAAATCCCTTCATAAATATGACCTGTAGACTGTGCTAAAGGTTTTCGGGCTTCGGGCCCCTGTAGCTGTCACAGTTGCCCAATCACGTCCAAAAGAGGACTTTCTCATCTAGACATTATATGAAGTCAACCCACCAAGTTACAATGAAATTCCTCAATAAATATGACCTGTAGACTGTGCTAAAGGTTTTCAGGTTTTGGGCTCGGGCAGTTGTCACAGTTGGCAGATGTGGGGAAATTCTCATCTAGACATCATAAGGAATCATCCTACCAAGTTACAATGAAATCCCTCCATATTAAATATGACCTGCAGACTGTGCTAAAAGTTTTTGGGTTTCGGGCTTGGGTAGCCATCACAGTTGACAGATCATGCCCAAAAGGGGACATTCTCATCTAGGCATTATACAGAGGCATCCTACCAAGTTACAATGAAATCCCTTCATAAATACGACCTGTAGACTGTGCTAATGGTTTTCGGGTTTTGGACTCGGGCAGCCATACCGGTTGACCGGTCGCGACCAAAAGGGGACGTTCTCATCTGGACATGACCCCAAACCTGCATATGAAATTTTGTGACGATCAGACAAAAACTGCGGGGTGTAGCCCGTACTAAAGGAAAATGTGAACAGACTCACAGACTAACAGACTTCCACATGGGTGATGCCAATAGCTTATCTTGACTTTGTCAAGTTCAGCCAAAAATTATCCCTCATATTGAACTATGTTAAAATTTGGGCTACCACAGCGAGACCAAATATATGCCTTGGGATCCAATTTGAACAAACTTGAATCTCACCCCCCTAGAGATGTTGTATACCAAATATGAAAGCATTCTGTCTGGTGGATCTGAAGAAGCAGCTTATTAAAAATTATCCCCATATTGAACTAAGTTAAAATTTGGGCTTCCATAGGAAGCCCAAATATTAACCTAGGGACTCGGTTTGAACAATCTTGAATCTGATCCTCATAACAATGATGTATACCAAACATTAAAATATTCTGACTGGTGGTTCTGAAGAAGAAGATTTTTAAATAATATTCCCCATATTGCCCTAAGTTAAAACTTTGGGCTCCTGTATTGAGCCCAAATATGAACCAATGGACTTTATTTTAACAAACTTGTATCTGACCCCCCCTATGGATGCTGTATACCGAATATCAAAAGATTCTGACCATTGGTTCTGGAGAACAGATTTTTAAAATTTTTTGCAAATATGCTGACTCAGCAGTTTTTCGATGCCCTGTACAGAACACTCTAACAAAACCGATGGCAATTTTTTTTTACCATTCAATTCTACTGGCCCTAAGGATGCTTTACACCAAATAACAGTTCTCTGTTCCGTGTGGTTTGGGAAATATGGGCGTTTGAAAATATTTCTATTTTAGGCTCCTGGCGTTCCCATGGGGATGTGGGAATCTTTTTTTTTTACATGAGTCAAGTAATTATGACCCAATAATACCACATACCAAATTTGGTTCAAATTGGACCAATGGTTTAGAAAATAGACATTTTGTGCGGAGCCAAAAGTCTTACCCCTGCCATTACAGAGCCAAATATTTCTTCACAAACTTCGTTTGAACAAACTTGAATCTACACCTCAAAAGGAAGCTCCATAACAAATATCAAGTCATTGGACCCACTTGTTCATGAGAAGATTTTAAAAATATTTTGGAGCATTTTCTCCCCACCCCCTCCCTATGGGGCTGGGCATGTTGAGTTGAACAAAAATGCAAAAATGCAAAAAAACACAAACTTTCACTTGAATTGGCCCAGTGGTTTTGGGGAAGAAGAGCAAAACATGGTGTCGACGGATGACGGATAGACGGACGGAGAGCGATGGGATTAGCTAAGCTTGACTTTGTCAAGGTGAGTCCATGACACGCATTCTGGCAGCCAACAGTGATAGAAATATCACATTCTCATCCACTCGTCAAACTGTCACTCTGCCATGTTCCAAGAAAATTGACCCATAAATGCAACCTGTTGGGTGTGTAGTTGGCTGCTGCATGGTAGCTGACCCTGACCAACATAGGGTATCATCTACTCATCATATTAAAGAAGCTGGGAAAGTCTGAAGAAAACTGATGCATGAATGTGACTGCAGGGTGTTCTGAAGAAACCAAAGATGGCTGTCGTGGTGGCCATTATGGGTGCCAACTATTACCAAACTAGAGGTACTGTGAGCAAACTCACAAAGTGATACCCCCCGCGCCTGAAATGTATAAGTTAGATTATCTCCCCTTGGAAATGTCAGAACGGAATTATATTGCTTCATGCACATCTTCATATGGAGTTCTTCCATTGTGTAAAGTTTCATGAAAATTCTTCAAATGGTTTAGGAGGAGTTGCGCTTACAAGGATGGACAGACGGTATAAGTTAGATTATCTCCCCTTGGAAATGTCAGAACGGAATTATATTGCTTCATGCACATCTTCATATGGAGTTCTTCCATTGTGTAAAGTTTCATGAAAATTCTTCAAACGGTTTAGGATGAGTTGCGCTTACGATGGATGGACAGATGGACAGATGGACAGTCGGACGGACAGGGTGATTCCTATATACCCCCCCAAACTTTGTTTACAGGGGGTATAAATATGATGTTCTCATCAACTCACTATATTATGTCACCCTGTCAAATTTCAAGAAAATTGATGGATAAATGCAACTTGTAAATTCAAGATAGCTGACATGAATGTGATCTGTAGCTTGTGCTGAAGAAAGCCAAAATGGTTGCTGTGGCAGCCACTGCAAGCAGTCAACTGTGAGTCCCAGACCTTAATACGATGTTCTCATTTTCACTTGAACTAGAACTTTGTGATGACTGGAAAACAATTGAGGGCTATAATCCATGCTGAAAGAATTGTGGACAGACTAGACATCTGCACATGCCATGGCATCAGCATACCTTGACTTTTTTAGATGGCATTTTTAATTAATTCTTTGAATTTACATGAAAATGGTCTGAATCACTTAATCAATTTAATGAAATAACACATTTTCAGTTGGGTACGAAAAAAAGTCAATGAAGGAGGATGGGAATGAAATATTTTATGTCTACAGCTCTTTTTGATTCAAATTGTAAAAGCATATCACAAGCATAGTACCATTATATTATCAGAATATATACAGTAGCAAGGAAACATTTTTTTTCTTCTATAATCATTGCAACAATATCACAATTCAACAAAAATTTATTTATGTCCACAATCTATAATGCGATTATATTTTATGTATCAAGGATCATAATGTCTAGCATCACTGTCCACCCAAACAGTAACTCTCAAATCTTACCAACTGGGCCCAGAAAGCACATACAAATGTTTAGACAATGGACCTCAAAGTTCAACCTGCAGGTCCATCGCCTATGCTTCTTTTGTCTCGCATAAAACATTTTTTTTCTGTCAGGGCAAAGATACCCTTCTTTTCAGGAGAGAGGTCTGTATAAGTAGTACAGTGAAGCCCATTTAACTGAATAGCTCTTAATTGAATAAACCATAACTGAATATAACTTCCAAAAACAAAATCATTTACCATACCTTCAGTAGAAATTTGACTTCTGAAATGCAAATGGGTTGTAAATGCTGGTTAACTGAACAAAAAAGGCTTGTAATATGTCACAACATTATCACAACAAACACTGAATTCCCCTTGTTTTTTTACCTATTTGTCATCACCATATCCATTACAGGCATTTAGAATAAATGCACAGTCTATCTTTAGAATACAGGAAAGGATCAGTTAATTGAATACTCCTGTTAATCAAATAATGTTCACTCAAAGAGACTATTCAATTCACAGACTTCCACTGAAATAACTTGTTCTCCAATCCTTTTTACAAATAATTTTGGCAAATATATTTAAACTAAACCTTTCCACAAGTGTTTTTTTTATTGAGGTTTAATGACATTTCTGAGACATGGTCACCAGTTTTATGGGAAACCAGTCTTGGGGACCATTTTCATGTAGATTTGTAAAAAATAAAGTATCAGCAATTTTATAAATTAACTGAAATCAGATAATTATTAATTGTACTCTCTCATCCCTTAATACATATATTTATTGGCATTTAATGTCACATATTTCTAATTGTGACTACAAAATGGATATAAAGTCATGTTCAGCCTATCATTTATATCCATTTTAGAGGACTTCCATCCCAGGCATTGATGACCAGGGCCAGTAAAACAAAGCTTGTTTACCACACTGAACAAGCACTGCTTCACTTCCAGCGGGTTCAAATGGGAGTCTCATTCTTTTTAATGGATATTCTATTTGACAGAGAAGATCCATTCCAGTAATAATCAGCTCACTGTGAGGAAATCTGAATACAGTGGAGCCCACTTAATTGTATATCTTTTAATCAAACATCCCTTTTAATTGAATATAATTTCCATCCACAAAACCATTTGCCATACCTTCAATACAGATTTGCCCTGTTAATTGTATATAGGTTATAGAGTACACACCTGGTAATTGAATAAAAAACTTGCAATATGTCAAGAAATCACTGTGATAAACACTGAATTACCCTTGTATATTGTCCAATTTGGCATCAGTACATCCAATTTAGGCATTTAATCTCTTATATCTTGTTTGACAGAGCTCAAGGAGCTCTGTCAAACAAGATATAAATGAATAAATGCTGAGTTTATATCTAGAATACAGAAAAGTGATCAGATCACTTTTAATCGACTACTCCTGTTAACTGAATAATTCTCACTGGCAAAGGGTCTTTTCAATTATCAGGGCTCTACTGTATTACTGAAAAACATCTTGTCTCATGTATTACTGAAAAACATCTTGTATCATCTCATATCTCATTTTTCAATAAGCTTGAGGGTTCTAATATTCAAGGAATTTCCAGATCCTTCACAAGGGAATTCTATATATTTTAAAACTTTCAAGGGATTGATGGTGCCACAGGACCCCCAGAACAGTATCTTTCCCAGCTCCAGTGTTTAGTCATCCATTTTTGGCATCAATCGATCTTATTATTTTTTTTTGTTGCTGGGGTAAGTGTCTTTTCAAATTTATTTATTGGTGTTTAAGGTCACATCACATATTTCTGCTGAATGACTAACCATGACCACTACATTGAGATAAAGTCAAGTTTACTCAATCGTTAGAGGACATTCACCCCAAGCATTGATGACTGGGTCCTAATTTACCATTAAAACACAGCTTGCTTACCACAGTAAACAAGCATTGCTTCACTTCCAGAGGTTCCCTGAGGGGTCTTTTCAAATCAGTACAGGTGAAAAGAGAACTTGAAGTACAATGCCAGCTGAAATAAGTTGTACGGTAACCACTAGAAACTTTCTCTTGCATTTCTCTTTGTTGATAATTCTCTCCATCATTTTTGGGAAGCTATCAGGAATGGAAAGCCTCTCAAGAAATGATACAAAGTGTTGGAATTATCAATTGAAGGGAAAACACAAGAAACTGTTTTTTGTGGTTATTCTAAATTTATTTCCAGTGGTACCAGGTGGTACTGTACTCTTTCTATTAAAGAACACAGAGAATTTGTCTGAAACTTTGATTTTAAAAATTCTATGCTACAATGAAAATATCGAACAAAATTTACAGAGACTTATTAAGCTGTTACACAACAGATACAATGCTTGTATTGCATGTTATGAAATAATCTACAGTGGAACCCTGTTAAATGAATATCCACTTTGCCAGTGAAAATTATACGATTAACAGGAGTATTCCATTAACAGAGATTTGGTCACTTACCTGTATTCTGTCATATTGTGTCATTTGTGTAACATTTTTGGTCCATATCTGTAAGTTACTAAAACATGAACAAGTCCCCAATCCATACATTACACACACTTCCTCTTCCTGAAACAGTCTTCAATGTTTGTACATTATGAAATGATGAATTTGACACATGCTCTAGTAAATGTTAAGAAATTTTCAATGAGAACTATCCACAATGCAATGAAAGACAGTACTTTGCATGGACGGATGATATCTAAATGATGAATACAACACAATATACACAGACAGTTTTGTAACATGGTCACTGTCCTTATTGTCAGTACGAAAAGAGTGCTGAGGATTATTCTTCAGTACTTTACCTAATATGACGAGGAGACTATGCTTGCACAAAATCTTTTTGAAAAACTGAATTGTTTCATTTTTTGCCTCAAAGACATAGCTAACCCCAACCGGCAAATTTTACCCACACTGCAACTCAGAATTTAACTGAGCTGATTCCAGTGACCTGTCATCAGCTATGTTTTTGAGACAATGAGCACTGTTAACTGCTTGCGTGCTAGAAGCCACCATCAGTGCTCTACTGAAAAGTGCTGAAAGCCACTTTAGTGACTTTTACACTGGATTCATTACCTCATTTCCTCAGCAATTGAAACACAAAAAATGTTTAAACAATATTGTTTTATTACAATTTATTGGAGAGTGCCAAGAGGCACTCTCCAATAAAATGTAACAAAACAGTTGTGTATGAACAAAATCTTATTAAACTGGGGATCCTTTTACTTGCTGCATGGTACGCTTGAAAAATAAACACTCGCATTACAAAATGCGAGAAAAAATAGTTTAGTACTCTACCAGTTAAAGAGTATTGACCTGGTTAACCCTTTACCCAACATAATGGCCAAAACTGGCCAGCGCTATTCTAAAAAATTGCCAATTAATTTTCATTATTTTTTCATTTTTTTTGTCTCAAAAACATAGGTTGTGAGCCCTCCTTGGAATGAGCTCATCAAGCTCGTTCCAATGAGGGGTCATAACCTATGTTTTTGAGACAAAAAATGAAAAAAATAAGTTATTCAAGAATTCTTTTCACAAGTGTCGTCTGCTTTTCATGTTAGATAAAGGGTTAAATTCCTGGTGGCATAATTGAGGTAAAGTTTTATGCTTGAAATGTTGTTAATTTGACATTAGCGGGCAGATGGTTATGATAACTCATTGGAATAAGATTGTTGCAATGAGGGGCCACTTCAGAGGACTCCCATCCAAAGCATTGATTACCATGTCCAATCATACACGGGAAGCAATACTGTTAACTGCAGTAAACAAGCACTATCCAACTTTCTAAGGTTATCACAGGGAGTGTCTTTACCTTTGATCTAGGGGCCTGTAATGCTTTGAAGATCTGCTTCCATGTCAATGACAATAACCTGATTTGAGAACAACATTGAATCGGCTTCCTGGTTTGTATATTTTCGAATTGAGTAAAGTTTATTCTTGAAGAGACAATGGCAAATAAATGTATTTCATTGGCAGAACAATGCTGCAAAAATGATAGAATAGTTGCCTGTTGGGTTCAATCAGCATGCTTCTCTGCCTTACTAAAGAGGAGTGTGGGATTCTCCACTTTATAAGTACCATGTGCAAGCCAGAAAATAAGCAGACTGTCATCTGCAAAATGAAGTCCCCAGAGGGTGAATGTAGTGATGCTACCCTGAATTTACCCTCTGAGAACCTCAATCTGAATCAGGGTCTCAAAACTAAACAGAAAGAGGTTCCCTGAGGATAAATTGGTGTCACTGTATGGGATAGCATCATCAAATTCACCCTCTGGGGACTTCAAACCTGTCAGACTGCTTATTTTCAGGCCTGCTGATGGAGCAATGTGACTTGTGCCCTCTGCATATGGGTATTCATGCTACCTGCAGCATGTGCAAGCTGCAAGGATATACAAGGTAATTAAGTAGTTTGGTAAAATAACAAGTGATTTAAGAAAAAAATTATCAATGGTAAATCATCTTCTCTACAGAACACAATGGAAACAAAGCATGAAGAGTAATAAATATCCAAAAGTACCTTCACCCTACATTAGCAGGTACAAAGAAATGGTCAGATCAGATTGATGACTGTACATCTTATGAGTGACTCTAGTTCTCAAACTCTCTGTGTATACTGTGTAATATATATGCAAACACAAACTACAAAAATATTAGAATCTATCTTTTCATTATGAAGTTATTTTTGTGACAGTATAATAAATTTAAAAGTTCACCATCTTCGATATATAGACCATACGTGAAAATTGAATTCCCCTTACATTTTCTTTGATTTCAATTTTTGATCATCCAAATTATAGCTTCTGTTTCCAGAAGCCTTAAGAAGAGTTTACCTAGGCATCATGTAATTTATTTATTGGTGTTTAAGGTCACTTTCAGCATTTTTGGCTATATCACATCTGCAATTGAGGTATCAAGTCAAGTTTAGCCAATCGTTTCAGATCCTATTTTACCAGTAATGCAGAACTTGTTTACTGCAGTAAACAAGCACGATTCCACTGCTCAGGGTTCCCACAGGGCTGGTGTGATGTTATACAGCAGGTATTTTGTAACCGACGATCTGGATAATGATAAGCAGAGAGTCTCAAGTCTGAGCAGATGTTTCTTACAGATGTCATCTACTTGAACAGGCAGGAGACATTTGATTAGAAACACCTGCTACGCCCTAAGTTTGGAGCAGAAAATGTAATGTTCAACAAATTCACTCCTTTTCGCCATGATTGTAAGAGTTAACTGGTTGAGTGCTGGAAGCCACTGCAGTGGCTTTCTCCTTGAGCAGCTGTTTTACAAATAAGGCACCCCTGTTAAATACACTTTGTTCATAAATATTAAATTGTTTTAGTGTTCTGGTGAATGCCTTCAGGCATTCTCCTATAAAGTAAAACTATTTATTATATGCTAAACGATAGATTATTGAAAAAATTGCGGAAAGATAGAAATCATATTCCCCACTGTGAAGATATGGAAATTTTCACTTTCGTGGTATCAATCAAAATGGCGGCTTTCAAAGCATCACTTCAAGGTGAATACGAGTCAAATTATCACTGGAAATGATCAATTTGTTCTAAAAATGTATAATGAAAAGAAAATCTAGTATTTTTGAGTAGATACCGATCAATTCCAGCAATAATTCAGCATGTATTCACCTCGAATTGATACATGAAACCCGACAGCTGAATCAGATCGCAAGACACTACCTGTTCTGAGTATCGATCAAATCACTTCCATGTATCAATGCATATCAGATGTTTACTTTCATACATCAATTCAAGGTTGAAATGAGTGGAATTATCGACAGGAATGATCTGATTCTTATAAAAAGCATATAATAAAAAGAAAATCTAGTGTTTTTGAGTGGATAAGTGCTCGCAAAAAATAAACATGTCTCGGTCACTCATGAGATAATTTTCGGTATCCACTCAAAAACACTAGATATTGTCTATTTAATATTTATGAACAATATGGTTCATGGTTTACAGATTTCATTACATGGTTAGTGCAGAGGCAAAATTAATTCAGCAGTCTACCAGTTAAAAAAAAAAACTAGTGGCTAATGCAGGGCAATTTTGACAGGTTGGGATTTAGATTCTTTTAAAATGCATAACAAGTACAAACAAAATTTCAGCATATTCACTTACGTAGTTAGTTTTTTCATTTCATTCAAGTGAAATTTTGCTTTGTGTTTTTGTACAAAATTTATTATCTGGGGAGGAGGCTCACAAAAAGTTTCATTTTCATGGTAAATCACTCCGTCTGTATTGTTAAAAAACAATGAATAGTTTTTATAAATTGTAGAAAACCAAACACCAAAAGTTTTTTGAGACACAAAATATTTCCAAGAAAAGTGAACCAAACATTTTTGTAGTTTGCATGTGTGTGTTCCTATGTACAAATATTTATCAATATTAATATGCAATACACAATTTACAATAACTAAAAATACATTATATAAGTATGATGTACAAATTAAGGTGAAACAGCGAAAAAACGTGAAAGTGTCTTTCACTGATGGATTAATTGTTTTAACAACATTTGATTCTACTTTTGGCATCTAAAAGACAAAGAAAAAAAACAATATTTAATCAGCTTTTAGATATGTGTTTAGTTAGCCATTGGCTAACAAGCATTTCTTTACAAAGCTTAAAAACTGACAACAGTGGACCTCCAATACTCTGCTAGGGAGTCCTTAACTCTTAACCTGGGCTTCATACAGCTTCTCAGAAATAAAATTCCATGACCTTCATTCAATGACCTTTTGAATAAATTTCCATCACTATTTGTAACACTTGAGTGGGTACAGTAAAGGAGTTGATTTATTTATTTATTGGTGTTTAAGGTCACATATTTCTGCACAATGGCTAATTGTGACCGCAACATGGAGATACAGTCAAGTTTAGTCAATTGTTTATACCCAGGTCAGCCATTTTAGAGGAAGACTTTACCCCAAGCATTGGTGACTGGATCCTATTTTACCAGTAAAACAAAGCTTGTTTATCACAGTAAACAAGCACTGCTTCATTTCCTGGGGTTCACACAAGATACCTTGAAAACTACACCCAGAACATGGAGTACTTAAAAGCAGGTAAACTGTTGGGCTGAACGACTTTTACTTTTTCAATTGTCAACATACATTTTATGACTTTTTTAATATATTATGCAACTTTAACCCCAGGAGACTGGAGATTTTTATACATTTCAACAGTCTATATCCTGCGATGTTGAGGTTGTTTTTAGGCAAGTCTTGGCTGCCTATATAGGCAGCCAAGACTTGCCTATAAACAACTACCTAAGCACTTTGAAAAAAATGTGTAGTTATTTATTTAATCTTATTTGTTTTACACTTCAGAATTAATATTCTGAAATTAGATGACTTATCATTTAATTTTCATTGACTCAGTAAAATAACCCCACCTTTTCCCCAGTTACCACGATAAACAAGAGGCCTGCATCACAAAGTGCTGCTAATGCCCCCCCCCTCCCCCCCCCCCCCCCCCCCCCCCCCCCCCGACTGCAAACATTTTTCAAAGTCAAAATAGTGAAAGAGGGCCATAACTCTGGAAAAAAATGTGTGGGAGAAACTCATGCTATACAGGTTCCTCCATGATGCTCTATCATAACACAAATATCATTCAAATATGAGTAGCAGGGGCTGAGATACAAAGGAAAATGTTGGTACAGATGGACGGATGGATGGACGGGGGTCTCCACTAGATACCCCTTTGACTTTTCAAGTCGGAGGCATAACAAACACTGGTCTGTTTCCCAGGGTTCCCACTGGAGAAGAGCACTTCTCAAATATGGGTCAGGGAAGCAGGTCTTCTTGAATATGATTGAACAAATTTTGTAGATAAGCAATCAGTTAGTAAGAAAGTGGTAACTTTATCAATGAAATCTATAAATTGTTCTATTCTTGAAACATAAAAATAGATCTATTATACCAAAATTCTATCCATAATAACCATAAATAGGTCTCAGCTGAATGACCTAAAATATGATACATTAAATACAAAAGTAGGCAGAGAATTTTAACAGGATCATAACTAAGTGAAGATCTGGCCAAAATTCTCTATCCCCCAAAAAATAGAAAACATTGTACAGTACAGTCGCTGTGGACAGGTCGTAATCCACGTGTGGGCAGTGATGTCCAAGCATGTGTCTACCAGGTAATTAAAATCATAAGCAGCAAAATTTTAATTAATGAAGCACCAGGTTGTATCCGGAGCTTCATTAATTCAATTTTTGATGATTATTCCAATAATTAGTGTTTGGAATCTAATATCATTGCATCCGTGGAATTATTGCCCACCCGTGGAAAGTGACCAGTCCACAGCTGCCATACTGTATCCCAGAGGGTATTTTAATTTTTCTTTTATTATTCAGATTTGATATTTTCTATTTATTATTTCCTGATTGACTAGTGTAAATGTGTCAAGATCAGATCGAGATTCCATTTTCAATCATTTCTTTTTCTTGCTTAGCAAAATCTCATTCATGATACCTTGAACTACCGGTGTGAATGATTGCAGCCAAACTGCGAACTTGACCACTTTGGTGATCACAGTATTACAAAGGAAAATCAATTTTTAAATTTGTGTATTAATTATTTATTTATTTATTGGTGTTTAAGGTCACATATTTCTGAACAATGGCTAATCGTGACCACAACATGGAGATAACGTCAAGTTTAGTCAATCGTTTATACCCATGTTGCCCATTTTAGAGGACTTCAACCCCAAGCATTGGTGACTGGGTCCTATTTTACCAGTGAAACAGAGTTTGTTTACCACAGTAATCAAGCAATGCTTCACTTCCCGGGGTTCCCACAGGGTTGTGTATCAAAAGTGAAATACTATCATCATGCTTTAGTTCCTGACATCCATCAAGTCTGTCAACATATAAATTTGGATAGAGTGCTGTCATGCTCGGGAGTTTACTGTTTTAAGAACTGCTTTCATTTCTGACTACTCAAGCACAGAGTAGTTAAAAATGAAAGCTGCTCTGAAGGGAGTAAACTCCTGAGCATGGTGGCAGTTTTGACAAATTTATATACCGGTAATTATTCGATGAAGAATATATCAATATACATATATCAAAAAAGAATGAATTAAATCATAATTAAGCAAAAGTATGATCAAGCAATTAAATTCAACTTTTATAACACTAATATTAAAATATCATAGTTTCAAGCTGCAAATTTTTCCAATAATGCAAGGCAGAATTTAACTAATTCAATCTTCTTTGACAGAGCTCAGTGAGCTCCATCAAAAAAGACTGAATTAGTTAAATTACAAGTTGCATTATGGGGAAAAAGATGCTTCTTGAAATTTTGACATCCCAACATCAGAGTGCAGAGGGTTAACCCTTACCCTTAAGGGCCTAATTCTGACTTTGATCACATTTTTTGAAACAAAACAGGTGCCCCTACATGCTGTCTTTGGGTTTAACTCACAAGTTACATTCTAAGCACTTGGTAGTTGTTTTTAGCCAAGACTCGCCAAAAAACAGCAGCAAAGTCACAGGATGTAGACTGTCAGGTGTAGCAAAAATATGTTAAAATCTCTAGGCCATTAAGGGCTAGGGCCTGGCCAATTGTCCTGAATTCACACTTGACCACAGCCTGTATACATCCAGTGGCTTAACAGTGATCCAGTGGTTTGACAGGCAGCCAAGACTTGACTACAAGCCATTGCCTATGTAGTTTGTTTGTAGTCAGCAGGTCCAACTCATGATGGCATGTTAAGGGCACCCGTTCTGAGCTCGGAAATATCCCTTTAAGGGTTAAATTTGCAAATCAAAAGTTAATCAAGATGAACACAAATAAAAAAGCACCAGAGACAGCATGTGACTAGTAAAGAGTATGTTCGGTTAGGAACAGAAATAAGTATAACCAAATTAATTTCATTAACATAAATCATAAGTAATTTCATTATCAGCCCTCCTTGTCATCGTCCATTTACAACTGTAGTAGATTTCAACATAAAGGGAAGGCAATATGACATCCCACGTGGAAACCTCATCAACCCCATGCTCAGTTAATCTATAGATTCTTATGTATTTTTATGATTCATGCTTCAGAAAACTATTATTGTATTTGCAAAACTTAACGTGTTCCCAGACAATACTTGAGAGAAATTTCCTGCACATTTACATGACAAATACATATATAGTTTTCCTTAACTCTTAAATATATTATAAGTTACAAGATTTTTAGTGGTCAGATATGGTGTCATGTGAGATGAAGTAAGATCAATATTAGGCGAGGCATAAGCCAAGCCTAATATTGATCTCACTATCCTCACATGACACCATATCCGACCACTAAACATCCCATAATGTATTTATTATGTCAGCGGACAAAATCCAGTATGTCCCTTTAATTAATCGTACTTGTGAATTTATTTATTTATTGGTGTTTAAGGTCACATACTTATGCACAATGGCTAATCGTGACAGTTTTATGGGTGGAGGAAGCCAGAGTACCCAGAGAGAACCACCGAGCATCGATGAGCAACTGTTAGGTCTTCAACATTCTAACTCTGTTCAAGCTCCGCTCAAGCAGGGTTACAGCGGTTGAAGACGTGCACCATCGACTTGCAGTACGCCTTAGTACACGGTGTCATCGTGCCCCCATGTAGGCAATAAAGTGCCTTGCCCAAGGACACAACACGGGTCATCCCAGACGGGGATCGAACTCAGAAGTCCAACAGTCTACCACTGAGCCACAGCGGCCCCTCGTACTTGTGAAAATGTAAACAAGTAGACGTAAGTTTACAGTGTAAGAGGAGTATCTCTATCTAGCAATCGTTTCATGCTGAAGTGATTATTGATTGGTGCAATTAACCTGCTGTGAATGTTGAGTATGCTTCGATTTACACTGAGTTATCGTATGGTGTTGTCGATCGAAATGAGTTTCTCAATTTGGACACATATTATAAACAGATTATTTCTTTTTGTTCAAGTGAGTTTAATGAAACTTTAACCACATTCAACGGACGATTTAGAATGTTTACTGTAACATTGCCATTTTTGAGACGAGGCGGTTGTATTTTATTTCTAAAAACAATATGGTGTACACACACCTAATATTGATTTCATATGGGGTCACCGATGACATCATTGACCTGACATGACTTCATAGGCTGCCACCATTTATCCACGCTGATTGGCTGATTCCAAGAGCTGACATAATAAATTGGAGTATAAGGTCCTTTTCATAATCTATGGTTATATTATGACCAAAACATAGGTACCAAAAAACATAGGTACCGGTATGAAGTCAATTTTAGCCAATCGCTTATACCTGGGCACATTAGAGGACTTCCACCCTTTCAATTGGTTCTAAAAAGTAATATATGACAAGTAATTCAATTGTACTACCTGAAATGAGGTTTAGGATATCCGCAAGAAAACTATGAGCCCATGTTTTCTTTGTTAATCCGTAACTCTTAAGGACATAATTGCAAATTTGATAACTTTTTCAATGCAAAAGAACAGGTACCCCAAAATACACTGTTTGGGTAAAATACTTGTTTTCTAAGTACCTTGTCAGTTTCCGCTGTAGGCAGTCAGGACTTGACGAGAAACAACTGCAAAGCCACAGGAGGTATACTTTCAAAGTGTAGCGAAAATGTATAAAAATCTCCAGGCCTGGAGAGCTTGATATTTTGTTCTGCAGTTTTCAGTCTACATAATGTGGCCTTGCAGTTGTTTCTAGGGAAGTCTTGGCTGGATATGAAGGCAGCAAAGACTTTCCCCAAAACAACTGCCAAGGTACTTAGAAAGTAATTTAATAGTTTCTCCAGCGACACCATGCGGAGCACCTGTTCTGTTGCAGTAAAAAGTGATCAAAGTCAGAATTAGGCTCTTCAGGTTTAAATGACTTAGTGAAAGAAGACCCTATTTGGACTCCACTCAGAAGTGTAGGTAGCACAATTAACATTTTACCTCACACAATTAGGTCTCACTTGAAAAAAGTTTTCTTGAACAGCTACAGTTTTTACATGTTTGCTTCCAAAATATGGCTAATGGTGCCTCTTTAGAACAAGCTCACAGAGCTTGTTTGAATGAGGTGTCATAAACTAAGTTTTGCCAAACTTTTTTTTAAAAAGATAATTAAGTCTGAATGAAAGGTTTTCTGAATAATGCTCTTGGATTTGAATTGATTCAAAGGAAATGAATGTTTATGATATTTTAAAAAGAAATTCATTGAGATGGAATATTTCAGTTGGGCTTTTCCGACCAATTGAAATATTACAGACGATTGAATATAAACATAGGTGATAGACTATTTAATGAGTAGGCTGGCCCTAACAGTATCAAATCTCTCACAAGAATATGACTGGTGGCTTGGAAGCTTGGTATTTGGTTATAAGATGTGCTATTGCACTGGTACAGTACCCATCATATACATCCTGCAAAGTGATCAATTATACTCCCCACCTAAATGTTTGTGATGATCAAAACAATTTTCATTTTCAATTCACTTAAAATAAACGCAGATTGCAGAAAGTACTGAAGACAGGTGGAACAGTTATGAACAATACACATAGATATTTGTAGAATGACTGCATTTGCATCTGTTATGAAAATTGGAAGCTATATGACATGTGCAAGTAGTAGTAGGATAACCATACAAAAATAATTTTAATTCCAAATATTTTTTCCCATTGAGAATTCTAACACTTGATATTATTTCTTGGAAAACTCTACATAAGAGTAAATTTCACAGAAAAAAATTTAGGATGTTTTTTATATACAGTGGAACCCTGTTAATTGAAAAACCACTTTGCCAATGAAAATTATTCAATTAACTGGTGTAGTCAATCAACAGGGATTGTGTCACTTTCCTGTATTCTAGAGATGAACTTAGCATTTCTTCTATTACATCTTGTTTGACAGAGCTCCATGAGCTCTGTCCAACAAGATATAATAGATTAAATGCCTGTACTGGATGTACTGAGGTCAAATAGGTCTACAAACAAAGGAAAACTGGGGAGAGTCAGGGTAATTTCTCGACAGGTTACAAGATTTTTTATTCAATTAACAGGAGTTTACTCTATAACCTATATTCAATTCATAGGTCAAATTTGTACTGGAGTTATGGGAAATGGTTTTGTGTTGGGAAATTTTATTCAATTAACAGGGCTATTCAGTTAAGAGATATACAATTAAGTGGGCTCCACTGTATAAGAATGATTTAGACATGGATGAAATTTTAACACCAGGGAAATGGGAACACAAATACAGTGCATTTATCTTGGTATCATGTTCTACATTTCTGATGAATCCTCGACTTCTTGTATGGGCTAAATTCATCCCAGACCAACAAGACCAAAGAAATCACCCTTTTTTCTGTTTTTCCTTTATATATACACATATATGTATATCACCTTTGACCTTTCACAGGTTTAAGACTTAAATTACATTTCGGTTGAAAAAAATTGAAAAAAATGTTTTTTTGTTTTTTTTAAATTGGTGAAAGGTAATGGACACCTTATTTGAAAATCATTCTGCACAAAGGATGAAGTCTAGACAGCCAATAATATACAAGTGGCTGGTCATAAAAACAGCTTCTTTTGGGAGAACAATCTAGGAATCTCATGAATTCCAAATCTGTTTAAAACCCATTCAGATGATGCAGGTTGGAATTTGACCTTCAAACGTTGTTTGAAGAAAACAACTTAACATTAGCTTGCACATATGTTGTTAATAGATGAAAACTATTCAAGTGATGTCTATGGGGAAAAACCTACATGCAATGAATGCCATTTACATATAATTTTGCCCTACTAATTGGACATCTACATTGAGTATGTATGTTCAGATCCTGAGTTGAAGATATGATCTTTCAAATCGTTGTTTCTTTCTCCCATTCTTCTGGACACTCATTTTCTAACATCTGACCTTTTCAGTGCCTTTTTGGGTCCTTGAAGCTATTAGTTCCACCCTGTGTCTGAGTGTATGGGGGTGGTGGTGTAACTTTGCACTGAGGTGTGTAGTATGGTGTAGGTAGAGAGGCACTGGATGGATTATAGTCTGTATAATCTGGATCCTGAAAAGAAAAGGATACAGCAGAACCCTGTTAACCTCTGCATACTGATGTCATAACACTGAAATTTCAATATTAACAGTTTCCTCATAATTTAAGCTACGCGGTATTGAAATTTCAAGTTCAGTATTTTCAGAATGATTTACCTCAGCATCAGTGTGGCATTTAGTGTCAACAATATGCACAACAACACAAATATCAAATTGTATTTAGGGTATATACCACAGCTGTAAGTCAATGTTTATAGCAGACAAAGCTGCAAAATTGACAAAATGCTAGAAGTAACAAGGACACTCATCATTAGTCATATTTGATGTAACAATACCCCTGGGTATTTTCTCTCAGACTTTTTTCACATCAAATAACCAGTGGCTAAAGCATTTAGAAATACAAATTCCAAGGGCTCTTGTTGTGGGGAATTTTGAGTAATTTTCTGTTGTTTGCCCTTTTATTTTTTAACTAATGCCAGGAATATTTTTCAAAACAAAATTTTGGTATATTGAGATTCCTTCGGTACCGTAAACTAGTACTGAGTTGATAACAATATTGAATGATATTATTAGCATTTTTCAAGGATAGTGATGAACCGATAATCAGAATCGGCAATCGGAACCAGCTGGTCATGGGGCATCGATTGATTATGACAACCGGCAGTTTCCTGACTATTAAAAATCCCTTTGATATCTGGCCATTTCAATAAAGTTTCCCCATTAAAAACGTGTGCAGCGCATAGCAGAAAATGATAAATTTAAAGTAATTTGTATATTTTTTATACTTACCAATGACCCAGACTAGCTGGTGCAAATTCAAAGTTATCAAGGGCCAAACACAAATTTTGAACCCTCCAATCCCCAAAATCTGCTTGCAAAACCAAAAATATAAAGACCTATCTTGTCCTCCATAATTTTACTCTCCACGCATGATCAGCTGTCAGGAAATGACCGGAATTGGCGCCAACATCATTCTTTGTAGAAGAGAGTACCTCATAATAACTCAGTGGGGAGGTATGAGTGCCCACTCATGGGAGGACCATACCCGTCTGGGCCATTGGTAAGTTTAAAAAATATACATATTACTTTAAATTTATCGTATTTTTATACTATAAACCAATGGCCCAGATTAGCTGATTCATAAAAAGGCGGAGGGCCTAGGACTTCAGAATTAGCAGACCAACATAGTTCCCAAGCCTGCAATCGAAGGTGAAAGGAAATTAAATTTAAAAGGAATTACATGAATGTCTCTCTATACAGTAATAGAGAAGACATATCATAAATAAGGAGCCAAATTCAAGTAATTCCGTATTCTTAGCATGTTGGATGTAACAAGTTCCCAATTTTAAGGCTAGTCCAGACTAAGCCCTAAAAATTAGGATGGCATATTTGAGAGTGAGAGGTTAACCCCCACAAACATACGCCATATACAATAATACACAAGCTGTATCCAGGATATAATTGACAGACAGAACAACTTCACTCATAGTTACACACTTATCAAGCCGGAGATTTAAAAAATCGATCCCCCTCCCTTTTTGAAGAAATCTTCTTCAAAAACAAAGAGGGGAGCGCTCTGGAATCAGTAAAAGCGGTACCAAATAACAATATATATTCGTCGAACAGGCACCCAGATATTAATTATTATTAATAAGTTGGTGCTTAATGCCACTTCAGAAGTTAAGGCTATCGCGGCGATCCCGGTAATTAATAGCTCCCGCTTGTAACATCTACCGGAGTCGGCATACGTAGATAGGTAAAAAAACGGTGATATAATATGTACAACATACACATGTCCAATAGAATCACATTGGACGATCTCTGGAGAGTAAACACACTTCTCAGGTAACCCACAGGCAACCATGTTCAGGTTTACAATAAATTCTAAATTATATTCGATTGGGTATCAAAATTTATAGAAACCTGGATTTAGAAATGGAACGAGCTATGATTAACGGACTCATCACAGACCGCCCCAGAAATAATTCATTGTTTCTAAGGTCCATAACATACAATAATGCATCTGCCTAATAATACACTTATTATGCACGCGAGCATTGAAATGCAGCATGTAATCATCTGAATACCAGTTAACTGACTAGACAGCCTTACAGGTACCCAAAGGATAGCAATTTATTGATGATGAATCATGACCCAGCTGCCAAACGTGAAGTCATGAAATGCAAGTATATACTTAAATGCATACGAAGCTTATGGGAAGAAAAATATGTCTTGTTGGGTAATCGCCTCTTAACACATTGGCATCGGGGAGGGGGGGGGGGGGGGGGGATTCAAAAGCATATCGAACTCCCCTCACCTGCAATACTTGAATCGTTCATGTGTTAGACATCAAACAGTATAGGAACCGCAAGGCTTCCTCATGTCTGACCAACTCCATAATGCCTCTAAGGGCGGAGAAGGACGTGATGAACAAATACACCGTATTAACATAATAACTCACACCAACCATACTGGTTTGAAGAGAATAACCTCCTCTAACAAACGTTATCATGTCCTAATAGGACAACTAACTCAGCCTAGATGAAGCAGCTAAAGGTCTTCCTGTACGTGAAGACCATTAACAGCTGATAACTGAGGTCCTAGAAGCTCACTAAGGAGATTTACAATGCTAGCCATAGCTTATAAGTCTTCATCTTCATGAAGACAGATATATCGAGGTAAGTTGCGACCCTGAAGGCTCACTTAATGGAGACTTACAATTATCGTCGCGCGAGGTAGGGAATGAAGAGCCGCTATATAAACAGCCCTGAATTCCCAAAGAGAACGCAGTCCCAAGAGATAATAAATTCAGTTATGCCACTGCATAATACTGAAAAAATCTCTCATGATTTTAGCTAGGCTACTATGGTGTAACAATAAGACTCAAGTCTATGACACCTTGGAAAAACAAACCAAAAAGCACAGTATCTTTTTCGGTTTTATCCCCAAAACACAGTGGACACAGCCTAACCCAAGAAACCGCTGTAACCAGAAGGCTACTATGGCGTCCACAATGACATAATTGTCTTGAATCCAAGGCATATCTCAGCCTATCTTTGCATTATCCATCCAGATTCAGGATGAGAAACAGGTGATAATAACAAACTGGAGAATAATTTCGACGACGTCTAATGCTTTTCTTCAATAGGAAAGCTTATACCTCCTGAAGGAAAGTCTCTCTTGAAAGATTTGACTGACAAGTATTCTTGTAAGAGGAGCTTGCTCGGGCTGATAGCCACAGGCCTGCCGACACTTCATTCTCATCCACTGATCTTCTGCAATTTATCAACTTTTTGCAGGGTTGATAACCTACCGCCAAGTGGAAAGCAACCAAAATCTATTCTCAACTACCTCAATTGTTCCCTTCAATAATAGAGCCTTTACCTCCACTAGGAGCAACTCTCTTTGAAAGAAACTTCCTTGATTAACGTCCAGTTTCTCGTGAAGTTGATAACCTTCCATCAACTGGCAAGCAATAGAGGTCATGTCCATCACCTGTACGACTTATGATGCTTACAGGAGGAGAAACTACGTCCTCCCCACGAAGAAGCTCGTCTCGTCGACCTCAATTGTTTTCTTCAAAAAGAGAGCCTTTACCTCCACTAGAAGCGACTATCTTTGAAAGGAACTTCTGTTATTAATGACCAGTTTCTCGTGAAGATGATAACCTTCTAACGACCAGTTTCTCGTGAAGATGATAACCTTCTGTTAATCGTCGTCCTAGGGGGGTCTGATCGATAGCCTTGATCAGACCTATGCCCCTTTCCTGAGTCACTATAATGACTTCCAGAGTAAATATAAGAGGGTTATTGTACCCTCATGAGACATTCTCATGATGCTTTTTAGAAGCAGAATGGCCTCTCTTACCCCGGTCTGCTAAAGTGTGTTGATAAGACAGCGACTTCAATAGCAGAGCAGTGGACGCTTTTTTGTAGCCTGCTCATATATCCATGCATGCTTGTCGTCAAATAGTACATTTCCGGTAACCGGAGCGACTCAGAGAGAGATTTTCACCTTATTATTTATAAGTGATGACGACGCAAGGGCAGCATCACGTCTTACCAATTCTAAATTCACTGTCTGCGCAGATTTGTACGTGGCATACATGACTGCCCTGGAAAAAACTCTTAGCGAGGAATCACATCCTCATATTTCTTTCCATTGAGAAGTTGCGCCATAGCTCTGGTAAGGCGATCTGCTTAGGACATTGCACCCAGATTTGCTCTTTTCAATGAAATAGCATATTCCATCATTTCCGAGCATATATTAAATGATGCAGGTAGGGACATATTTTCATCCCCGGCCTGCTCATCTAAATGCAGACTTATATTCAGATGGAACAATACTCTTAAGAGCTTAAGACTTTTCATAGTCTTAAAGTGCCCTTCTGTGAGAGATGGACACTCACACTCCATATCCCTCTCACCATCCAAATGTTCCATCTGCAAATATAATCAACTCCATCCGACTGAACAGATGACTGGACCCACGCAGCACCATCTGACAGCTCACCATTGGAGTCTGTTAATCAACCCAAACGTGTGAAGTCGATATCTAGTCTGTTGTCAACATGCTTCATTAATGAAGCAAGGGAAGATGCCATAGCTGCCACCGAATCTGGCTGCAGTGTGAAAGGATCCAACAGGGATCCCAACTCACTAAAGCTTCTGACACCAAAAACAGTTGACCCCGACTGCTGACGGAAAGGAGAAGGTTCTCCAGCTCACAGTTTGCTCCAGACCTCGCCAAGGATTCCATTAGAAACTTGTAGGCATCTATTCCTTATCGTGCATATCCATGGAAGAGGAAGAAGCTGTAACCACAGCCAACCCCGGCTAAAGTGCAGAAGAAGCATCCCGACTCGTCACATAGAATAGATACTCCTCCTCATTGAAGTTTCATACAACACAAAACAGTCGTCCCCAACTGTTAACGGGACAAAAAAAATGCTCTGCTCTCGCGATCTGTCCCCAGATCTCGCAGAATATCCCACTTACAAACTTCTAGACTAATCCTCTTTAATGCGCTTCCATGTAAGCAGAAAAAGCCATAACTGCTGCCGGCCCCAGCTGCAGTGTGGAAGGAACGTTTGACGTATGTTCCGACTCAATATGGTTTCTCACAACAGACACAGTAGACTGTGACTGTTAACAGGACGGAGAGGGTTCTCCAAACAGAGATCTGACACCAGATCTAGCCGAACGTCCCGTAGAGAAACGTCCGGCTTCTTTTACATGCACAATTGACCGGACCGACCCAGCACCGCCCGACAGCTCAACACTGGAGTCTGCTCTTGCATTAGCTGGGATGCTGTTAATAGCTGCGCAACGGCGACAGCAAGTCCGTTCCTGAGGCTTGAGGAGCAGCGGTCTTCTGTTTTTTTCCACCGCTTGCTGCACCTGGGACAAAGATCCGAAGATAGATCTCTTCGAAGAACGTTCTGTTGATTGATGCCTTGCATTGCTAGCTATCGGACAGTCCGACTTCAGAAGAATGGCTCCGTCTTCGCGCAGCTTACTGGATGTCTGAAGTAGAGTAGCTAGCCTGCAGTTGTGTGTGCTTTAATAACGCAGCGGAGGAAGCTGTGACTGAAGGCGACCCGGCTGCAGACGAGACGGAGTGTTCCGAGCGGTGGGTGGACATATGCTCCGCCTCGTGCAAGTTTTTTCTCATAACATTTGGCTCCAAATGTTGTTGGGTTAAGAGGGACCTCTCCTGCTTGCAGTCTCATCGACCTCACAGCGCCTCCCAACAAAAAAACTTGATTTCAGCTTTTGAAACATAGTGGAGGAAGCCGTGACTGAAGCTGACCCCGGCTGTAGACTAGACAGAGCGTCGCGAGCGGTGAGCAGACATATGCTCCGGCTTGTGCAAGTTTCTCATAACAACATTCGGCCCCAAATGTTGTTAGGTTTGAGAGGGGCCTCTCCTGCTTGCGGTCTATTAGACCTCGCCGAGCCTCCCAACAAGAAACTTGCCGACTTCCTCCCTATTTCCATCGTCGCTGGGTGAGTGTATTTATATTTAAGTGCTCACTCTACCCACATCTTCACTTCCTTCGACTGCAACAGACTTACCCGGTGTCATGGCTCCCACGGACGAAGCAACCGCTTCACCGGTCGAGCTATCTGCTTGCGAGAGATTAAGAACACTAACTAGAGGCCTTATCCCTTGCATATTATGCAAGCTCTATTTGCTCAACGGAGCTTGACGACGGTAGCACACTTGGATGGGTGTCACAATATCATCACCATGTTCATGTTCCTCTGAAATAGAAACTGAAAAACTGAATTATAACGTTGTAAGAGGCCCGACCTCAGAACCTCACTTCCAACAACGTACTGCAACACCCGTCTCCAACATTGGTCATCCCAGTGAACACAAGTATGACAAGAGTCCACAAAAGTGCATCGACTAAAGTTGATATCACTCCTCCAAACTCCACAACTGAACATATAATAATTAAGAAACATGAATAATAGCAATCAAAATCAAATTCAAAATATTTTAGAAATTTTTTTGTTTGAAAAATGCCCAAGTTCCCAAAGGGAACATTAAGAGCCCAAAGGCTTCCCGATGTGCGGGTATATTGACCCATCGATCATTTTTACTTTATCAGGGTGCCTGTGAGGGGTGACCTTGACCTTGAAATTGGTGACCGTAACTTTTTATTTTGAAAACGGCTGGGCCAATCAGGCTAAAATTTCACATGTGTGGGTATACTGACCCATCGATCATTTTGATTTTATCGGGGTGCCTGTGCGGGGTGACCTTGAACTTGACCTTCTATTTTGAAAACGGCTGAGCTGATCATATCTGAGGGTATATTGATATAATCATCTTCTCCCGTGCAATGCCGGGTAACACCAGCTAGTGTAATATATAAATGCGAATCTATCTATCTGTCTATCTATCTATCTTTGTTCCGGGTGAACTCCTCCGTTTCTCGACCGATCAATCTCAAATTTTATACACGGGGGTAATTCGTCCCTGCGAGTAACATGGGGTGGGTGTCGTGCCCGTGCAGGGTGACCTTGACCTTGAAATTGATGACCTTGACCTTTTATTTCAAAAACAGCTGGGCCGATCGGGTTAAAATTTCATATGTGCGGGTATATTGACCCATCAATCATTTTGCCTTTATCGTGGTGCCTGTGTGGGGTGACCTTGACCTTGAAATTGGTGACCTTGACGTTATATTTTGAAAATGGCTGGGCCAATCAGGCTAAAATTTCACATGTGCAGGTATATGACTGATCGATCATTTTGATTTTATAAAGGTGCCCATGCAGGGTGACATTGACCTTGAAATTGGTGACCTTGACCTTCTATTTCGAAAACGGCTGAGCCGATCATATCTTCTCCTGTGCAATGCCGGGTATTCACCCGCTAGTCTAATATATAAATGCAAATGTCTGTATCTGTCTCTCTCTCTATCTTTGTTCTGGGTGAACTCCTCCATTTCTTGACCGATCCATCTCAAATTTTGTACACTGGGGTAATTCATCCCTGCGAGTATCATAGGATGGGTGCCAGGCCCGTGTGGGGTGACCTTGACCTTGAAATTGATGACCTTTACCTTTTATTTCGAAAACGACTAGGCCGATCAGGCTAAAATTTCATATGTGTGGGTATACTGAACCATCGATCATTTTGACTTTATCGGGGGTGTCCGTGCAGTGTGACCTTGACCTCAAACTGGTGGCCTTGATCGTTTCTCGACCGATCGATCTCAAATTTTGTACACAGGGGTAATTCGTCCCTGCGAGTAACATGGGATGGGTGCCGTGCCCATGTAGGGTGATCTCGACCTTGAAATTGATGACCTTGACCTTTTATTCCGATCACGCTAAAATTTCATATGTGAGGGTATACTGACCCATCGATCATTTTGACTTTATCGGGGTGTCAATGAGGTCAGGTTTCTGATATAACCATCTTCTCACCCGCTAGTAGAATATAAAATACTATCTTTATATGAGGACATTGTCAATGTAAACAACATCAATGAAAAAACAAGAAACAAGACATCAGGCACACAAAAAGGCCCAAAGTCAGTAACCAATTTAAATGCTACCAGATGCAAAGCTAGAACTTCACACGAAGAAAAAACGATACATCGGATAGAAGATGCAAGACTAAACGACCTTAGACCCCTAGGGTGAGGACGTAACCATGGGGAAAAACAGAATAAATATTCTGTAATATATTTTAAACTCCCAAGAAATTTAATAAAAAATTTCAATAAAAATTAGCCAAAAAGCTTAAGAGTTTAACAAGAAGGGTTCATAGAAGGATAGGGAAACAGGAATAATCATTAGCAAAAATGATGACGTTAGGCATATGTCCCGAAATTGGAAAACATGAAATAATTTTAAATTATAAAGTTACAGCCCCGTTGAACACTTCTATCATCCAATAACAGCCTAGCCTTGGATCCACCAATTCTTGCATTGATTTGTGACTGGCATCCTCAAAAAAGGAGATTTTAAAGCACAGATGTCAGTTCATTGTTGCTGACTTTACAGTCACTTCCTGATGGATGTGCATGCACGGAGAGTAAAAGTATGGAGGACCAAATAGGACTTTTAATTTTCGGTTTTGCAAGCAAATTTTGGGGATAGGGGGAGTTCAAAATTTGTGTTTGGCTCTTGATAACTTTGAGTTAAGCACCAGCTAGTCTGGGCCATTGGTTTATAGTATAAAAATATTTAGGGATTTGCAGAGCAGAGATATTACGGAATTTACCAACTGCAATCGTTACAAGATCGCCACCCTTTCCTGAATATTGTAGAGTTCATGTAAACATTAGAGAAACACATCAAGGGAGGTAACATGTTGAAAAAAGAACACTGAATAATACATTATGACATACATGTAAACCATGCGTCATACGACTTCACAACACACATTAACATCAAAATTATTATTCATTTAAGACACAAAGTATGTGTGCTCAGTATATTCCTGGTTGATACAGCCAAGTGTATTGTATGTATCCTTACACAAGACTGTATTAACACTATTCAACAGAATAAAACACAATCTTCACGAGAACAACACTGTATGATTGTAGCATTAATAATGATCTTTTTCCCACATCCCAACCAAAATGCAAATATTATTTTGGTTGATATTGCCTAGCACTAAATATGCATACTCTGCGAACTTATGTGGTATTAAGCTTTTGTAATTAACAAAATTCTGTAGTATAACAGGCACCAAGAAATTTTCTTCAGTGTCCTACTTCAACCATTGGAATCGGCATTATCAGCAGAGAAATAACCAGTAATTGGTTGATAGCAAGTTTTGATAATCGGTTCATCACTATTCAAGGATATCCATTTCAACAAGAAACATCTGCTTTAAAAAATCAGGATTGTTCTTTTTTTTTAATTTCAGGATTGTTCATTTTTGTCCCTAGACATTTTTTCAGAGGACTATTGCAATCAGCAGCATCCGTCAGTGTGTGCATCCATATCTGTAGTGATAACTTAAGTTTGGGACATCAAATCAAAACCAATTTTCTGTATATGTCCCTTACCCCAAGGATTAGGTGAATTCCGAATATCAGCTGGATCCGATAATTTTTGTTAGAGTTATGCCCCCTTTTTGATGCTTTTTTTCAATTTTTGTTCACAAAAGTACAGCTGTTTAAACACAGTGCTTCAAAAATATGAGGTGCACACTTTACATAGCTAATTTGGGGACATCACAGGTGCTCCAAGACATTTATAGTTCAGTTCCAATTTTTTATAATATTGCTGGTCAAAAGTGACATTTTGGGCTTCTAAGGATTTGACTGATACCTCAGAATATATATAAATCACTTCTTGATAAAATTGAACAAAGCAAGCATAAAAAAGAAACCAAACTATATGTTATGCCCTCTATTTTGGGAACATTGTTGTATTTTGTGGACATCCACTGCCACTGTGAATTTGTGGGAATTAAAGGACTGGTTTTGAAACAATGCGGAGTTACGATGTTGGGGCGCTGGCAGCTGCTCGTCGTTGCTCGGTGGTTCTCTCCGGGTACTCCGGCTTCCTCCACCCGTAAAACTGTCACAGTCAAGATTAGCCATTGTGCATAAATATGTAACCTTAAACATCAATCAATAAATAATAAATAAATAATGAAACAATGCCAGGCCATTGTTTGTTCACTTTCAATGTGCATCATATATTCCTTTTGTACTTTTTTGGCACTCTTCAATAATCTGTGATAAAACAAATTTATATGAGCAAAATATTTATTTGTGTTTGACTGCATATGAAACATGAGCACGGAAAATGTTGGCTTTTCCTCTGGTACCCTCATTTTTTGAAAGCCCTGATAGTGGTTTCTAGCACTCAACCAGTTAACCCTAATCACACGGGATATAGCAATGCAACAAAAAAGTCCATGAACTTTCAAAGAACGATTTTTAAGTACAATTCAAGGGAATTGTTTGAATTTTAAAAATTCAAGGAGTTTAGTTTGACTAATTCAAGGAATAAATGACAGGGTTTTCTCATGCTGTAGGCCTACAAGTACAGATCAGTTACAGCTAGTGTTGGATGGTGTTTTGGTATACTGATTATCATCAGTATTACATCCATTACCGCTAGCAATACCTGCAGAATTATAATTAACAAGGGTACAATTACACTCTTATAAAATAAGCTGAAAACATGTTTGCATAAACTGAGTCTTGTATCACCTTATAAGCAATATCTTGTAGAAATAAATTCTTTTTGTGGTATTTCAGTTTCCCACCCAGCCCCCAAATTTTCAGTGTAAAAAAAATACATTTTTTTGTCTTAAAATTGACCGAAACGCATAAAAAAAAAAAAAATTCCCGGATTTTGGTCCAAAATTTTCCAAGTCCCACCTGGACCCCAAATTCTCAGTGTAAAAAAAAAAAATTTTGTCTTAAAATTGACTGAAACACATAAAAAACAAAAAAAAAAATTCCGGATTTTGGTCCAAAATTTCTAAGTCCGGAGCGGGACCACAAATTTTCAGCCTAAATATGAACCCTGGGAATTGGCTTGAACAAACTTGAATCTCACCCCCCTAAGGATGTTGCATACCAAATATCAGAAGATTCTTTTTGGTAGATCTGAAGAAGAAGATTTTTAAAGAATGTTCCTCATTTTGAACTAAGTTACAATTTGAGCTCCCACAGTGAGCCCAAATATGAACCTAGGGACATGGCTTGAACAAACCTGAATCTCACCCCACTATGGATGCTGCATGCCAAATATCAAAACATTCCAACTGCTGAATCTGAAGATTTTTAAAGAAAAATTCCTCATATTGAACAAAGTTATAATTCGGACTCCTGCAGGGAGCACAAATATCAACCCAGGGGCTTGGCTTGAACGAACTTGAATCACACCCCCTAAGGATGCAGCACACCAATATCAAAACATTTCGACTGCTGGATCTGAAGAAGAAGATTTTTAAAGAAAATTCCCCATTTTGAACTAAGTTACAATTTGAGCTCCCACAGTGAGCCCAAATATGGACCTTGAGACATGGCTTGAACAAAGTTGAATCGCACCCCCCTAAGGATGCTACGTACCAAATATCAAAACATTCTGACCTCTGGATCTGAAAAAGAAGATTTTTTAAGAAAATTTCTCATTTTGAACTAAGTTATACTTCAAGCTCCCACAGTGAGCCCAAATTTGAACCCAGGGACTTGGCTTGAACAAACTTGAATCTCACCCCCGTAAGGATGCTGCATATCAAATATCAAAAGATTCTTATTGGTAGAGCTGAAGAAGAAGATTTTTAAAGAATCAAACTGCACTAATTTAAACATTTGAGCTCCCACAGAGAGCCCAAATATGGACCCAGGGAATTGTTTTCAATAAACATGTGAAACAATCTTCCAAAGATGTTATATGTGAAATTTGAAAGCTTTTGGTGCAGTGGTTTGGGAGAAAAGTAGTCTTAAATGTTTTTCCCATTACCCACAGTGTTAAATAAGAGGCCCCGGGGGCCTGAGGGCGCTCACCTGACATGGTAGTCTAAATATCAAACCAGGGACTTGATTTGAATAAGCTGCATACGCCCCTCCTAAGAAAAGCATATACCAACTAGATGAAGCAGTTGTGCCCACACAATACACAGGATTTTCTATCTATTTTCAGTTCCTGCACTTTTATGTCCCAAAATTGAGATAAACGCATAAAAACAGATTTTTTTAAAATTTTTGTTCGGAAATTTTCAAAGTCCCAAACAAAATATTTTCAGCCTAAATTTTATTTTTCTTCTTAAAATTGACCAAAATGCATAAATAACCAAACAAGAGGGCCCAGGGGGCCTGAGGGCACTCACCTGACATGGTAGTCTAAATATCAAACCAGGGACTTGATTTGAATAAGCTGCATATGCCCCTCCTAAGAAAAGCATATACCACTGGATGAAACAGTTGTGCCCACACAATACACAAGATTTTCCTTCTATTTTCAGTTCCTGCACTTTCATGTCCCAAAAATTGAGATAAACGCATGAAAAACAAATTTTTTTTTATTTTTGTTCAGAAATTTTCGAAGTCCCAAACAAAATATTTTCAGCCTAAAATTTTTTTTTCTTCTTAAATTGACCATAATGCGTAAAAAACAAAAAACAAAAATTTCCGGATTTAGGTCCAAAATTTCTAAGTCCGCGACCCCAAATTTTCAGCCTAAATATGAACCCAGGGACTTGGCTTAAACAAACTTGAATCTCACCCCCCTAAGGATGCTGCATACCAAATATCAAAAGATTCTTATTGGTAGATCTGAAGAAGATTTTTAAAAATATTCCTCATACTGCACTAATTTAAACATTTGGGCTCCCATAGAGAGGCCAAATATGGACCCAGGGAACTGATTTCAATAAACATGTGAAACAATCTTCCAAAGATGTTATATGTGAAATTTGAAAGATTTTGGAGCAGTGGTTTGGAAGAAAAGTAGTCCCAGAAAAGTACCCCATGATAAAACCGATAGCAATTTTTTTTATCATTCCATTCTGTTGGTCCTAAGGAAGCTTCACCCCAAATAAGAATTCTCAGTGCCGGGTAGTTTTGGAGATATGGGCGTTTAAATTTGTTTCTATTTTTAGCTCCTGTGGTTCCCATGGAGCTACGGGAATTTTTTTGTTGTTGCATAAATTAAGTACTTACGACTCAATAAGCCCTCATATCAAATTTGGTCCAAATCTGCCTCTCGATTTGGAAAGAAGAAATTTTGGGAGGACCAAATAATCTTGCCCCTCCCATAATGATGGCAAATATAGCCCCACAAACTTCTCTTGAACAAATCTGAGTCTGCACCTCAAAAGGAAGCTGCACACCAAATATCAAGTCTCTGCTACTGCTGGTTCGTGAGAAGAAGATTTTTTAAAGATTTCAGCACACTTTTTGGGTGTGGCCCAACCAAGGGGCGAGGCAACTTGATTTGAACAAAATCAAATTGCGATGTCATAACAAACTATTATCTCAAATATCAATTAAATTGGTTCAGCGGTTTGGGAGGAGAAGACGCAAAAACACCATGTTCACGGACGACAGACAGTGAGTGATCACTATAGCTCTCCTGACTGAAAGTCAGGTGAGCTAAAAAGTCCCACACGGCCCCCAAATTTTCAGTGTAAAAAAAAAGAAGTTTTTTTGTCTTAAAATTGGCCGAAACACATAAAAAACAAACAAAAAATTTCCGGATTTTGGTCCAAAATTTCTAAGTCTGGAATGGGACCCCAAATTTTCAGCCTAAATGTGAACCCAGGGACTTGGCTTGAACAAACTTGAATCTCACCCCTCTAAGGATGCCGCATACCAAATATCAAAAGATTCTTATTGGCAGATCTGAAGAAGAAGATTTTTAAAGAATATTCCTCATACTGCACTAATTTGATTTGGGCTCCCATAGACAGACCAAATATGGACCCAGGGAACTGATTTCAACAAACATGTGAAACAATCTTCCAAAGATGTTATATGAGAAATTTGAAAGTTTTTGGAGCAGTGGTTTGGGAGAAAAGTAGTCTTAAATGTTTTTCCCATTACATTATGACCCAATAAGCCCTCATATCAAATTTGGTCCAAATCTGCCTCTCTGTTTGGAAAGTTAAAAAATTTATAGTAATTTATATATTTTTTATACTTACCAATGACCCAGACATAGCTGGTGCTAACTCTTAAAATATAGGGCCAAACACAAATTTTGCCCCCCAATCCCCAAAATTTGCATCTAAAACTAAAGAAAACATGTCCTGAAAGGCCCTCCACACTTCGCCCCTACTGCGCATGCGCAGTGTCAAGGACGTTCCGAAATTGGCGCCATTTATCATTCTAATAACCAGTGCCGTATAGGAATTTAATCTAAAGATTCTAAGTCTATTTATCAAAAAGTTACTGACTGACTTAGATAAAGAGACAAAAGACTCAATTGTAAACTATCGTAGAGTGCATAGGTATGAGGTAACATAAACCTATAACCTAAATAACAACAGGCTGCAGTAGATCTTGTGAAACAAGTATACTAAAAAATAGCAATGAGTAGTATGGAGGGATCAACCATATGAACATAATGATCCCTACACCACGACGGAAGAGCCTCCACTTTAGTCGCATAGAATAGCGAAGAAGAGGATCTCCTATAGTAAGAAATCGCGTCCAAAGCTCGTCCAGTACAGTGCTTACAATGCAATACGGACCACACAACGGAATACATGAAGGTTGCGACCTTGCTGGTTGTGATAAAGATGACACGATTTACCCAGTGAAAAAAGATCCTCACATAGAGGAAGATTTCACGTTAAGATCCACAGTAGACAAGAGAGTAAATTACTCATGATCTCTGTGAAGATAGAGATGCTATCAACAGAAATGTATTGTGGTTGTTTATCTGAGCAATACCTGCTAAAACAAGAGGCCCCACGGGGCCTGAGGGCGCTCACCTGATACTGGCCGAGTCATATCACCAAAATAGCAAGGGATTCTGCCTTGTGGTTATTATCAGTTTTTCAACATAAAAGTGTTTTCTCTACTTAGTAACCCAGAGTGTTCATATGTTAGATCCCCATATTGGGTACTCAATAATTTATCTATTTATTTATTGGAATTTAAGGTCACTTTCTAAGGCTACATCATTACAGAGGCATAATTATAATATCAGGTTTGGTCAATCGTTTATGCCTATTACTGCCCACTTTACAGGGCTTTCAACGCAGGAATTGGTTACTGGGCCCAATTTTATCAATAAACCAGAACTTGAACAAATTTCAATTTGCCGCTTCTAAGAAAACTAAAAATCAAATATCAAAAGATTCTGAGAGGAGTATCAGAAAAAAAAGATTTTTTAAGAATATTTCTCATACTGAATTAAGTTATACATTGGGCTCCCATAGGGAACCCAAAAACAAAAGCTTCTGAAGCAGTGGTTTGGGAGAAGAAGATTATTCAACGTTATTCCCATTACCTACAGTGTTAAAAAATGATGACTCGGCACTTTTAGTCCTGGAAAAGTACTTATGATAAAACCAATGGCATTTTTTTCACCATTCCTTTCTCCCGGCCCTAAGGAAGCTTCACATTGTATAAAAATTCTCAGTGCCATGTAGTTCTGGAAATATGGGCATTCAAAAAAAAAAATTTTTTTCAGCTCCTGTAGTTGCCGTGGGGGACAGGAAAACAATTTATGGCATAAATTAGGTATTTGTGACCCAATAAGCCCTCATATCAAATTTGGTTCAAATCGACCTCTTGGTTTGGAAAATAAAAATTTTGGTATAATTTGGGCTTCTACAGTGAGCCCAAATATGAACCAAGGGACTTGGCTTTAACAAACTTCACTCTCAGCCCCCCCCCCCCCCCCCCCCCCCCCCCCCCCCCCCCCTACGAATGCTGTACATCAAATATCAAAAGATTTTGACTGGTGGATCTGAAAAAAAATTTTTTTTTAAAGAATATTGCTCATATTGAACTAAGTTATAATTTGGGCTCCCACAGGGAGACCAAATATGAGCCGAAGGACTTGACTTGAACAAACTTGAATCTCACCTCCCTAAGCATACTGTATACCAAATATCAAAAGATTCTGACCGGTGGATGCAAAGAAGATTTTAAAAGAATATACCTCGTATTGCACTAAGTTACAATTTGGGTTCCCAAAGGGAGTCTAAATATGAACTCAGGGACTTGGCTTGAACAAACATCAATCTCACCCCCCTAAGGATGATGCATAGCAAATATCAAAAGATTCTGATTTGTGGATCCGAAGAAGAAGATTTTTAAAATATATCCCTCATATTGCACTAATTTGAACATTTGGGTTCCCATAGGGAACCCAAATATGGACCGAGGAATTTGATTTCTACAAATATGTGAATCAATGTTCCAAAGATGTTATATGTAAAATATGAAAGCTTTTAGAGCAGTGGTTTGGAAGAAAACAATTCTTTATTTTTTTCCCATTGCCTACTGTGTTAAAAAATACTGACTCAGCACTTTTTCAGAGTCCCGAAAAAGTACCCTATGATAAAACCGATAGCAATTTTTTTTTACCAATCCTTTCTGTTGGTCCCAAGAAAGCTTCACACCAAATAAAAATTCTCACTGCCGTGCAGTTTTTGAGATATAGGCGTTTTAATTTTTTTCTATTTTTAGCTCCTGTGGTTCCCACGGGGCTACAGGAAAAAAAATTTCTGCATAAATTAGGTACTTATGACCCAATAAGCCCTCACATAAAATTTGGTTCAAATTGGCCTCTCGGTTTAAAAAATAGAAATTTGGGGTGGGGCCAAAATTTTTGCTCCTCCCATAACATCGCCAAGTATAGACCTACAAACTTCTCTTGAACAAACTTGAGTCTACACCTCAAAAGGAAGCTGCATACCAAATATCAAGTCTCTGCTATTGCTGGTTCTTGAGAAGAAGATTTTTTAAGAATTGGAGCATTTTTGCCCCACCCCTCTGCTCAATATGAGCCGAAACCTAATTTGCCCAAAAATCAAAATGCCGCTATATAACCCCTACTCACATGAAATTTCATTAACATGCGGCCAGTGGTTTGGAAGAAAAAGACCCAAACACCACCTTCACGCCGGACGACGGACGCCGGACGACGGACGACGGACGAAAAGTGATCAGAAAAGCTCACCCTGACTTTCAGTCAGGTGAGCTAACAACAGCGCCGGAGGATACGCGTATCCTATCATTCCGTCCTATAGATCAATAGAGCGTTAACAGTATTAGCTCAGAGATCTGGACAAGCCAACACATACGTCTGCAATTTATTAGCAAGCTGTGTCATAAATAAAACATCATTGGGCGCTCCCATAGATAGCAAATCTGAATGAATACTTGTTCGTTGAGAGTCCATTCTGACAGCAACAAGCGACCCGTAAGAGAACGGGAGTGCGATAAAACAATCAGACGACCCAGAATATGACGGACCAAAACTGAACTTGGTGTACTATAACCAACAGACGGATTCTTTCCATTAAATTGAATAACGGAAACGAAAGAGTGCCTCCCTGGTTCCGGAGATACGCCACTACTGTCGAATTAAAGGACAGGAATTTGGGCATGCGTTTCTGAATAATGTTCATGCAATGACATAAAGCAAGCCTAAAAAACATTATTCCGCGGAAGTTAAACTGATAGCTAAAAGACTGCAGAACCCAAAGACCCTGGCACTTCGAATCCGTAGGGATCAGTATATATCCCAATCTGTTTGACTGGCAACCATCATAACAGCCACACTCGGGTCCGGCAACTGCGGCGGCACTCTCTGAGTCAACCACCGAATGTTTGCCCCAGTCTGAATCTCTTGTAACACTAGATAGACAAGAGAATGTATAAATCAAGCAATTCATGGATTGCCGGAAAGTTGCCGTCGAAGAGAAGCTCCTCCGAGAACGAAGCGACTCTGAGAGAGTTCTTAACCTACTATCCACGCGTGGATGTAGCTAGGGCTGCACCACGTCTAACCAACTCCAATCAGCCACTGAAGGGCGGAGTTATACGTGAACAAACTACTGCCCTCAAAAGAAATTACATTGAGAATAATATCCCGTAAATCTTTTCTTGAAGACGTAATGATAACGCCTCAGTAAGGCGGATTACGTATAATAAAGCGTCTAAGTTAAGTCTACTATACATAATGTCGTTCCCAACATTGAAATTGGAAAAGACATAAACGGCGAAAAAGAATATATATGCAGTCTTTAATCACGCCGTCTAGACGCGTATGAACTCTCGGTATGCCCTGCTCTGCCAAAATAAACTATATGTAAAAAAGATAAAATGGCAGAAATGAGCCACGCGGACAAGAAACTAAACTATCATGCTTAGTAGCAGGCTTGTATATATATATAAATATAAAGCGTCGAAAAATAAAACACATGTTGTAATGACAATATTGGACTGCGTCGGTAAGTCAGGGACAAAGTCCCTGTACCGATCGAAAAATCCGAGTCCAATGACGCTATAAGTCTCTTATCCAAGATCGCAGCAATGAAGTCCGAAAAATAATCACTGGAAGAAATGCCAGAAGATATGAAAGGCATCTTCCGATACTACTAAAGGGAAAACTCGAAATCTTTCGAATCCCTTTCGCCATCCTGTCGGACCCTATAAAGCGTTCGGTCGTCCGTAGCTTGATGCAACCGCGGACCGCACCGACCCAGCGCCGTCGGATAATTCCTGATTCGACCGAGAAACTGTCAATTGCTGGGATGCTGCGAAACAACTGTGCTAACTCGGATAGCACGTCCGTCACTGAGGCCTGAGGAGCAGCGGTCTTACGATGCATTGCCGCAGGAAGCTCCGAGATCGTTACCCCGTGCATACTTCCAATATGCGAGCGAACGGAGTGTGTAGGCCTCGTGTCCCTTGGCTACCGGATGGCGCGACCTATTCGCTGTGGAATCACTGAATGCCGAAACTGATCGGATACTCGAGGTCACGTAGCCAATGTGCGGTCGTGTGCCCTGCTGTGAGGATGAGGAAGCATTAAAGACAGTCTCTCGGACTGTCAATATAACGGAGCGTCCCGAGCAACGGACATATGCTCCGAATGTAAAATATCTGAACCACAACATGCGGTCCCCTATGTTGTTGGCTTCCTCTGATCTGTCCTCAATCTGCCGTCACTGGGTGAGTACTAAAGTAATTAAAGTGCTCGCATCACCCAAATCTCCTTCCTAGACCGCAACGGACAAACCCGGCAGCCGAACCATTCGATGAATGTACGCTACACCGGGTGAGCTAGCGAATGTCACTCCGTAAGCGATAGACATATTCCATGAGCACTTATTGCCGCTAACTCTTCATTAACTATGACGACAGAGGCACACTTTTGAAAGACATCTCCATAATTCTTCGAACAAGAAACCAGAAATGCTTGGATAGCAAGCATAAAATAATAATATATATATAGCGTCGTTCAATAATTCGAAAGTTTGTGTGACATTATTGGACTATGTCGGAACTGAGGGACGATGTCCCTGAACCGAACCAAAAATTTCTAAGTCCACCGACGCTATCGGTTTCTTATCCGGCATCGCAGCATATTTTGTTCCGAAAGGGAAAGCTTGAAATCCTCCGAATCCCTTTCGGTATCCCGTCGGACCGGATGAAACTTTCGGACGTCCGTACCCGCTTCCGCAGAGCGTCCCGACCCAGCATCGTCGGATAAAATATATGCGACAGATTCAGTTGATGCTGGGATGCTGCGATAAACTGTGCTATAAAGGAAAGCACGTCCGTTCCCGAGGCCTGTGCAGTAGCGGACTTACGATGCATTGCCGCTGGAAGCTCCGTGTACGTTGACTCCCGCACACTTCCTATGCGAACGTCCGGAGTCTGCAGGCCTCGAGTCTCCGGCTACCGACCCAGCGCTGTCGGATAATTCTCGATCCGACACCGTTTCTGTCGGCTGCTGGGATGCTGCGATAAGCTGTGCTATGTGCACAAGAATGTCCGGCGTCGAGACCTGCGGAGGCGCAGTCTATCGCTGCTTCGCCGAGGGCAGCTCCGCATCAGATGGCTCCCGCATACTTCCTATGCGAACGTCCGGAGTCCATCGGTCTCGAATCCCTGGCTGCCGGATGGTGTGACCTGGTCGCCGAAGAATCCTTGATCGGCGAAGCTGGTAATATATCGGCGGTCACGCAGCCAAGGTGCGGTCGTGTGCGCTGACGAGAAGAGGAAGCCTTAGCAGTCTCAGCAGACTGCCTATACAATGGAGCGTCCCGAGCGACGGACGTATGCTCCGCTAGCGACACATTTGTACCACAACATCTGGGGCCAGATGTTGTTGAACGAGAGAGGGGCCTCTCTCGCTTGCCGTCCGGATGGACCGGAACGAGCTATGAACCGGACTAAAAGGCTTCCTCCGTTCTCCCTCCGATCCGCCGTCACTGGGTGTGCATTAAGTTAATTTTATAGTGCTCGCATCACCCCAAAATTCCTTCTAGACCGCAACGGACGAACCCGGCTGCCGAACCATTCGGTGAATGGACGCTATACCGGGCGAGCTAGCGGACGTCAAAGGCCGTCAAACCTACTAGGGTCCTCTTAGGCAATTGGCGTATTACATGAGCACTTTTCCGCTAGCCCTTCATTAATTGTGACGACGGAGGCACACTGTTGGAAGACATCACAGATACATCACCCTAATCTTGATCGTCCGAAATAGAAATTGATAAAGTAGAGTGACCCTGCGGGGAAAGGACCGGAGTGTCCAAATCCCCAACAACATACCGTGACATACTCTTCCCATATTGTCATCGAAATCATACGATACAGAACAGGAGTTAATGCGAGTACGCTGACCACATATAGAATGATAATAAGGTCAGAGGAAGACTTCCTCTTAAAACAATTGATCAATATCCTTTCAATGTGAAAAGAAAACAAGTCCTGGTACTTGCACTAACCCCTGGCAAAATACATAATAATAATATGATCCATTAATATAGAAAAAATAATTGAAATCAAAATATTTTGAAAAAATATTTTTTCAGAACAGCCCAAGTTTCTGAAAAGTAACGTTGAGCCCCAATGGATCCCAAGCCTAAGTGTGGAAAAAAATTTTAAAAATATTTTAAACAATTTATTCAACACTTACGAACAATAATAATGTATCTAGTTATGATTAAAATAACATAAAGATATTATTATTTAGAAATCCCCCCCTCACACAGAGGGCTGTTGTAAATGTAAACAATGAGTGTAAAAACACTAAAATAAGACTCCAGGCACCCAGGCCCGAAATCAGTTACCAAAAATACACCATCTGATGCAAAACAGAGACTTCCAGGGAAGAAACTGCAGAACATCAGATGGTAGATGCAGAACACAACGCCTAACCACCCGTAGGTGAAGACGTAAACATGGGGAAAGAACAGAATTCATTCTGTTATTCAGCTAAAACTCCCAAGAAATTTTAGTAATAATAATTACATAAACTATGCCAAAAGCATGGGAGAATAGCAAGGGGGAACTTAAAGGACAGGGAGAGAGGAAAAACACTTAAAAAAACAGTGTAACTAAATAATCAGAATGACAACAAAATGGCTGCTGCCTTGAAAATAGGTAACTTAACATAATTTCATTAAAAAATTTTAAGTTACAGCCCTGATAATATTCTGTCACACATTCTTTTCCTCTCCTCCTTTTCTATCCTCCTTAGAATCACCATTTCACTAATATTTATGTGTCTGGCATCATTTAAACTGAGATTTAAAAGCACAAAGATCAGTCAGATGTTAACTGATGAAGGGCCAAACTTAGAATGATAAATGGCGCCAATTTCGGAACGTCCTTGACACTGCGCATGCGCAGTAGGGGCGAAGTGTGGAGGGCCTTTCAGGACATGTTTTCTTTAGTTTTAGATGCAAATTTTGGGGATTGGGGGGCAAAATTTGTGTTTGGCCCTATATTTTAAGAGTTAGCACCAGCTATGTCTGGGTCATTGGTACAGTATAAAAATATAGAAATTTTGGGAGGGGCAAATATTCTTGACCCTCCCATAACGACACATATAGCCCACAAACTTCTCTTGAACAAATCTGAGTCTACACCTTAAAAGGAAGCTGCACACCAAATATCAAGTCTCTGCTATTGCTGGTTCATGAGAAAAAGATTTTTTAAGATTTCAGCACACATTTTGGGTGTGGCCCTACAAAGGGGCGAGGCAACTTGATTTGAACAAAATCAAATTGCGATACCATAACAAACTATTATCTCAAATATCAATTAAATTGGTTCAGCAGTTTGGGAGGAAAAGATGCAAACACCATGTTCACGGACGATGGACGGATGACAGACGGTGAGAGATCACTATAGCTCTCCTGACTGAAAGTCAGGTGAACTAAAAATATTCCACCTGCTGGTCTGGAGAGGAAAATTTTTAAAGCAATTTGCCTGAAATGCACCAAGTTCAAACTCAGGCTCCAACAGTGAGCCCAAGTATGAACCCAGCGGGTCGATTTGAACAAACTTGAATCAGATCCACTCCACAATGCTGCATACCGAATATCAAAATATTCTGTTTGCTGGATCTGGAGAAGAAAATTTTTAAAGAAATTTCCTTGAAATGCACCAAGTTCAAATTCGGGCTCCAACAGTGAGCCCAAATATGAATGCAGGGGGCCAATTTGAATAAACTTCAATCAAATACACCCCACAATGCTGCATACCAAATATCAAAAGATTCTGCATGCTGGATCTGGAGAAGATTTTTTAAGAATTTTGCCTGAAATGCACTAAGTTCGAATTCAGGCTTCTATAGTGAGCCCAAATATGAATCCAGGGGGCCGATTTCAACAAACTTGAATCAGATCCGCCCCATAATGCTGTATACCAAATATCAAATGATTCTGCCCACTTGTGCTGCAGAAGAAGATTTTTTAGTAATTTCTCTAATATACATAGGGTGCTATCGGAGTTATGCCCCCTATGGAGCCCCAAGTGGGCATGACCATTTCATTTGAACAAACTTGAATTGACATATGATAATGAACACCCATACCAGGTTTCGAGCAAATCGACCTAGCGGTTTCAAAGGAGAAGTGGTTTGAAAAAAGTTCATGACTGACGGCAAGTGATAAGTTGAGCTCTACTTCGGTGAGCTAAAAATTCATGATATAAATGCCATTTGGGAGACATGATTTATTTGTTGGCCTCCATTGAGCAAATAAATATATGATTGGGATCTGGCAATTTTAGATGTCTGCAAATTCATATTGAAGTTACATTCGCACAAGTGATTTCACATCCAACCAAAATAATTTTCAGACCTACACCTAGAGAACTATTTTCAAAACTCATTATGTGATTCAAACACTTTCAGTACCTTCAAAAATTATCTGAATTAGTAGGCAGTGCACCCATCTCAATGTTTCCCAATTCTAATCTAAATCATACAGCTTTAACATGAGGCTTCCTGTGCCAGCACTATTTGCTGAAGCTCAGACTGATGTTGCTAGTATTATTCAGCTGTCCATAACTGACTTTAACCCTTAAAGGCCTATTGCCGTCTTTACAACCTCAGAACAGGTGCCCTTAACATACCATCATGAGTAGGTCCTGCTGATTATAAACAAATTACATAGGCAGTGGTCTGTAGCAAGACTTGACTTTGAATCACTGTTAAGCCACTGGACGAGTACAGGCTGTGGTCAGGTGTGAATTCAGGACAATTGTACAGACCCTCAAGCGTTAAGCCACAAGACAGTTTTCATGAGTTATAATCAAAAACATACCCCAGGTAAATCAATCACAGCATTTTTTAGAGGAGCATATGTTGGTGTTCCACCAAAAACAATTATAGGACGCGAGTATCTATAACGCCACAGACATCCGCACGTAGATAACATCATCATGAAAAAACAAAGTCCAAACCTGAAAAAAGAGAAATGAATATTATATAATTTCATGACCTAATCAACAAAATACATTTGTTCACTTAGCGTAGTTAACTAAGTCAGTCCTTCGATCATCATGGACAACGCACCTTGCACCTTCTATAACTTAATATCACAACATGCAAGTACAGTACAGGGAAAGAAGCAGAGATTTAGATATTTATTGGCTTTTTTCAATGACACTTTCGAAAGCCAGGGTCACCTCGGGTGGAGGAAGCCCGAGTGCTGGAGAGAACCACTTAGTTGCAGTGGCCAACCATCAGACTCCCCCAACCTACTAACTACATACAAGCAGGATTAGAGTGGTTAAAAGTAAGTGCACCAAAATCAGGGACCGATCAGGACTATTTAAAATACGCTCTAGCCTCGGAGCCTATTTTTTCAATTCATGCGCCAGATTTCAATTTACGGAGTCACACTGCTGTTTGTAACACACACTGCAAGTACGTAATAGCTCTCATCATTTTCATTTAGTACACTATAGCAAACATTAATCTTCACTGTGGTTTCTGATCAAGTCTTGGCTGCCTATTTAGGCAGCCAAGACTTGATCAGAAACCACAGTGAAGATTAATGCTTGGTAATTAAGACTTGAAGTATTAACTTAAGCACTCTACAACAATGATAAATGGTAATCATATATATAATACATGTAAGAGTGTCTCTCTTGATTATCCATCGAAAGAATATCAAAATATGATCTGAGAAGTTACGCGTCAACTGAGAAGCCTATTTCTGAGATTTAAGAGCCAGGTCCTGATGTTTCAGAACCAAATACGCACTGGCGCATGACCAGGTCGGTCCCTGCAAAATGTGCAGTATGCCTCAGTGCACATGCCACTGTGCCCTCTCATGGGCAAACAGGATGAAGTGCTTTGCCCACAGACAAAACAGAGTTACTGCTTGTCAGAATCCAACAGTGGACCTTTCGGTTTGATATTCAATGCTCTAATCATTATATCTCCCTATGCCTTTAAATTAATCTAATTTGGGCACAATGGCAAATATGTATTCAATCATGTTGCAGCACCCTGGTGGGAGAAAGAAACGCCAATATTTTTACTTCACTGTTTCATGTACCTTTTAAGGCTTTTTTTTCTAAATGAAAGTGTCAATGACACTGTAGCTGAACTTGTTAAGACATGTACATGTATAGTATGTGACACAGCAATGACAAACATCTAGGTAATGACCTGATAACAAAGGTACATATAAAGTATTGTAATGGTCTGTACATAAATACTGGCTGTAGCCTGTAACAAATGTAGAGGTAAAGTATTGTAAAGGTGGGTGACAGTCAGATGTTAAACTAGAAAAGAAATCTTTGAGTCCCAGAGTGGGTCTGATTGAACCCCAAAATATTTGTTCTCATAGCAGTGATAACAAAGGCACCCCAAAACACACTCGTTCCTGTCCCAAGGTGAAAACAACGCAACCCAAGAAGTTTTGTGAAGATCAGTTCATAAATACGAGCTGTATAGAAGTTGTGACAAAAAACTGATTGGATCTGATTTTGGTACAAAATGGGCACTGGCAGCCATCTTGAATTTTGAACCGCACCCAGAAACAATCGTTCTCGTCCCAAGGTGATAACAAAGGTTCCCAAGAAGTTTTGTGAAGATCGGTTCATAAATACAGCCTCTAGCCCGAGACGTATTGACATGTGCACTTAGTGTATAAGTAGCACTGAATAAATCAAAGTTCATCTAATTTGCATAATTTCTGCACGATAAAAAAACCTGTGCTATATGTGATGTATTCCATGTTATTAAACATTCATACAAAAATTTAGTCAAATCAGAACTTTCATACAGAAGTTCTGTACAAAAGACTGATTGCACTAATTTTGGTACAAAATGGCTGCTGGTGGCCATCTTGAATTTCGGACCACACCCCAAAACAAAAAAAAAAACCACTCGTTCCCATCCCACGGTGATAACAAAGGTACCCAAGAAGTTTCGTAAAGATCGGTTCATAAATATGGCCTCTAGCCTGAGCCATATAGAAGTTGTGTACAAAAAACTGATTAGACCTAATTTTGGTACAAAATGGCCACTGGCAGCCATCTTGAATTTTAGACCGTGCCCAGAAACACTCGTTCTCGTCCCAAGGTGATAACAAAGGTACCCAAGACGTTATGTGAAGATCGGTTCATAAATACAGACTCTAGCCCGAGTCGTATTGACATGTGTACTTACTGTGTGTAAGTAGCACTGAAAAAAATGAAAGTTCATCTAATTTGCATAATTTCTGCACGAGAAAAAAAAAACGTATTATATGTGATGTATCCCATGGTACTAAACATTCACACAAAAAATTATTCGAATCAGCACTTTCATATGGAAGTTCTGTGCAAAAATCTGATTGCACCTAATTTTGTACAAAATGGCTGCCATCGGCCATCTTGAATTTCGGACGGGACCCCAAAACACTTGTTCTCGTCCCACGGTGATAACAAAGGTACCCAAGAAGTTTAGTAAAGATCGGTTCATAAATACGGCCTCTAGCACAAGGCGTATTGGCATTTGCACTTATAGTGCTGTAAGTAACACCAGAAAACATCAAAGTTAGTCTAATTTGCATAATTTAAGCACGAGAAAAAAACTCGTATGATATGTGATGTATCTCATGGTACTAAACATTCATACAACAAATTATTCAAATCAGAGCTTTCATATGGAAGTTCTGTACAAAAAACAGATTTCTGCATCGTCAGTACAAAATGGCGGCTGGCAGCCATCTTGAATTTTGGACGCCACCCAAAAACACTCGTTCTCGTCCCACGGTCATAACAAAGGTACCCAAGAAGTTTCGTAAGGATCGGTTCATAAATACGGCCTCTAGCCAGAGCCATATCCAATTGTTGACGTACAGACAGACGGACGACGGGCCATGACAAAAGCTCAAATTTGGCTTTGCCAAAGTTGAGCTAAAAATGGATGCCCAAAGTATACAGCCTCTTGTTCTTGGACTTCCCAGTTATTATTGATTCTCCTCCTTAGCTAAACATTTAAATTTTTTAATTTCCCAGTGTCAAGTCTAAATCCTCTTTAAATGTCAATTACGTAGGATATTTAATAGGAAACAATATATATGAATATATTTAAGGCCTAAAAAATTAAAAATCTGTTTCTCAGGCCCTCCCGCATGGTCCTACTAGCTGCCGCATGCTCTTTTTTTATAACCAATGTAAACTTTAAAAAAATAAAAATTAAATGGTTTACGTCCGATATTTTACCCAAGCTACAAAAATTGATAAATTTGTCCCTTGAGTGCAAAAAGGCTTTGCAATGCTGAAGCATTGCAAAGCCTTCTTGCTCTCAAGGGGCGAAATACACCACCACCCATGCTATTCCATAGATTATGAGGCCTAAAACATAAACCAAGAACATGAACTTTTAATGGCAAAGAAATAATTACCCAAAATAAATGAAAGTGTCAATGACATTGTAGCTCAACTTGTTTAAGACATGTACATGTATAGTGTGTGACACAGCAATGACAAACATCTAGGTAATGACCTGATAACAAAGGTACATGTAAAGTATTGTAACGGTCTGTACATAAATGCTGACTGTAGCCTGTAACAAATATATAGGTAAAATATTGTAAAAGTGGGGGTGACAGTTAGATGCTAAACTAGAAAAGAAATCTTTGAGTCCCAGAGTGGGTCTGACTGTTCTCATAGCACAGTGATAACAAAGGCACCCAAAAACACTCGTTCCTGTCACAAGGTGATAACAAAGGTACCCCAATAAGTTTCGTGAAGACCAGTTCATAAATACAGACTCTAGCCAGAGCCGTACTGACATGTGCACTTACAGTATATAAGTAGCACTGAACAAATCAAAGTTCATCTAATTTGCATAATTTCTGCATGAGAAAAAAAAACATATTATATGTGATGTATTCCATGTTACTAAACATTCCTACAAAAATTTATTCAAATCAGAACTTTCATACATAAGTTCTGTACAAAAAACAGATTGCACTAATTTTTGTACAAAAAGGCTGCTGGCGGCCATCTTGAATTTTGGACCACACCCAAAAACACTCGTTCTTGTCCCACAGTGATAACAAAGGTACCCAAGAAGTTTCGTAAAGATCGGTTCATAAATACGGCCTCTAGCCTGAGCCGTATAGAAGTTGTGTACAAAAACTGATTGGACCTAATTTCTGCACAAAATTGCCACTGGCAGCCATCTTGAATTTTGGACCGCACCCAGAAACACTCGTTCTCATCCCAAGGTGATAACATATGTACCCAAGAAGTTTTGTGAAGATTGGTTCATAAATACAGCCTCTAGCCCAAGCCGTATTGACACATGCACTTACTGTGTATAAGTAGCACTGAATAAATCAAAGTTCATCTAATTTGCATAATTTCTGCTCGAGAAAAAAACCTGTATCATATGTGATGTATTCCATGTTACTAAACATTCATACAAAAATTTATTCAAATCAGAACTTTCATACAGAAGTTCTGTACAAAAAACTGATTGCACTAACTAAAGTACAAAATGGCCTCCGGCAGACATCTTGAATTTCGGACCGCACCCAAAAACACTCGTTCTCGTCCCACGGTGATAACAAAGGAACCCAAGAAGTTTCATAAAGATCGGTTCATAAATACGGCCTTTAGCCCGAGTCGTATTGGCATTTGCAGTTACAGTGCTGAAAGTAACATTAAATAGATCAAAGTTAGTCTAAATGGCATAATTTATGCACGAGAAAAAAACCTGTATTATATGTGATGTATCCCTTGGTACTAAACATTCACACAAATGAAAGTGTCAATGACACTGTAGCTTACCTTGTTTGTTGAGTTTGATGAAAAGGATAGTGTTCAATGTTTATAAAAAGATTAGGAAATAAGACAAGAATTGTGATTATTGGGAATATGTTCATTTCGGTTCCCTGTATGCTATGTTTTTGATAAAAAATAATATGAGGTGTACACTGTACTAAAGAGCTGAGGGGTGGGTTAATATGGCTTCACAGTTAATGTATGTGGCCCTCACAGTTAACGTATATCAACGAAAGTTACCAAGTTACAGTGAAATTATTCCAAAACGAGTCATCCTATCAAGTTACAATGAAATCCCTTCATAAATATGGACTGTAGACTGTGCTAAAGGTTTTCAGGCTTCGGACCCCGGTAGCCGTCAGTTTCCCAATTGCGTCCAAAGAGGACGTTCTCATCTAAACATTACATGAAGTCAACCTACCAAGTTACAATGAAATCCCTTCATAAATATGACCTGCAGACTGTGCTAAAGGTTTTTGGGTTTTGGGCTCGGGGAGCCATCATGGTTGAATGATCGCAACCAAAAGGGGGACATTCTAATCTAGGCATCATCTGGAGTGATCCTACGAAGTTACAATGAAATCCCTTCATAAATATGACCTGTAGACTGTGCTCAAGGTTTTCGGGCTTCGGGCCCCTGAAGCCGTCACAGTTGACCCAATCACGACCAAAAGGGGATGTCATCATCTAGGCATTATATGGAGTCAAACTAACAGGTTACAATGAAATCCTTCATTAAATATGACTTATAGACTATGCTAAAGGTTTTAGGGTTTTGGGCTCGGGCAGCCATCAAGGCTGAATGATCGCGACCAAAAGGGGATGTTCTCATCTAGACATTATTTGGAGTCATCCTACCATCGTACAATGAAATCCCTTCATAAATATCACCTGTAGACTGTGCTAAAGGTTTTCGGGCTTCAGGCCCCTGTAGCCATCACAGTTGCCCAATGGTGTCCAAAAGGGGATGTTCTCATCTTGACATTATATGAAGTCAACCTACCAAGGTACAATGAAATCCCTTCATAAATATGACCTGTAGACTGTGCTCAAGGTTTTCGGGCTTTGGGCTTGGGCAGCCATCATGGTTGAATGATCACAACCAAAAGGGGACATTCTCATCTGGGCATCATCTGGAGTGATCCTACGAAGATTTTCGGGCTTCGGGCACCTGTAGCCATCACAGTTGACCAATCACGACCAAAAGGGGATGTCATCATCTAGGCATTATATGGAGTCAACCAAACAAGTTACAATGAAATCCTTCCATAAATACGACCTATAGACTATGCTAAAGGTTTCTGGGCTCGGGCAGCCATCAAGGCTGAATGATCGCGACCAAAAGGGGATGTTCTCATCTAGACATTATTTGGAGTCATCCTACCAAGCTACAATGAAATCCCTTCATAATTATGACCTGTAGACTGTTCTAAAGGTTTTCGGGCTTCGGGCCCCTATAGCTGTCCCAGTTGCCCAATCGTGTCCAAAAGGGGATGTTCTCATCTAGACATTATATAAAGTCAAACCTACCAAATTACAATGAAATCCCTTCATAAATATGACCTGTACACTGTGCTAAAGGTAGAGATGGGCGGTTAACCGAAAATTTTACTCGGTTTCGGTTGTTGAAAAAAAAAAACGAAACTGAAACCGTGCAGGTAAAAAAAAACGTACTTTCGGTTTCCGTATATTTTCCTGTAACTCTCAGTCATGGCTGACAACACGCTCGGTATGCTCTCCGGCGATCAATCAAAAAATATTGAAAAGGACGACAAAAGTCCTGTATGGCGGTACTTTGAACGGCAGGATTGCAAACGTAAATATGCCACCTGCAAACTCTGCTCGAAGACGATAACAGCTGAATATGGAAACACGAGTAACTTAAAACGACACATTGAATGCAAACACAAAAATGAATATGCGGACTTGAAGAAAGTCATGGATGCAAAAGCTTCTGCAAAACGTTCACTGACGGTGAGTACGGAATATTATTAGATGTCACCAACCTGAAATGAAGTATACAGTATACACTATACTATACTCCACTCCGCTGCCCGCTGGATGCAGTGGCGGCGCCAGAAATTTTTTTGTGGGGAGGGGGGGGGGGGGGGGCAACTAGGGGGGCAAATACGTAAAGGATCATATCATTACTTTGTTATGAGGTAGTCCAAACTTGGACTCAAAGTCCGTAATATACTTTTTTGGTTTGGTACGTCCTGTGGACGTACCAACCAAAAAATTATATTGCAGACTTTGGGTCCAAGTTTCGACTAAATGTAATGGTAATTAGCGGTCCTCCTTTCAAAAAATCCTGGATCCGCGTCTGGTGGGTCAGAGAGAGAGAGAGAGAGAGAGAGAGAGAGAGAGAGAGAGAGAGAGAGAGAGAGAGAGAGAGAGAGACTTTAAATAATTGAACAGTGCAAGGGAGATAATGCCCATCTATCATAATGCGAAATCCATGAATTTTTTTAGACAAGGGATATGGATAGACATGCCTTTGTTGGCTCATAACTTATAAGTATCTGCATCCGAGTCTTTAAATCTCTACTGCCTGGATGTGTTCATCAGCTAGCCTGAGGCTTTGGGCTAAGTGTGTATGGGAAATTATTGGGAATAAAAAAAGAGAGGGGTGTGTGACTGAATGTGTTTGTGTGTGAGGGTGGATGGAAATGCATGCGAGATGGTTGGAGGGGGGGGGGGGGGGGGGGGGGGGGGGGGGGGCAAGCCTTCGTTTGGGGGGGGGTGCAAATGCCCCCCCCCCCCCCCCCATGCCCCCCATAGCCCCGCCACTGGCTGGATGGCTTGACTAGGCTTGAGGCCAAATTTTGTTCCCATATTTTTTAAAGAAAAATTTTCCAGCTCTCAACGTGGGAGCTGAAGGTTCAAACAAATTACTTTTCCGCCGAGTCGCTCGACTGACTCGAGTGTGATGTCATACCCATCCTATGGGTCGGAGTGAACAGTGAGATTGACAGATGGTGCCACCGTGCCAGCACTGTGAGTGTGACTCAGACTCATGAAGCCATTTGCCAAATTGTGTAATTTGCGCCGTAGTCGAAGATCAATCTGATCAAAATCAAATCAACTTGAATCAAATCAAACATGGTGAAAGTGAAATGCAAAATCAAGTGTATGGTGTGTGTGTGACTGTATGTGTGTGTGAGTGGGGGGGGGAGCAGGCCATAGGCATTTAAGCTGGTTGGGTCCGCAGGTGCGAGGGGTTTAACACTGTGAACTCAGCGAACTGACAAATCGAGTGAGTGTGCTGTGTATTCCCCACCCCACCCACGGGTATTGCCCGGTGCCCACCCACCTCATGACTATGAAGTATGAATTGAATGAATTCCCGGCTACACGCCTGATTGCATGACACAGCATTCACGATGTTCATGGCATGTGAAAAGCTTCAGAACTCTCAGATTTAAACAGACTTGCGTAAGGGAGACTACTCTTTTAACAGGAGAGATATTGATGTATTTCTAATTTTTCTTCCTGCTGAAAGAAAACACACTCAAATCTAATGATTGTCGGGGTTCTTTACTGTAATAAAGCAAACCAACATTGAATATATAACTCATTCTCTCAACAAAATAAACATCATTTCGCGGTAAACCCTGAAAACTTATATTCTGAATAAAATTCTTTCCCCTTTCGAGACAAAACACATTTGAGGATGCATCATTTTTTTCAGATGTGAAATAAACTTTCTTCATCTCTCATTAGCCTTGTTCCAGATAGTAATCAATGGTCTGTTTGGGGTTCAGACTGAAAACGGTTCCCCGGGAGCAAGTAAAATACAAAATCGAATTGACGAAGTTGATCAATTCTCTTTTCATTTTGTTCTTATTTTTTAAAGCCCTGTCGTGTATTGTCAACAGTCTTGTAAAAAGTGTTGTCTTATTTCAACTCTGCTGTGTTTCCAAGATACACTGGTGGAAATGAGAAACAATGTTTTTGCATTTGGAAATGAATACAATTTTGCCCCCACCTCCCCTCCAAATGACTTCGCCCATGATATGACAAACAGTCCTGGCCTAATCCAGTAATCCTCCTGGTGATCCTAGGAAGTGAAGCAGTGCTGTTTACTGTGGTAAAGACCACTCACTGAACTAGCAGTGTTTTACTAGTAAAATTGGTCCCAGTAACCAATGGCCAATGCTTTGGGTGGAAGTCCTCTAAAAGGCTAAAGTGGGTGAAATGTCATTGTTTTTTTACTCTTTTTCGCATATTTTTCTAACATGGAACATTAGGTGATACTCATAGGATGAATTATTGGGGGACCGTGGCACTCTGGGATAGCTTGGGGTCGGGGAAATAAACAATTTGAATTTACACTTTTCAGGATTCATTCTGCAAATGAGAGATTGCTTATTCCATGGTTTGGAAAGAAAACCGAAAAACCGAACCGAACCAAGGTTTTTTTACATAAAAAAACGAAACCGAAAACCGAAAGGTAAATTTGAAAACCGCTCATCTCTAGCTAAAGGAATTTGGGCTTCGGGCCCGGGCAGCCAGAACGGTTGAATGATCGCAACCAAAAGGGGACGTTCTCATCTGGGCATCATCTGGAGTGACCCTACGAAGTTACAATGAAATCCCTTCATAAATATGACCTGTAGACTGTGCTCAAGTTTTTCGGGCTTTGGGCACCTGTAACCATCACAGTTGACCAATCACGACCAAAAGGAGATGTCATCATCAAGGCATTATATGGAGTCAACCCAACAAGTTACAATGAAATCCTTCCATAAATACGACCTATAGACGATGCTAAAGGTCTTTGGGCTCGGGCAACCATAAAGGCTGAATGATCGCGACCAAAAGGGAATGTTCTCATCTAGATATTATTTGGAGTCATCCTACCAAGCTGCAATGAAATCCCTTCATAATTATGACTTGCAGACTGTTCTAAAGGTTTTCGGGCTTCGGGCCCCTGTAGCCGTCACAGTTGCCCAATCGTGTCCAAAAGGGGACGTTCTCATCTAGACATTATATGAAACCAACCTTCCAAGTTACAATGAAATCCTTTCATAAATATGACCTGTAGACTGTGCTCAAGGTTTTCGGGCTTCAGGCTCGGACAGCCATCATGGTTGAATGATCGCAACCAAAGGGGACAATCTCATCTGGGCATCAATGAAACAATGAAATCCTTCCATAAATATGACCATTTGCCTATGCTATAGGTTTTTGGGCTCGGGCACCCATCAAGGCTGAATGATCGCGATCAAAATGGGACGTTCTCATCTAGACATTATTTGGAGTCATCCTACCAAGTTACAATGAAATCCCTTCATAAATATGACCTGTAGACTGTGCTAAAGGTTTTCGGGGTTCAGTTGCCCAATCAGGACCAAAAGGGGACTTTCTCATCTGGACATTGTATGAAGTCAACCCACCAAGTTACAATGAAATTCCTCAATAAATATGACCTGTAGACGGTGCTAAAGGTTTTCGGGTTTTGGGCTCGGACAGTCATCATGGTTGGCAGATCATGCCCAAATGGGGAAATTCTCATCTAAACATCATAATGAGTCATCCTACCAAGTTACAATGAAATCCCTCCATATTAAACATGACCTGCAGACTGTGCTAAAAGTTTTTGGGTTTCGGGCTTGGGTAGCCATCACAGTTGATAGATCATGCCCAAAAGGGGACATTCTCATCTAGGCATCATACAGAGGCATCCTACCAAGTTACAATGAAATCCCTTCATAAATACGACCTACAGACTGTGCCAATGGCTTTGAGGTTTTGGGCTCGGGCAGCCATACCGGTTGCCCGAACGCGACCAAAAGGGGACGTTCTCATCTACACATGACCCCAAACCTGCATATGAAATTTTGTGACGATCAGGCAAGAACTGCGGGGTGTAGCCTGTGCTAAAGGAAAATGTGAACAGACTCACAGATTCACAGACTAACAGACTTCCGCACGCGTGATGGCAATAGCTTATCTTGACTATGTCAAGTTAAGCTAAAAATTATTCAAATCAGCACTTTCATATGGAAGTTCTGCACAATATCTGATTGCACCTAATTTTGTACAAAATGGCTGCCAGTGGCCATCTTGAATTTCAGACCGGACCCAAAAACACTCGTTCTCATCCCAAGGTGATAACAAAGGTACCCAAGAAGTTTTGTAAAGATCGGTTCATAAATACAGCCTCTAGCCCGAACCATTTTGGCATTTGCAGTTACAGTGCTGAAAGTAACACTAAATAAATCAAAGTTATTCTATTTGCATAATTTACGCACGAGAAAAAAACCCCGCATTATATGTGATGTATTCCATGGTACTAAACATTCATACAAAAGATTATTCAAATCAGAGCTTTCATATGGAAGTTCTGCACAAAAATCGGATTGCACCTAATTTTGTACAAAATGGCTGTCAGCGGCCGTCTTGAATTTTCGGACCGGACCCAAAAACACTTGTTCTCATCTCACAATGATAATAAAGGTACCCAAGAAGTTTCGTAAAGATCGGTTCATAAATACGGCCTCTAGCCCGAGCCGTGTGTACAGCGCGACGGACAGCCAGACGGCCTACGGGCCATGACAATACCTCAAATTTGGCTTCGCCAAAGTTGAGCTAAAAACTGATTGGACCTAATTTCGGTACAAAATGGCCACTGTCAGCCATCTTGAATTTTGGACCGCACCCAGAAACACTCGTTCTCATCCCAAGGTGATAACAAAGGTAGGCAATAAGTTTCGTGAAGATCGGTTCATAAATACAGACTCTAGCCCGAGCCGTATTGACATGTGCACTTACTGTGTATAAGTAGCACTGAATAAATCACAGTTCATCTAATTTGCATAATTTCTGCATGAGAAAAAAACCTCCTGTATTATATGTGATGTATTCCATGTTACTAAATATTCATACAAAAATTTATTCAAATCAGAACTTTCATACAGAAGTTCTGCACAAAAAACTGATTGCACTAACTAAAGTACAAAATGGCTGCTGGTGGCCATCTTGAATTTCGGGCCACATCCAAAACCACTCGTTCTCGTCCCACGATGATAACAAAGGTACCCAAGAATTTTCGTAAAGATCGGTTCATAAATACGACCTCTAGTCCGAGCCGCATTGGCATTTGCAGTTACAGTGCTGAAAGTAACACTAAATAGATCAAAGTTAGTCTAATTGGCATAATTTATGCACGAGAAAAAAACCTGTATTATATGTGATGTATCCCTTGGTACTAAACATTCATACAAAAAATTATTCAAATCAGCGCTTTCATATGGAAGTTCTGCGCAAAAATCTGATTGCACCTAATTTTGTACAAAATGGCAGCCAGCGGCCATCATGAATTTCAGACCGGATCCCAAAACACTTGATCTCGTCCCACGGTGATAACAAAGGTACCCAAGAAGTTTTGTAAAGATCGGTTCATAAATACGACCTCTAGCCCGAGCCGTATTCGCATTTGCACTTACAGTGCTGAGAGTAACACTAAATACATCAAAGTTAGTCTAATTTGCATAATTTACGCACGTGAAAAAAAACTGTATTATATGTGATGTATCCCATGGTACTAAACATTCATACAAAAAATTATTCAAATCAGAGCTTTCATATCGAAGTTCTGTGCAAAAACCTGATTGCACCTAATTTTGTACAAAATGGCTGCCAGCGGCCATCTTGAATATCAGACCGGACCCAAAAACACTTGATCTCGTCCCACGGTGATAACAAAGGTACCCAAGAAGTTTTGTAAAGATCGGTTCATAAATACGGCCTTTAGCCCGAGCCGTATTTGCATATGCACTTACAGTGCTGAAAGTAACACTAAATACATCAAAGTTAGTTTAATTTGCATAAATTACACACAAGAAAAAAACCTGTATTATATGTGATGTATCCCATGGTACTAAACATTCAAACAAAAAATTATTCAAATCAGGGCTTCATATGGAAGTTCTGCGCAAAAATCTGACTGCACCTAATTTTGTACAAAATGGCTGCCAGTGGCCATCTTGAATTTCAGACCGGACCTAAAAACACGTGTTCTCGTCCCACGGTGATAACAAAGGTACCCAAGAAGTTTCGTAAAGATCGGTTCATAAATACGGCCTCTAACCCGAGCCGTATTGAATTGTTGACAGACAGACAGACGACTGGCCATGGCATAAGCTCAAATTTGACTTATGTCAAAGTTGAGCTAAAAATAAAATAAACAAGTGTTTGACCACCGAGGTGGTATTAGTCCCCTACAGCACTTTTGTGATATAAGGTGTTTTTGTCACAGAAGACACCAGAGTATATAAGCATCTTGGATTCTTAAAAAAAAATATTGAGCGTGCATAATCCCCTCACAACCCTTTATCCATGTACCATATATGAAAGGTGTAGCTTGAACCATGTTGGAGGGAGGGGTGGTAACATAAAATAGAGAAAAAAGCTTAAAAAACACAACAAAAATGGCCGCCATTCTGCCATCTTAGATTTTGAAAAATAAATATTGACTGTGCATCATCCCCTCAGAACCATTTATCCATGTACCAAATATGAAAGGTGTAGCTTGAAGCATATTAGAGGGAGAGGTGGTAACATAAAAACAGACAGACAGACAGACAGACGGACAGACAGACAGATGTTAGATTTTGAAAAAAAAATATTGAGCGTGCATAATCCCCTCACAACCCCTTTATCCATGTACCATATATGAAAAGTGCAGCTTGAACCATGTTGGAGGGAGTAGTGGTAACATAAAATAGAGAAAAAAGCTTAAAAAACACAACAGAAATGGTTGCCATGGCGCCATCTTGAATTTTGGAAAAAAAATATTGAACATGCAACATCCCATTACAACCCTCTATCCATGTGCCAGACATAAAAAGTGTAGCTTGAACCATGTAGGAGTGAGGGGTGGTAACATAAAATAGAGAAAAAAGCTTAAAAAACACAACAAAAATGGCCGCCATGTCGCCATCTTGGATTTTGAAGAAAAAATATTGAACATGCTTCATCCCCTCCTAACCCTCTATCCATGTGCCAAGTATGCAAAGTGTAGCTTGAACCATGTTGGTGGGAGGGGTGGTAACATGAAAATAGAGAAAAAAAGCTTAAAAAACACAACAAAAATGGCCGCCATTCCGCCACCTTGGATTTTGAAAAAAATATTTTGAGCGTGCATCATCCCCTCAGAACCATTTATCCATGTACCAAATATGAAAGGTGTAGCGTGAACCGTGTTGGTGGGAGGGGTGGTAACATGAAAATAGAGAAAAAAAGCTTAAAAAACACAACAAAAATGGCCGCCATTCCGCCATCTTGGATTTTGAAAAAAAAATTTTGAGTGTGCACCATCCCCTCAGAAGCATTTATCCATGTACCAAATATGAAAGGTGTAGCTTGAACCATGTTGGTAGGAGGGGTGATAACATGAAAATAGAGAAAAAAAGCTTAAAAAAACACAACAAAAATGGCCGCCATTCCGCCATCTTGGATTTTCAAAACAAAATTTTGAGCGTGCATCATCCCCTCAGAAGCATTTATCCATGTACCAAATATGAAAGGTGTAGCTTGAACCATGTTGGTGGGAGGGGTGGTAACATGAAGATAGAGAAAAAAAGCTTAAAAAACACAACAAAAATGGCCACCATTCCGCCATCTTGGATTTTGAAAAAAAATTTTTGAGCGTGCATCATCCCCTCAGAACCATTTACCCATGTACCAAATATGAAAGGTGTGGCTTAAAGGGAGAGGTGGTAACAAAAAAACAGACAGACGGACGGACGGACGGATGGGGACGGACGGACGGACAGACAGACAGACAGACAGATGGAGTGCAATCCTATAGTCCCCTTACGGTTCCCATAGGGGACTAAAAACCGCTCGCCTGCATGCAATTTTACAAATAATGGCCAGAGAAACAAAAGATTTACTTTGTGTGGCCTAATTTGAAGAATTGAGTATATGCTCATACCGAGTTTGCCAGTGAGAAGCAATCTGCATCAACTGTACTGTATATGACACTGTCGATGGAGTTTACTTTTCAACGGGGAACTCTGTTTTTAAAACTCATTTATCTCGTTGGATGGTAGGCATTATTATGGCTAAAATACTGTAAAACTTTTCTGAAACACGGTAAAATTTAAAACATAATTTGGGCACAATCACATTATTTTGACATAGTGTAGGGCTGCACAGTATTCTAAACTGACTACCGGTATCAGTATTAAAAACAAGAGGCCCCATGGGGCCTGAAGCACTTACCTTGAACAGAAGATGATATAAACAGAGTCCAGGAATGAGTCTACATTAAGCAATCCATCTCCATAGGTTACATTGCCAATCCTTGAGCCCCTCAGGAGAGACAAAAGTAGTCCTTGCATCATGCCTTCTCTTCAGTTGATCATAATGTAAAATGTGGAGCTCCCCTATGAAGCCCCTCGATACAACCTATGTGGATTAATCTTAGTTACACACCTCTAGAGGGTACTGAAAATAATTTTTCAATAATTTCTAATTATTCAGCTACATGGCCAATTCCGGCTCCCAAAGAGAGCCTAAGTATTTATTAACCCAGGCTCTCAATTTGAACAAAGTTGAATCTGACCTCCCTAGAAATGTTGTATACCAAATAAGAAAGCATTCTGATTAGTGGACTGAAGAAGAAGATTTTTAAAGAAATTTCCTCATATTTGGGCTACCACAGTGAGCCCAAATATACACCTAGGGATCCGATTTGAACAAACCTGAATCTGATCTCCCTAGAGATGTTAATTACCAAATATGAAACCATTCTGACTGGTGTATCTGAAGAACAATTAAAAATATGCCCCATATTCGAACTAAGTTAAAATTTGGGCTTCCTATAAATATTAACCTAGGGACTTGGTTTGAACAATCTTGAATCTCACACTCATAACAATAATGTATACCAAACATTAAAAAATTCTGACTGGTGGTTCTAAAGAAGAATATTTTTAAAGAATATTCCCCATATTGCCCAAAGTTAAAAATTTGGTCTCCTGTATTGAGCCCAAATATGAACAAATGGGATTTATTTTAACAAACTTGTATCTGACCCCCCTATGAATGCTGTATACCGAATATCAAAAGATTCTGATCACTGGTTCTGGAGAAATGATTTTTTTAAATTTTTGCAAATACGCTAACTCGGCATTTTTTCGATGCCCTCTACAAAATACCCTAACATAACCGATGGTATTTTTTTTTTACCATTCAATTCTACTGGTCCTGAGGATGTTCCATACCAAATAACAGCTCTCTGTTCTGTGTGGTTTGGAAAATATGGGCATTTGAAAATATTTATATTTTTAGCTCCTGGGGTTCCCACTGGGAAGCAGGAATTTTTTTGGCACGAGTCAAGTACTTATGACCCAATAATACCACATACCAAATTTGGTTCAAATCGGACAATCAGTTTAAACAGAAATTTTGGGGCGGGGTAAAAAATCTTACCCCTCCCATTACAAAGCCAAATATTGCTTCACAAACTTTGTTTGAACAAACTTGATTCTACATCTCAAAAGGAAGCTCCATAACAAATATCAAGTCATTGTACCCACTGGTTCATGAAAAGAAAAATATTCTGGAGCATTTTCCCCTACCCCCGCCCTGTGGGGCTGAGCATGTTGAGTTGCACAAAATGTAATGCCCTTTCAGGACCATCACTCAAATAAACTTTCACTTGAATTGGCCAAGTGATTTTGGAGGAGAAGACCAAAACAAGGTGTTGACGGACGACAGACGGAGAGCGATGAGATTAGCTCAGCTAAAAATACCGCAGTATACTGGTATATCGAAAGACTGTTCAGATATCTGAACACACGTACAACAATCATGACTTGAGACATCACAGTAGTCAGAATGAATTAGCATGCTTTAATGATGCCGCTCGAATAACCCTTTACCCAATGCAGACAATATCAAAATTTGTTATTTTAAATTTACTTATTTATTTATTTACTGGGGTTTAATGACACTTTCAACAGCCAGAGTCATCTTGTGTCAGATAGTTTTATGGGTGGAGAAAGCTGGAGTACCCGGAGAAAACCTCCAAGCAATGGTGAGCAACTGTCAGGCCCCCAACATATTAATTCCACACAAGCAGGGATAGCATTGGTTGAAGACAAGTTCACCATCGACATGCAGTACGCCTTAGTACACAATGCCACTGCACCCCTATGTGGACATTGGGGGTGAAGTGTCTTGCCAAAAGAGCACAATGCCGCAGGTGAGATTCGAAACGAGGACCTCTCGGCTTGCAGCATGCGCCTCTACCTGCTGAGCCACTGCACCCCCTATTATTTTAAATAGTAGTTTATCAAATGATTCCAAAAATTTCAACAAAATAATATCATGTGACCCCTCTTTGGAACAAGCTTGTTCCAATGGGGGGTCATATCATATAGTTTTGTTCTAATGTTTTGAAAAATACTGTTTCAACTGCTGAATTTGTATATTATGTGGGCTGATGATGCTGATTCGTTGGGTAAAGAGATAATATTATTCATTTGAGACTACAGTGAAAACTCACATCTTGAAAATTAAATTGAGGAAAAATAAGGATGAAAAAACAATTTTTGGTATACTGCCCCCACTTATTCAAATGCTTGTGCGGTTTTGTCTTTTATCTCCATGTTCTTTTCTTGATTCAATAACAGCTGATTTTGTGTCACAAACAGTGAAACTCCAATATGAAACTCCCCAAATTTAACCCTACCATAGACAAAGTTATGTCGGAGAAAAAAATCTTACCAAGACATGTTCAGCATTTCCAGAAAATAAACAAATTTTGCAGACTTACCAAAAGTACCATAATTCCCAAACTTTGTATGATGAACAACATATATTATCTCCACAACAATATTCATCTTCTTCATGGCATCTGTAAAAAGAGAACTTCTATCAATCAATAATAAGGATTATGCATCACACCGGTAATGCTTGTCATTTTAGGAAAATCAAATCCATTGATATTTGTTCCAAGTTATCATGCTTTGAGCAGAAAACAGTCAAAAGTTAAGTAATTAAGGGCTATGACTCCACTTAGTATGGACGAACTGCACCAGTTTTAAAACTCAAGACATTTCTAAGAAAGTCTCACATACCAAATATTGACAGAATCCACTCATATTTGTTCAAGTTATCATGCTAATGAGCTGAAAACAGGCAAAAATGAACTAATTAAGTGCCATAAGTCTGCTCGGTTTCAAACTTGTTCAGGACATTAAGAAAGTCCTCACATACCAAATATTTACCAAATCCATTGATAATTGTTCAAGTTATTGTGCTAACAAGCTGAAAACAGGCAAAAATTAACCAAGGGCCATAACTCATAACTCCACTCAGTATGGCCAAACTGCACAAGATTTCGAACCCATTCAAGGCTTTATTGTAAAGTCTCACATGCCAAATATTGACCAAATCCATTGATATTTGTTCAAGTTATTGTGTTAATAAGCTGAAATTATAGAGATAGCCACCAATTACCAATGGCCCAGACTAGCTGGTGCTTAACTCAAAGTTATTAAGGGCCAAACACAAATTTTGAACCCCCAGTCCCCAAAATTTGCTTGCAAAATTGAAAATTAGAAGTCCTATCTGGCCCTCCATACGTTTACTCTCCGCACATGCACAGACATTAGGAAGTGACCGGAATTGGCGCCAACATCACATAATAATTCAGCGGGGAGGAATGAGTGCCCACTCATGGGAGAGCCATCTCCGTCTGGGCCATTGGTAAGTATAAAAATATACAAATTACTTTAAATTTATAATATTTTTACACTGTAAACCAATGGCCCAGACTAGCTGAATTGTAAAAAGGCAGAGGGCCCAGGACTTCAGAATTAGCAGACCAACATAGTTCCAAGCCTGTAATCCAAAGTGAAAGGAAATTATTAGGAATTACATGTATGTCTCTCTATACAGTAGAAGAGAAGACGTATCATAAAAAAGGAGCACAGCTCAAGTAATTCTGTAAACTTAGCATGAAGACTATGCTAATTGGATGTAACAAGTTCCCAATTTTTAAGGCTAGCCCGAACTAAGCCCCAAACATTAGGATGGCGTATTTGAGAATGAGAGAATATCCCCCACAACATACGTCATACACAATAAAACTCCAGCTGTTTGCAGGATATAATTACAGACAAAACAGCTTCACTCATAGTTACATACTTATCTTGCCAGAGGAGAGGTAAAAAATCCCCCCCCCCACCTTTTCTTTTTGAAGGAATCTTGAAAAAGAAAGAGTGGAGCGGTCTGGAATCAGTAAAAGCATAAAAATATTCGTCGAACAGGCACTCAGGTATTAATTATTAGACGAACAATCACAGGAACCCAACTGACTAAAAAGTGGATGTGCCCATGAGGTCGCCGTAGAACATGACCCAGCCCCAATCGAGAAATGCATGTATGTATTTAAACGGGGAGGGGAAGGGGGGGGGGGGGGGGTTTGATATGGATTCAAAGTCATATCAAACCCTCCTCACCCGCATTACTTTAATCGTTCTTGTGTAAGTGTAAAACAATATAGGAACCGCAATGCTTCCTTCATGTCTAACCAACTCCATTATGCCACTATGGGCGGAGAAGGACGTGAAGAACAAAAACTTCCCCTGATAAAGAAGGTCCTTTCGTGAAGGAATCTTCCGGGGAACGTCCCATAACAGACACATGAGAAGACTGATCCAAGGCTTCTGTGACGACAGAGGTGCTACTAGTAGGATTCACAACAAGACTGTTTGATCTTAAACATAATCTATGGAAACAACTGAATTGGAGCATATCCTATTATACATCCCCATGAGATCGACAGGGCTTCTTCTGAGTACGTTCGATGGTCTGGGCATGGCGACATGAACGATGGCAACTGATTGTTCCGGTGCATCGCAAACAGATCTATCATGGGGCGATCCCTCTGGTAGCAAATCTGCCCAAATACTCGCTTGTTGAGCATCCACTCCAATTGCAACAGTCGACCTTTCCGAGAGAGCGAGTCTGCTAGAATGTTCAGATGACCCAGTATATGTCGGATAGAAAGTTGAACATGATGATTCATGACATATAGGAAAATTTTCTCCATTAGTTGGCATAATGGAAATGAATGGGAGCCGCCCCGGTTCCCGATGTACGCTACTACTACAAATCTGAACATGGATGTCCATTATTATGTGAGTCCAAGGTTGTAGCGCTAGCCATATTGACATCATCTCTTGATGTCTATGTGTTTCTCCTGGAACCGAGGGTCCCAAAGACCCTGACACTTCATGTCTGCAGGATTTAGAGTCGCGCTCCAACTCGCATCTGTCATAATCGTGAAAGCCAGATCTGGCAGTTGCAGCGGAACTCCCGGAGTTAACCAATGAATATCTGAAACCTTGTTTTAATAGAACAATACTGGATCAAGCGAAACCGTCTTTACACTCCAGTTCTAAGTAAAGAATATCTGGAGGTGACGTGCACTCAGGCGGCTCATCGGAATGAGATCCACAGTCGCTCCGCACAGCTCCAACAGTTGCATAAATTCCCTCACTATTAATGCATCTGAGTGTAGACAAAAGCGAGCATAACAACTGACTAATTTCGCTCTGGGTAATGGTAGACAAACCAGATTGTTGTGAGTCTCAAAGCTCATTCCCAAGTGAATAGACGACTTGTACGGACCTAGATCCGACCTTTTCTCGTTTACGATGAAACCGAGACGTAGGAGTAATAGAATAATTCTGTTGCTGTATCCCTGTAGAAGGTCGTCCAAGTAAGCCGACATTACCGCAGACGAATGAGCTCCAAAGTATGACATTACCCAGTTCATTATTCGAGTGAATGCCCAGGGGGCCTGATTCAGACCAAAGCATACTGCTCTGAACTGATACACCTTCCCTTGTACGGCGAACCGCAGGTACTTTTAGAATGCCGGATGCACCAGGACATGAAAGTATGCATCCTTAGATCTATGCTTGCCGCATAGTCGATCACTCAAATGCACGCTTTTACAGACCGCATGGACTCCATAAATAAATTTTTGGCGCCATGATAAGCTTGTTATCCAGCTCAAGTCTATTACCGGTCGGAACGAACCGTCTGTCTTCAGTAAGTGGAACAGGTGACTGTAAAAATCTTGAGAATCCTGATTCTCGATGACCTGTATTGCTTCCTTTGAAAAGAGAGGTTATACCTCCGGTAGGAGAAACTCTCTTATGCAAGAATTTGATGGAAGGTTTGTCCAAGAAGGGATTTTGCTCGGAATGATAGCTGTAAGCCGTCTGAGACTACACCTCTCACCCACCGATCGTCCATGATTGTTATCTAGTTTTATGTGGACCTTGATAACCTTCCGCCAACTGGCCAGCAATAGTGGTCTAAACCTGTATGACCTGCGAGGCTTGCTGGAGGAGGAACCACGTCCTCCTTGCAAAAAAACCTTTTCTCGCCTAGGGGCGTCTGACCTATAGTCCCGATCAGACCTACACCCCTTTCCCAAGTCACTATACTGACGACCTCCAGAGTAATTATAAGAGGGTTTCTTGTAACCTCGTGAGGAGTTTCCTTTGACGGTTTTGTCTGGAATGCCCTCCTTTACTCTTGTCTGCTGAAATGGGTCGCTGATATGCCGACTTCAAAAGCAGAGCACTAGATGGTTTCTTAGTAGCCTGTTCCTAGACTAACAAAAGCTGGTCGTCGCAAATAAAATGTCTGGAAACCGGAGCTACTCGGAGAGAGCTTTTCACCTTGTCATCTTATCAGTGATGGTGATGCAAGGGTAGCATCACGTCTGATTAACTCCAGATTAGCCACTGTTAGGGCAGAGTTAAACGTGGTATACATAATTGCCCTGGAAAGAACTCTAAGAGAGGTACGAATGTCCTCAAATTCCTTTCCTTTGAGACGTTGCGCCATAGCTCTTGTAAGGTGATCTGGATAAGACATAATGTCCAAATTCGCTCTATTTGAAGAAATTGCCATCTCAATTGTGTCTGAGTGAATAGTGAATGATACAGGTGAGGATACCTCTAGATCCCCGACCTGCTCATCCAAATGCAGAGGAACTCTATGAACATCTTCCCCGACCATTTTTAAATGAACGTGGTCCAAAAAATGGTATGTATACGGAAGATGAAGATAAGAAACCGCCTTCTTTCTCGCACTCAAGAGGATAAATATGGAGTCGTCTATATGGACGAAGGCCTGCAACACCTGCATAAACTGAACCGGAAAAGAAAGGACTTCCTCCTTTGTCCGGATAAACTCTGCGCCCAACGATGCCAGCGATTTCTCTCTTGTCGTCGAGGTATTCTGATTCGGTGAAACAAAATCAGGGTAGTATTGATGGATGAAAGCCCTCGCAACCATGTACTGTTCCAAAAGGGAAGGGTAATCCTCTTCCTTATCCCTTTCACCATCCAAAAGAATCAGTTGCAAATCTCAGTCCATTGCATCTGCGTGAACAAACGACTGGACGGACCCAGCAGCACTGTCCGACAGCTCAGATTCAGAGTCCGAGGGAGGCTGCATCTGCACTTACTGGGATGCTGCGATCAGCTGCGCAATCTACGACAGCAAGTCCGTCATCGAGGGTTGACGAGCAGCCGTTTTCTGTTTCTTAGCCGAATGCTGCTCCTGGGACGGTGAGTCAGAAACAGATCCTTTCTCCAAATGTCCTGAAGATCGAGGCCTCGTCTCCCTAGCTACTGGATGGTCTGACTTCACAGGCAGAGTAGATCCTTCTTCATGCAACAGGCTGGATATCCGGAGTCAGGTAGCTGGGATGCGGTCGTGTGTGTGTAAATAATGTAGCAGAGGAAGCCGTGACTGAAGACTACTGCTGCAGACTAAACAGAGTGTCGCAAGTGGAGGGCAGACAAATGCTCTGGCTTGTGCAAGTTTCTCAAAACAACATCTGACCCCAGACGTTGCTAGATTAGAGAGAGGGGGTATTTCCGTTGTCGCTGGGTGAACTATTTATATTATAGTGCTCGCTCTACCCACATTCACTTCCTATGATGGCAACAGACTTACCCGGCGTCACAGCACCCACGGACAGAGTACCGCTTCACCGGTCGAGCTAGCTGCTTGTATTCTTGCAATAATGAGCACTGCAGCTGGCTCTATATGCTCCATGGAGCACGACGACGGTATTACACTTGGATGGGTGTCAGAATATCATAACCATGTTCATGTTCCTCTGAAATAGAAATTGACAGAATGAATTAAAATGCGGTGAGGGTCCTGATCCTCAGAACCTCACCGCCAACAACGTACCGCAACACCCGACTCCAACATCAGTCATCCCAGTGAACACAAGAATGGCAAGAGTCCGCAGGAGTGCATCAACTAAAGTCAATATCATCCTCCAAACTCCACAACAATATATATATATATAACTGAGATACATGAACAATAGCAATCATAATTAAATTCAAAACATTTTTGTAAACAAAAAATTTTTGAACAAGAGCACCACCTAGCGGGGCAACATACGCCCGTGGTGATCACCTAACCCACATGCAAAGTTTCGTTTCAGTCGACCAAGCAGAATTTTAGTTAAGAGAGCAGAAACCAAATCCATCTTCAGACACACAGAGCTACAGCTATATACCTCCAGAGTTTTTTCGCAGAGAATAAACAGGCAATAATTAACTAATTACGGGCCATAATGTAAGGCTGCACGATATTTCGATATACCGGTAATACCAGTATTGGAATCTTCATCGGTTGAATATCGTCCATTCTATGTGAATACCGGTATATCGTCTGTAACGATATTCATTTTTAGCACACGATACAAAAAAATCTATTTAATCAAACAGCTGATCAGAGAAACAGGAAGTCTTCTTTCACTTCTCGAACAATCGACGAACTGCGAGATATAACATGACTTCAGCTTCTGACCTTTGAACTACTTTGAACTATGCGGTGTGTATCGACAAACCGAAATAATTTTTTAAGAATTGTGGCCGAGATTAGTCAGGTCTTTTTTGTTTGTTTTATCAATAAACTTTATACCCGGTACATGAAATGTTCTCACATATTGGCCAATATTCTTCCGCGCGTTTGTCCCATTGTCCATTGAATTGCAGTAAAAACACAGTCAGTGAAGCAAGAAATTATTGCAGACAAACATGGCTAACACTGGGGTAATTAAACAAACAACATCAGACAATGGTGATCAACCTCCATCAAAGAAAAAAAAGAAAATAGGTAGTTTATTTAAAAGTAAATTACCTCAGCAATGTGAGAAAACTGATTTTGTTGAAATTAGCCAGCGTAATTACCTCCCACGGCAATTTTCTCCCTTAGGCATACTTGAAAACAATTGTCAGCCATTTGCACATCGCATGAAGTGTTACGAATGGACTTTCCATTACGCAAATTTCTCATTTTAATTTAACAACAACATTGGCTACCCGTTTCCAGAAATATATATTGCACAATCATAGAACCCTCCATTATAATAATAAAGAAAAAAAGACAATTTTCTATAGTATCATAATATCGGTGATATCTGACTGCCTTCTCAACTTTTAACAATTTTTCGACAATATACCGGTATATCGCAATATTTTATTTGATATCGTCACCGGTATTCAAATCTGAATATCATGCAGCCCTACCATAAATTAATGCAGCTTGCTATGGCTGGATTGTACCATATATTTACCAAATCCTTTGATATTTGTTCAAGTTGATGAGCTGAAAACAGGCAAAAATGAAGAGCCATAACTCAGCTCAATCAAACTTGTTCCAAGACATTGTTTAGAGAGCATCTCACATACCAAAATTTATCGAATATTGTGAGCCTTTTCAAAATTGATGGAATGGGTTTTATTTCGTGTATGTTTGTGTATAGAATTATCAAACTATCTTACTGGAAGGGATCTGGATGAGTGGCATCTATGGGCTCTTGTCACTTTATCTACACAGCAAAGGTGTATTTTGTTCGAATGTATACAGTTAACTAGTCTTTTTTCAATAAATATTACTTAAACTAAAGGTGAATACGTTGTTTTCTCAATGACACATTTTCCCCTTTATTGACTCATCCACTGCACAAGTCAATAAGGGTGAAAATGTAACAATGAGAAACCACAGATTATACGAACTTCATTCATTTGGTACCCTAAGTTATAATTTTTGGGTGACTGGACAGGCTTAGTAACTGATCCCCAAGGGCCCCTAAGAATGATCAAATGGAAGTTAGGCTGAACGCAATGAAGATACAGTTAAAACTATAAGTCCTGTCACGAACTGTGTGCTTATCTAGGCTTAATTGCGCATAGGAATTGGCACAATTGCAATATCTAATGGCATCCAAAGCATGGCAGGTTCGCCTGGTTACTCATAGCAAACACAAGCAATATTTCTGCCAATGGACCTCCGCTATTTGTGCACATTTTATGCCAGGACTTCTAGTTTTAACTCCATTTAGAGACAGGAGTTCTTGTGGGGAGCGGTGTCATACAAACTATTGCAGATTTTTTCCAGGTTAACTGGTAGTGCACTAAATCATCTTTGGTCAGCAAGATTTCTTCACACTTCTTTGCCTTGTTACAACTTATAAGAGAGTGCCCAACAACACTCTCCCACAAATTTAACAAGTGTTTGACCACCGAAGTGGTATTAGTCCCCTACGGCGCTTTTGTGACATAAGGTGTTTTTGTCACAGAAGACACTCGAGTATATAAGCATCTTGGATTTTGAAAAAAAAAAATTGAGCATGCATAATCCCCTCACAACCCTTTATCCATGTACCATATATGAAAGGCGTAGCTTGAACCATGTTGGACGGAGGGGTGGTAACATAAAATAGAGAAAAAAGCTTAAAAAACACAACAAAAATGGCCGCCATTCTGCCATCTTGGATTTTGAAAAATAAATATTGACTGTGCATCATCCCCTCAGAACCATTTATCCATGTACCAAATATGAAAGGTGTAGCTTGAAGCATATTAGAGGGAGAGGTGGTAACATAAAAACAGACAGACAGACACACAGACGGACAGACAGATCTTAGATTTTGAAAAAAAAATATTGAGCGTGCATAATCCCCTCACAACCCCTTTATCCATGTACCACATATGAAAAGTGCAGCTTGAACCATGTTGGAGGGAGCAGCGGTAACGAAAATTAGAGAAAAAAGCTTAAAAAACACAACAGAAATGGTTGCCATGGCGCCTTCTTGAATTTTGGAAGAAAAATATTGAACGTGCAACATCCCATTACAACCCTCTATCCATGTGCCAGATATAAAAAGTGTAGCTTGAACCATGTTGGAGTGAGGGGTGGTAACATAAAAGAGAAAAAAAGCTTAAAAAACACAACAAAAATGGCCGCCATGCCGCCATCTTGGATCTTGAAGAAAAAATATTGAACGTGCATCATCCCCTCCCAACCCTCTATCCATGTGCCAAATATGCAAAGTGTAGCTTGAACCATATTGGTGGGAGGGGTGGTAACATGAAAATAGAGAAAAAAAGCTTAAAAAACACAACAAAAATGGCTGCCATGCCGCCATCTTGGATCTTGAAGAAAAAATTTTGAACGTGCATCATCCCCTCCCAACCCTCTATCCATGTGCCACATATGCAAAGTGTAGCTTGAACCATATTGGTGGGAGGGGTGGTAACATGAAAATAGAGGAAAAAAGCTTAAAAAACACAACAAAAATGGCCGCCATTCCGCCATCTTGGATTTTGAAAAAAAATTTGGAGCGTGCATCATCCCCTCAGAACCATTTATCTATGTACCAAATATGAAAGGTGTAGCTTGAACCATGTTGGTGGGAGGGGTGGTAACATGAAAATAGAGAAAAAAAGCTTAAAAAACACAACAAAAATGGCCGCCATTCCGCCATCTTGGATTTTGAAAAAAAAATTTTGAGCGAGCATCATCCACTCAGAACCATTTATCCATGTACCAAATATGAAAGGTGTAGCTTAAAGCATGTTGGAGGGAGAGGTGGTAACATAAAAAACAGACAGACAGACAGACAGACAGACAGATGGACAGACGGATGGATGGACGGACGGACGGACGGATGGATGGACAGACGGACGGACAGATGGATGGATGGACAGATGGACAGAGTGCAATCCTACAGTCCCCTTACGATTCCCGTAGGGGACTAAAAGGACAAATCCTGACAGACTAAATGAGTTCACTTCTGAGATAGTAAGAAACACATCCACAAAATATAAAGCTTTTAACTTGTGTTACCCACACTTCAGAGTAAAGCCTGAATTTCGACTGCCAGCACTGAACCAGTTTGGGCGCATGAAGTGTTATTTACTATCTGTTAACACACAGAAAAAGTGAATTGAGATCAAGGTTTTTCATGAACCTGAATTTGAAAAATCAAAACTACCCAGACAGTTCAAGTCCCGTGGCTTTGCAACTGTCTATTCAAACAGCCAAGACTTGTCGAGAAGCAACTGCCAAGGTTCTCAAAAGGTAACTTGCAAGTTTATATAATGACTGCATGCAGGGACATGTCACATCTGGCCATATTCTAACTCCCACCATTACGAACATGTTCAGCCACATACTGCCACTCTTACAATGTATATTGCCTTTAAAAGTCTTAAGGTTAAGTGACTTCTTTCTTGAGAACTCATTCAGTAGGCTGCACTTGAGAATGTTTTTACATCATTAATGGCTGCCTGTACAGCAGCCAACAATGATGTGAAACACTGTCAAATCATCTGCTGCATACCTGTATATATTGTAATGATTAACGAATGAAAGTGTCAATGACACTGTAGCTTAACCTGACTGGTGGAGTTTTTGATGAAAAGGATAATGTTCAATGTTTATGAAAGGATTATGAAATAAGGCAAGAATTGTACTAATTGAGAATATGTTAAGTTCTGTACCCTACAAGCTATGTTTTCAACAAGAATAATTTGAGGTATAGACTGTACTAAAGAACTGAGGACTGGGTTGATGTGGCCCTCGCAGTTAACATATGTCAACCAAAGTTACCAAGTTACAGTAAAATCATTCCAAAACAAGTCATCCTACCAAGTTACAATGAAATCCCTTCATAAATATGTCTTGTAGACTATGCTAGGTGATATGCCCATCCGGCGGTTACGGTTGTCCAATCGTGACCAAAATACGAGTCTCATCTAGATATCATACCAAGCCATCCTACCAAGTTACAATGAAATCCCTTCATAAATACGACCTTTACACGGTGCTAAAGGAATATAGGTCACATGCCCAAGCTGCGGTAATGACTGAACAATTGTGACCAAAATAGGATAGTCTCATCTGGACATCATACTTAGTCATTCTACCAAGTCACACTGAAATCTCTTCATAAATATGAACTCTAAACTGTGCTAAACATATCTAGATAACATGCCCATGCGGCCATGATGGTTTACCAATCACAACCAAAATAGGATGTTCTCACAGGGCAGCACAGTTTTCAAATTTCAATGCTGGTAGTTCAGAATCTAAACAAAGTTATCAGTACCTGTGACAAATACTATAGTCACTGATACTGATGATTATGTTAAAATTGCCGAACTTATTAACAAATTATACAAGGGCAAAATTTTGATGTGAATCTGCGAATTGATTTGCGTAAAGATTCCCCCAAATCTACGCGAATCTTGGTAGATTCTTGTAAGAAAAATACTGCTTTTGATTGTAGAACACTTGTTACTTTCTGCATTATGGCCATTTCATGTCCACAATAAATGTATAAAGTAAAGTTTATCCAGCTGTTGTAAAAGTCACTACATTATGTCCAGTTGAAACCAATATTTTTAATAAAGCATTTTTTTTACAAATCAAATCCAATGGTTTTGCGCACCAAAGACGCGCAGGGACGATTTGGGGAGCAAGCCCCTTTCGACCCTCATTAGCTGTAGAATTTGAAAGTGTCAGACCGTGGTAAAGGAGAAGTTGTGGGTTGTTAGCGGTGCTTGTGTCTTTTCTGCTTCTTTTTCAGAGGTGGAGGTTTGGAAGGAGAGACAGTGGTAGTTGGTGTTGTTGGTGGGCTGGCTGCCTGATGGTGGTTGCTGAGTTTTGTAGGGTCTGGTCCTAGCCGAGTCTGGAGTGGTTGTGGGTGATTGCTGAGTCTTTTGTTGTTGTAGATTTCTGGCGTCTATTAGTTTTTTGGCTTCTTCGACTTTTTGGAGGAATACTTGGTATTGCCTGTCCATCGCTTGCCTGTGAAGGTCCCCTTGTATTTCGTGTTCCCGTAAATGTTCTCTATCCTGTCGTCCACGTCCTGGCATTCTGGTTTAGAAGGAAGATGCGAGTGGGGATCAGGAAGAGGCGAGAGGGCAGCTTCCATTTCCACCTCAGTCTCCACAGACTCTTCCACATCCGACAATCCCGACTGGGAAGCCGGCATTTGGATGGGGCTGTCTGTGGGAGTGGGAGGGGAAGTGGTGGCCGCTTCTGGCTCTTTCTTTTCCTCACCTTTCTCTTTCTTCATCTCCAAGAATGCCTCCAAGCGTCGGGAATCCCTCCGCTTGGTGGACAGGCTCTTCTTTCTTCTCTTTCTCTTTTCAGGGCCTCCTGACCTACTCGGGTGAGGACCAGTGTGAGAGGGGATCCTCTCATCAAAGGTATTACCTCTCCCCGAGTAGGGTGGTGATTTCTTATCTTCCTCGATCTTGAACTCAAGAGACAGATGGATGCTCTTGCCTGTCTCCTGGATAGTCCAGGTGACAGGGCAAGAGATGCCCAGAGCTGCTATCGTTTTCTTCAGTCGCGCTGGTAGTTCCAGTGTTTCCATTGAGATTCTAATTAGGATGCTCACACTCTGAGTTCAGAGGTGCGAATGACTGAGTTGGAAAGAATCAAAAATGGAAAAAAATGATTTTTTACAAACATGCACAGCATTATTTTATTTTGATTTAAAATCACATCACAGAGACAGCTAAGACCTGAGGGAAAACAATTAAGTGCCATGACTTTTTGTTAGAAAAAAATATCCCACAGTTCATCACTACAGTAATTATTTTTCCTTTGTTCATGAATATTAATTAATACCTCTTTTCAGAGTGTGCACTTCGCACCCTGCATTTATCTCCCCATTGTTTTGTTCTTCTTATGACCTACTGTATTTTAAGTGTTGATAGATATGGTCATTCGCACCTTGGACTCCGAGGTGCTAACAGCTGAACAATGGAGCTTCCACTTGTGATACAAGAAACACTTGTCAGAGTGAAGGCTACCCTTGCCACCACCTGGAGTATCCAGGTGCTCAAGGGTAAAATTCACCTGACAGTGGATTTTGACAAAGAACCTGAACCGCCGTCCTTGGAGAGGTGTAGCACCTTTCGTGAGGGGATTTCCCCCCACACTGGTCACCCTCCTAATGACACGGACAAACTGGATAAAGACCGCAGGAGCAATACAGCCACCACCAAGAAGATGAGGAAGAGAAAGAAGGGACCCTCCACCAGACGACGAGATGCCCGCCGAACGACAGAGTTCCTGGAGAAGAAGAAGAAGGAAAAGAAAGAGAAGGAGGCAAGTGAGGGTGTCATAGATGCAACACCTGTCACCCCTGACCAACTCTTGTCCAGCTCGGCACCCCCTTCCCAGAAGGAGGGTCCGGAAGACTGTGGGTCGTCAGGTGACAGATCAATCTCTAACCCATCTGACTCTTCATCCGAAGAGGAGATGGAGGAGGAAGATCTGTCTATGGTGCAGGAGTTGTCCCAGATGACGCACCTTCCACCCCTCCAGCTCTTGCTTCTCCGGCTTCTTCGGACCAGGAGTCCGACCAGGAGAGCTTCCCGGAGTCCTTGGAGGCATTGCTTGGGGAGGAGATCCAGGACGACACTACCCGAGCTAGGTTCCAGGATAACTACAACTTCTATGTCGAAAGGAGATTTCCAACTCACTCAATCAGGACAATCCTCGTTATTAACCTTAAAGACTACAGAAAATCTCAAGAAACAGCAGCTAGGATCAGGCCGTTCGTTGCCAAGGAAAAACCTACTCTTCCTCCAGATCCAGCAACGCCACCAACATCAATCTCTCTGACACATCCTCCTCCTACCAAGAAAAACAGCAGGAGACATAGACACCGCTGATCACCCTTACTCTTTCCCTCCTTTACCATGCTCAGAAATAACACAAATATTATACAGTTAAATGAGGGTCGAAAGGGGTTTGCGGCCCTAAACCGTCCCTGCACGCCTTTGGCACGCGAAACCATTCCGTCCGGGTCAGTGGTATGTTTGTGTTAGTAATTAATGTTCACGTAAGCTACCATTATTAATGTCTGAATGGCTTATTATTGTGCAGGCTTCCCTTTCCCTTTATTTCTGTGGACTGGTGTGTGCAATGATGTCCACACATGCGTTTAGCAGGTAATAAAAATCATCATCAGCAACATCTTAATTAAAGAAATATTGGGTTGAGCCCAACGCTCCATTAAATTTTTGATGATTAATTAGTGTTTGGAATCAAATATAATTGCACCAGTGGAAATATTGCCCAAATATGGAAAGTGACCAGAGGCTGTACTGTACAACACTACTGCATTTGATTATATTTTACATGAACACCACTTCAAACAAACACTGATATCATCAATGCCGAATGATTTGTTTTTCTGTTGAGAGGTAGTGAACAGGCATGTCAACCGGTACTGCCGGTTCCCTCATGCAACAACCGTTACTGGTACCGAGGCTTTTGTCCCGCCGGTACCGGAACAAAATTATTTTATGCGGAAATTCCTAACTGAATGAGGGTAAACAGACTGATAATTGTGTATGGCACACTTGCATGACATACTTTCAACTTATTTGTGAATAAACATATCAAAACACTTTAAAAGCCCCTGTTCTGTCTGCACAGCGACCTCGATAAGGTCAACCATTTTGACTTTTCAAACAAAGCATCAAAGACAATGAAAACACCATCATTGGTTACTTCAAAGAAATTATTCTGTGGCGACATCAAAGTAATCATAAAGCACGATTTTCGTGCTTTATGATTACTTTGATGTCACCACAGAATAATTGTACAATGCCATGTTTGTCTTTGTGATCTTGGGGACTGGGTCAGTTTAAATACGAATTTCTCCCATTTGATTGTGATATGTCACCCAATTGTTGACTTGTCTCGGTACTGGTACCGGTTTTGGCGGGACAGGCTCTATCCCGTCCCGGAACTGGCGATACTTTGACACGCCTGGTAGTGAATCATTTCAGCCCTAGTAAATTATAGTATCCAGACTTGTATTTTTTAACTAAACATACTCTAAGAAAAATTTATTTATTTTCTGGAATAAAAACATAATGTAGAGGAAAAAAAAGTATGAATTTTCTGGTTACAAGTAATAGTGCAACAGACTTACCTATCGTTATCACAGTAGTAACCTAAAACCTAAAAAAGATAAATAGACAGAATTATTATTTTCTTGCACATGTAAGAACAAGATCCTTCTATGAGCAGGTGCATATAACTTCAATGCAGTACTGAAGTTACTTGGGCCAATATAAACCAAAGGCTCAAGTGAGCCTAAAATATTCACATGGTTCAAGTTATCCACAGGGAATGATTGGCATGTGAGAAGATTGAAATGGGGAAAACAAAATCATTTTCTTGATTTATTCAGAGAGTGTTAGCATTGTCTTGAGGAATAACAGTATTTTTTCATCCAGTTTTATTTTACTACTCATAATACAGTACAAGTCAAAATAAGTTGCAGGATACAACTATAATCTATGTATCTTTCTCCTCATACACTGATAAGACCAGAAGCTGACATCATTTTCTGGAAAGCTCTCACTGAGAGCTTTCCAGAAAATGTTGTCAGATTCCGATCTTATCAGTGAAGGAGCAGCACTACACTTAGTTTATTGTGGTTATGCAGCCCTCGCAATTCAGAAATTTCTGCTTCGGCAGCCCTTTGCCGTAGCGAATTTTGTGTGCTTCGGCAGTTACTACGGTATTTTTTGCAAGTCAGAAATGCAGATGCCGAAGGCATCTGCAGCGAGTGCCGAAGGCACGAGTGCTCTAGGTGGGGTCTGGGGGGGGTTTTCCCCCAGGAAAATTTTGAAGTCTGCTATTAAATGGAGCCTTCTGGTGGCTTTTAGGCTAGGAATCCACGTTATATTTTGGATAACAAAATCAGATTTTTTACATGAATCCGCTCCTAAAAATGTGACGGTGATGTGTTCGGTCGATTTGTCTGGATTTGCACTGCAGTTTGCGATCAAAATTTGCTGGACTACAATACTGAATGAATGAATTTCTCCTGACCTGAATTGAATAAAGAGCATTTTGAAATTACTTCTTTAAAAAAACATGCTGTTTGTTTACCTCGATTTATGCATATCCCCGAAGTACAGAATGAAAGTTGACCCATTTTTTGAAAATGTGGAACACAGCCTGGGAAACCCCCACACATATTTTTATATTACGGGAACGATGCGCATGTGTACGGCGCGAATTCAGTTGTTTCCGAGAGGGGTATCACAATAAACAAACCAATCACAGAAAGTTTAAGTCTGTGTAACGTTGGCTGCGGGTTTCCGTTTTTAGCTACCGGCGCATATGTCACGTTTTTTTCTCAGAACACATGAAGAAAAAAACCAAGCTCTCTGCATTGAATATAACCCTATGCTTTTTAAATACCCTTCATAGAAAGCAAGTGACAAAAAGAGTTAATACTTTATTTAATGTTTCTTTTTGTAAACATTCCGGACTTTCGATCCAAGTCTGGACAAGTCTTATGCACCGCAGATTATTTCTGCTACGGCAACCGATTGCCAAAGCCAATTGCGAGGGCTGGGTTATGCTACAACTTATTTTGACTTGTACTGTACTCTGAAGGAAATAAATTTTTATTTTAATACATTTGCTAGGTTTTCACATCTACAGTCCTGACTGACAAAGGGAAGAGTATTGGCAATAGCAACCTGTAAATAAAACAAGTCGATTCTCAAAACATGCCGGTCAATCTTATTCAACATCTTGGAAAATCACTGTACAACAATTCAAAGTTATAACTAGGGCTGGGCGATATTTCGATATACTGGTAAATACCGGTATTGAAATCGGTACCGGTTAAATATCGTCTATATTTTGGCAATACCGGTATATCGTCTGTAACGATATTGGTTAGGGTCACATGATAATAAAATTTCAACATGTAGTTTTTTCGTAAAATCGCACAGAAAGTTGCTTTGAAAATACAGGAAGTTTATCTTTCCTCATTTCGTGAACAAATGATAAACAGCGAGAGATGACGAGAGTAACGTTCTATCTCGTTTATCGACACCGACATGCAAGCATTCATGGAGAAATTATGAAATAAAAATTTAATACTTGTTTGCTAAATTTGTTTGATTATTTTTAATTAGTGAATAAATAAAGTAGCATACATCAAACAAATAGTTTGTTGTTACACGGAAAACACACCCGACTGTCACGCTGTAAAAACACGGTCACCTGCTGTTGGTCGCATTTGTTTGAACTGTAATCAGCAAGCCACACTTATCGCTTAATTCGTTGTCAGCAATCTGACACAAAAATGTTTCAAATCACACACATTCACAATTGCGAAATGTGCAACAATTTTTGTCAAATATGACAGAGGTGTGATGCCATCACTGGGAGAAAACATTGTCAGCTGGTGATTGACATCTGCAGACTATCATGAAAGTGAAGGGTGATCACGTCTTGGAGGCGTGCTTAATATCAACAGACCGACTGGCCTGACATGTGACAGATGACATTTGACATTGTCATCTCAGGAAGTTCAATTAACACAATGTGACAATTGACTGGCTCAGTAATTAAACGCTTTTCAGTCAAGAGAGGCTGGCCATGTTTTTACAGGAATTAAATTGACAAAGACTAATTTACTTGTATCCCAGATTCAGATGAAAGCCAGTAAACCCATGATGATTTTATGGCTTATTTTCGTATTAAACAATAGGTTCAATAACTTTGTAGACATGGATTATTATGGTCTTCCTTTCAAATCACTCATTTTCCCAGAGCAGTAAGTGATACTTCTATTTTTTGCTCCAAAAATATCCTTTTTATTCATGATATCCCTTGCATTTAATATGTGTTTCACACACTGCTGCACGATATACCGATATATCGCGATATTTTTTCTGATATCGTTACCGGTATTCAGATTCCCATATCGCCCAGCCCTATAACAGTTATAACACTTCTGATCTACAAATTTCATATGCTACAAACCAACAGAATTTCAGTGTAAGATATTCTCCATAAGGTCATTCGGGACATTAACCTTCAGGTTCTGGTTCAATTCATAATCAAGCCATTTTGTAATCAGTCCAAAGCAAGTAAATTTTTACTCAAAATCAGGGTCAATTGCTAATCAGGTCAGAGGTTGCCCCATAATCAAGAAATGAATTCAACACAATTCTCATCTTAGTCGGTGGGAATTATGTGCCAATGAATTATTTTTACATTTTTCTTTTGTTTATACATGTACAATGTATATAAGTGACAACTTATTTTCTTTGTTATCTTTAGCAGTGATTTCACTTTTCTGTATTCTAGAGATAAATTTAGCATTTATTCTATTATATCTTGTTTGACAGAGTTCCATGAGCTCTGTCAAACAAGATATAATAGATTAAATGCCTGTACTGGATGTACTGAGGCCAAATAGGTCTATAAACAAAGGAAAACTGGGGAGAGTCAGGGTAATTTCTCGACAGGTTACAATATTTTTTATTCAATTAACAGGAGTTTACTCTATAACCTATATTCAATTAACAGGTCAAATTTGTACTGGAGGTATGGTAAATGATATTGTGTTGGGAAATTATATTCAATTAACAGGGTTATTCAGTTAAGAGATATCCAATTAAGAGTGCTCCACTGCATCTACAAGGGCCATTTATGGGACCCTTTCCATGGGCATGATCCTTCCCAATTCTCAACCCGAAATTTTCCAATCTCAGTTTCTGTTCAAACAAAAATTTAATGCACAATTGGTGCATTGAAGTGGGTACAGTAGTCACAATGCCTAAAAAAAAAACCCACTGGTCTTCTGAAGCATTATGACCACCCAGTTTGGGATACCAATTGTACACTGAAATTAAATTGCTTACCTGACGAAGTCTCTTAATTCAAAGGCAAATGACAGGTTCTTCTTTAATAGTTTAACCCTTTACCCAACGCAGACGATATCAAAATTTATTATTTTAAATATCATCTTTTAAAATTTTTCAAAAAATGTCATCAAAACGAGCTGGTTCCAATGAGGGGTCACATGATATGGTTTTGTTGAAATTTTTTGGAAAAGTTAAAAAATTTATAGTAATTTCTATATTTTTTATACTTACCAATGACCCAGACATAGCTGGTGCTAACTCTTAAAATATAGGGCCAAACACAAATTTTGCCCCCCAATCCCCAAAATTTGCATCTAAAACCAAAGAAAACATGTCCTGAATGGCCCTCCACACTTCACCTCTACTGCGCATGCGCAGTGTCAAGGACGTTCCGAAATTGGCGCCATTAATCATTCTAATAACCAGTGCCTGGTAAGCGCTATGTACTCAGCGGGGAGGCAAGAGTTCCCAACTCCTGGGAGGGCCATCCCCGTCTGGGTCATTGGTAAGTATAAAAAATATAGAAATTACTATAAATTTTTTAACATTTTTATACTGTACCAATGACCCAGACATAGCTGAAGAGTAAAAAGGCTGGAGGGCCAAGGACATAGAGCAAGATGGAATACGCTCAATAATATAAAATAGAGTCATCCCCTGCAGGGAAAAAGAAGTAATAGGCCTTACATGTATCTTTCTTATTTATGATAAATTAGAAAGATACAACACCTTCCAAAATTGAGCATCATACATCCATGTACTCTATTAATATCCAATATAATCCTTATACTAATAATTTTTAAAGTAAGCCAATAAATAAAGTAAGTCTAGAGAATAGAGACTCTTATACTCCTTAAAAGTGTTTGAGGATTGCATAATCATGTCCGTTGACACATGCAATATTCAAAAGCTATACTTTAAAAACTAAGACTTGAATGAATTTTAAAACATAAACTTCTCACTAAACAACCATCCCAATAACAGCTCAGAATTACTAACTCCGGAGGAGGTATCCCCTTGTTTTCATAGTAAAACAGGTGACCCAAGGGAACACCCTCCCCCCCCCCCCCTTTTTCTTGCCCTGGGTCAAATAGCCCAGGGCGAAGAGGGCAGCAGAACGGAGTCACTGCCGAAACAGACAGTCTACCTAGCTATAGTAGCAACTGTTAAGTGAATGACATTCTGAGCAGTCGATAATAGACCTAACAATGGAGGCCTCCAGAAATGGACTCGATATTTCTGAGATAAAAATTCATGAATGTGGATGGCTGAGTGCAATGAGCAGCCTTCAAAATCTATAATAGCGACACAATTAATGTAAGCCCAAGATGTAGAAGAACTCTTACTTCATGAGCCGAAATCTTAAGCACAACTGCTGAGTCAATGATATACCATAAGCAGTACCAATAGTTAATAGAATCCATTAGCAATAGAATGGAGCATAACGTCCTTCTACTAGGCATCAAAGACAGAAGAAGCTTACGCCCGTAGTAATAAACAGATATCTGTTTATAAATACATAAACTCTAACCGGAGAGAGTAAAGGCCTATGCCCGTACGAAGACGGAAGGACCTTAATAACAATAGGTTCCGGATATTAGGAGCCTAACTCTTATGCAAAAATCCAACCTAAATAGTAAAGGAAGTAGTGATTCCGAAACTACGAAAGTGAAAATCATCCATCGATAGTGCATGAAACTCACTGACTCTTCAGTAAAAGAGAAACCAACAGAATTACTGTCTAAAAGGTCAGAATTTGAAAACTACTGTTTCCAGAGGCTCAAATGATTACTTAGCTAAATACGAACCGAAGTTAAATTCCATATAGGAATTTAATCTAAAGATTCTAAGTCTATTTATCAAAAAGTTACTAACTGACTCAGATAAAGAGACATAAGACTCAATTGTAAACTATCCTAGAGTGCATAGGTATGAGGTAACATAAACCTATAACCTTAATAATAACAGGCTGCAGTAGATCTTGTCAAACAAGTATACTAAAAAGTTGCAATGAGTAGAATGGAGGGATCAACAATATGAACATAATGATCCCTACACCAACGACGGAAGAGCCTCCACTTTAGCCGCATAGAATAGCGAAGAAGAGGATCTCCTATAGTAAGAAATCGCGTCCAAAGCTCGTCCAGTACAATGCATACAATGCAATACGGACCACACAACGGAATACATGAAGGTTGCGACCTTGCGGGTTGTGATAAAGATGACACGATTTACCCAGCGAAAAAAGATCCGCTCATTGAGGAAGATTTCACGTTAAGTCCCACAGTAGACAACAGAGTAAATTACCCATGGTCTCTGTGAAGATAGAGATGCTATCAACAGAAATGTATTGTGGTTGTTTATCTTAGCAATACCTGCTGAAACAACAGCGCCGGAGGATACGCGTATCCTATCATTTCATCCTATAGATCAATAGAGCGTTAACAACATTAGCTCAGAGATCCGGACAAGCCAACACATACGTCTGCAATTGATTAGCAAGCTGTGTCGTAAATAAATCATCATTGGGCGCTCCCATAGATAGCAAATCTGATTGAATACTTGTTTGTTGAGAGTCCATTCTGACAGCAACAAGCGACCCCTAAGTGAACGGGAGTCAGGTAAAACAATCAGACGACCCGGAATATGACAGACCAAAACAGAACTTGGTGTACAATAACCAACAGACGGATTCTTTCCATTAAATTGAATAACGGAAACGAATGAGTGCCTCCCTGGTTCCGGAGATACGCCACTACTGTCGAATTAACGGACAGGATTTGGGCATGCGTTTCTGAATAATGTTCATGCAATGACATAAAGCAAGCCTAAAAAAACATTATTCCGCGGAAGATAATTGGTTGCTAAGAGACTGCGGAACCCAAAGACCCTGGCACTTCGAATCCGTTGGGATGAATATTATATCCCAATCTGTTTGACTGGCAACCGTCATAACTGCAACAATCGGGTCCGGCAACTGCAGTGGCACTCTCTGAGTCAACCACCGAATGTTTGCCCCAGTCTGAATCTCTTGTAACACTAGATAGACAAGAGAATGTGTAAATCGAGCAATTCATGGATTGCTGAAAAGTTGCCGTCGAAGAGAAGCTTCTCCGAGAACGAAGCGACTCTGAGAGAGTTCTTAACCTTACTATCCACGCACGTGGATGTAGCTAGGGCTGCGTCACGTCTAACCAACTCCAATCAGCCACTGAAGGGCGGAGTTATACGTGAACAAACTACTGCCCTCAAAAGAAATCACATTGAGAATAATATCCCGTAAATCTTTTCTTGAAGACGTAATGACAATGCCTCAGTAAGGTGGATTACGTATGATAAAGCGTCTAAGTTAAGTCTACTAGACATCATTGTCGTTTCCAACATTGAAGTTGGAAAAGACATAGACGGCGAAAAAGAATATTTCCAGTCTATTCGTATAAATGATAAAACGGCAGAAATGAGCAACGCGGACAAGAAACTAAACTATCATGCTTGGTAGCAGACTTGTATGCATATATAGCGTCGAAAAATAAAACACATGTTGTAATGAAATTATTGGACTGCGTCGGTAAGTCAGGGACAATGTCCCTGAACCGATCCAAAATTCCGAGTCCAATGACGCTATAAGTCTCTTATCCAACATCGCAGCAATGTAATCCGAAATAACAATCACTGGAAGATGATGCCAGAAGATATGAATGGCAGCTTCCGATACTATGAAAGAGAAAACTCGAAATCTTTCGAATCCCTTTCGCCATCCTGTCGGACCCTATAAAGCGTTCGGTCGTCCGTACCTGATGCAACCGCGGACCGCACCGACCCAGCGTCGTCGGATAATTCCTGATTCGACCAAGAAACTGTCAATTGCTGGGATGCTGCGAAACAACTGTGCTAACTCGGATAGCACGTCCGTCACTGAGGCCTGAGGAGAAGCGGTCCTACAATGCATTGCCGCTGGAAGCTCCATGATCGTTACCCCGTGCATACTACCAATATGCGAGCGAACGGAGTGTATAGGCCTCGTGTCCCTTGGCTACCGGATGACGTGACCTATTCGCCGTGGAATCACTGAATGACGAAACTGATCGGATACTCGAGGTCACGTAGCCAATGTGCGGTCGTGTGCCCTGATCTGAGGATGAGGAAGCATTTTGGACAGTCTCTCGGACTGTCAATATAACGGAGCGTCCCGACCGACAGACATATGCTCCGAATGTAAAATATCTGAACCACAACATGCGGTCCCCTATGTTGTTGGACGAGAGAGGGACCTCTCTCGCTCACAGCCCGGACGGACCTGGACAAGCCAGGAACCGGACTAACAGGCTTCCTCCGATCTGTCCTCAATCTGCCGTCACTGGGTGAGTACTAAAGTAAATAAAGTGCTTGCATCACCCAAATCTCCTTCCTAGACCGCAACGGACGAACCCGGCAGCCGAACCATTCGATGAATGCACGCTACACCGGGTGAGCTAGCGAATGTCACTCCGTAGGCGATAGACATATTCCATGAGCACTTATTGCCGCTAGCTCTTCAATAACTATGACGACAGAGGCACACTTTTGAAAGACATCTCCGTAACTTTGCGAACAAGAAACCAGAAATGCTTGGTTATAGCAAGCATATAATAATAATATATATAGCGTCGTTCAATAATTCGAAAGTTTGGGTGACATTATTGGACTATGTCGGAACTGAGGGACGATGTCCCTGAACCGAACCAAAAATTTCTAAGTCCACCGACGCTATCAGTTTCTTATCCGGCATCGCAGCATTCTGGTCCGACGAAAGAAGCTGTAGAAGACCAAGTCAGATGACATACACAACAGCATATGTTGTTCCGAAAGGGAAAGCTCGAAATCCTCCAAATCCCTTTCGGTATCCCGTCGGACCGGATGAAATTTTCGGACGTCTGTACCCGCTTCCGCGGAGCGTCCCGAACCAGCATCGTCGGATAAAAAATATGCGACAGATTCAGTTGATGCTGGGATGCTGCGATAAACTGTGCTATTTAGGAAAGCACGTCCGTTCCCGAGGCCTGTGCAGTAGCGGTCTTACGATGCATTGCCGCCGGAAGCTCCGTGTACGTTGACTCCCGCACACTTCCTATGCGAACGTCCGGAGTCTGCAGGCCTCGTGTCCCTGGCTACCGGATGGTGTGACCTGGTCGCCGATGATTCTCTGACTGGCGAAGCTGACTGGATATCCGAGGTCACGTAGCCAAGAGCGGTCGTGTGCGCTACCATGAGAATGAGGAAGCCTTATTGACAGTCTACTCCGGACTGACTATATGTCGGAGCGTCCCGAGCGACGGACGTATGCTCCGAATGCGAAACATTTTGTACCACAACATCTGGGGCCAGATGTTGTTGTACGAGAGAGGGGCCTCTCTCGCTCGCCGTCCAGATGGACCAGAACGAGCTATGAACCGGACTAAAAGGCTTCCTCCGTTCTCCCTCTGATCCACCGTCACTGGGTGTGCATTTGGTTGATTTATAGTGCTCGCATCACCCCAAAATTCCTTCTAGACTGCAACGGACGAACCCGGCTGCCGAACCATTCGGTGAATGGACGCTACACCGGGCGAGCTAGCGGACGTCAAAGGCCGTCGAACCTACTAGGGTCCTCTTAGGCAATTGGCGTATTTACATGAGCACTTTTCCGCTAGCCCTTCATTAATTGTGACGACGGAGGCACACTGTTGGAAGACATCACAGATACATCACCCTAATCTTGATCGTCTGAAATAGAAATTGATAAAGTAGAGTGACCCTGCGGGGAAAGGACCGGAGTGTCCAATTCCCCAACAACATACCGTGACATACGCTTCCCATATTGTCATCGAAATCATACGATACAGAACAGGAGTTAATGCGAGTACATTGACCACATATAGAATGATTATAAAAGTCAGAGGAAGACTTCCTCTTATTACAATTGATCAATATCCTTTCAATGTGAAAAGAAAACAAGTCCTGGTACTCGCACTAACCCCTGGCAATCAAAATACATAATAATAATATGATCCATTAATATAGAAAAAATAATTGAAATCAAAATATTTTGAAAAAATATTTTTTCAGAACAGCCCAAGTTTCTGAAAAGTAATGTTGAGCCCCAATGGATCCCAAGCCTAAGTGTGGACAAAAATTTTAAAAATATTTTAAACAATTTATTCAACACTTACGAACAATAATAATGTATCTAGTTATGATTAAAATAACATCAAGATATTATTTTCCAGAAATCCCCCCCTCACACAGAGGGCTGTTGTAAATGTAAACAATGAATGTAAAAACACTAAAATAAGACTCCAGGCACCCAGGCCCGGAATCAGTTACCAAAAATACACTATCTGATGCAAAACAGAGACTTCCAGGGAAGAAACTGCAGAACATCAGATGGTAGATGCAGAACACAACGCCTAACCACCCGTAGGTGAAGACGTAAACATGGGGAAAAGAACAGAATTCATTCTGTTATTCAGCTAAAACTCCCAAGAAAATTTAGTAATAATAATTACAAAAACTATGCCAAAAGCATGGGAGAATAGCAAGGGGGGACTTAAAGGACAGGGAGAGAGGAAAACACTGAAAAATCAGTGTAACTAAATAATCAGAATGACAACAAAATGGCTGCTGCCTCGAGAATAGGTAACTTAACATAATTTCATTAAAAAATTTTAAGTTACAGCCCTGATAATATTCTGTCACACATTTTTCCTCTCCTCCTTCTCTATCCTCCTTAGAATCACCATTTCACTAATATTTATGTGTCTGGCATCATTTAAACTGAGATTTACAAGCACAAAGATCAGTCAGATGTTAACTGATGAAGGGCCAAACTTAGAATGATTAATGGCGCCAATTTCGGAACGTCCTTGACACTGCGCATGCGCAGTAGAGGTGAAGTGTGGAGGGCCATTCAGGACATGTTTTCTTTGGTTTTAGATGCAAATTTTGGGGATTGGGGGGCAAAATTTGTGTTTGGCCCTATATTTTAAGAGTTAGCACCAGCTATGTCTGGGTCATTGGTACAGTATAAAAATTAATATTTTTTCAACTGCTGAATTTGCATATTACGCGGGTGGATGCGGCCGATTCGTTGGGTAAAGGGTTTAGAACAGTTTATTTAATAGAGACTGCAGAGACTACGTGAACATGATTCCATATGACTGGTTGTTATTACTTGACAGTTGCTTGGCAGTTCTCTCCGGGTACTCCGCCTTCCTCCACCCATAAAAATGGCAGATACGAGGTGACCCTAGCTGTCAAAAGTGTTGTTAAACCCCCAATAGATAAATAAACAAATTACTAAATAAAATAAGAGGACCCACGGGGCCTGAAGTGCCCATCTTGAACAGAACACAATTTAAACAGAGTCCAAGAATGAGTCTACATTAAGCAAGCCATCTCCATAGGCTACACAGTCAATCCTGGAGTCCTTCAGGAGTGACAAAAATAATCTGGGCATCATGCCTTTTCTTCAGTTGATCATAAAGTAAAATGTAGAGCTCCCCTATGAAAACCCTTGATACAACCTATGTGGATTAATCTTAGTACTTCTAGAGGGTACTGAATACAAAATTTTTAATTCTTCAGCAAAATGGCCAATTCCGACTCCCATAGAGAGCCCAAATATTAACCCAGGCTCTTGATTTGAACACAGTTAAATGTGATTTCCCTAGAGGTGTTGTGTACCGAATATGAAAGCATTCTGACTGTTGGATCTGAAGTAGAGAAATTGTAAAGAAATTTCTTCGAATTGCACTAAGTTCAAATTTGAGCTGCCATAGCGAGCCCAAATATTAACCTATGGATACGATTTGAAAAAACTTGAATCTGCCCCCACTAGAGATGTTGTATACCAAATGTGAAAGCATTCTGACAAGTGAATCTGAAGAAAAAGATTTTTGAAGAAATTCCCTCATATTGTACTATGTTAAATTTCATGTTCCCATATGGAGCCCAAATATTAACCTAGGCACTCAAATTGAACAACCTGGAATCTGACCCCCCTAGAGATGTTGTATACCAAATATAAAAGCATTCCGACTAGTGGATCTGAAGAAGAAGATTTTTAAAGAAATTTCCTCATATTGCATTAAGTATAAATTTGGGCTACCATAGTGAGCCCAAATATATACCTAGGGATCTGATTTGAACAAACTTGAATCTGACTCCCATAGAGATGTTGCATACCAAATATCAAAGCATTCTGACTGGTGGATCTGAAGAAAAGATTTTTTTAAATTACCCTCCATACTGAACAAAGATAAAATTTGGGCTTCCGTAGGAAGCCCAAATATTAACCTTGGGACTTGGTTGGAACAATCTAGAATCTGACCCTCATAACAATGATGTATACCAAACATTAAAAGATTCTGACTGGTGGTTCTGAAGAAGAAGATTTTTAAAGAATATTCTCCATATTACCCATTGTTAAAACTTCGGGCTCCTGTAGAAAGCCCAAATATGAACCAATGAGCTTTATTTCAACAAACTTTTATCTGACCCCCCTATGAATGCTGTATACCAAATATCAAAAGATTCTGATGATTGGTTCTGGAGAAAAGATTTTTTTTAAATTGTTGCAAATATGCTGACTCAGCATTTTTTCAATGCCAATTACAGAACACCCTAACATAACCGATGGCAATTTTTTTTTACCAATCAATTCTACTGGTCATAAGGATACTTCATACCAAATAACAACTCTCTGTTCCGTGGGGTTTGGGAAATATGGGCGTTTGAAAATATTTCTATTTTTAGCTACCAGGGTTCCCAGGGGATGCGGGAATTTTGTTTTTTTGCATGGGTCAAGTACTTATGACCCAATACTACCACAAACCAAATTTGATTCATACCGGACCATCGGTTCAGAAAATAGAAATTCTGTACGGGACCAAATATCTTACCCTTTCTATTACAAAGCCAAATATTAGTTCACGAACTTCGTTTGAACAAATTTGATTCTACACCTCATATGGAAGCTCCATAGCAAATATCAAGTCATTGTACACACTGGTTCTTGAGAAGAAGATTTTTAAAATATTTTGGAGCATTTTCCCCCACTCCCTCCCTATGGGGCTGGGCATGTTGAGTTGAACAGAAATGAAATGTCCCTTTGGGACCATCACTCACACAAACTTTCACTTGAATTGGCCCAGTGGTTTTGGAGGAGAAGACCAAAACATGATGTTGACGGATGACGGACGGAGAGCGATGAGATTAGCTCAGCTTGACTTTGTCAAGATGAGTTAAAAACTTACTTGTAGTGTACATGTACATGCTGGTGTTTAGGTAACAGTCTAAATGTTCTCTTAATTCAAACAAGAAATTTCTTAGTCTTTGTATGTTTCTCCCCTCCAAAACAAATTCCAAATTTGAGACCCCATGATGCAAATTTTCCTGATGGCATGAGCCCCGGACCCTTTCCCCAAGAGGGAAGAAGAATCCCTGTGTTCATTGTCAGAAGTTTATTTTAGAAACAAGTTCTGTAGGACAGCAGTTCAACAAAATTGTAACTTGTGACCCCTCAATGGAAAAAGCTCAACATGTCTGTTCCAATGAGGGGTTATAATGAGGGGTTACATGATACGGTTTTGCTGAAAGTTTGGAAAAAATTGAAAAAATAATATTTAAAACTAGAGAATTGTAATTTGTTGGACAAATGACGGGCTTTCCCAACTATTTAATGTGAAAAGGCAGACAGCAAATAGAAAAGCAATGTGTTTGAAATTACCCCTTTCCAAAATGATAGAAAGAAAGCACCAAAATTGGCCAATTTTGTCATTTTCAAATGATACGCTTTTTATAGCAATCAGTGTCCTGGAAGGTTAAATGTGAGACTACATGTAAAACATGAACAGCAATGTTCCTCTACATGTGCAAAACATTTTTTGGCAAACAGTTAGTTACTTTAATAGTCATTTCTGCGGAATAGATTTGTGTGGGTTTGGATTTAATGACAGGAAAAATTAGTATACATGGAGAATGCAGTAAATGTAAGGAAACTGAAAGGTTTTTTCTGGATAATGCTATCAAAACATGTGTTGGATTATGTGTGACACCAAAACAGAAAATTTGTTTCCTTATAACACACAATACAAATATGCAAAGGAAAATTGACTATTCCAATCTCACCCAGGGAAACTGGTTACAGAAAAGTAGAAATTAATCGGAAAATACATTTTGTCTGATGGTACTCACCTTTGTACAGCAAAAACTGGTATTGGATAAAGCGGACCACAAAAACATTAAACGCAAAATTTGTTCGCCATTGACTTTTGATGCAGTTATGGAAAGCACAATGAGCTATTTCTTCTTGTTTCTGGACAAATGAGTACAGAAATTTGCAACGTACACTGAAAATCAATTTTTTTTGGACAGTAGTATTCTTTAAGTGGCCAAAGCATATGTTGGGTTAAGCCCCAGATCATAACTTACAACAACATATTTATTAATTTTTTTTTATCTTTTCATGGGGAACATTTTGAGAAAATATGCCTTCAGTGCTGAGAAACCTGCACGTAAAAGTTGGTGAAAATAACAATTATTCTGACAGTACCCTTATGGGAGTCTCAAATCTGCCAAGGGTTAAACTTTTAATAATAACATATAAAATAAAATATGTCATACTTTGACTGCTGCATGAAGCCATAGAAAACATTCAGAGCTCAATCAATTAGAAATGGAGTAAATTGTCACTTAAACTTATCAAATTCTGAAAAATGAAAAATTTCATAGTAAGGCCTAAAAAAATGAAAAATCTGTTTCTCAGGCCCTCCCGCATGGTCCTTTTGGCTGCCGCATGCTCTCTTTTTATAACCAATTTAAACTTTAAAAAAATTAAAATTAAATGGTTTATGTCTGATATTTTACCCAAGTTAAAACAATTGAGGAATTTGGCCCTTGAATGCAAGAAGGCTTTGCAATGCTAAAGCATTGCAAAGCCTTCTTGCACTCAAGGGATGAAATACACCACCACCCATGCTATTCTGTAAATTATGAGGCCTAAAACATGAACCAAGAACATGAACTTTTGATGGCAAAGAAGTAATTACTGAAATAAAAAATAAAATAAAAAACCGCTCACCAGCATGTAATTTCACAAATAATGGCCTGAGAAACAGAAGATCTACTTTGTGTGGCCTAATTTGTATATTTTTATACTTACCAATGGCCCAGACATAGCTGATGCTAACTCTAAAATATCCAGGGCCAAACACAAATTTTGCCCCCCAATCCCCAAAATTTAATGTCCCACGTGGCCCGCCATACATTTGACATCTACGTATGCGCAGTGTCCAGGAAGTACCGAAATTGCAGCCAAATATCATTCCTACTACATTGCCTGCTAAATGTTATAATCAGTGGCGGAGGTATGGGTGCCCACTCATGGAAGGGCCGTCCCCATCTGGGCCATTGGTAAGTATAAAAAAATATACAAATTACTATGAATTTTTCATATTTTTACACAGTAACAAATGGCCCAGACATAGCTGAATGGTAAATTGGTTGGAGGGCCTAGGACACAAAGGAAAATCCGATTACTCAATCACTTCTAACAGATTATCTCCTACAGGAGAATAGGAGAGAATGGAATTACATATGTCTTTCATATTTATTTAAAATATGAAAGACATAACTCAATATACATTCTCCATTTAATGCCAGCATAACCCATTATGCTAATTTCATGAAGGGAAGCCAATATATAAAGATAGTCCAGAGAATGAGACTCTTTATACTCATTTAAAAGTGTCCGAGGATTGTATATTAACGCTCGTTTGACACGTGACATATACAAATGCTTCACACCGAGCTACACTTTAAAAATATTACATAAATGACATCATAATTGCTTCCACTGAGCTTATACATTAAAACCATCCCAGTACCGACTCAGAGCTACTGACACCGGAGAAGGTCTTCCCTTGCTTTTCACTTTAAAGCCAGGTGGTATTAAGGGAAAACCGTCCCACCACAACCCTTCCCCTTGTTCTGGGTCACACAACCACAGAACGAAAAGGCCAGCAGAACAGCGCCAGTGCTGGAATCGGAAAGCCTAAATAACTATAGATGTAATCATTTAGTGGATGACATTCTGAGCAACAGATAGAGGACCTAAACTTCTAAGGTCACCCGAGATGGACTCTATATTTCTAAGGTAAAACCTAGTGAATGTAGAAGGCTGTGTCCAGTACGCAGCTTTCATGAGATCAGTTATGGCTATACTGTGAGAATAAGCCCAAGAAGTAGACAGCACTCTGACTTCATGCGCCGAAATCTTATTAACAGAACGCTGATCTGAAGAAAGATTATCATAAGCAATACGTATTGCTAATTGAATCCATCTAGCTATAGACTGAACAGAAATATCTTTTCTGTTTGGTACTAATGACAGAAAGAAGCGTTTCTTCCTTTCCTAATAAAATCAGATTGGCGTTTATGAATGCGCATAGCCCTGACTGGACACAATAAAGGTCTACGGTTGTCCGTAGAAGGCAGAGCCCTTATGATAATTGGCTCTGGCCTTACATCAGGAATCTGACTCTTAGCCAAAAATCCCACTTGAGTGGTTAAAGTGATGGTATTTCCAACACTGCGGTAGTGAGATTCATCCACAGATAACGCATGGAGTTCACTAACTCTTCTAGCGGATGCAAAGGCTAAGAGAAATGCAGTTTTATAGGTCAAAAATTTGAACTCTACAACATCTAACGGCTCAAACAGAGCTTCTTTGAGCTTCAACAGAACCCAAGCTAAATTCCACTTCGGAATTAATCTGAGAGTTCTAGGTCTATTAATCGAGAAGTTTCTAATGTGCATAAGCGTCTGATAGCATAGACCTATAGCCCTTAATAGTGATGGGCTGCAGTTTGAGAACGTCAAACAAGTAGACCAGAAAATTAGCAATGTCTGGTATGGATGGATCATAAACGTCTATGGACTGATATTTACACCAACGGAGGAAAACCTTCCACTTTGCTGCATAATTCAGCGAAGAGGAGGCCCTCCTACAGTCAGAAATAGCGTCCACTGCTCGTCCTGTAAAACGCTTGCCGTGCAAGAAGGACCGCACAATGGAAATACGTGAAGGTTGAGACCTTGCGGACTGTGATGCAGCACGCGTGACTTCCCCTAATAAAGAAGGTCCCATGGAGGAAGCTTCCGGGGAATGTCCCATAACAGACACCTGAGAAGATATATCCAAGGTTTCTGTGACGACAGAGATGCTACTAACAGAATCTTGAAATGGGATTGCTTGATCTTTAGCAAGATCTGTTGAATTAACGGAGTAGGAGGATGTGCGTATCCTATCATTCCGTCCCATGAAATCGAGAGAGTGTCTACTGCATACGCTCATGGGTCTGGACATGGCGACACGTAAGTCTGCAACTGATTGTTGTGATGTGTCACAAATAAGTCTATCATTGGTTGATCCCACTGGTAGCAAATCTGTCTGAACACTAGCTTGTTAAGAGTCCACTCTGAAGGCAACAGGCGACCTTTCCGAGAGAGCGAGTCTGCTAATACGTTCAGACGACCAGGAATATGACAGAAAGACAGTTAAACATGATGATTTAAGACAAACAGAAGGATTCTTTCCGTTAACTGGTATAACAGAATCGAATGCATGCCTCCCTGGTTACTTATGTACGCTACCACTGTCGAGCTGTCCGACAATATTTGAACATGAGCATTCTCTATAATGTGAATCCATTGTTGTAACGCTAGCCATATTGACATCATTTCCTTGATGATTATGTGTTTAACTAGGAACTCTGGGTCCCAAAGACCCTGACGTTTCGAGGCTGTCGGAATCAGGGTCGCGTCCCAACCGATCTGACTCGCATCCGTCATAATCGTGAAAGCCGGATCGGGCAGATGGAGCGGAACTCCTTAAGTTAACCACTGAATATCCGCCCAAATCTGAACCTTTTGTTTTACTTGGTCCGTTAAAACAATATTGGTTTCGAGGGAATGCGTCTTCACACTCCAGTTCTGAGTAAAAAATATCTGGAAAGGATGTGTGCGTAAGATCTGCGGACACTTCGCACAGCCCCATCAGTTGCATAAATTCCCTCGCTGTTAATGCATCTGAGCGTAGACAAAACCGAGCATAACAACTGACTAATTTCGCTCTGGGTAACGACAGATGAACCAGATTGTTGTGAGTCTCAAAGCTCATACTCAAGTGGATGAACGACTTGGACGGAGCTAGATCCGACTTCTTCTCATTTATGAGGAAACCGAGAAGTCGGAGAAGAAGAAGCAGACTCTGAACATTGTTCTGAAGAGTATCTTTGTTGCCGTACCTCTGAAGAATGTCATCCAAGTAAGTCGACATTACCGCAATGAGCTAGGAAATAAGACATTACCGAGTTCATTATTCGAGTGAACGCCCAGGGAGCTAGATTCAGGCTGAAGCACATTGCTCGGTACTGATAAACCGTCCCCTGAACGGCAAACCGTAGGTACTTTCTGAATGCTGGATGTACCATGACATGAAAGTACGCATCTTTTAGATCTATGCTTGCCGCATAGTCGTTCACTTGTATGCTCGCACTTACTGACCTAATGGTTTCCATATAGAACTTCGGAGCTACGATATGTTTGTTTATCCAGCTCAAGTCTATTACTGGTCGGAACGAGCAGTCTGGCTTCGGTACAAGGAACAGGTGACCGTAGAAACCTAAAGATTCCTGGTTTTCTACGACCTCTATTGCGTTTTTTTCTAGGAGAGATCTTACCTCCGAAAGGAGAGACTCTCTTTTTGAAGGATTTGGCGGAAGTTGAGTCGTCCATTGTGAACATCGTGTTAGCGGTGGTTTGGCCTGGAATGACAGTCTCAGTCCTTCCGAGATCACATTTCTCACCCACTGATCTTCTGTTATAGTTATCCAGTTTCTTTAGAATCTTGATAATCTCCCACCAACTGGAACACAATAGAGGTCCTGAACTTCACCTGTAGGACCTACGAGGCTCGCAAGAGGAGAAACCATGTCCTCCCCGTGATGAGCCTCGACCCGCCGGCTTGGGGGCGTCTGAACGGTTGCCTCGACCAGACCCATGCCCCTGACCTGAGTCGCTAAATTGACGATTATGTGAGTAATTGTAAGAGGATTTCTTATATCCTAGGCAACTCAACAATCTTTGTCCAGAACCTCCTGCTTTACTCTTCTCTGCAGGTGCGGGTTTAATTGACGTCGACTTTAAAAGCAGAGTATTTGATGCTTTCTTTGTTGCTTGGTCATAGACCAAAGAAAGCTTACCGTCAAACATATCATGTCCTGATAAGAGAGTTTTTCACCTTGTCATCTATTAATAATGTCGACGCAAGGGCACTGTAACGTCTAACTAACTCCAAATTAGCCACTGTAAGGGCGGAGTTATACGTGGTATACAGTATAGCCCTGGAAAGAACCTGTAAGGAAGAACGAACGTCCTCAAACTTCTTTCCATTGAGACGTTGTGCCATAGCTCTCGTCAGGTGATCTGCGTAAGACATTGCATCTAAATTTGCTCTATTTGAAGAAATTGTCATCTCAGTTGTATTTGAGCGAATTGTAAATGATGGAGGTAAGGCCAAATCTAGGTCCTCAGTCTGCTCATTTAAATGCAGAGGAATTCTCTGTACACCTTCCCCTACCGTTTTAAATGGACGTGTTCCAACAGATGGTATCCGAACGGAAGATGAAGAAAGAAAGCTGCCTTTTCTCTTTCCCCTAGAAAGACTGAATATAGCGTCGTTAAGGAGAGAAAAAGTATTCGACACTTGTTCTGACTGCACTGGGAAGGAAAGGACTTCCTCCCTTGACCGGATATAGCCCGCGTCTAACGATGCTAGCAGCTTTTTATGAGTAGACGCAGCAGTCTGATTCGCTGGGACAATCTCAGGAAATTATTGATGGATAAAATCCATCGCCACCATGTGTTGTTCCGAAAGGGATGGGTCCGTATCCCCCATTTCCCTTTCTGCATCCAGATTCTCCTCATGGTCCCCTGCATCTGAATGGGCAGATGACTGGACCGACCCAGCGTCATCGGATAGCTTGTGTTCCGAGACTGCCATAATTTGCTCCTGACTATGCTGGGATGGTGTGATGAGCTGCGCAATCTGCGACAGCAGGTCCGTAACCGAGGCCTGAGGAGCAGCGGTCTTTTGTTGCTTGGCCGCTGGCTGCTCCTGGGACCGTGTGTCCGAGATGGCTCTTTTCTGCGGACGTCCCATTGAACGAGACCTCGTTTCCTTTGCTACTGGATGCTGTGGCTTTTTAACGGAAGAGCGGTCCTTGCTCGACGATTCTGGCTGGATATCGGATGTCACATAGCCAAGGTGTGGCCATGTGTGCTGCACAATATCGGAGGAAGCCCTACTTACAGCCGTCCCGGCTGACTATTTGACGGAGAGCCCCAGACCGGATGCGTGGACGTAAGCTCCGATTGATGCAAGTTTCCAACTACAACATCTGGCCCCAGATGTTGTTGATAGAGAGAGGGGACTCTCTTGCTCGCGGTCCTGCTAGACCTCGCCGAGCTGACCGACGAACTTGCAGGCTTGCTCCTTTCCGTCATCGCTGGTGAGCCTGATTTGAGATTATAGTGCTCGCTCTACCCTTTTTCCTTTCCTTTCCTCGGGTGCAACGGACACACCCGGTGTCGTGGTGCCCACCGCTTCACTGGTCGAGCTAGCTGGTAACAGGGCTTTGTAACAACCGGCGCATGGTTTATTGCCCTGTCTAACATTTGAGAGCACTTTAGCCGCTAGCTCTGATTGACTATCATTATGCGACGACAGAAGCACACTATCGGACGGAGTCACGAAACCATCACCATGTTCTTGTTCCTCTCAAATGGAAACTGAAAAAGTAGAGTGACTGTGCAGTGAGAGAACCGGCATAGTCCTCTCACCGCTAACAACATACCGTGACAAACGTCTCCAACGTTTGTCATCCCAACTGACACAAGCAACACAGGAATTAGTGCGAGTACAATGACTACAAGAAACACAAAATTCAAGTGAATCTGAGGAAGACTTCCTGGAATTACAATTTGAACAATAAGCTTTCATTTTAATAAAAGATGAGAGTCAACAGTACTCGCACCAACTCCCAAAATACTGAAAAAGATACATCAAAACAATTAATCAAGCAATTTTCAAAAAAATTTGACATGAGCCCAAATGGATCCCGATAGAGCCCAAGTGTGGCCAAAAAATTTTTTTTCACTGCCAAAAATTAAGGCTACACTATCGGAATAAAGTATGTATCTTACACTAGTCCTAACATGAATAATTCATAGGAAAATGAAAAAATTTATAGTAATTTATATATTTTTTATACTTACCAATGACCCAGACTTAGCTGGTGCTAACCCAGAAATATCTAGGGTCAAACACAAATTTTGCCCCCAATCCCCAAAATTTGCTGCAAAACCAAAAATTAGAAGTCCTATCTGGCTCTCCATACATTTTACCCTCCGCGTATGCGCAGATGCCAGAAAGTCACCGAATCTGGCGCCAATAAAATCATTCTTTGTAGAAACAAGCCAAGACCAATACCGGGTCTGGACCTGCATCGCTGCATGCAACAGATCTGAAAATTAGATACACGATACAACTCATTATTATGAAGCAGCAGACCAAATATAAAATCATTCCCTTTCATAGAAGCCAAGAAAACTTTGATGGAAAAAGTGTTTCGGACGGACTGACGGACGGAGTCGAGCGGTTACTAGACCTGCTCTGCCGCTGGCGACGCATGTAAAAAGATTATAATAATTCAGCGGGGAGGTATGAGTGCCCAGTACTGCCCACTCATAAGGGGGCCATTCCCGTCTGGGTCATTGGTAAGTTTTTAAAATATATAAATTACTATAAATTTTTTCATATTTTTATACTGTAACCAATGACCCAGACTTAGCTGAATCGTAAAAAGGTGGAGGGCCAAGAACTTCCGAAATAGTAGATCAACAAAGATCAAATCCTTCAATTCATGATGAAGAAATTAGAATTTACATGATTGTCTCTTAATACCATAATAGAAGAGATATAACCTAATATGGATCCCAATAATGTAAATCCGAAATCTAAGCATAAAATCATGTTAATTAGGATGTAACAAATAAACAATTTTTGAGACCAGTCTGGACTAGGCCCTAAAAATTATTATGTCATACTGAGAATGAGAGAAAATTGCCCATAAACCTACGCCACACAATAATACTGCAGCTGATCACCGAATATAGTATGGACAAGACAGCTTCCTCAATAGTTACATACCTCATAAGGCAGAGAAGTGGACAAAATTACCCTCCCTTTTTTTTTAACATATCTTCAAAAGAAAGAGGGGAGAGCTCTGGAATCAATAAGCAGAACCCGGAAATGATATAAATAAATAACGATCATGCACTCAAAAAATTAATTCATGAATAATAAATAGTGCTTAATGCCACTTCACAAGCCAAGGCTATAGCAATGATTTTGGAAAATAACATAATCCGCTACAAAATATGCACTGCAGACGCCGTATACAGGTACGACGAAATCAGTGAGAAATCAAATATAACATATACATACAAAAGCAGGATACCATGAACAATCTCTGCAGAGAAAACACACTTCAAGATCATTCACAGGAGGGCTCTGTAATATAAATCCGGTAAAAAAACTATCCAACGTGTACTATTTGGTATCTACAACTATAACACGTGAGAATATGCGATTTAAGAACTGACAAAATAGAGACCAGGATCTAGAAAAGGAGGTAGGTATGATTAACCGGCTTCAACACAGACCACCCTCGAAATATATAATAATTTCAAGGTCCACCAAAGAGATAGCGTAATCACACATTGCGCGAGTGCATAAAAATCCAGCCTATTAATCATCTAAAAACCACTAAATGGCTATGCCGTAACTAATGAGCTCAAATAGCAGCCATTATGATGATAAAATAAGTGCATGTATATTAGAAATCAGAAATTAAATACCGGAAACAAATGCAACAGAACGCGCCATCCAACATGACCCAGGCGCAGAGTATGTATGTATTAAAATATATATACGCGACAGTGTGAGCGTGTGTGTGTGGGGGGGGGGGGGGGGGGGGGCTCTAATCGACCACACCAGCAGAAAGAGTAGGAGACTTTGTCCTAGACTCAATTCGCATATAAGGGCTCATAGCAAAAGTATAGGTATCTCTCCTATATATATTTTTTTAGGATTGTCTATACAGCCACTTGGATAGGGGTTTCTCGTCAGATTGAGTTACTGATCAGACTCAGTGGGGTGGGGGGGGGGGAATTCGAATATATGTCGAAACCTCCTCACCCACATTACTTAATCATTGCTGGTGCAGACAGCAATAATATAGTGACCATAAAGCTCTTTCACATCTGAAATACTCCGTAATGGCACTGAGAGCGGAGAATGACGTGAAGAATTAAACCTCCCTTAAAGAAGAAAACCCTCTCATGGGGAAGCTTCTGGCGAATGCTCAATAGCAGACCCCATAACCTCAATGAAATCAATAGAAACAAATGAACTGAAGGATACACATATCCTGTCATTCATTCCCATGAAAACGGCTGAGCGTCAAATGTATGCGCTCAAAAGCCTAATACTAGCGACACAAATAATGGAAACTATTATTCTCATGTGCCGAAAACTTAACTATCCTGAAGAGATCCCACATAAGATCATGTAATAGCCAAACAGAATAAGCGCAAGATATAGTCTGCGCTTACTTATGTGCTGAAATCTTAAACTGGAAGATAAAATAACCCAAGCAGTACAAATAGCTAACTGACTTATTCAACAATAGAATGAACATAAACGTCCCTTCTATTGAAAAATAATGACAAAAGAAGCGTTACTTCTCTTCTGATAAACTCTGATCTGCGTTTATAAATACATGAACGGAAAAAGAAATTTGATGATGTAACGTAAACAATGAGACATTATTGAATATGTGATTTCCAATAACTGAGGGTCCCAAGATCCCTGCATAGAGACCCTCGGACTCAGGATTGTAACGCAATATATGAGCTCAAGTCCGAAATAATTGAGAAAACCATAATATATGCCCAAACTTGACCTTATGTTAAAAGATTCTCAAAAACAAAACAGGTCAGAAGGGAAAAATGTCTACCACTCCAGTTAATAACTGGAGTAGACATGTGTGTAAGCGACCCATCGAAATAACATTCCAAGCCGCTCCACACAACTCCATCTGGCGCATAAAACTATCGCTGTTAATGTGTCAGATAACAGATAAAAGCGAGTCAAACAGCTGGTTAATTCGCTCTGTGAAGCAACAGATGAACCAGCCAAATGAATGGTGGGATACATGTATCCTATCATAAATCCCATGAGACATTATCTAGATCACAAAACAAGTGATCTAAATAATTATACTCGCTACAATTGCCGAACGTTCCTCGCTTTTGACTGAAAGATAATCATAAATAACCTAATTATCCACTTCCAGTCAAAATCGGCCGGACCAAGCTCTATAAGAGCCTCGAACCACCAGCTCAGGGGAGTCTGATCAGTAACTCAGTCTGACGAGAAACCCCTATCCAAGTGGCTGTATAGACAATCCTAAAGAAATAGATATAGGAGAGATACCTATACCTTCGCTATGAGCCGTTATAGGCAAATTGAGTCTAGGACAAACTCTCCTACTCTTTCTGCTGGTGTGGTCGATTAGATCCAACTTAAAGAGTCGAGTATAGATGCTTTCTTGTAGAATAATCCTACAATAATGAAGTTGGAAGACTAAAGCGACCTATGGCAAGTTTTCCACCTAGTCAAATGCAAAAATGAAGACACAAGGCTTCGTTGCATCAGAATAACTCCCACTTAACATTAGTTAAGACCGAGATATATATATTAGGTCTGGAAAGAATTTTAAAAGTTACAAACGATCACAAAATTCCTTTCCATATAGACGATGCGTCACAGTACTTAAAATTAAAGTACATAAGACCATGAGACTAAATTCGCTCTAAGAAATTATCTTCTCAATTGCGACCGAGAGAACAGCTAAATGATGAAGGTAATAAGGCTTCCACGTTTACACGTGTAAATGTGAACGTTTCGTTTATGGGCATTAAACGTTTACAGTTCTGGTAAACGTGTACACGGTAAAAAAATCTCCAACTTTGCAATGCAATATTTTGGTAATGCTTCAGAAAAACTGTGTACTGGTTCCGACTAGCGCCGCCGCCACAGTAACCGAACAAAATCATCTTCAAATCATGTGATATCATATGTGACACAGTCACGTGAGCCGCATGGCACGTGCTTATCTTTGGTGTTTCCTTCGAAACATGTGTGGGATGTTTTAGTTTTTTCGGATTTACATGTATATTCCCAAAGTGATACAAAATTGTTCTCGATGATTTCGTTCACTTGACATGGATTATTAATTTATTATTCACACGTGGGATGATCTTAGGATCGATTTATGGAGTTTGACAGACAGACTGGCACTTGCGTGTTTGAAAATTTGGATTCCCCTGCATGGTTTGTAGACTTTGTTTATTTTTGCGACATTGCATTCCACTCTCAAGTCCGGTATTGTCACTATTGTGTGCCATGGTAACTCGCTCCATTATTACTGTTTGAAAAAACACACGGAATTTCACCCCGAACCCACCAGAATGAGCTCAGAGACCCCGATAAATTTCAAAATTTACCTGGGGGAGAATCCCCCAGACCCCTCCCCCCCCCCTCCACCCATAGACCGTGCGACTTTGCCTTCGGCATCTGCATGCTGTGATCGTTCGTCTACGTCGTTTTTGGACGAACTGTAAATCGGCTGTCTCAATAACATAAATTGTATGCCCTGTACGCAAAGATATGATGAACTTACTGTGTATTATTACACACTTCTATCAAATATTGACTACTTGCATTGTTACTGTTAGTACGTGTAAACGTTTCCGTTTCGTTTACAGACAGTCGTTTAAACGTTTACAATTTTGTCTAAACGTGGAAGCCTTAGAAGGTAAGGCTAAAACTAGGATCTTAGCCTGCTCAATCATCGCAGAGGAACTCTCCACATCTTCCCCTGTTGTTTTTAAAAGTATGTGAACAATCACAAACGATTAAAAACACAGAGGAAGAAGATAAGAAACCGAATTACTTTTTCCCGCAGGAAGTTAAATATGGTGTCGTCTACACAATCGAAGACCTGTGACACCCGTGTAGACTTAACCGGAAAGAGATCTTATTACCCTGCTCTTTACCCGGATGAAGTCAGCGTCCAACTACGCTAGCGGTTTCTCATAATTGCTCACAGCATTTTGATTCACTGGAACAAGTTCAAGGAAATGATAATGTATGGTATCTATATCATCCAAGAGTTGTTCCGGAAGGAAAAGTTATCCTTTCCATCATACATTCAAATCAGTTCGAATCACAGTCAGCAGCATCTAAACAGGCAGGTGACTGGACCAAATAAGCAACATGCAACAGCTCAAGATATGAGACTGACGTTGAGTGCTTCTGCCTTAGCAGGAATACTGCGATTAGCTGCGCAACTGCGACAACAAGTCCGTTACAGAGGCCTGAGGAGCAGCGGTCATGAATAGCCTCTTCGCCGGCTGCTCCTAGGACAGGGAGTCCAATATAGTTATTACTGCAGACGACCCGATGAACGAAGCCTCATCTCCTAGGCTACTAGATGGTGCGAGTTTCTTCACAAAAGATGGACCTTTTGACGATGCAGACTGGAAATCCTGAGTCACTTAGCCAAGGTGCGGTCGAGAGTGCTTGGTAGACGCTAAAGAAGCAAAACTGTAGCCGTCCCCGGCTAAGAATTGAACTAAGCATACCGGACAATAGCTATGTATGTAAGCTCTGACTGACACAAGTTCCTACCAACAACACCCAGCTCCAGATGTTGTTGAAAGAGAGAGGGGTCTCCCTCTTGCTCGCGGTCCGGAGAGACCTGGACGAGCATACCTCAGAACTTGCGGCCTTCTTTCTTCCATCAACACTGGGTGAGCATGATTCGATTAAACAGTGCTCGCTACACCCTTATTCTCTCTCGACTGCCACAGACATACCCGGCATCACATCATCCACATACGAGTGAGATCTGCCGGTTGAGCTAGCTGTAGACAAGGGACGTAAACCTCTTTTGAAGCCTAGCCCTTGTCTAAAATCATAGAGCACTTTTCCACTAGCTCTGAATACAATGCATATGCGGCACATCCGGAGTCATGGTCTTTCTCGTATTCAATCTTAACCGTTTCATCGGCATCAGGGAACAGAAACCACTGATCGGGTTTTAAAGCCCTGTGCAATATAAAGATCACTTTGTCCGTTATGTAGTGGAAACCATAAGACTAGCCGACTCTGGCTGCCTATTAAACGGGACGTCCCAGACAGGAGGCATGGACGTATACTCTGACTGATGCAAGTTCCTACCAACAACATCTGTGCCCAGATGATGCTGTAAGAGAGAGAGGCCTCTCTCTTGCTTGCGGTCCTGGGTGACCTGGACAAGTGTACCTCAGAACTTGTCGTTTTCCTCCTTCCGTCGTCGCTGGGTGAGCATAGCTGCATATCATATTGTTCGCTCCACCCTATATCATCTCCTTGCCCAGATTGTACACACCCGGCGTCACAGTTCTCAGAGGCCTGAGTAACTACTTTAACGGTCGAACTAGCTGGCGACAACGGACTTGTGCGGTCGTGTGTGCTTTTCGAACATAGAGGAAGCTATAAGACAGGCCGACCCCAGCAGTCTGTGGAAGGAGCGTCCCGTGGACTTAAGTTCCAACTGACACAAGTTCCTACCAACAACCTCTGACCCCAGATGTTGTTATAAGAGAGAGGGGCCTCTCTCTTGCTCGCGATCACGGAAGACCTGGACGAGCATACCTCAGAACCTGTCTACTTCCTCCTTCCCGTGCTTCCTCCTTTCCGCTGTTGCCGGGTGAGCATGTTCGTATGTTTATAGTGCTCGCAACACCCTTATTCCTCTTCCCAACGGCTACGGACATACCCGGCATCACATCACCCACATACGAGTGAGATCTGCCGGTTGAGCTAGCTGGCGACAAGGTCGTCAATCCTACTAAGGATCTAGGCACTTGTCTAATTCCTTGAGCACTTTTGCCGCTAGCTCTTCATTGATTTGCGATGACGGCAGCACACTCCCGGACGGTGTCATGAAGTCACACCATGTTGTTGTTCCTCTGTAAATAGAAACTAAAAAACTATAGTGACATTTTGATGAGAGGACCAGTCGAGTCCCCTAGCCGCGATAGGACCGATAGTGCCCACTCGCCTAATACAAACCATGACACTCGTCATTCAGCTTATCAAATCTGACACATGGAGTACAATTAGTGGTAGTACATCAACTAAACTCATTACAACGACCAAGCAAATAAAGGAAAGGTTTCCTCTATTTGCCATACTATTTGATATAATTACCTAAATACTAAAATATGTCATTGTACCACCACCAAATCTACATATAATATAAGATAACATTAAAATATAACCAATGAAATAAATATATCCAAAAGAAAAACTCTTTCAAAAATAAAATAAACATTTTTGAAAAATTTTTTCCTAATATAAGAGCCCAAGTTCCCAAAGGGAATGATGAGCCCAAAAAAGCCTAAGTGTGGACAAAATTATAAAATCTGTGTAAAATTAACTACAACACTATCAGATCACTTTGTTATGTAGAGATCACTTACAACTGTTGTTCCTAAACAAAAATAGGAAACTACCTAGAGGAATGTAATGTAAACAAAACACCGGAATCAAGTCCCCTGGCAACACGGCCCTCAGTCAGTAACAGAAACAAGACTATCTGATGTAAAGCAAGATCTTCCTCAGAAGAAAAAACGATACATTGGATGTATGATGCATGACCAAAATGCCCGAACACCCTAAGGATGAGGACGTTAACCCTGGAGATGTACAGAATAATCTTCTGTATAAAACGTTAAACTCCCAATAAATTTTATAAATTTTTTTTATTAAAACAAGCCAACAAGCTTGGAAGCTTAACTGGGGGGATCAAGGGAAGGCAGGGAAGGAATACTAAATAAACAGTGGATAGATCATAATCAGTGAAAACGTCAGGCTCATGTCCGAAATTAGGGAACATGAACTAATTTTTAATAAATATTATAAAATTACAGCCCTGAACATTTCAAACCACCGTTTCTTGCTTCCTTCATCCAGCTCTGTCCTTGGATCCACCAATTTAACCATTGATTTGTGTATGGCATCATTATTAATTGAGATTTAAAAGTACAGATGTCAGTTTGTTGTTATCTGACAAGGGCCAAACAAAGAATGATTTTATTGGCACCAGATTCGGTGACTTCCTGGCGTCTCCGCATGCGCATGTGCGGAGGGTAAAATGTACGGAGGGCCAGATAGGACTTCTAATTTGCAGTTTTGCATGCAAATTTGGGGGATTGGGGGGCAAAAATTTGTGTTTGGCCTTAGATATTTTTGGGTTAGCACCAGCTAAGTCTGGGTCATTGGTTACAGTATAAAAATATTACATGTGAAAGGAAGCATTGTCAATGTAAACAACGCCACAGAAAAAACCAGAAACAAGACTCCAGGCTCTAAAAATATGGCCCGAAGTCATTAACAGATTAAACACTATCCGATGCAAAGCAAGATCTTCATCAGAAGAGAATGCAATGCATCAGATGGATGATGCATGACTATAAATGCCTAAACACCCCTAGGGTGAGGACTTAACCATGGGGATAAACAGAATAAACATTCTGTGAAAAAACGTTAAACTCCCAAGAAATTTAATAAAAAAATTTCAATAAAAAGCCAAAAAGCCTGGGAGATTAACAGGAGGGCTTCAGGGAAGGAACATTAACAAACAGTGGCATGACCATTAGGAAGAATGATAATTTCAGGCGATACCATGAAAATGAGTAACTATAAAAAATTTCGTCAAAAATTATAAAGTTACAGCCCTGAACATAAAAAACCACTGCTTCTTCCTTCCATGACTCGGTTCTTTCCTCTGATTCACCATAATTATCTTTGATCTGTGTCTGGCATCATCAAAACAGAGATTTAAAAGCACAAAAGTCAGTTTGTTGTTATCTGACAGAGGGCCAAACAACAAGGAATGATATTTGGCGACAATTTCGGTACTTCCTGGACACTGCGCATGCGCAGATGTCAAATGTATGGAGGGCCACATAGGACATTAAATTTTAGGTTTTTGGTGCAAATTTTGGGGACTGGGGGGCAAAATTTGTGTTTGGCCCTGGATATTTTAGAGTTAGCACCAGCTATGTCTGGGCCATTGGTTACTGTGTAAAAATAAATGAGTGGGTTTTTTTTGGACGGTACCTACTTTTATGCAACCAGAATGGGCATAGGGTTAAACTTTACAAACAAACTTACAACAGCAAATATGCTCAGTAGTCAATTGTGAATTCAGACATGCAAAGTGTTTGAAATTAACCCTTTCCAAGATGATAGAAAAATGCAACCAAAGTTGGCTAATTTTAGCAATTTCAAACAACACTCATATTCTCGACCTAATTGTGCTTGGGAGGTTAAATCTGAGACTAGAAAGTAAACAGTAACTTTCTTCTGCAATCATTGTTGCATCTGTCCATACCAAAATAATTGTTACAACAACCATGCAAATAGCGAAATTTGCCCTTGAAGTTCGTCAATTTTGAAGACAAAACTGCTTTATTCATTTCATTTTTGGCCCACAGTGGTTAATTTTGAAATATTTGTGTGGTGATTTTGGTGTATCATATTATGCTCTAAATGTTTGGAAAATTTGAGCTAGATAACTGTAAACAATTCCAAGACTTTTAAAAAATTGTGAAATTTTGATGGTTTTGGCAAAAACGTTTGAAAATAAGCATTTTCATGAATATGAATACACCTCATTTTTCAGATATTGTGACAATATATAAGTTTACCAAATCTGATTGAAATCATACAGCTTGTTTTCGAGTTATATTGAAAAATGGTGAAAAGTTAAAAAATTTATAGTAATTTATATATTTTTTATACTTACCAATGACCCAGACATAGCTGGTGCTAACTCTTAAAAATCTAGGGCCAAACACAAATTTTGCCCCCCAATCCCCAAAATTTGCATCTAAAACCAAAGAAATCATGTCCTGAATGGCCCTCCATACTTCGCCTCTACTGCGCATGCGCAGTGTCAAGGAGGTCCCGAAATTGGCGCCATTTATCATTCTTACAATCAGTGCCTGGTCAGCGCTATGTACTCAGCGGGGAGGTATGAGTTCCCAACTCCTGGGAGGGCCATCCCCATCTGGGTCATTGGTAAGTATAAAAAATATATAAATTACTATAAATTTTTTAACATTTTTATACTGTACCAATGACCCAGACATAGCTGAATAGTAAAAAGGCTGGAGGGCCTAGGACACAGAGGAAAATCCAATAAGCTCAACTATATAAAATAGAGTCATCCCCTCGAGAAGAAAAGGAGTATTAGGCTTTACATGTATCTTTCTTATTTATGATAAATTAGAAAGACACAACACCCTCCATAATTGAGCATCATAACATTCATGTTCTCTATTAACATCAAGTATAATCCTTATACTAATTATTTTTAAAGTAAGCCAATAAATAAAGTTAGTCTAGAGAATTGAGACTCTTTATACTCTTTTAAAAGTGTCCGAGGATTGTATATTAACGCCCGTTTGCTACGTGACATATTCAAATGCTACACTTTAAAAATATGACATGAATGAATTTTTTAAACATTAACTTTTCACTTTAAAACCATCCCAGTAACAGCTCAGAATTACTGACTCCGGAGGAGGTATCCCCTTGTTTTCATTATAAAACAGGTGACCCAAGGGAACACCCTCCCCCCCCCTTCCCCTTGCCCTGGGTCAAATAGCCCAGAGCGAAGAGGGCAGCAGGACGGAGTCACTGCCGGAACAGAAAGCCTACATAACTATAGTTGCAACTGTTTAGTGAACGACATTCTGAGCAGCAGATAATGGACCTAAACAATGCAGGCCTCCAGAAATGGACTCAATATTTCTGAGATAAAAATTCGTGAATGTGGATGGCTGAGACCAATATGCAGCCTTCATTAAATCTGTAATAGCAACACTATTTGCAGAAGCCCAAGATGTAGAAAGAGCTATTACTTCATGAGCCGAAATCTTAAGCACAGACTGCTGAGTTAAAGATAGATTATCATAAGCAGTACAGATAGTTAATTGAATCCATCTAGCAATAGAATGGACCGTAATGACCTTTCTATTAGGCATCAGAGACAGAAGAAGCTTTTACATCCTTACTGATAAACTGAGATCTTGTTTATAAATACATAAAGCTCTAACCGGACAGAGTAAAGGCCTATGCCCGTTCGAAGACGGAAGGGCCTTAATAACAATAGGTTCCGGATATTTATTAGGAGCCTGATTCTTAACCAAAAATCCAACATTAGCAGTAAAGGTAATAGTGTTCCCGATACTATGAAAGTGAGAATCGTCCACCGATAGTGCATGAAGCTCACTGACTCTTCAGCAGAAGAGAAAGCTAAGAGAATTGCTGTCTTATAAGACCAGAATTTGAAATCTACTGTCTCAAGAGGCTCAAATGGTTTTCTTTTAGTTAAGAAGAACCCAAGCTAAATTCCATTTAGGAATTAATCTAAGGATTCTAGGTCTATTTATCGAAAAGTTTCTAACTAATTTAGATAAAGGGACATTAGACCCAATTGTAAACTATCATGGTGTGCATAGGTATCAGATAACATAGACCTATCACCTTTAAGTAACAGGCTGCAGTTGATCTCATCAAACAAGTATACTAGAAAGTTTGCAATGTCTGGTATGGAGGGATCAAAAATATCAACATAATGATCCCTACACCAACGACGGAAGACCTTCCACTTTAGCCGCATAGTATAGCGAAGAGGAGGTCCTCCTACAGTTAGAAATCGCATCCTCTGCTCGTCCTGTACAATGCTTGCCGTGCAAGAAGGACCGCACAACGGAATACGTGAAGGTTGAGACCTTGCGGGTTGTGATGAAGTTGACACGATTTCCCCAGCGAAAGAAGATCCTCCCGTGGAGGAAGTTTTTGCGTTAAGTCCCACAGCAGACACCTGAGTAAATTTATCCACGGTCTCTGTGGAGACAGAGATGCTACCAACAGAATTGTAATGTGATTGTTTTATCTTAGCAATATTTGCTGAATCAACACATATCCTATAATTCCGTCTCACGGGATCGATAGAGCGTTTACTGCATATGCTCGGGGATCCGGACATGGTGACACATACGTCTGCAATTGATTGTTGAGTTGTGTCGCAAATAAGTCTATCATTGGCCGCTCCCATTGGTAGCAAATCTGATTGAATACCTGTTTGTTGAGAGTCCATTCTGGCGGTAACAAGCGACCCTTCCGTGAAAGGGAGTCTGCTAATACATTCAGACGACCCGGAATATGACGGACCGAAGCAGAACTTGGTGTTCTAGAACAAACAGAAAGATTCTTTCTGTTAAATTGAATAACGGAACAGAATGAGTGCCTCCCTGGTTCCGGATATACGCAACTACTGTCGTATTGTCGGACAGGATTTGGACATGCGTTTCTGAATAATGTTCATCCAATGACATAGTGCAAGCCAAATTGACATCACTTCTTGGATGTTTATGTGCTCGCCTAGAAACTGCGGAACCCAAAGACCCTGGCACTTCGAATCCGTTGGGATCAATGTTGTACCCCAACCAGTTTGACTGGCATCCGCCATAATCGTAAAACTCGGATCCGGCAACTGCAGTGGAACTCCCTGAGTCAACCACCGAATGTTTGCCCAAGTCTGAACCTCTTGTTACACTTGATTGACAAGAGAATGTCTATATCGAGCAATTCCTAGATTGCTGAAAGGTTGCCGTCGAAGAGAAGCTTCTCCGAGACCGAAGCGACTCTGAGAGAGTTCTTCATCTTACTATCCACGCGCGTGGATGTAGCTAGGGCTGCGTCACGTCTAACCAACTCCATGTTTGCCACTGAAGGGCGGAGTTATACGTGGAAAAACTACTGCCCTTGAAAGAAATCTCATTGAGGATCATATCCTGGAATTCTTTCCCTTGAAGACGTAATGATAACGCCTCAGTAAGGTGGTCTACGTAAGATAAAGCGTCTAAGTTAAGTTTGTTAGACATCATTGTCGTTTCCAACGTCGTGGTTGGAATAGACATAGACGGCGATATAGACAATTCCCAGTCTTCAGCCTCGTCGGCTAGACGCAGAGGAACTCTCGGTATGCCCTGTCCTGCCATTTCCAATTTATTCCTAGAATTGATGAAAGGCAGATTTAGAGCATTTGCGGACAAGAAACTAGACTTGCCTGTTTTGGTAGCAAGCTTATATATAGCGTCGTTCAATAATTCGAATGCTCTTGTGACATTATTGGACTGTGTTGGCAACTCAGGGAACCGATCAAAAACTCCGTGTCCAATGACGCTATTAGTTTCTTATCCAGCATCGCAGCATTCTAGTCCGACGGAACAACCTCTGGAAGATAATGCCGGAAGAAATGTATGGCAGCTTCTGTTGTTCCGAAAGGGAAAGCTTGAAATCCTCCGAATTCCTTTCGCCATCCTGTCGGACCCTATGAAGTGCTCGGTCGTCCGTACCTGATGCTTCAGTGGAGCGAACCGACCCAACGTCGTCGGATTATTCATGATCCGACAGAGATTCTGTCGTTTGCTGGGATGCTGCGATAAGTTGTGCTATTTTAGATAGCACGTCCGTCACTGAGGCCTGTGGAGAAGCGGTCTTACGTTGCTTTGCCACTGGAATCTCCGTGTACGCTGCCCCATGCATACTTCTATTATGCGAGCGTCCGGAGTCTACAGGCCTCGTGTCCCTTGGCTACCGGATGGCGTGACCTGTTCGCCGTGGAATCCCTGATTGACGAAGCTGGCAGGATATTCGAGGTCACGTAGCCAAGGTGCGGTCGTGTGTGCTGCCGTGAGGATGAGGAAGCCTTATCGACAGTCTCTCGGACTGTCTATATAACGGAGCGTCCCGAGCGGCGGACATATGCTCCGAATGCGAAACGTTTGTACCACAACATCTGGTCCCAGATGTTGTTGTACGAGAGAGGGACCTCTCTCGCTCGCAGCCCGGATGGACCTGGACGAGCTAGGAACCGGACTAATAGGCTTCCTCCGTTCTCTCCTCTGATCCGTCGTCACTGGGTGTGTACTTTTTTCTTATAGTGCTCGCATCACCCAAATCTCCTTCCTGGACCGCAACGGACGAACCCGGCTGCCGAGCCATTCGATGAATGGACGTTACACCGGGCGAGCTAGCGGATGTCAACGCCGTCGATCCTACTAGGGACCTCTTAGGCGATTCACGTATTTCCATGAGCACTTATTGCCGCTAGCTCTTCATTTAACTATGATGACAGAGGCACACTTTTGGAAGACATCACGGTAACTTTTGCGAACAAGAAACAAGACTTGCTTGTTTAATAGCAAGCATATATATATAGCGTCGTTCAATAATTCGAAAGTTCCTGTGACATTATTGGACTGTGTCGGAAACTCAGGGACGATGTCCCTGAACCGATCAAAAAATTCTTGTGTCCACAGACGCTATCAGTCTCTTATCCGGCATCGCAGCATTCTGGTCCGACGAAACAACCTCTAGAAGATAAAGCTGGATGACATGTACAGCAGCTTATGTTGTTCCGAAAGGGAAAGCTCGAAATCCTCCGAATCCCTTTCGCCATCCTGTCGGACCCTATGAAGTTTTCGGACGTCCGTACCTGATGCATCAGCGGAGCATACCGACCCAGCGTTGTCGGATATTACCTGATCCGACAGATTCTGTCGTTGCTGGGATGCTGCGATAAGTTGTGCTATTTGGGATAGCACGTCCGTCACTGAGGCCTGTGGAGTAGCGGTCTTACGATGCTTTGCCGCTGGAAGCTCCATGTACATTGACATACTTTTCTTATGCGAACGTCCGGAGTCTACAGGCCTCGTGTCCCTGGCTACCGGATGGCGTGACCTGGTCGCCGTGGATTCTCTGATTGGCAAAGTTGGCTGGATATCCGAGATCACGTAGCCAAGGTGCGGTCGTGTGCGCTGCCGTGAGAATGCGGAAGCCTTATTGACAGTCTCTCCGGACTGTCTATATAACGGAGCATCCAGAGCGGCGGACGTATCCTCCGAATGCGAAACATTTTGTACCACAACATCTGGTCCCAGATGTTGTTGTACGAGAGAGGGGCCTCTCTCGCTCGCAGCCCGGATGGACCTGGACGAGCTAGGAACCGGACTAATAGGCTTCCTCCGTTCTCTCCTCTGATCCGCCGTCACTGGGTGTGCATTTGGTTGATTTATAGTGCTCGCATCACCCAAAACTCCTTTCTGGACCGCAACGGACGAACCCGGCTGCCGAACCATTCGATGAATGGACGCTACACCGGGCGAGCTAGCGGACGTCAAAGGCCGTCGATCCTACTAGGGACCTCTTAGGCAATTGACGTATTTCCATGAGCACTTTTCCGCTAGCTTTTCATTAATTGTGACGACGGAGGCACACTTTTGGAAGACATCACGGATACATCACCCTGTTCTTGTTCGTCTGAAATAGAGATTGATAAACTAGAGTGACCCTGCGGAGAAAGGACCGGCATGGCCATTTCCCCGCTAACATACCGTGACACATGCTTCCCATGTTGTCATCCCAATTGACACATACAGAACAGGAGTTAGTTCGAGTACACTGACTACAATTAATACAATGATTATGAAAGTCAGAGGAAGATTTCCTCTTATTACAATTGAACAATATCCTTTCATTGTGAAAAGAATACAAAAAGTCCTAGTACTCGCACCAACCCCTGAAAACAAAGATACATAATAACATGATCCATTAACATAGAAAAAATAATTGAAATCAAAAAAAAATTTTTTGAAAAAATATTTTTTCAGAAAAGCCCAAGTTTATGAAAAGTAACGTTGAGCCCCAATGGATCCCAAGCCTAAGTGTGGCCAAAAATTTTTAAAATATTTTAAAAAATTAATGCAACACTTACGAATAATAATAATGTATCTTGTTATGATTAAACTAGCACAAAGACAAGAAATCCCCCTCCACAGAGACTGTTGTCAATGTAAACAAGAAGTGTAAAAACACCAGAAACATGACTCCAGGCACTGATAACCATGGCCCGAAATCAGTTACCAATAATACACTATCTGATGCAAAACAGAGACTTCCAGGGAAGAAACTGCAGAACATCAGATGGTAGATGCAGAACACTACGCCTAAACACCCATGGGTGAGGACGTAAACATGGGGAAAAGAACAGAATTCATTCTGTTACCCAGCTAAAACTCCCAAGAAATTTTAGTAATAATATTACAGAAAATATGCCAAAAGCATGGGAGAACAGCAAGGGGGGACTTAAAGGAAAGGGAGAGAGGAAAACAGTGAACAAGCAGTGTAACTTTATAGCAAGAATGACCACAACAGGCCCATGCCTCGAAAATAGGTAACTTAACATAATTTCATTAAAAAATTTTAAGTTACAGCCCTGATTATTTTCTGTCACTCATTTTTCCTCTCCTCCTTCTATTTCCTCCTTAGATCCACCATTTCTCTAATATTTATGTGTCTGGCATCATTTAAACTGAGATTTACAAGCACAAAGATCAGTCAGATGTGAACTGATGAAGGGCCAAACAAAGAATGATAAAGGGCGCCAATTTCGGGACCTCCTTGACACTGCGCATGCGCAGTAGAGGCGAAGTATGGAGGGCCATTCAGGACATGATTTCTTTGGTTTTAGATGCAAATTTTGGGGATTGGGGGGGAAAATTTGTGTTTGGGCCTAGATTTTTAAGAGTTAGCACCAGCTATGTCTGGGTCATTGGTACAGTATAAAATTTTGATGGTTTTGGCAGAACATTTTGAAAATACGCGTTTTCACAGATATGGCAATACCTCATTTCACTAGATTTTATCGCATTACATAAGTATGCTAAATGAAGAAAAATTTTGAAAAAGAAGAATGACAAGAGTCTTTCCCAAACTGGGTTTGGGAAAGCCAAATAATAAATTTTGATATGGTCTGGTTTGAGTAAAAGGTTAACAATCTGCATGTGGAATACAACCATTCATTTTCAGTTTTGAATCATCCCCTATTCTCTGCCCAGCACTAACCCTAACCCCCATATCATAGACCATTTATTCACTTTATTTACTAAATGTTATTTTTTAGGGGTGTGACAGTTTTCAATATTGTTTTTTAAGGGGGGGGGGGGGGGGGTTCTAGCTGTTGGTGTTTTGTTTGTTGGATGTTTTACAGGGGTTTTTTTTAGGTGGGAGTGAGGACTGGGAAGCTTAGGTGAATTTTTGATGGTTTTGACAGAATATTTTGAAAATACACGTTTTCATAGATATGGCGATACATGTACCTCATTTCACTAGATTTTATCACATTACATACATGTAAGTATGCCAAATGAAGAAAAAATTTTGAAAAAGAAGAATGACAACTTGAGTCTTTCCCAAACTGGGTTTGGGAAAGCCTAATAATAAATTTTGATATCGTTGGGTAAAAGGTTAACAATCTGCATGTGGAATACAATCATTCATTTTCAGTTTTGAATCATCTTCTTCTCTCTGACCAGCACAGTTTTCAATATTGTTTTTTAAGGGGGGGGGGGGGGGGGGGGGGGAGGGGGGGGGGGGGTTCTAGCTGTTGGTGTTTTGTTTGTTGGTTGTTTTGCAGGGGTTTTTTTAGGTGTGGGTGAGGACTGGGAAGCTTAAGCCATCAAGAATTTTAGAAGAGAGACATGATAACTTGATGTGTGCTACTTCAGTTGACATACACTTATGCAGGTATATTTGTTTATTTATTGGTGTTTAAGGTCACATATTTTTGCACAATGGCTAATCATGACCACAACATGGGTATCAACTCAAGACCAGGAGTGAGCGTTAATAAACCATGTTGCCCATTTTAAAGAGGGTTTGCACCTCTCAAGCACTGGTGACTGGGTCCTATTTTACCAGTAAAACAGAGCCTGTTTACCACAGTGAACAGGCACTGCTTCACTTCCCGGGATTCCCGCAAGGAATGCAGGTATATTACTGTTTTTAAAACGGGATAAAAACTTGTAACAATAACATGATTTTGGACGGCACTGTGGTTTATTGATAGCAATACAGAAATGATTAACAACCAGACAGCTTATACATGTAAGTATCCCAAGATGCAGTCGAGGGCCGCTAAAAAGGTGGGGGGGTGTTATTCATTTTCTATTTCTATAAACCACAATGTCAGATAGTCATGTTCAGACATGTTAACTCTCCTGGAATGCCCAGGAAAATCACTGTGCAAAATTTCAAAAATGACTAACCAACTGACCGTCCAAGTGGGTTGGAGATGGCTAAGCGAATGCTCGGCTATGTAAAAATTCTTGGGAAACTGCTTTCTTATTATTAACAAGTATTCATATATTGCATGGAATTTAAATATATATATCCTCTCAGGGCAAAAGTCTAAAAATCTATCAAGACACAAGCAAGGCTGTTTAACTGGTAGAGTGCTAGAAGCCCATATTTCGGATTTATTCTTAACTGCAGGTACCTAAAGTTAAAGGCTTCATATTCTGTGGATGTCATTAGGGCTGCACGACATTCAAAACTGAATACTGGTATCGGTATTCAAAAAAATACCGCGGTATACCAGTATATCGAAAACTGATCAGATATATGAACACAAGTACCACAGTCGAGACTCGATGCATCACTGTCGGAACGAATTAGCATGTCTTGGTGATGCGGTTCGAAAAACCTTCACCCAACACAGACGATATCAAAATTTATTATTTTCAAAATTAGTTTATCAGATTTACCCCAAAGATTTCAACAAAACTATATCATGGGACCCCCTCATTGGAACGAGATCAACGAGCTCGTTCCAATGAGGGGTCACATGATATAGTTTTGTTGAAAGTTTTTAAAATTATTTTTTCAACTGCTGAATTTGTATATTACTAGGGCACATGCAGACAATTCCTTGGATAAAGGGATAATATTATTCATTCGGGGCTACAGTTAAAAAAGTCAAGACATCTTGAAAATTAAATTGTGGGTAAAAAAATAATGACGATAAACCGATATTTCTGTAATTACACCGGTATTCAATCGATATTGGTTTGAAAACCGGTGTATATCGGTTTATCAATATACCGTGCAGCCCTAGATGTCATTCATATTATCTTGACAGTAAAATTACTTCATCTACATCGATTTGCATTGTTACAATCTATGGGAGAGTGACTATGGGCACCCTCTCATGAACTGAAACAAGACAAAAATGTGTGAACAAATCATTAAGCTGAGAAAAAATTTAGCACTCTACCAGTTAAGTGACTGAGACTTTATCATTCAAGATGCAACTTTTGGCTGATCGGTCATCCATTCACATTGATTTAAATTTGCATAACCACCACGCGAATGAAACAAGAGTTCTCGTCAAATTTTGCACACTGAACATCATGTAAATTCAGTTGAGAAATTCAAATTCCAGAAGGGAATCGGTTTTGGCCAAAAATCCTGGAAAGTACAGTTAAAACTAAAAGTCCTGTCCTAAAATGCGCACAAATAGCACGTCGATATGCGCGTTAATTTACGCGATATCACCATAGTAAGGCTATCAACTTCTGTAAATATGGCCTGTGCACAAGCAATGTTTCAGCCAATAGACCTCCGGGTAACCCGGAGGTCCACTGGCAGAAACATTGCCCATGTTTGCTATTCGTAACCAGGAAAACCTGCCGTGCTTTGGATGCCATTCGATATGGCAATTGCGCGCAATTCATACAGCAATTAAGCCTAGATAAGCGCACAGTTCATGACAGGACTTCTAGTTTTAACTGTAGTACAGTCAAATATTTTTCCATTTCAAATGTTCAGTGATAAATCATTGGCCTTGGATTGGAAACTCTGATAATATTGAATTAAACAAAAAACATGCATATAAGTGAATTATATTTGATAAAAGAGTCTTTTATTATAAATGTTTCACTTACATCCACGTTTTTTTTTTTGTTTTATGCCCTTCAATTTAGCTACGTGGTCAGGTTTATGAGTGTGAAGTGAAAATAGGTGACTTAAACACATCACCTGTTGACATCCATCTTCACTTAAATAATGATTGCTGATGAATAAGAGGCACCAAAAAAAATTCATGAATATATATTTCTTTATTTAGTTCAAATATCTACTCATTTTTTATTCAATTATCCTCTCAATCTATGATCCACTGCGGCCAAGCAGAAAAATACAGTTTAATGAAAGTGTCAATGACACTGTAGCTTAACTTGTCTGTGTATTGTGTTTGATGAAATGGATAATGTTCAATGTTCATGAAAGGATTATGAAATAAGACAAGAATTGTGATAATTGGGAATATGTTAATTTCTGTTCCCTGTATGCTATGTTTTAATAACAAGAGGCCCCAGGGGGCCTTAGACGCTCACCGAATGTTCAATACTGTTAAGACACAAATTTTATCAAAAGCTATTCTTAAGGTTCTACAGAGTAAATCTATACTCTCTGTGGAGCTAAAACATCAACAGGACTGAATGGGACAATGTTGAGCACTGATCAAATATCAAAAGATTCTGCATGATGGTTCTGAAGAAGATTTTTAAAGAATTTTCCTTGAATTGCACAAAGTAAACATTCACGCCCCCACAGTGAGGCCCAACATTGATCGAGGGACTCAATTTGAACAAACTTGAATCAGAACCTTACTAAGATGCTACATACCAAATATTAAAAGATTTTGCCCACTGGTTCAGGAGAAGAAGATTTTTAAAGAATTTTTTCTTAAATTGCACTAAGTGAAAATTCACGGCCCATAGGGAGCCCCAATATTGATCGAGGGACTCGATTTGAACAAACGTGAATCACACCCATACCAAGATGCTGCATACCAAATATCAAAAGATTCTGACCACTGGTTCTAGAGAAGAAAATTTTTGAAGATTTTTTTCTTAAATTGCACCAAGTAAAAATCCACGCCCCCACAGGTAGCCCCAATATTGATCGAGGAACACGATTTGAACAAACTTGAATCAGACTCATACCAAGTTGCTGCATACCAAATATCGAAAGATTCTGCCCGTTAGTTCTGGAGAAGAAGATTTTTTAATAATTTTTCTATAATTCATACGCTGCTATCAGAGTTATGCCCCATACAGAGCCTCCAAGGGACGTGACCATTTCATTTGAACAAACATGAATTGCCATAGAGTAATGAACATCCACATGAAGTTTCGTGAAAATTGGACCAGTGGTTTCAGAGAAGTCATTTGAAAAATGTTCACGACGACGGGCGGCAAGTGATAAGTTGAGCTCTCTTCGGTGAGCTAAAAATAATATAAGGTGTACACTGTACTAAAGAGCTGAGGGGTGGGTTAATGTGGACCTCACAGTTACTGTATGTGGCCCTCCTCACAGTTAACGTATGTCAACAAAAGTTACCAAGATACAGTGAAATTATTCCAAAACGAGTCATCCTATCAAGTTACATTGAAATCCCTTCATAAATATGGCCTGAAGACTGTGCTAAAGGTTTTCGGGCTTCAGGCCTGTGAAGCCATGACAGTTGACCGATTGCAACTAAAAGGGGATGTCCCCATCTTGACATTATATTGACTCACTCTACTAAGTTACAATAAAATCCCTTCACAAATACGTCCTGTAGTCTGTACTAAAGTTTTTCGAGTTTTGGGCTCGGGAAGCCATCATGGTTCAATGATCGCGACCAAAAGGGGATGTTGTCATTTGGGCATCATCTGGAACAAAGTTTGGATCAATAAACTCTGCACAAATGTAAGGAAATATGTGTACTATCAAATTGAGCCAGTGATAAGGGCGAAAGCTTGAATTATATTCCTATTTTCCGTGTTTTGAGTTCTCAAAACTCATTGGGGAATTTTACAACAGAATTGAATGGGAGGAATCTGAATGTAGAGGGGTAGCCACTACGTTCAGATTGCTGAACTACATGGTGGGCATCATGCATGTTCCCAAAGCGCTTCTGTGAGGTATGCCCCGATGTAATCCCAAGATATTCAATTTTATCTTACAATCAACATGTATTTTGTCTGTATTAACTCCGCAACTGTCGTGTACCCGACCCCCTTATACAGATGTTTGTACCAGGGGGTCAAATACAAGCATGTTCCTTTCGCATGAGTTCCATTTTTTTTCTTTTTGTTCATCCGTACGAATAAATAGTTTGTATATATCCATCTACATTACTGACTTATCCCCAATATATTGTATGATAAAATGATTATTACCATTATGTGGATGTACAAAATATTATCCGAGTCTCGCTCCAGGTTGTAAGGGTAGATCATGACTCATCTTGGACTCGTCGTGATCTGCCCTTAGAACCTGGAGCTCGACTCAGATACATATTTTGTACATCCACATAATGGAAATAATCTCTATATATCAAGGTTTTTATTATGTTAGATTAATTTTACATTATATGCTAACAACCACTGCCATAATACATGTCCCGACCGGTCGCCCTAAACACCGGAATCCCCCAAATCTCCAGGAATTCCCCTAAAACACCCGGAATACCCTCGAAATATCCCAGATTCTCCTTGGGAATGTCTTTTTAAAGCACAATAGAAGACTTTAAAAAATATTTTCAAGTATGTTCACCTTTTAAAGTGATGTTTGCAGCTGACGAATGGAATCACTAAGAATGAAAAACGGGTATATTTGACTGTTCTGTTTGGTTCAAGAATTTGAAGAGGTGATTCATTTCCAAATTTCGAAATTAGTATGTGTCATTCTGTAGGATTTCGTGACCCTTGTGAACCATTAGCTTTGCAGACTTTCTCTACAACAAAAACTCTTATCGGGTTGTGGGGATGGGGTCATAGAATAGTATTATCACAGTAATTACACACATAACAGATAGAGATGAGACGATTAATTGGTATAACATCGGCACTCGGCCGATAAGCACCCATCGGTTCACCATCGGCACTTATGATACAACATCGGCCCTCGCCAATTGTCTGAAACTCAGTGAAAGTGAAAGTGTTATGGATGAACTTTCTTCAACTTCATGGGACAACCAGTGGCAAGCGATTGGTATGTAACTCATCTGTTACTGATACCATGTAAATGATGGTTCGTGAAAGAAAAGGCAGAATATTATATTAAAGATTTTGATTGTGTAACTGTGTACTGAGTTGTTTTTTATCCATCATGTGAATACGGACTCTCTTCACTGCCCAAACTGTACTTCATTCTGCAAAATGTTGCAATATTTCTTTCAACCATGCTCATCGTCTCATTAAATATATATTGGACAGATAATTCCTCCATATTTATTAGTAATCCATGTTAATTGTGAAAGGTTTGGGTGCAAAAAGTTTAATATCGGGCCATTCGGGGTGGGATTTATCAACACGAAGCCACTGAATTTTTCTCATGTTGAATTGTGTGGAGCACATGATAAAAATAGATAATGCAGTGCAACGTCATAACTCGTGTGACACAATCCCATATATGGGTTTACCGAAAAAGAAACTCCCACTTTAAAACGTGTGGTTCCAACAACGGCTTTTGATTTTCACAAAACATTTTCTTCCAAATAACTGATAGTCGACTTCAAAGCCTGTGTAGGGGGCGATTCGGCAAAGACCCGACTCTGAAATGAATTGTTTCCATTGTTGATGTAAACCACATCAAAGGTTCAGAACACAATTTACCGTGACGATGCACGTGATGAGTTCTCGACTCAGTTGTTAGTTGTTTATTTTAAATCGAAAATATTCTGCACTGATGGTGCTTCACTGACATAAAATTAACCCTTTGATGTCTTGTTATTTAATTTTTTTAAGTGAGTGTTACCATACTGACTTGTGTCGAAGCCCAGGGGGTGCTTGCAGTGGATAAATTGCAAAGTGTGGGGGGGGGGGGGGCTTAGTGCTTGCAAGTCGCGTTGGGATGCGTCGGAAATTGTCGATATAAGACAAGTAAGTATCCACTGGGTATGTTACGTTTCTTTGGAAACCACTTACCAATTTTATAGAATTTGCTTTAAAAATTCTCATAATTATCTTGTACATACAGTTCAGATTTCAGGTTTTAATCCTCAATTTAATGAATAAAACAAACAGAAAACCATGTGGTGTGTTTTCATTTTTTTTTTTTTTTTTTTTGTACAGGTTACTCTTGAAGCCAGAAATGGACGTAAGTTGACAATCAACACTGAAAACCACCCCCCTTGAAAACAGGCAAACATAGTCTGTTTAAAAATAGCTGTTTTTTTAATATGTACATTTTATTATGAATAAAACAAAATAAAGCTTCACACAAAATCAATAAAAAAAATCTTCATATGAAGACCAGATAAAATTTACACAGCGGAATATGAATAACAAAATAGTTGCCTCCCTTGGCAAATTCGAAAATTTGATTTTACACTGAAAGTCATAACTTCACATGTTGCAGAGCATGATGAAATGATAAATGAGCATGATTTATTGAATCAATATGTCATAAATCATATTCCTGGTTATATTGTTATATAATTCTCAAATACCAGAGTTGTAATTATTTTTTATTTTTAATTACCACTTTCTCATTAATTTCTGAATACCTGTTTTTCATAATGAGATGTGCACGCTCGAAAGTGGCAGTGTTCTTTTACAATGAGTTGTGCCCCGCTTGAAAGTGGCAGTGTTCAATCAGTATCTTTCTGATGATATTCGACCACTGTGAAAACTATATGTTGTGGGCGTGTTTCAGACAACTATTGACAGCAGCCTGCACTCTCATTTGAAACAAGTGACAACTTCCAAAAACGAGGTTGACAAAAAATAAACCGACACGAGTATGGGCTTTGACACGAGTCAGTATGGTAAAAGTGTGTTACCTTCCGGGTTGATTGGGATTCTGATTACTGTAAATCAGCCAGTTTCTGCAGTGAGCTTGAATAATAAAGAAACCATCTGACATCGGCATTCGGTATCGGCCGATTGTTGTCTAAAATAATTGGCATTCGTCTGATGGGGCATTTTACTAATCGGCTCATCTGTAGTAACAGATAAAAGAAAATAGCGGTAAGCTGTCGCCAAGACAAAATGTCTTCATCACAGATATGAACGGAATAGTATTTTTTTGATCAGTGTTCTCTAAGTCTTAATCTGCATGTTTATTTGGCCATTAAAAGACAAAATAACTGTCATGAGCGGAACAAATGTCACAGAAAAATGAGGCCGAAAGTGGATTTAATGGCACCTGCCTTTATTATTGTCACAAAGTCAAAAACTTGTATTACTCAACACTAGTCTGGGCATAAACAATTGGCAAAACTAGACTTGATACTTATGCTGTTTCATGGTATAGCCCATATGCGGTCAATAACGTCAAACACACAACAAATAAATAAAATAGTGTGAGTATTGTAATTGTGTGATTCTTGTTTATTATTATCGTGGGCTGTAAAGTCTGCTCAACACAATAAAATCCCATAGATTGGGGGTGGGGGTTGGGGGGGGGGGGCGACTTCGCTCACTGGCCGCCTTTTCCCTAAGACTTTAGACCAACTTCTCCTGGGGCCCAAGTTCTTGTGTAGTTTGTGGGGCAGACGTCTCTCATGTGCCGATATCTCCCAAATTGTTTGGGCCAACGTCTCCTCAACCCCTTTACCCAACACGGATAGCATACGACACTTGCAAAATAAATTCTCGAATGACTAAAAAATGTCGATTTTTGTCTCAAAAACATAGCTTATGGCCCCTCATTGAAACGAACTCGTTCCAATTAGGGTGTCATAAGCTATGTTTTTTAGACAAACGAAAAAATAGCAAATTAAATGGCGATTTGTGTGGCTGTTGTTTTCTGCTATCTTTGTTGAAGGGTTAAAACCGACTTGCCCGGAGCCGAGTTCGCAATTGTTGGACTGATACCTTCTTCACAGCTCTCTCAGATTCAAGGGTAGGAATGTATGTTAGATATTCTGACTAGCTTTTGTGTACTGTATTTCCAACAACTCACTCTGGCACTGCAACAATCTCAATGCGGTAAGAAAAGTAATTCAGAATGCATGATTGTAATTAAACACCATACCTTCGGTTGCTTGTAAAAATCGTAAAAGGGTAAAAACCTTATCGGAATTCACAAAATTAAATGGGGATTCCGGGTGTTTTAGGGGATTCCGGGAGATTTGGGGGATTCTGGTGTTTAGGGTGACCCGTCCCGACTAGTCAATTTGAGAGTCGATTTTCCCGAAAATTGATTAGGGGTTGATTAGTCGGTTAACCTTTCAGCCCTAATATTATATCAGAATAAAAGGCAACTTTGGGTGCAATTTGTGATCAATATGGGTGAAATGTTGGAGGCTGGTTTGGGTCAGGTTGAGCCTTGATGTTGAGGCCGGTTCGGGTGAAAAACTGTGGGTTTGGGGGGGGGGGGGGGGTAGGCTGGAGGTCAGATTGTGCATATTTCATTCATGAAGTAATAATATCAAATATCGTTTGTAGCCAATGTAGGCGTATTTATTAATTTATAAAAAATACTATAAAAGATAAATTGATAAAAATCAAAATTCGATACATCCTTGATCAATCATATGGGGGATGATGGGGTAATTTGTAATTTTATGCAAACTAAAGTGAAAAATAGTGGGCTTCGAAGTTCGAATAATTGTGGTATTTAGGCATATCCGAGTTGTAAATGAGGACAAAGTGCCTTCGATTTTACAAAAGTGGTTTCTAGTCTCCGTAATAAATGCACAACGAATCATAATCACACTGCACAGCAAGGAGAAGGGTAATAGAGAGCCCGGGTACCCGATCTTCAAGTTCAAGACAAAGAAATTATAACTGCCGTTTGTTTTTGTATCGAACGATTCCGTTGTCGTGTCAATACCCATCAATACGTGTCCAAATATCTAAACACATAACACATATAACGGGTCACTTCGTGGCTATTTTTATATGATTTATCGTGCGTCTATTCTCAGCGTGTCAAACATGTAAAGTCACTCTAAAATATTACCTTTTTGAAGCAAAATTGGAGAGCGCAAATTGTCAACAGTGCCTTCTGCGCCATCTTTGTTTGACCTTTGACATTAAGTGAAATGATGTAAACACAAGATCAGCTGATCAAACAAATCTATAGTTTGTTTCTGCAAACCAAACTGGAAATCAGCTCACTTGTGAAGACCTGCCCTGTAAGCCCCTGAACTGTGCAACGGGGTTACTGCATACATTTCTGACGTTATCAAAACGGAGGGAGGGGCGGGGGGGGGACACTGTGACTGTAGTCTGCTGGGGGAGGAGACAAATCGCCACCCCTGAGACAATTCCCTGAGGTGTGCCAAACTTTTGAGACAAGTCGCCCCAACTTTTAAGGCAAGTCGCCCCAACTTTGGAGACAACTCGCCCTAATATGAGAAACTAGCACAGGCTCAAGACAAAGAATTCGACCATGTTTTTTATGTGGAAGTTATATACATTCTCCTCATTTTTATGTGGTCATACTGGGAATGCGAGTGAGTTCGGACTTTTACCAGTTCGACCCAAGTGATTTCGGCCCAGAAAAGTGAGTTCGGCCCGCGAAAGTGAGTTCGGACAGGGTGAATTCGGCCCAGTGAAAAGTGAGTTCGGCCCCATTGATATACAAATACAAACAAGGTAAAACAACATTCACTGACAAGAAGGAGCGTACAATTTGGAACATTTTTAAAAAAAAGTTTCTTTGTGGAAATTTCCTCCTTACTAAATGATTCCCAAGAGTCAAACAATTCACTTTGAATGCTTCTATATTGCTTCCTTTGGTAGCGCTAAAGCCTATTTTCCGACACAAGCCGAATCTCGACAGATGTAAATTTACATTCACTGAATAGTTTTTCTTATAATCTATAAAATGGGAGTCCATTTTGTGCATGTTGGTTGATGCGGTTGTGCCAACCTTCCACATCATTATTGGTTCGCACTGATTGAAAAAAAAACGACCAGTCTTTGGGTTGCCACATATCCCCATCTATCCAAGTGTTTCTGACTTAATTAACAAATGATAATAGTTTCTCACCAGTGGCTTCCTCAGACAATCGTTCGAACATTGTTGGTATTTGTTCAGCGGGGATAAAGCACAATGCCATTATTTTCCTCACAAATTTATGAAGGCCTCTATTTTCCATGTAATCTTTACTTAGTCCTACCTGAACCTTTCTCCATAAAGCCTGAGTCCAGTGAAACGCACAACCCACTGCAGAAACTTCTTGAAATTCGCGCCAAGCAGCAAACCACATGTATAGCTGCTTCAAAATCCATTATGACTCCCTGAAGCTTGATTTGTTCGCCTAAAATTTCTTTTATTTTAGATTTATGACTGGGCCGAACTCACTTGCACGTTGGCCAAATTTACTTGTACATGGACAGAACTCACCTGGGACGAAATCACCAATTGGGCCGAAGTCACTTACACGTGGACCGAACTCACTTAGGCCGAACTCACCAAATGGGCCGAAGTCACTTGGGCCGAACTGGTAAAAGTCCGAACTCACCTGCTTCCATACCTTTTTTCCTGGAGTTGCAATTTTTTTCCTGGTGGTTTTTTTTTTCAAATTATTTTCACATAACAAGGCTATATTGTTGTTTAGTAGTCTAATAGGCACCTGTTTGTCAGGTAGGGTTAGTGAATAAGGCCCCACTAGACTGATTAGGGGATTTGTTCTCTTTTTTGTAAATTAAATTAGATGGATTGAAGAATTGTGTACTCCAGTTTGACTAAAAACAATCGGTGGAAATTTATGAATTTTAATTTGGAAATGGTTAACATAATTTTCATAGCTGAATCATCACGGCATAATTTGGATTTTACAGTGAGTAGCAATGTGTTGAGCAGAACATCTAAAATAATGTAAAAAATTTACGGAAAATAATCTAAATGCCCAGTTTCTCTGAGTAGAGCTCTTGTAACCTGAAACTAATGAACATTCTCACTGTGCATCTTTGATATAAAACCCCACTTACATGTACTTAATTCAAGCTCATAGTGATAGTACCAGGGTTTTCACAGAGGGATTGTCTGGCTATCTCGTGAAAACATGAAACAAAAGTTACAGTTAATATTTGAATTGAAAACTGACCCTGACTGAGCCAGAGTATATAGATGAGTAGCTGAGAATAATACTATGCAGCAAAAGAAGATTATTTTAATCCTCTATTTGATGTTCACAAAAATAGTCTAATTCTTACATTATATGCTGTTATATGCAGAAATCAATGCTGACATTTTTTCGGAGACGGACCAGGACGGACAGTGAGATTTACAAGAGTGTAAGGTGACAGATTTTCAGCTTTCCTACGCTATCTACTATCTTTTGAGTAATGACAATTGGCTGAAACCTCAAGCCTAGACACTTAGCCTGAAGTCAGGTCATTAAAATTAAAACTTCTTCACTAAATTTAAACTGTTTCTTCAGTCTCGGAACTTAACACATGAATGATAATTATTATGAGAGCATTGAGGCCAGAACTTTCAGTTCAGCATTTGTAATTCATGCATTTCAATAATATGCCAGTATACACTACGCCATAGTGTATATGGGCATATTATTGAAATGCATGAATTACAAATGCTCAACTGAAAGTTCTGTCATCAGGTATTAGAACCACCAGAACATAAAGATGAGAAAAAAAAAAAACAGTTATCAGGATGAAACAATGCTGGGTAATATTAGGTTCAGTACCAATTCCAACTCAAGAATCAATCAGTTCCTCGAAAGTTTTCTCACAACGAAAAATAACAATGAAATTTTTCCCAGTAAAAATAAATGGGTGCTTGATAACAAAGGAGTTAATAACAATTTTCTTTAGTGAAATCTAAATGCTTCTGTTGATGCTGGTTGATGTGTACATAATTAGTTTAGACAGTAGATTAGGATTCAAATTAAGGCAAGGATTGACAACTGGAAGCTCAGTGCAATAATTTTTCATTACCCACTGTGGTGATACACTGAAAAAATATAGGTGGTGGGGTGGGTGTCCAAGTGGTCAGAGGAAAAAAATATTTTTTTTGCACGTGGGTGGGTGGGTGGTGGTCAAAAGGTGGAAAAAAATATTTTAGGCCTTGTGTCCGGAATTTTTTGGAAGACCCTCCCCTGGTCATACTCATTGTTTTTTACTTGTAAATATCATTCAATGACCAGATTATCCACCTGTTAACAGCGTGTTGGCTTGCAGTAGCAACTACTTATACTGTTAATCAGAAATAATTATGCCTACCGGTACTATCGTTTGTCAATGCTACAATGGCAGCGTAAAACGGGAGCGGGTCTTTCGGCCTCGGGAACATTCGGCCTCGGGAACAGTCGGCCCCGGGAACATTCGGCCTGGGAACATTCGGCCTCCGTTTTCAACTGGGAGACTAAGAGAGACGCGGTTTAATATCAGGTTAAACAACTTTATTACAACCAAAAACAAAAGTAAATATCGCGTAATATAAAATATACACAATATAAAATACATTTACATTTAAAATTGATATATACTGGCACACAACCTCAAAAATCTAGATGTAGTTATATCATTCTCTTTATATTTCTCCCACCTCTGAATGTGGGGGCGAAACGATCTGGGGCGAACGGGAATTGGTGTGAACGACCCGGGGCGAACGGGATTTGGGGCGAAACGACCCGGGATCTAATAAATCCCAGAATGGAGCAGGCCTGTTCCACGACCCGGGAGGACCAAATAATATTGATACCTAACAGTTTTCCTAGTGGGCAAAATCATGGAAATCATGCAACCTTGCAACCAAATAATGAATCGGTCGATCAAAAGCAAGAAATTAATACAGTCTACAATAATAAATACAACCAGAGACAGATAGAGCGACGTCTGTTGGAGACCAAATGGAATGAGGTGCCTTCCCCACATAGTCACACTCTAAAATCAGTTGGGTTAAAAATTAACCCAAATTAACTGGGTTGAGTGAATATGAACCCCAATTAATTGGATTCATATTCACTCAAACCAGTTGACCTGGTTGATTTTTAACCCAAACAGGCTGATATAGAGTGCAATCGTGCTTGCGATGCACCAAAGACCAAACATGCTAACGTTAAGTCAAAACCAAAGCTCGCCACATAGCCTATTAATGAAGAGATGGCAGAACAACTTAATCTCGAAAAAAATATTATTACCAAGCTTGAATCTAAAGTCAGAAACTCCGAGCAGTCAAAGAGAATCTCAATATGTATTCCAATGCAAACAGCTCTCAGCTTGTGAGCTTAACACAATAGAAATGTGACAGATCAAATGACGTTGAAGATGATTTTTTATACTATAAGGTGCGAAACCTGGTACTAGACCATCTAAAGTCGAGAGTTAATAAATTAGAACAAACCCTTCAACTGGAATCACGACCTCTTCTCAGACTACCTGCTATATTCTGCAAAGATCCGACCCCCAGCCATCAGCCTTCTCAACATCAGAATACGCATTAACCCCCCCCCCCCCCCCCGCCCAACAGCATAATAATGTGCCTCGACAACACCACAATGCATACTTTGACACACCACCAGCACCAATGTCTTCGCAGCCACTCCATACCAACACAATATAGGCCTAATACCTACTCTCTGACCCTACACGTGTAAGGCACAACAGTACAATGGGGATTATCCCACATAGTTCTCATCATCGGTGATTGCGTGTCATTGAGGACAGTGGACTCCGTTCAATTATCTGTAGTCCTTTAGACAACAACTCGGATTAAAAGCAGCGCACCCCATCGAAATTCTAACGTGCGAAGAATTTAACCCTTTGAACTCTACTGGTATCTTCCATTCCAGTTCAATGACAGTAATTAGAAGAGTCCATATTCATTATTTGTGGAAGACCAATCAACATTTTCACCATGCAGCTTATAACATACTTTACAACCATACCTGAAAACCAGACACACCGGTTAGCTGAACCAATGTAAACATATACCTTTTTCTCCAAAACACATTTGACACAAATCGACCTCTGTGCATTATTCCTGCTGGTTGTTCGTTACTTTTTTCAACGACGCCATCAGAGTTACTAGTGCGTTATTCGTTGTGAGGATTTCCCCCGTTCTATCGATGGCAGCGTGCATTTACTGCAGTGGTAGCGCCAGAATTTCCCCGACAAGAGGGAGAGAGTTGGGGGGGGGGGGGGGGCTGTGGTGCCAAACGGATGGTTGGGAATTCCCCGACAAGCACACAATAAAGGAGGCAGTTTCCCAGACGGAGGAGCTAGTGGGGGTTGGGTAACTCTTCTGGATGGTGGGAGGGTTTGTTGAACGAGGGTGGCATCGATGGGGGATGCAGCCCCTTCCCCCTCCAACCGGATGGTCCAGTCCCATGTTAGGGAATGTGTTCCAGTGTCTCACCCTAGAAAGCAAGGGTGCCACGAGATGAAAGTCACAATACAGTCATTTTTTATCGTGGACACATTTATTTTTACGATATGACGCCATGGGCCGGATGCCACGCATCATGGTTGTTCAGTATGAGGATGGGGACACAAGGTCTATAAGATGAGGTCCCATACTTCTCTCTTGATACGTGAAATAGGGATTCTACATGTCGACATGGTCTAAGTCTACTGGTACGGTACCATGAGTGCATGGAGCGCGATGGGTGTAACTGTTTAACACCCTGATGAGGCAATGGGCCATGAGTGAAAGTTTCGGTGAGGCCTCTTCTAATACCCCATGTCCTCATGCAACAATATATGTTGTAGGTGGGTATTGTCAGATCTGAGAGAGGGATGTGGTAAGTCGGGTGCGCAACCGTTGACGGAGTTCAGTAAAAAAAAAACTTGCTCTGCGTACTTCACGGCTCGATTGCAAATTAAAAAATTGAGGGTGTAAGCAACAATAGAATATATTTGGTGGCCCGTAGGAAGGCTGAAACTTGGTAGTATAATTCGATGGAAGGGTACAACTGTAGTCGCGCGTCACGCAAATTCTCTTCTGGTGTGAACCCATTGAACCAATTCTATTCGATTCTATTCTTTATTTAACGGTATATAAAATATAATAATAAATACATTTACAGAATATTGTGATACAAAAACATACCGTTGGGGGACAGCATAGCCAGATTGGCTGCCTTCCTGCTATCCCCCGAGGTAAAAAATATAATTAGAGCAACATCATATCAGACGGAGTATACAGCCGGGAAGAGAGAAATACAAATCATTTGGAATAATGTTGTATTATTGCATTGTTGTGTTATTGCATGGGAAACAAGACGCTTAAAATAGCAATGATATGTTAGAATACATTGGAAATAATATTGAAAATAATTTGGGAATAAGATGAGTGACAAACTGACGAGCTAGCCGATAAAAGCAGAACTGTATTACAGATTAGCATAGTAAACTATCTAGTACAGTCTAGGCAAAACGGGTTGTTACATATAATTTGTGTTTGATAATTTGAGAGAAGTGTTTGCGTTAACATTTTCTTAAATGCAGTACGATTAGCAGCATTTCTTATACTCGGTTCCAGGTCATTCCAAAGCCTAGGATAGTTGGAACAAGGGAGGTAATCTAAGGACATTGTTCGAGTTCTTGTTCTGCAGACGCGAATCGATACCGAGCACCTGGTGGTGTGACCAGTAGCATTATTATTAAAGAGTGAAACATTGAATTTAATGACTGGGGAAGAGATCCATTTTTCCAATCGAATAAAAATAACATGCCATGGAATTTGAAAAGGTCTGCAACTTTCATTATTTTATCTTGAGCAAATAGAGGGTAAGTATGGGCATTGAAACGTGCGTTATTAATTATGCGAACTGAGCGTTTTTGTAGTAAGAAAAGTTGGTTAATTGATTTTGAGTTCCCCCATATCTGTATACCATATACTATACTGTGTATCAATGCAAAATATAAAGTTTTCATGACATCGTGGGGAAGTATAGATTTGACCTTGTTAAGTGCATAATTTGCACATGCTATCTTAGAACACAGATGGGAGATATGCAATTTAAAGGACAGGTGTTCATCAATATTAATACCAAGGAACTTAATAAATGTTTCATCCCCGTTTACACTCACTCGTTTTAATACAGTATGGTTGATTTTTATGGATTCGTTAGAAGGGGTTGCCCTTTTCGAACTGGGATTGATTAAAATATACTTTGTTTTCTTACAGTTCAGGAGAACTTGATTGGCGGAACACCAGGTAAATATATATTGAAGTTCATTATTAACAAATTGTGTTAGTCGTTGTATGCCAGAGTCAGACGAATATGCGGTAGTATCGTCTGCAAAAGAAATAAGATCAATAGAGGTGGCGTGGTGGATATCATTGATATAGAGGAGGAACAGAATGGGACCCAAAGTTGAGCCCTGAGGCACACCACACGTTATGGGCATCAGAGAGGATTCTGTGTTGGCGTACTGAACGTGTTGGTTTCTATTTGTCAAGTAGCTTTTGAACCAGTCATTACATGTGCCCCTGATACCGTAATGAGCAAGTTTGCTCAATTAAATTTCGTGGTTTATAGAACCGAATGCTTTAGCTAGGTCTAAGAATATCGCCATTGTGTGGTCTTTAGTCGCTTTATTATTTGAGGTTGCTATATGTTTTAGTAATTACATAACTGGATGTAATGTGGAATGCTTTTTTCGAAAACCATATTGGTTTGGTGAGACTATGTAAAAATTGGCTAAAAAGTTTGTCACCATGTTGCACACAATTTTTTTCAAAATTTTAGAAAATACTGGTAATATACTTATTGGTCGGTAATTGGTGAATTCTTTATCAGATCCTGATTTAAATACAGGTTTGACCTTAGCAGTTTTCATTCCGTCCTGCACCGCCCCTTGTCCAAAAGAATTGTTGATTATATGTGCTACAGGTAATGCAATTATTTCGCCTGTCAATTTGACTAACTTTGACGTTATGTTGTTGAAATCCTCACTAGATTTAGATTTAATTGGCTTTATAGTATTTATTACCTCTAATGGAGTAGTTAGGGCCATGACGAAGTTGTCTGCGTAACTGTTTTTCAAGAAATGGGTAAATTCAATGTTAGGCTTTTTAATTTGGGCGCGTGTATTCGTTCCGATATTCACAAAAAAGTATTGAAGTTATTGGCAATTTCTTGAGGGTCATTAATATCACTGTTGTCATATCTAAAGGTGTAGGGAAGTCTAGTTACTGGTGTTTGTTTCTTAATTGCGTCATTTAAAATTTTCCATGTTTTACGTAAATTGTTTTTGTTTTCCATTAGAATATTTCTATACTACATTGTCTTACTTTGTTTTTTGATTCTATTAAAAATACGACAAAATTTTTTGTAATTTTGTATATTCAATTCAGTTGGATATTGCAATTTTGTATTATAGAATTTTGTTTTATTATTTGAAGATGTTAGGAGACCATTTGTCATCCAGGGTTGACGCTTTATGTATTTTTTAGTTTAGTGTACGCGTACTAGCGGAAAGGATATCTCAAATGCATTTGTATAGATTTCTATGAAATTATTGTATGCGTCATCAGCAGAAGTTGCTTCCACAACAGAGGCAAAATCGCTTTGTTGCAAGATAGTTTTAAAATGATTTACACTATTCTCATTTATTTTCCTTTTTAGTAAGAGAGGTTGGTTTCGTTTATTGCGGTTTGCGGACTCAATGTAAAAAGCCCGAAAGTGGTCTGAAACACCTGTAATGATTATTCCTGCATCTGTCGGGGCTGAATCATTATTGGAATAAATGTGATCAATCAAAGTGGCGGTGAATGGGTTTCTCTAGTTGGTTTGGTGATAGATGGGATAAAACCTTCAGAGAACATGTGAATTATACAGTCCTGAGTTTTTTGGTGAGAGTCTGATTTTAGCAGGTCAATATTCATATCGCCAATTAGGTAGAACTTTTTGTTTTCAAATTTTAATTTGTCGGTTATTTCGGCTAATTTAGACAAATAAATATCGATGTTAGCTTTAGGTTGTGTGTTTGGTCTATACACAACGCCAGTTATTCTGGAAATATTACTGATTTGAACTTCTACAAAAAGAGTTTCCATAACGTGCGGTATGAACACAGAGATATCGTCTCTAATTTTAACGCCAAGTCCCTCCTAAATAAACAACGCAACACCACCACGCCCATCGTCACCGTCTGGTCTTGTATTCTTAATAAGACTGTTGTATCCATCAAGTTTATATGAAATGTTCGGGGGGATACTAAATATTTCACTTAGACCTATGACGTCGAAACTGTTATTCACAGGCTGCATGGATGACAGACGATGAGATAACGAGCCCCAATGAGCATTTAGACTGACAATTTATATGGAACATGAAAAATGTCTTATCAGTATTAGAATATGAGGTGGGAAATTGTTCAGTTGAGTGATACAAGCGTTTCCCAAACAGATGGTTGAGGGGTGATACATTTTCTTCGTTATTAGCTTCAAACATTCATAAAGATGATTAATAAAATCATATTCAGGGTTAGTCGATCCGGAGCTCGTCGATACCGATATTACCCGTCATTTAGGACACCACAATAGATAAAATTATCCCGTGAATTGATTCCCATGCAAAAACAACTGTGATTTGTTGACAATAAGCTCCTGTATAGGTGGATATAACCAATGGCGTTTGTCTGTGTAAATAGAACTTTGATGTCAAGAGAAGATATATATACAGCATAAAATGAATAATTGTTGAAGTCGATTGCTTTGTATGCTCACTGAGGAACATTAGATTTATCTTACGTTGATCGGTCAGAGGATAGGTATTTCTTTTGAGCAAATCTTTTTACACTCATCGAGTAACACAAGATTCGTCAAACCTGATGGGTGATTCGGATGTAAAAACTACATTATGGGTACGCTACAAGCAGACAGATTGAGGGGCACAGCTCAAAGCTATTCCGAATTACTTGTTGCACATAAATCATCCAGGTATGGTCAATATCAGGGTCCGCCGGTGTAGAGAAGTAGTCAGAATTAAAGTAGAACATGCTACCCTGTTGTAAGTTTATAAATATGTAGTAATTCACGACCACAGCAGCAGGCCGCCTCGATAATGACCATAGACCGAGATTGTTAGGTGTGGGACTTGGCATCACGGCTATCTGAGGATTATAAGTGCACATATGTTAATATGTGTATCTAATTGAAGCTATACAATCTGTAACTGTACACACGGATAGCATGGAAACGATAACAGTTACAGTGGTGGGTGCGCGATTCATAAGGTGAGCACTTGGAAAAAATATATATATAAGTTCCAAAACACCTCAGCAAAGTCACCTCACGCGACCCCCGTCGAAACGTGCTCACAGTGCTCGCTTAAATGACCCGTCATTTAAACGAGCACGGTGAGCACGTTTCGAGACTATCTGGAAGAATTATGAAAGAAGTTAGATCAACAACTGGAAGAATTATGAAAGACGTTAGATCGAATTACGAAAGAAGTTAGATCAACAATTCATGCCACAATTTTTAATATGGGGGTAGTTGTATGGGTATTAACCTGGGGAGTGGGATATTTGTATTAGGAGGGCCACAATTGGAGATGAACTAAAGTAGTGTAAGTCTATCCACAGATATACCAAATCATATCCTGTGGGTTGACGTCAGTGAAGTAAACATTTGTATATTAACCACACTCACATCAACATACCAAATCTGTATATTATACAAATATAATTTCAGCCTTGAAAGGAGAGTAGGCTGAAGGTTGAATTCTCTACAATTGTATCTGAAACATCATATATGAAATGGGTTGTGGGTTGTATCATCTACAATTGGATAAGCAACTTCAGATCAGTTGACACCCCGAGATTATCCAATTTTTAACCTATGAAGTAGGGTGGGCAGCAGGTTGTATCATAAAAAGAACATATTTATTTATTTATTTGATAAGTTATTTATTGGGGTTTAATCAATCCGAGAGTTTCTGTGTAAGGCAAAAGGATAAAAAGATGTTTATGGCGTTTCGGGGTGGTAAAAAGACATACAATGGAGTATGTGGCGAAAGCGTGAGGCCTTGGGCCCAGGAGGCGAGAATGTTGGAATTTTGAAAGCACTGTTTTAAGATGTTTAAAGTTAACATAGTCTGGGTAACGCAACAACAAAACGGGTGCCTTTGTGCAGGTAGGCCACATGCAGGGGTGTATCCATTCATCAAAGACATGGGAGATGAACTCCAGAATGCATTGCACTAGCAGCAGGAGACTGTCCTCAAGACCCCTGTTTTTCGCAGATTATAAGATACTAGTATCAGAAAGTGAAGAGGGGCTTGATAAAATGTTTAGGGATGCACCGGATAATGGTTCCGACCGGAACTCTTTCAGAATCCGGCCGGAATTGGTCTTTCTTAAGATTCTGCCAAATTAGACTTCTTGCTGGTGTTGTGGTCATGGCATACGTTAGATGCTGAAAAGACTTTTTAAATATCACATACATGAGTGCATAAATGAAACTTACATGTATTACTGGGTATATTTTACTGACTTAAATCAAAACAAAACAAAATGTAAATATTATTTTTTGCCCAGACTTCGGTTTTGAACCATTATTTGACTAAGCTTGATATGTTGGTTCTGAGTAACAATAATCTGTGGATTGGAAGAGCTAAAAGTTAAAAAATGACAGAAAGTTTGAAATGGCGATTTTGATTTTGATTATATTAGGCCCACAGAGTCCTATTTCCACAAGCCCACACAAAAGTCAACCTGTTTGGTCTGATCCGTGACAGCTATAGGAATCTCCAATGGCGGAAAGCAACCACTGCACTGAGATCAGTTTTCTCCAACATGATTGAAACTCTTCATGTTTGAACTGCAACTAGCAATAAATTTCAGAAATAGGTTTTATTCTCTGACCAAGTGTTTCTGAACACTGACAAATATACTACTCAAAGTTTGCTAAGCACCAAATATTTGACACATCGTTGTGAAATTTTCTTGTGACATATTTGCGATATTTGGTGGAATGGTGATTGGGGAATATATTGAGATGGTCCCCAGTGTTTTCATTAGCTCTCTTGACAGGCAGACTTTTCGTGACAGTCATGGAAAGTATGTACCCCTTTGATTTTCATGATGTTTTCGTGTACTGTATACATGTGCATGGCATCTGTAGGGTATTCAGTCTTCATTTCAACACAAAACCTTGTGATTTTATGATTGAATATGGCAAATGCAGATGTAAGAAGACATTTGTCTGAAGTAGAAATGTGGCGGGCTGTAGGGATGGTGGAGCAAGGGGCTACCCATCGTCAGGTTAGTGAAGCCCTTGGTTTGCACCATACGGTGATCGCCATAGCCTGGGCAAGATTTCAGCAGTATGGCACACCAGTAAGACGGCATGGTGGTGGCAGAGACAGGGCAACATCTGCAGCTGAATACAGGTTTTTGATCATTCAGGCCCGTGGGAACCGCTTTGCCACAGCAACCCAGCTTCGCAGTGACCTTCAGAATGCATACGGGGTGAATGTTTCGATGCAGACTATCCGGGCAAGGTTGCATGGATGTGGCCTATGATCGAGAAGGCCATGTATTCGCATTCCGCTGTCCCAGAACCACCGCCAGGCACTATATGATTGGGCCATGGACCACGTTGGATGGACCACAGAAGATTGGCGACCTGTCCTTTTTATGGATGAGTCAAGGTACTTCCTAGACCACACAGATAGGCGTTCTACTAGCTAGGGTATGGAGAAGACCAGGAGTGAGATTCCATGCAGCCAACATTGCTGAGCATGACTGCTATGGTGGAGGGTCAATCGTGGTCTGGGCGACATCAGCAGGGATGGACGTACAGAGCTCTGTATCCTTGAACGTGGCACATTGACTGCACAGCGGTATATTGATGAGATCCTGGATGCCTACGTCAGATTGTATGCAGGTGCAGTGGGTGATAGATTCATTGAGCTCTGTGTCCCTGAACGTGGTACATTGACTGCACAGCGGTATATTGATGAGATCCTGGATGTCTACGTCTGATTGTATGAAGGTGCAGTGGGTGATAGATTCATTCTGATGGACGATAATGCTCGTCCTCATGTTGCCCATGCTGTCGGGGAGTACCGACAGAGGGAGGGGATTGAGCGTATGGACTGGCCAGCAAGATCCCCTGACCTCAATCCAATCGAACATGTCTGGAATGAGTTGCAGCTTGCAATTTCAGCCCGTCCAGTCCAACCAAGAAGTCTCCAGGAGCTTGGTGCCATGCTGGCCCAAGAATGAACAACATCCCACAAAGGACCACCAGGAACCTGATTGGGAGCACGAGAAGGCGTTGCCAAGCAGTAATTAACAGTAATGGGTCTCATACTCGATATTGAACCCATACCAGTTCGCTCCGTCAACTTTGTGGCAAATTGAAAAATTTCCTCTTTTACCAATAATATCCATTTTCCATGGTTATCGCATTCAAAAGCTAAAAAATAATGTCAAACACAAATAAAATCATAATTTCTGTACTTAAATCATTAAAGATATAATTAAATAAAAAAATATATACACTTTTCATTGCAATATTTCAACTAAAACGTAAAACAGGTAGTTGGATAAACTTGGTGCTTAGCAAACTTTGAGTAGTATATTTTGAGAAACATGCTTCTGCAGGAAGACCTGATCAATGGATACAGTTCAGTTAAAATATCCGGTTCCAACCGGATAATTATCCGGTCGAATAGTGTAAAATCGTTATCCGATTCCGGTCGGAACTCAAATTAAGTTGCGGTGCATCCCTAAAAATGTTGATAATTGATGTGAGGTGTGGGGACAAATGTAGACACGAACTGAATGAAAACAAAAGCGAGGTTGTACCCGTGGGCCGTAAATGGAGCCCACTCGTATGTGGATAGCTGGGGAGTCCTCTTTCCGGAAGGTGACAGCAAACGTGTAGAGGAGACAAGTGACTACGAGTATTTGAGGGTCGGTATAAACGTCACAGGAAGAGGCATCTACAGAGACCCCATACCCGGGGTAAACTTTGACTGTGAAGGGAAACGACTTCTTAACTAAACTAAAACCGTTAAGGAGGAACAGTTTCAATAAGGATTTTGTGGGGAAAACCATTTTGGAAATGGCGGTATAACCAATAGTACGAAAGTGATACCCCTAAAGCAAACGGGTTCGAAGAGTTTGGACGTTTAAAACTCTGCAGAATGATGCAGGTCGATTGATAAAAAGGCCAATTAATGCCGCAGCATTGTAAGAAATCAGGGGTGAGCTTGGGTGGATCAAGGATTTGATGATATGTACTCTGTTATCATAACTATTTGTTAAATCACCCGAGAGCTGATGGTGTAAGTTAATGTTCCAGAATATTTGGAATTCAAATATCCAGACACGGTGGATTGAGCATCTGCGGGGCGGGCTATTAGGAAACTATATTACAGAGCTTTCGGACTTAGAGGGCGACAACGCAAAAAAAAATAAAAAAATAAAACGTCAGAGCGAGAACCATGAAGGATTGTAACCGAAATTGTCGAGAAGGGGAAAAAAGCAAAGAGGTCTTTGGGTGGCCTGCTTAATGAAAAGAAGCCGGGCTTACCTTGGTGGCACAATTGTTTAAATCCACTGGTTCTCGGTGGAAAAATTGGGAAAGACGACGAAAGGAACGTCAAATGTGTAAATTAGGAGTAATGGAGATACTGGAGCACTTTCTCTCAGAATATCCAAAATATCAGTCGGAGAGAATAAGATTCACTGGGAGTATAATGGGATAGGGAGTGGGAGAATGAAGGATATGTAGTTATTGAGTGACACAAAGGAAAGTATTAGCAGGCCATGCTTATCGGAGAAATTGGGAAGCATAAGCCACGAGTATCATCAAACAATTCGTTTCCCGGTGTTGGGAGGAGAGTCGGGGCGTGGGGATAGGGCGACATTGGGAAGCACGGGGTAATCAAAGCCTTCTCATTCGAGAGCCGCGACAAACCAAGGCCCGGCCAAAATGTTAATAATATTGTTTCTCAGGTCGTTCTCGTCTGGTTAGTTTTTAGGTTATCTGAATTATCAACGGATCTTTTTCAGGGTTTCTTGCGGTACTGGCATCACGATTTCCCCGATGGGCGAGGGGCTTGTGTCCTTCGACTTGGGAGGGGGTGGGGGCTATGTGATTCCCAGGCAGACCCACAATAAACGAAGAAGATTCCCCACGGGGAAGGGATGTAGGCTAGAGCACCAAGACAGGGGATATAGCCCCCTGGCACCCCACCCTCTCTGGCGCTACCACTAGATTCTTGGACCAGTGAGCCGGTCGATGACAGTTTCATTGATTACTGTTAATTTATATTTTACGCTGTTCGTTTAGCTGTTAGGCCCCGTATGGTTTTACACTCTTGAAGCATCTTGTACTTGTTGACGATCACTGCCTGAATAACAAAGGAAACGATTTTGTGCAGCTCAGTTTGGTAAGCAGGTGTGTCGAACGATTATGACATTGTTGTTTCGGTTGTTACCCTCTTTATTTTCCATATCTTCTGGTATAACCGGCTCTTTGTTTTTACAGTTGTGTAAACCTGTTATGTGCAGGTACTAATCCAATAAACTTCTCTAAAGGCACCCGCGCGTGTTGATATAAGTTGACTTGTTCAGTGTACCGTTAACGGACGAAAGCTGTGACCTTCTACCAGGAAGGACTGTCTTCACCTGCCCAACTAAAACCTCTTAATTAACCCTTTACCCAACGTAACGACCAAAACCGGCCAGCGCTATTCTCAAAAATCGCCAATTAATTTTCAAAATATTTTCATTTTTTGTCTCAAAAACATAGGTTATGACCCCTCGTTGGAACGAGCTCGTCGAGCTCGTTCCAACGAGGGGTCATAACCTATGTTTTTGAGACAAAAAATGAAAAAATTTAGTTATTCAAGAATTTTTTTTGCAAGTGTCGTCTGCTTTTCACGTTAGGTAAAGGGTTAAAACTGACCGCGAAAATAAATCAAAACTGGTCAGAGAAAAATGGTAATTATCTAACTTTTTCCTAATTTTTATATGTCATACTAATTCTGCCTTCTTCTTTTAGCAGGTACACAGAGATGATTTCTTTTTAATGACCAGCACGCCAATAACCGTTATGGAAACAGTAACCTCCATGGATCCTGAACATTCTCCACTCCATCCCTAGAAGTGGTCACCCACCTCAAGGGAGGCGAGTGTTGGTCCTGCGTCCCGCCTCGGCCCCTTTTTCTAAGAGTCTAGAGCACATTTTCTGACCAAGCCAAATAGGATCACAATGCATGCCTGCCCCCGAACCAGGGAAGTTCGGGTCTTTCTACTGGTGGTCCCCAAAAGGGGTCGTTGTTGTTGTCAGCTATCCAAAGAGACGTTCTACCGCAAACCTGAAAACCAACTGAGAAAGCCTGAGGCAGACTATACTTGCCAATGATGGCCCTCCACCGCTATCATCTCCGAAGTGGCAGACTATACTTGTCCGAAAATATAAGAGCGCAGCACCCTCGGGGAGAGGTAGTACCTTTGTGAAAGGACCCATCCTCTCACACTGGTCCTCACCCGAGGGATCAGCCAACATCAGTCAACCCAACACCCATGGCAGCCTATCCAGGGAATACCCGAACCTCTTCCTCCTTCAACACGCCTAAGACATAAAACTATCAGATCACAAGTCACTGAGGGTCGAAAGGGGCTTGCCCACAGCGTCCCTGCGCGCCTTCGGCGCGCGAAACCATTCCGTCCGTCCGTCCGTCCGTCCGTCCGTCCGTCCGACCGTCCGTCCGTCCGTCGGACCGTCCGTCCGTTAATGGAATCTCATGTTCAGAACTGTGATGTAGTTCTTCTCTAGCTGTTGGGTAGATGCACGTTGCATGATGATTGGTGGTGGTGGTGTGTGTAGGGGGGTGGGGGGTCTCTTCCCACGTAAAAGCTTTTTTCGGAACAATTTCCTTTCGTCCGAAAAAATTCTGATGCTTTTTGTTGGTATAATGTTGAGAAGTAGACGGAAAATAATTAGTATTAATATTTTGGTTCAACCTAGGCCTAAATTATTAGGTTTTTAGACTGAATTTTCGATTATTAACACAGGTTTCTAGACAACTCGTACCCACGGCAACTCGTACCAGTCAAGTCGTACCCAAAATTGGACGACTCGTACCCATTTTCAGCTGGACAACTCGTACCCACAATTGGACAACTCGTACCCACGGCTGGACAACTCGTACCTATGGCTGGTCAACTTGTACTTGGTGTTTAATTGTATGGGCGAAGGCAGTTAATGGCCTAAGAACTATAGAAGCGGGGTTTTTGCTTTTGTTTGATCCGTTTAAGGTGCTATAATATTAATGGAAATCAGTTTACTTTGAAATTCCTTCGTCAGATATTCCACGAATATGAATGAAATATACACAATTTTTACGTCTAAATGACGGCTGTGATACACAGAACAGGAAACATATATTCATTGACCGTACTTTGTTGAAAGCGGGCACCGGGGGTTCCTGGAAGTCTACAATCGTATTCGTACGAGAACTGGGGTGAATGACACCACCCCCCCCCCCCCCAACCCCGACATTAACTCTTGCCTTTCCTAATTAATAATGCCACTCTCCACCTTTAGATTATTTTTCGTGTGGCAAAGTTACATCACTGGTGAGGCGCCACTCCTGTCAGGCGAGAAAGGATTTCATTGTAAATTGAGAGTCCAGCCGGATTTTGTACTTGAAGCGTAGCACATTTACCCGCTCGGACGAAAAACGGCAAACAATGACCAGTGATAGACTGAATCAAGAAGATCACAAATGATGTTCATTTTGAAAAAAAAAATCCAAGTAAAAAGCTCTAATACAACTCTCTCTATGAATCCACCAGCTCGCATCAACTGATTTCTGTCGGAAATTTTATGGTCAACACCGATACACCTGAAAACTCGACAGTCATTTAATTTAGACTTACCCGGCAGTGACAGGTGTGAGATCATGAAAAATTATTTTCTATCATCTATTACCTTATAGTCCATTGGTGTTTAATTTTCTTCCAATTATCTGTGCATATTATTATCGCCAATTAAGTTAATCTTCCAGTTGGGAGGTGTGTTTTTCTAACAATTATCTTCCATGAGAAAAATGAAAATTGAATGATAATTAGCATTTTAGTAAGATTTGCAATATAGATGTAATTTGACCAGGAAAGGGACTTCTGATGGGCCCCGATCGCGTCCGACATCGCGTTAATCCTTCAACCAATGAAGGGGGTGGGGTATGTGGGGGAATGAGCCCCGATCGCATCTGATTTTGCGTTAACCCCTCAACACGTGAAATGCTGGGTATGGCCACCAGTACAACAAAATATGACGTAGAAAAGCCCTCAGACGTTTAACGAAGAGCCAAAGATTACCCGATTTTTTTTTTTTTTTTTGGGGGGGGGGGGGGGGGGGGGAGGTCGTCTCCCGTATCTACACCACTCTATTAATATATAATTTAAATATTTCCTGTTTCCTTTGAATTTCTCTCTTGATGAAATGTTCATACCGACGAAATTGACTTTCGGCGAAGTCTGTTCAGACTGTTCTCCTGAGATAAATGCTAAAAATGGAAAGTTTTTGCCTTTATGCACACCCACTGAAAGCAGACACTCATCTTCTCAAGTCCTTCAGCCAATATTCGCCTTCGCCCATACAATTAAAGACCAGGTACATGTTGACCAACTGTGGGTACGAGTTGTCCAACCTTGGGTACGAGTTGTCCAACTGCGGGTACGAGTTGTCCAGCCGAAAATGGGTACGAGTCGTCCAATTTTGGGTACGACTTGACTGGTACGAGTTGCCGTGGGTACGAGTTGTCCTGATACCTTAACACATTTCAATGCCAAAACGGCAGAAATTGGTTTGCTGACTATGATATCTTTCAAAAATTTGTTTCTGAACTGTTTATTGGCCATGCTACATTACATGTAGCCATTGAGCCCTCAAGAACGGGAACATTTTCCAGAATATCCACAAAGACAGTCTGCAAGTGTGGCGGTTTTGGTACTGAATTTTCGAAATGTCTTGGCTGCCCATATGGTCAACCAATATCTGACAAGAAACAACTGACAGGAGATTTGGAAAATTCAAGAAGATTTTACTATTGCACAGGGAAATATCGGTTCTCAACGTGGCCACAAATTTTCATTGTTTACTTGAAACTAGGAGGCACAAATGTATCAATAATTTGCGAAGGCCTATCCAAAATTCGAGAAGGCGCACCCGGTGCGTATTCTCTCTATTTATGCGAACCTGGAAACATTTCAGCCCATTACAAAGGATTTGGATAACTTTACAATCTATTTCAAATAGTTATTCACAATTTTGTTCAATATCATTTTGTCCCCATCCAAATCAAAGGGTAATTCTTTTTGCCGGTAAAAAGGACGATAAGTGTATAAAAACTACGTTTTAAAGTACCTCTGAATGTGTGAAAGAGGATTTTTTAAGGTAGCTTACGCAATAATAAATATATAGAAGGAAGATTAAGTACTGTTTGTTTTATTGTAGACTATTTTCAAGACAAAATAGATCATTTCGTCATCGACACGCCTTTTTGTGCAAGGAAAACAACGATTTCGCTGAGGTGCACGACGGGGTGAATATTATCATACTTGCTGGATGGAGGTGTAGCTAATTTTAGATGTTTCTGTTCACTACGAGGGGATTTAACAGAAAGATTTTTTGGAGAGAAACAATTTATAATTTGAAAATAGTCTACAATAAAACAAACAATACTTAATCTTCGTTTTATATTGCGCACGCTTCATTAAATTGTCACTTCACACTTTCAGAGGTACATTTAGTACATTAAAACGGTGGACGGACGTTTCGGACACGGACGTTTCGGACTAGGACATTTCGGACCGGACGTTTCGGACATGGACGATTCGGACTAGGACGTTTCGGACCCCGGACGTTTCGGACTTTTTTTATATTTTATATAATTTTTAGTGGATATTTTTATATGGATATTGTTAGTGGGTTTTCAATTTATTTAATTTTGCACAAATTTTTGTTACAAAAGAGTTTTGCTTATTAGGGAATTTTTTTTTGGGGGGGGGGGGAGCCTTTTTGTAAAACATAGTGGTAATGCAAACTGATGAAAAATTTTGAAATAAAGCTACAATGTATCATACTCCATTCATTCAGTTTACTATCAAAAACACAATTGTAGGCATCTGTTTTACTTTCTTTCTCTCAGGCTTTTTAGACTTCAAAGCTTCTTATCTTCTGGCTTTGTGTTTTTATAGCAATTTCACCACAGCTACAATTAATAGCAAGAGTGTTTCTCAGCTTCCCTCATTGTTGAGTGTGTTTTTACAGTGATTCATACTAAATTTTTATGGCAGATAATTTTTAGATCAATTCTTGTTGTTGTTGCAACACTTAATTTCAAAGTGTCCTTTTATTTTTTCTGACTTATGTGGCTTCAAAACTATTCTGCTTTTTTTAATATAAATTCTCTGTTATCACTGTCTCCTCATAATTTGTTGCTTCTTAGTTGCCTCAAGATGGAAATATTATCAACAAAAAGAGGTGGAAAAAAATTGTGTTTTGAGGGACACATGTACACTATTAAGTCAATCTCAGAGAAACAGAAATCTATAACATGGCGCTGTGTGAAACGAGACTCCCCTGTAACTTGTGCAGCTACCTTAAAGACTAATGACTGTTATGAATGTCCAATTCTAACAAAGATTCATTCTCACTTAGCTGACCAAACAGAAGTAGATGTTTCTAAATTTAGACAAAACATGAAGAATATGGCCAGTACAACTAATGATAAGCCAAACCAGATATTCACAAATATGCTTTTAACAGTATCTGATGAAGTGAAAGCTCGTCTTCCAGATTCAGACGTTGCCAAACGAGTACTCAGGAGGGCTAGAGCCCAACATCGACCCAAAGATCCACAAACACTCCGCGAGTTAGAAATAGTTGGTGAATGGACTATGACTTCAGGTGATCAACCCATTCCATTTTTATTTAGTGACAATGGTCCTAATGCTGATGAGCGTGTGATTATTTTTGCAACAGAACAACATTTGCAGCTGCTTGCAAACTGTGACACTTGGTGCATGGATGGAACATTTTCAGTAGCTCCAAATATTTTATATCAGTTATATGTCATTCATGGTCGGGTAGATAATGTGTTTTTGCCATTAGTTTATGCATTACTCCAACGGAAGACTCAAACTAGTTATGAAACTCTGTTTAGTAAACTGGCAGAAGCTGACTGTGATCCAACAACAGTTATTATTGATTTCGAAAGAAGTGTTCAGCTTTCTGTTCATTCTGTCTTTGGAAACCATGTAAACATTCAATATTGTACCAGCATGAAAATTTTATTTTTCTAGTTCTTTGTAATTTCTATAAACTATATAAATCAGAAACAACAAGTAACATTAGAATTGTATTGTGCTATTGTTTTGCTATTGTAATATTAGTTATAACCTGTTTTTAAATGTTCATGTTTGTTGTGCTATGTATAATATCAGGTAAATTTTATGACAGTTTTAAAAAATTATAAAACTTTCAAATGTTGTTCATTTTCATTTTACAATTTACATCCCACCCCACCCCCTCCCCCTCCCTTCCACCCACAAGAGAACAATCTCAAAAGTACACCCAAATACATTCTGGCCGAAACGTCCGCCCTGTCCAATATTTCTGTCCGAAACGTCCTAGTCCGAAACGTCCTAGTCCGAAACGTCCGGTCCGAAACGTCCGTGTCCGAAACGTCCTACATTCCATTAAAACAGCTTTTATACGCTTACCGTCCCTTTTGCCGGCAAAAAGTTGTGTTCAAGCTTTTTTTGAATCGGGGGTTCATATTTTATTTTCAGTTAGCGTTTCGCCAAACACATGCCGAAGTGATAATAAATATTAAAACCAACCATATATCAGTGGATACTAGTTCTAGATTCCTGTAAGTCCCACCTCAGTGATACCCACATGAGCCTCTTATCTTAAGATTAGGGCCCCTTGTGCTCTCTCCACCAATCCATATGTGTGAGCTCACAGTGGTGGGCCTGGAAGGGGGGGGGGGGAGGGGCTGCGGGGCCCCAAATGCAAACCGTAACTTACTGTTTTCAACCCCCACGTTTCCTCAGAGGGCACCAGAATCGATCTGAGAGCTTCAGAATTTGAAGAAAAAAATATCCGGGAAAGGGCTCACAACCGTGGGAGGGAATACGCCCAATTCCATAGTTCAAGCCATTGAAATATGCCAGCGTTATGTCGATCTTGCCCCCCCCCCCTCCACCATTTAGAAAATATGGGAAATGGATTATATATCTAGCGGGGCGTAGCCAGGATTCTGTGATGGTTGGGGGGGGGGGGGGGCATGATATTTGGAACTAGGGCTAGACCTCCCCAGAGACAAAATTATCATAAACAATTCATTAGTTATTAATTCTAATCGCCCGCTATACACATTAGTGTCTATCATACACAATATGTATAGTGGGCGATTGGAATTAACAAGCAATAGATTTGGAATGCTTCCAATTACTTGATACCCAATCTTGGAGTGCAAGTTCAAGATAGCCTAAAGCGCCAGTGTGTGTCAGAGAAAAGCAGTAGGGATTGTGTTTAGATGCCAGTTTCAATGTAATCGTATGTGCTTACTGGGCAGGGGGTTTTGAGAAGGGAATTAACACGTACAGGGATTGGACACTAGCCTAGTCTTCGATTTTGGTCGCCATGCTGGCTTACCATGCAACTTAAAAAAAAGAAGATCTTTGTGAACATAATTTAATGAACAGAGTTTATCATCGTGTCGAGTAATATCAAAACAACAGAAAAAAACACGATTTTGTGCAAAATAATCTTATAAAACGTTGACCACTGCAAACAACTAATGACCAACCCAGTTGTAACGGCCAAAACCGGCCAGCGCTAAAAACGAAAATCGCCATTCAATCATTTATATATTTTAATATTCTGCTTCCAAAACATAGCTTATGACCCCTCATTGGAATGAATGCGTTGCGGACTTTAGGTCTAAGTTTGGACTACCATCTCATCAGATTGATAACGCTTCTGATGGCTACAGACACACAGGCGTAACATAGTTTATTCAAGCGAAATCCAGACAGAAACTGGCCGCCAACCCCCGACTGTGGAAGGGGAACACCTCCTCCTACACCTACAACCACCCAAGGGCCACTTGTATCAATAATGCCTGCAGTATCACTTTTCGAGCAAAATCCCCCCCCCCCCCCCCCACCACTGGGAGCTCACACATAGGGATTGGTGGAGTGAGAACAAGGCGATCCAGTCTTAATAGGCGCCTGTGAATATCATTGGGGTGGGACATACAGGAATCTAGAACTAGTATCCACTGATGTGTGGTTAGTTTAATATTTATTTTCACCTTGGCATGTATTTGGCGAAACGCTAACTGAAAATAAGTTATGAACCCCCGTTTAAAAAAATAGCTTGAACACAACTTTTTGCTGGTAAAAAGGAAAGTACTAAATGTACAGCTGAATGTGTGAAAAGTGACAATTTAATGATGCGTACGCAATAATAAATATATATACGAAGATTAAGTATTGTTTGTTTTATTGTAGACTATTTTCAAATTATAAATGGTTTCTCTCCTAAAACCGTTCTGTTAGATCCCCTCGTAGTGAACAGAAACATCTTATGCACACGAATTTGTTACCTCAATCGAGCAAGTACGATAATATTCACCCTGTCGTGTACCTCAGCGAAATCGTTGTTTTCCTTGCACAAAATGGCGTGTCGATTAGTGTCGATTGCGAAATGATCTATTTTGTCTTGAAAATAGTCTACAATAAAACAAACAATACTTGAGCTTCCTTCTATATATTTATTATTGCGAAAGCTTCCTTAAAAAATTACCTTTCACACATTCAGCGGTACATTTAGTACTTTAAAACGTAGTTTTTATACACTTACCGTCCTTTTTACCGGATACCGTCCTTCTTACTGGCAAAAAGTACTACACAAATCAAACCCTATGAATCTTGTTGGAACTTGGGCTGCCAACTTAATTCAGAAGAGGGCGTCTAAATTTCCATTTCATCCAGAACATCACATGGCCACAGAACTGGATTTCTTATATTAGTATGTATTCGTGGTTAAATCATACACCTACCATGTGTAAGAAAACAAGAAAAAACTAGAAAGTGTTTTAGCACACTAAAACATATGTCTCCCCTTCCTTTTGAGGTCAGAGGTCAAGGTCACATGCAGTTCATCAAGATAGCGGACATGCGGTTTCATGGTGACACATGTCAAAAAAAAAATTCTGGTCTGGACAATTACTCCCTATTTAAAGTATATAAATTTGACCTTGAGGTCAAGGTCACATGAAGGTCACAAGGTAGCGGACATGCGGTTTCATGGTGACACATCCACATGTCCAAAAAAAAAATCTGGTCTGGACAATTACTCCCTATTTAAAGTACATAAATTTGACCTAGAGGTCAAGGTCACATGAAGGTCATGATTACATGTGACATGCGGTCTAATTGCGATACATCCACATGTCAAATATCTAAGACCTAGGTCAAAAAACAAACAAGTTCTGGTCTGGATAATTATTCCCTATTTGAAGTACATAAATTTGACCTTGAGGTCAAGGTCACATGAAGGTCACAACATGCGGTCTCATGGTGACACATCCACATGTCAAATAACCAAGTCCTAGGTCAAAAAACAAAAAAAATTCTGGTCTAGACAATTATTCCCTATTTGAAGTACATAAATTTGACCTTGAGGCCAAGTTCACATGAAGGTCACGACATGCGGTCTCATGGTGACACATCCACATGTCAAATAACCAAGTCCTCGGTAAAAAACAAAAAATTCTGGTCTGGACAATTACTCCCTATTTGAAGTTCATAAATTCGACCTTGAGGTCAAGGTCATATGAAGGTCACGACATGCGGTCTCATGGTGACACATCCACATGTCAAATAACCAAGTCCTAGGTCAAAAAACAAAAAAATTCTGGTCTGGGCAATTACTCCCTATTTGAAGTACATAAATTTGACCTTGACTCCTTGAGGTCAAGGTCACATGAAGGTCATGACATGCAGTCTCATGGTGACACATCCACATGTCAAATAACCAAGTCCTAGGTCAAAAAACAAAAAAATTCTGGTCTGGACAATTACTCCCTATTTGAAGTACATAAATCTGACCTTCAGGTCAATGGTCAAGGTCACATGAAGGTCACTATGGTACACTGCACACCGGTTCATGGTGATACATCCACATGCCAAGTATCTAAGGTGTAGGTCAAAAGACAAAAAAATTATGGCACGGACAAAGTTTGTGTGATGTTTCCCTTAAAAAAAACACATAAATCTGACCTTCAGGTCAAAGGTCAAGGTCACATGAAGGTCACTATGGTACAATGCACACCGGCTCTTGGTGATACATCCACATGCCAAGTATCTAAGGTGTAGGTCAAAAGACAAAAAAGTTATGGCCCGGACAAAGTTTGTATGAGAAGAAGAAGAAGAAGAAGAAGAAGAAGAATATGCACTAAAACAATATGTCTCCCTTCTGGGAAGGGGAGACATAATAAGAGCAACGCAGTACCACATATATCATATGCTGCATACAAACAATACACATATCAATAACTGCATGTATCCATACCAATATAAAACAAGTTGTTATGTAATGCAATACCGCAAACACAGGTACTTGGCACTAGCTGACAAATGGAGAAAAAAAAATAATATCTGATCTGATCATAATGTAAAATGTGGAGATCCCCTATGAAGCCCATTGATACAACCTATGTGGATTAATCTTTGTTACACACCTCTAGAGGGTACTGAATACAAACTTTCTGATTCTTCAGCTATGGTCAATTCCAATCCCCATGGGGAGCCCAAATATTAACCCAGACTCTCGATTTGAACAAAGTTGAATCTGACCTGCCTAGAGATGTTGTATACCAAATATGAAAGCATACTGACTGTTGGATCTGAAGAAGAAAAATTTTAAAGAAATTTCTTCATATTGCACCAAGTTAAAATTTGGGCTACCACAGCGAGCCCAAATATTAACCTACGGACCCTATTTGAACAAATTGGAATCTTGAAGAAGATGATTTTAAAAATTTTTTCAACAAGTTGCATCTGCTCCTCCTACGAAAAGCTTATACCAAATATCCAAAGATTCTGACCAGTGGATCTAAAAAAAAAAGAAGATTTTTAAAGAATATTTCTCATATTGAACTAAGTTATAATTCAGGCTCCCACAGGGTGCCCATATATGAACTCAGGGACTTGGCTTTAACAAACTTGAATTTCACCCCCCTAAGGATGCTGCACACCAAATATCAAAACATTCCGACTGCTGGATCTGAAGAAGATTTTTAAAGAAAATTCCTCATTTTGAACTAAGTTACAATTCGAGCTCCCATAGTAAGTCCAAATATGGACCTAGGGACATGGCTTGAACAAACTTGAATCTCACCCCCTAAGGATGCTGCATACCAAATATCAAAACATTCTGACTGCTGGATCTGAAGAAGATTTTTCAAGAAAATTCCTCATTTTGAACTAAGTTATAATTCGGGCTACCACAGTGAGCCCAAATATGAACCCAGGGATTTGGCTTGAACAAACTTGAATCTCACCCCCCTAAGCATGGTGCATACCCAATATCAAAAGATTCTGCCTGCTGGATCTTGAGAAGAAGATTTTCAAAGAAATTTGCCTGAAATGCACTAAGTTCAAATTTGGGCTCCTATCCTATACTGAGCCCAAATATAAGCCCAGGGGGCCGATTTGAACAAACTTGAATCAGATCTACTCCACAATGTTGCATACCAAATATGAAAAGATTCTGCCTGCTGGATCTGGAGAAGAAGATTTTTGAAGAAATTTGCCTGAAATGCACTAAGTTCGAAAACGGGCTCCTATACTGAGCCCAAATTTGAACAAACTTGAAATGCACTAAGTTCGAATTCGAGCTTCTATAGTGAGCCCAAATATGAATCTAGGGAGCCGATTTGAACAAACTTGAATCAGATGCACCCCACAATGTTGCATTCCAAATATCAAATGATTCTGCCTGCTGGATCTGGAGAAGAAGATTTTTTAAGAAATTTGCCTGAAATGCACTAAGTTCGAAATCGGGCTCCTATACTGAGCCCAAATTTGAACAAACTTGAATCAGATCCACCCTACAATGTCGCATACCAAATATCAAAAGATTCTGCCTGCTGGATCTGGAGAAGAAGATTTTTTAATGTTTTTCCCATTGCCTACAGTGTTAAAAAGTGCTGACTCAGCACTTTTTCAAAGTCCTGAAAAAGTACCTTGTGATCAAACCGATAGGGATTTTTTTTAACCACTTTATTCTACTGGATAAAAGTAAGCTTTACACAAAATAAGAATTCTCTGTGCCGTGTAGTTTTGGAGATATGGCAGTTTTAAGGTTTTTCCTATTTTTAGCTCCCGAGGTTCCCACGGGGCAATGAGAAAATTCTTTTTGCATCAATCAACTACTTATGACCCATTATCATCTCATATCAAATTTGGTTCAAATCGACCTCACGGTTCAGAAAATAGAAATTTTAGGCACAACGAAGGCAAATAATGCCCGACAAACTTCTCTTGAACAAACTTGATTCTAAACCTCAAAAGGACTCTGTATACCACATATCAAGTCTCTGCTACTGGTGGTTCATTAGAAGATTTTCAAAAAATTTGGCCATTTTTTCCCCACACCTCTGCTCAATATGAGCCGAAACCTAATTTGGATAAAAATCAACCTATATAACCTCTACTTACATGAAATTTAATTAAAATGTGGCCAGTGGTTTAGGAGAAAGAGGCTCAAACACCACCTTCACGACGGACGACGGACAAAGAGTGATAAGAAAAGCTCACCCTGACTTTCAGTCAGGTGAGCTAACAAAAGAGCTATGAGCCCTGTGAAGGATTCACTAGTGATTTACTGTTGTTTGATTCTTGTGGGCATAAAAGAACATGAAGATTATTTTGAGTTAACTCCCTTGACTACATTTTTAATTTCACTGAGCTGAAATGACAGTGAATTTGAAAATAATTCACATTTTCGTTTTCTGCTGAATGCTTTAACAATCCGGAAATGGAATATTTTCTCTGAAAAGTTTGCAAATGTTATTTAGAGGAGGTTCTAGAGGAAACCTGAGAGGTTCAAGGGAGTGGAGGGGGTGGTATTTATGACAAAAATCCGCCTGCCCCTCGCCCACAACCACTGAGACATAGGCATCTTCAAGTTTTAATTCACTTCTACCTTGCTTGCAAATGCTTACCGCATACTGGAAATGAAATATTTTCTTTACAAACACTACGCAAGTTTAATTTAGAGATGGGGGGTGGGGGGGGGGGGGAGGGGGGCAGTGCAGTTCTGGGGATTCTGGTATTTAGGAGGACAAGCTCATGCTTGTATCTGACACCTGCCTAATATCACAATCCCTTATACATAATATTTTTGGGGTAATTGGAAACTCAATACAAACTTGTTGTAAAGATAAAAGGGCTTATTTACACTAAAGGGGATATTTATCTTGCACTTCTGCCTTGATGAAAATTGCTTTTGGCAGGTTGATAAATCATAATATCAACCTGATCAAAAGTTAATAACTGAATATTATCCCTAATTAGTACTGTACGAATGTGTTGTGGGAAGTTCTCATGGGGAGTGTAAAATTGTGTGATTTTTGGTTGGGTCATGTGATTCACTAATAGTGAATACTTCTGATAGTGGAAATAAACAATTTATCAATCTTTCGATTTTGAAAATGGAAGGTGTGCTGTGTACTGCTCACTACCATTTGAAGTGAGGAACACTATTGTTGAGTCCTGGCATCGTGAAAATGTTTTTAAGAAAACCATCAACAAACATCTGCACAACGTTCACTCTACTATTGTACATTAAGAAGGGATTCCAAAAATATTACAGTGGAACTCTGATAATTGAATAGCCACTTTGCCAGTGAAAACTATTCAATTAACAGGAATATTCACTAAATAGGGATTGTGTCACTTTCCTGTATTCTAGAGATGAACTTAGCATTTGTTTTATTATATCTCGTTTGGCAGAGCTATTTATTTATTTATTTATTGGGGTTTAAGGTCACATACTTATGCACAATGGCTCCATGACCTCTTGTCAAACAAGATATAATAGATTAAATGCCTGTATTCGATATACCAAGTCCAAATAGTTCTATAAACAAAGAAAAAGTGGGGAGAGTCAGGATAATTTCTTGACAGGTTACAAGAATTTTTATTCAGTTAACAGGCGTTTACTCTATAACCTATATTCAATTAACAGGGTCAAATTTGTACTGGATGTATGGTAAATGGTTTTGTGTTGGAAAATTTTATTCAATCAACAGGGTTATTCAGTTAAGAGATATCCAATTAAGTGGGCTCCACTGTACCCAGTTTTTTTAATACGTTTTTCACAGTAATAATCAAATTTATTTCAGTTCGTTAAAAGTCATGAAATGCAACTTCAATGGAGCAATCATAAGTCAATCAGATGATATTCCACAGAATGCATGGACAAAAGACAGTGACTAGCATTACTGGCCTTTGAAGTTTATCGAATTATGTTGTTTATATACCAATTGTTTACATTTTCATACACACATTGTATTATTTGGCCTATTTCCCATGAACCCTTTGAACACGTAAGACTGATTTTTCGTCCCATTTTTGTCTTGTTATGAGAGGTCTATACACAGGACATTGAAGATAGAATAATAACTGCGGTCTGCAGCCAGATGGCAGCAGACTGCAGTTATTATTTTATCCTATCCGCATATTGATATTAGACTGACCCATTTCACTGTAAGTGTACACAAAGACAATACCATTCCAGGAAACTAGGGTTCAAAGGGTTAACCCTTTACAGAAAACACATGGTATCAAAATTTGTGATTTTAATTTTTTCCCCCCAAGTCTTAAAACAATTTCAACAAAACCATATCATGTGATCCAATCATTGAAACAAGCTCGACGTGGTCGTTTCTATGAGGGGGAAGGGGGTGGGTCACATGATATGGTTTTGTCGAATTTTGTTCTACTGCACAATTTGTATATTACGTGGCAGATGCAACCAATTTGTCACGTAAGGTTTAATTTCTCGCTAGATGGAACTGAGAGGTGCCAAAAGTAAAAATGTTAGGTGTGATGGCATGCAAGAGTGACAGCTCGCCTCAAAATCAAAAAACTTAAATTATAAATAGCCCAAGAACTGGACATACAAATAACAAAACAGTTGAATAAATATATCTACTTTTATTATTATGGCATCTAGAATTATTTAGAATTATTGTATAGATTTAACAAAACAGTAATAAAGTTGATAACAAAAAATATTGGAGAAAGTAATGAAAAACAAAATAATCTAAGGCCACACAGAGTAGATCTTTTGTTTCTCAGGCCATTTTTTGAAAATTGCATGTGGGCGGGCGTTTTTTTATTTTATTCTTTTATTTTTGTAATTATTTCTGTTCCATCAAAAGTTCAAATTTTTGGTTTGTTTTATGTTTTAGTCCTCATAATCTACAGAACAGCATTTGTTGGTGGTGTATTTTGCCCTTGAGTGCAAGAAGGCTTTGCAATGCTAAAGCAATGCAAAGCCTTGTTGCACTGAAGGGACAAATTTTAGACAGGATACTAATGGCCAAAAAAATGGAGTTTTTAGACTGAAAAGTAGCGAAAGTCCTCAAAATATTGATTGAAAAGTAATACAAGAGGCCCCAGGGGGCCTGAGGGTGCTCACCTGACATGGTAGCCTAAATATCAACCCAGAGAATTGATTTCCACAAGTTGCATCTGCTCCTCCTAAGAAAAGCTGAAACCAAATATCCAAATATTCTGACCAGTGGATCTAAAAAAAGATTTTTAAAGAATATTCCTCATACTGAACTAAGTCATAATTCGGGCTCCCACAGGGAGCCCATATATGAACCCAGGGACTTGGCTTTAACAAACCTGAATCTCACACCCCTAAGGATTCTGCACACCAAATATCAAAACATTCCGACTGCTGGATCTGAGGAAGAAGATTTTTAAAGAAAATTCCTCATTTTGAACCAAGTTACAATTCGAGCTCCCACAATCAGCCCAAATATGGACCTAGGGACATGGCTTGAACAAACTTGAATCTTACCCCCCTAAGGATGCTGCATAAAAAATATCAAAAGCATTCATCTGCTGGATCTGAAGATTTTTAAAGAAAATTCCTCATTTTGAACTAAGTTGTCATTCAGGCTCCCATAGTGAGCCCAAATATGAACCAAGGGACTTGGCTTGAACAAACTTGAATCTCAGCCCCCAAGGTTGCTCCATGCCAAATATCAAAACATTCCAACTGCTGAATCTGAAGAAGATTTTTAAAGAAAAATTCCTCATATTGACTAAGTTATAATTTGGGCTCCCACAGGGAGCCCACATATGGACCCATGGACTTGGCTTTAACACACTTGAATCCCCCCCTCCCCCCCAAGGATGCTACTCACCACATATCAAACCATTCGGACTGCTGGATCTGAAGAAGAAGGTTTTTTAAGAAAATTCCTCATTTCGAACAAAGTTACAATTCAAGCTCCCACAGTGAGCCCAAATATGGACCTAGGGACATGGCTTGAACAAACTTGAATCTCACCCCCCTAAGGATGCTGCATACCAAATATCACAAGATTCTGCCTGCTGGATCTTGAGAAGAAGATTTTCAAAGAAATTTGCCTGAAATGCACTAAGTTCGAATTTGGGCTTCTATCGTGAGCCCAAATATGAATCCAGGTGGCCGATTTGAACAAACTGGAATCAGATCCACCCCACAATGTTGCATACCAAATATCAAAAGATTCTGCCTGCAGGATCTGGAGAAGAAGATTTTTGAAGAAATTTGCCTGAAATGCACTAAGTTCAAATTCGAGCTTCTATAGTGAGCCCAAATATGAATCTAGGGAGCCGATTTGAACAAAATGGAATCAGATCCACCCCACAATGTTGCATAGCAAATATCAAAAGATTCTGCCTGCTGGATCTGGAGAAGAAGATTTTTTAAGAAATTTGCCTGAAAAGCACTAAGTTCAAATTTGGGCTCCTATACTGAGCCCAAATATAAACCCAGGGAGCCGATTTGAACAAACTTGAATCAGATCCACCCCACAATGTTGCATACCCAATATCAAAAGATTCTGCCTGCTGGATCTTGAGAAGAAGATTTTCAAAGAAATTTGCCTGAAATGCACTAAGTTCGAAATCGGGCTCCTATACTGAGCCCAAATATGAACCCAGGGGGCCGATTTGAACAAACTTGAATCAGATCCACCTTCCAATCTTGCATACCAAATATCAAAAGATTCTGCCTGCTGGATCTGGAGAAGAAGATTTTTTAATGTTTTTCCCATTGCCTACAGTGTTAAAAAGTGCTGACTCAGCACTTTTTCAAAGTCCCGAAACTGTACCCTATGATAAAACCGATGGCAATTTTTTTTTACCAATTCTTTCTGTTGGTCCTAAGGAAGCTTCACACCATATAAAAATTCTCGGTGTCGTGCAGTTTTGGAGATATGGGCGTTTTAATTTTTTTCTATTTTTAGCTCCTGCGGTTCCCATGGGGCTACGGGAAAAAAAAAATCAGCATAAATTAGGTACTTATGACCCAATAAGCCCTCACATAAAATTTGGTTTAAATCAGCCTCTCGGTTTGGAAAATAGAAATTTTGGGCAGGGCCAAAAATTTTGCCCCTCCCATAACGACGCCAAGTATAGCCCCACAAACTTCTCTTGAACAAATCTGAGTCTACACCTCAAAAGGAAGCTGCACACCAAATATCAAGTCTCTGCTACTGCTGGTTCATGAGAAGAAGATTTTTTAAGATTTCAGCTCACTTTTTGGGTGTGGCCCTACCCACGGGCGGGGCAACTTGATTTGAACAAAATCAAATTGCGATGTCATAACAAAGTATTATCTCAAATATCAATTAAATTGGTTCAGCGGTTTGGGAGGTGAAGACGCAAACACCATGTTCACGGACGACGGACGCCAGACGACGGACGGTGAGTGATCACTATAGCTCTCCTGACTGAAAGTCAGGTGAGCTAAAAAATCATAGAAAATATTGTTTTGTAGTTGGAATTTGTGATTCTGTTACTCTTTGCCTGGCTGCTGATTTATTGCGGTGCGAAGGCCTTGATCAGCCCTGTGCTCCCAAATTGCCTCCTTATTCCCATGCCTCTTTTCTCCTCCCAACACTCTGAGATGAACTGCTTGATGACATCCCGTACCCCATTCTTCCCAATTTCTCCGATAAGCATACTAACCCTCTCCTTTGCATTGCCCACTAACTACATGTCCTTCATTTTCCCATTCCACTTCCCCATTATACTCCTGGTAAATTTTACAGTCGAAGGGAAAATGTTTCCCACTACAGGAACATTTTAACCCTTTCATTGTCACCACTGCCAATTCGAACCATTTCTGTTTCTACATCTCTGTCTACCTCATTAACTCTACATCTGTCTCTCCAGATGCCCTTCTGTCTGTCAGTCTCTCTCTTTTGAGAGAGTGAGAGAGATAGAGAGAGAGAGAGGGAGAGAGGAAATCACACGTCAGAGAGACAGAAACAGTCAAAGACTGTTTGAATCGATCATGGTGACAGAGCCAGGATTAATTCAGCAAGTATTTCAATTCAAGTATTTTAAAAGTCATCAAGTTTAAAAACTTGTTGGTCACAGTCTGAAGGATCACTATACTAGAGTGTTGCATGTCCATAACCTGATTATCAATCATATGCCGGTTGTCAAATCTGGAACCTTTGTTCCAAGTTATAATAACTCTGTAATGAAAAATTGGGCCGGTCCAGTTTTCGAAACCGCTGGAGGTACTATTGCAAAAGACCTCTATGGCAAATATTAGTCAAACTGGAGAACGTTTATTCAAGTTATTGCGCTAACAAGCTCAAAATTCGTAAAAACTGCCAACGAAAAATCAGGCTGGGTCAGTTTTCAAACTCGCTTGGGATATTATTGCAAAAGATCTGTGTGGCAAATATCAGTCAAATCGGAGAATGTTTGTTCAAGTTATTGCGCTAACAGTGCGAGGATGCCTGAACATTTGCCCTGATGCACACCGGTCATCGCCAAACCATAGGTCTAAGTTAACATAACTCGACCAAAAATGGAAATATCGTCTTAAATTCAATGTTCTCACATTTATTTATTGGTCAGGTGAGAGTCTACAGTGTTGTGGAGTCAAAAGTGGACACTGTTTTTCGACCAGATCACATTCTGGTCAAAATGTCCTCTTTGCTTTTGTATTTATATTTATTTATTGGTGTTTAAGATCACATACTTCCGCACAATGGCAAATCGTGACCGCAACATGGAGATAAAATCAAGTTTAGTCAATCGTTGATATCCATGTTGCTCATTTTAGAGGACTTATACCCTAAGCATTAGTGACTGGATCCTATTTGACCAGTAAAACAGAGCTTAGTTTAAACATTATTTTATTTCATAAATAAATACAAGTGCACAAGATATGAAATAACATGATTTAACAAGAGCTTGTGAAATCTGGATTCAGCAGCAAGCCCAAACTTATGTAAGCTGTTTCGGCTTGCTGCTGTGGTAAACAAGCTCTGCTAAAACAGAGCTTGTTTACCACAGTAAACAAGCAGTGCTTCACTTCCCGGGGTTCCCATAGGGGCTTTGCTTTTGTAAACACTGTCCTGTAACTGATGCATTCGAAAACATTGAACACACATTCAGCAAATACATGTTTGTTAAGGCTTTACCTAATGAATCAGCCGAATCTGCCCATATAATTTACAAAATAAGCACTTGAGAAATATATTTAGAAAAAAAAAAACTCAACAAAACAATATCATGTGACCCCTCATTTGGACGAGCTCGTCCAATGAGGGGTCACATGATACGGTTTTGTTGAAATGTTTTGAAAAATTTGAAAAAACATTAATTAAAATAATAAATTTTGAAATCCTGTGCATTTGATGAAGGATTAAATGACCTGGGAGATGTGAGTTAGAATTATTATAACAGATCTGCTGATAATTGATAAACAGTCTAAAACCAGTGGTGTAGCTGGGGGAGGGGCATCAGGGCAGGCTGATTTGTCCTTATCCCCCCCACCTGAAAAATGCAAACCTTACATGTTTTTGTGGATACATTCATGGCTAAAATTCCTAAAACTTGTTCATGAACTCTCATCCTGAGACTTCTTGGGTAAATTTGTTATAGTTATTCCTTCACTTACTGGGTACTTAACCCTTTGAACCCGAGTGGCTGCTTTTCCAGCTCAGAAGCATGATACGTCGTAAATTCCTTAAATAGGATGGCTGCTGAGTGAATATGTGGGGTAGACTAATTAATATTTTCAATGTGCAGCCTCATGACTGCACATTGAAAATATTAATTGGTCCACCCCCAAATAATGAATGTGGACTCTTCTATTGTTAAGACTTCAAAAAGTACTCAAGGTGCACTAATTGACATTAAAAGCTACATTTTTTTCCCTGGGAAAGACTCTGGGTTTTCATCTATGGAAGTGCACACTCTTAACCCTTAAGGGCCTGCAAAGGTGCCCTGCATTCCCACCACCCCAGACAAGTGGCTTAGCAGTGATTTTTAGTCAAGTCTTAGCGGATTCTAAAGGCAGCCAAAACTTGACTAGAAACCCCTGCCTAGGTACTTTATCTATTCACACAGGACATCCTCATGACGACATGTTAAGGGTACCTGTTTGCAGTCGTATAAGTCGGAAACAGGCCCTCAAGTGTTAATACAGCACGGGGTGAAATGAAGTGAAGGGAAAAGATAATTTTCTGCTGCCTGGCTATCCCCCAACTAAAAAAAACATAACCAACACGAAAATAGTACTATTTATACTGACAAAAAACTCAAAAAGAGACAACACATTCTGACTTGACCTTTCACAAATACACACCTTTTTAAACACTGTATGCCTCATACTTTGTGTTGGAATGTAAACATTAGTGAGAATAAATGTTTAGAAAATAAGCAATAAGCAATAGTTTTGTATATTAAATCTGTATACCCGAAATAATTAAGCACTCCATCTTCATTCACTTTTCTATTATCAACTATCAGAACAGACCTGAAAGTCACTAAATGTATTGTACAATCATTGTAATTTTTTTTTCATCATTTGCAAAAAATATATATTCTGTAATAATTATCATTAAAATTGTATCTATAATTATAATCATAAAAGCAGTATATACATGCATATAAAGAACAATAATTATTTGACAATCCTATACTGCACAGGCTAGCAAAGTTAAAATCCTACCTATTTAAAAAAATATTATCCTGATGTTGATTATTCAAACATTTCAAGTACCTAAATACTGTATATATTTACATCTAGTTATATTTCCATTGATAACAAGCTATTAACTCTTTACCCAACGTAATGGCAAAAATCGGCCAGAGCTATTCACAAACAAAAATCGCTGATTAATTTTCATTAATTTTTCATTTTTTGTCTCAAAAAATAGGTTATGACCCCTCATTGGAACGTGCTCGTTGAGCTTGTTTCAATGAGGGGTCATAACCTATGTTTTGAGACAAAAAATGAAAAAAAATTAGTTATTCAAGAATTTTTTTTGCAAGTGTCGTCAGGAACCAGCCTACAAGGCGAAGTAGACGATATCTTCGCCCTTAACACCAGGTCTTTGCCCAATTTCTTTCTCTGGGCGAAGTTGAAGTCGCCTTGCAGTTTTGAAAAGTCGTTGAGAAAAGTTATTTCCGGTGATTCCGTTGCTAACTTTGCTTGGAAAAAATAGAAAAAAAAATAAGTGTAGTGAAAGCAAATAATTGGGCAGGTTAAAGAATTACTAAATATATTGATTTTACTTCCCATAAAACCCAAAAATAATACCAACCACGGCACGATTTCGTCATGAAAGTTAAAAAATTTATAGTAATTTATATATTTTTTATACTTACCAATGACCCAGACTTAGCTTAGCTGGTGCTAACTCTTAAAAATATAGGGCCAAACACAAATTTTGCCCCCCAATCCCCAAAATTTGCATCTAAAACCAAAGAAAACATGTCCTGAATGGCCCTCCACACTTCACCTCTACTGCGCATGCGCAGTGTCAAGGACGTCCCGAAATTGGCGCCATTAATCATTCTTGTAACCAGTGCCTGGTAAGTGCTATGTACTCAGCGGGGAGGTATGAGTTCCCAACTCCTGGGAGGGCCATCCCCGTCTGGGTCATTGGTAAGTATAAAAAATATATAAATTACTATAAATTTTTTAACATTTTTATACTGTACCAATGACCCAGACTTAGCTGAATAGTAAAAAGGCTGGAGGGCCTAGGACATAGAGCAAGTTGAAATAAGCTCAATTATATAAAATAGAGTCATCCCCTCTAGGGGAAAAGGAGTATTAGGCCTTACATGTATCTTTCTTATTTATGATAAATTAGAAAGACACAACACCTTCCAAAATTGAGCATCATAACATCCATGTACTCTATTAATATCCAGTATAATCCTTATACTAATAATTTTTAAAGTAAGCCAATAAATAAAGTCTAGAGAATAGAGACTCTTTATACTCCTTAAAAGTGTCTGAGGATTGTATAATAACGCCGTTGACACATGATATATTCAAAAGCTATACTTTAAAAACTATGACCTGAATGAATTTTTAAAACATAAACTTCTCACTTAAAAGCCATCCCAGTAACAGCTCAGAATTACTAACTCCAGAGGAGGTATCCCTTTGTTTTCATAATAAAACAGGTGACCCAAGGGAACACCCTCCCCCCCCCCCCCCTTTTTCTTGCCCTGGGTCAAATAGCCCAGAGCGAAGAGGGCAGCAGGACGGAGTCACTGCCGGAACAGAAAGCCTACCTAGCTATAGTAGCAACTGTTAAGTGAATGACATTCTGAGCAGTAGATAATAGACCTAACAATGGAGGCCTCCAAAAATGGACTCAATATTCTGAGATAAAAATTCATGAATGTGGATGGCTGAGCGCAATGAGCAGCCTTCAAAAATCTATAATAGTGACACTATTAGTGTAATCCCAAGATGTAGAAAGAGCTCTTACTTCATGAGCCGAAATCTCAAGCACAAACTGCTGAGTCAATGATATACCATAAGCAGTACCGATAGTTAATTGAATCCATTAGCAATAGAATGGAGCGTAATGTCCTTCTATTAGGCATCAAAGACAGAAGAAGCTTACGTCCGTACTAATAAACTGATATCTGTTTATAAATACGTAAACTCTAACCGGACAGAGTAAAGGCCTATGCCCGTACGAAGACGGAAGGACCTTAATAACAATAGGTTCCGGACATTATTAGGAGCCTGACTCTAAACCAAAAATCCAACCTAAGTAGTAAAGGAAGTAGTGTTTCCGTCACTACAAAAGTGAGAATCGTCCACCGATAGTGCATGAAGCTCACTGACTCCTCAGTAAAAGAGAAGACTAACAAAATTACTGTCTTAAAATGTCAGAATTTGAAAACTACTGTTTCCAGAGGCTCAAATGATTACTTAGCTAAATAAGAACCGAAGCTAAATTCCGTATAGGAATTTAATCTAATGATTCTATGTCTATTTATCGAAAAGTTTCTAACTGACTTAGATAAAGAGACCTAAGACTCAATTGTAAACTATCATAGAGTGCATAGGTATGAGATAACATAGACCTATAACCTTAATAGTAACAGGCTGCAGTAGATCTTGTCAAACAAGTATACTAGAAAGTTGCAATGTCTAGTATGGAGGGATCAAAAATATCAACATAATGATCCCTACACCAACGACGGAAGAGCCTCCACTTTAGCCGCATAGTATAGCGAAGAAGAGGTTCTCCTACAGTAAGAAATCGCGTCCAAAGCTCGTCCTGTACAATGCTTGCCATGCAAGGACCACAGAACGGAATACGTGAAGGTTGAGACCTTGCGGGTTGTGATGAAGTTGACACGATTTCCCCAGCGAAAGAAGATCCTCTCATGGAGGAAGTTTTCGCGGTAAGTCCCACAGTAGACACCTGAGTAAATTTACCCACGGTCTCTGTGAAGACAGAGATGCTATCAACAGAATTGTATTATGGATGTTTATCTTAGCAATACTTGCTGAATCAACAGCGCTGGAGGATACGCATATCCTATCATTCCGTCCTAATAGATCAATAGAGCGTTAACAACATAAGCTCAGGGATACGGATATGCAAACACATACGTCTGCAAATGAATAGTGAGTTGTGTCGCAAATAAATTATCATTGGGCGTTCCCATTGATAGCAAATCTGATTGAATACTTGTTTGTTGAGAGTCCATTCTGACGGCAACAAGCGACCCCTACGTGAAAGGGAGTCTGCTAATACAATCAGACGACCCGGAATATGACGGACCGAAGCAGAACTTGGTGTACTATAACAAACAGAAGGATTCTTTCCGTTAAATTGAATAACGGAATCGAATGAGTGTCTCCCTGGTTCCGGAGATACGCAACTACTGTCGTATTATCGGACAGGATTTGGACATGCGTTTCTGAATAATGTTCATTCAATGACATAGTGCAAGCCTAAAAAACATTATTCCCTGGAAGATAAGTGCTTGCCTAGAAACTGCGGAACCCAAAGACCCTGGCACTTCGAATCCGTTGGGATCAATATTGTACCCCAATCTGTTTGACTGGCATCCGTCATAATCATAAAACTCGGATCCGGCAACTGCAGTGGCACTCTCTGAGTCAACCACCGAATGTTGCCCCAGTCTGAATCTCTTGCTACACTTGATAGACAAGAGAACGTGTACATCGAGCAATTCATAAATTGCTGAAGAGTTGCCGTCGAAGAGAAGCTTCTCCGAGACCAAAGCGACTCTGAGAGAGTTCTTCACCTTACTATCCACGTGCGTGGATGTAGCTAGGACTGTGTCATGTCTAACCAACTCCAGGTTGCCACTGAAGGGCGGAGTTATACGTGAAAAAACTACTGCCCTTGAAAGAAATCACATTGAGGATCATATCCTGGAATTCTTTCTCTTGAAGACGTAATGATAACGCCTCAGTAAGGTGGTCTATGTATGATAAAGCGTCTAAGTTAAGTCTATTAGACATCAATGTCGTTTCCAACATCGTGGTTGGAATTGACATAGATGGCGAAAAAGATAATTCTCAGTCTTCAACCCGGCCGTCTAGATGCATATGAACTCTCGGTATGCCCTGTTCTGCCAAAATAAATTATTTCCTAGAATTGATAAAAGGCAGAAGAGCATTGCGGACAAGAAACTAGACTAACATGCTTGGTAGCAAGCTTATATATATATAGCGTCGTTAAATAATTCGAATGTTCTAATGACATTATTGGACTGTGTCGGTAAGTCAGGGACAATGTCCCTGAACCGATCCAAAACTCCGTGTCCAATGACGCTATTAGTCTCTTATCCAGCATCGCAGCAATGTAGTCCTACGGAACAACCTGTGGAAGATAATGCCGGAAGATATGTATGGCAGCTTCCGTTGTTCCGAAAGGGAAAGCTCAAAATCGTCGAATCCCTTTCGCCATCCTGTCGGACCCTATATAGTGTTCGGTTGTCCGAACCTGATGCAACAGCGGAGCGCACCGACCCAGCGCCATCGGATAATTCCTGATCCGACCGAGAATCTGTCGATTGCTGGGATGCAGCGATAAACTGTGCTAACTTGGATAGCACGTCCGTCACTGAGGCCTGTGGAGAAGCGGTCTTACGATGCATTGCCGCTGGAAGCTCCGTGTTCGTTACCCCGTGCATACTTCTATTATGCAAACGAACGGAGTGTATAGGCCTCGTGTCCCTTGGCTACTGGATGGCGTGACCTGTTCGCCGTGGAATCACTGAATGATGAAGCTGGCCGGAAACTCGAGGTCATGTAGCCAATGTGCGGTCGTGTGCGCTGTTGTGAGGATGAGGAAGCATTATCGACAGTCTCTCGGACTGTCAATATAACGGAGCGTCCCAAGCGGCGGACATATGCTCCAAATGCGAAATATCTGTACCACAACATCCGGTCCCATATGTTGTTGTACGAGAGAAGGACCTCTCTCGCTCGCAGCCTGGACGGACCTGGACGAGCTAGGAACCGGACTAACAGGCTTCCTCCGATCTGTCCTCTAATCCGTCGTCACTGGGTGTGTAGTAAAGTTTATTATAGTGCTCGCATCACCCAAATCTCCTTCCTAGACCGCAACGGACGAACCCGGCTGCCGAACCATTTGATGAATGGACGCTACACCGGGTGAGCTAGCGAATGTCAACTCCGTCGATCCCACTAGGGACCTCTTAGGCGATTGACATATTCCATGAGCACTTATTGCCGCTAGCTCTTCATTAACTATGACGACAGAGGCACACTTTTAAAAGACATCTCCGTAACTTTGCGAACAAGAAACCAGACATGCTTGTTAATAGCAAGCAAATAATAATATATATAGCGTCGTTCAATAATTCGAAAGTTGTGTGACATTATTGGACTATGTCGGAACTGAGGGACGATGTCCCTGAACCGAACCAAAAATTACTGTGTCCACCGACGCTATCAGTTTCTTATCCGGCATCGCAGCATTCTGGTCCGACGAAAGAACCTCTAGAAGATAAAGTCAGATGACATAAACAACAGCTTATGTTGTTCCGAAATGGAAAGCTCGAAATCCTCCGAATCCCTTTCGGCATCCCGTCGGACCGGATGAAATTTTCGGACGTCCGAACCTGCTTCCGCGGAGCGTCCCGACCCAGCGTCGTCGGATAATACATGATGCGACAGATTCTGTCGTTGTTGGGATGCTGCGATAAGCTGTGCTATTTGGGATAGCACGCCCGTCACCGAGGCCTGTGCAGTAGCGGTCTTACGATGCATTGCCGCCGGAAGCTCCGTGTACGTTGACTCCCGCACACTTTCTTATGCGAACGTCCGGAGTCTGCAGGCCTCATGTCCCTGGCTACCGGATGGTGTGACCTGGTCGCCGATGATTCTCTGATTGGCGAAGCTGACTGGATATCCGAGGTCACGTAGCCAAGAGCGGTCGTGTGCGCTACCATGAGAATGAGGAAGCCTTATTGACAGTCTCTCCGGACTGACTATATATCGGAGCGTCCCGATCGGCGGACGTATGCTCCGAATGCAAAACATTTTGTACCACAACATCTGGGGCCAGATGTTGCTGTACGAGAGAGGGGCCTCTCTCGCGCGCAGTCCGGATGGACCTGGACGAGCTAGGAACTGGACTGAAAGGCTTCCTCCGTTCTCCCTCTAATCCGCCGTCACTGGGTGTGCATTTGGTTGATGTATAGTGCTCGCATCACCCCAAAACTCCTTCTAGACCGCAACGGACGAACCCGGCTGCCGAACCATTTGATGAATGGACGCTACACCGGGCGAGCTAGCGGCCGTCAACCTACTAGGGTCCTCTTAGGTAATTGACGTATTTACATGAGCACTTTTCCGCTAGCTCTTCATTAATTGTGACGACGGAGGCACACTTTTGGAAGACATCACGGATACATCACCCTATTCTTGATCGTCTGAAATAGAGATTGATAAAGTAGAGTGACCCTGCGGGGAAAGGACCGGAATGGCCAATTCCCCACTAACATAACGTGACATACGCTTCCCATTTTGTCATCGAAATTAACACATACAGAACAGGAGTTAGTGCGAGTACACTGACTACATATACAATGATTATGAAAGTCAGAGGAAGATTTCCTCTTATTACAATTGAACAATATCCTTTCATTGTGAAAAGAAAACAAAGTCCTAGTACTCGCACCAACCCCTGACAATCAAAATACATAATATGATCCATTAATATAGAAAAAATAATTGCAATCAAAAAATTTTGAAAAAATATTTTTTCAGAACAGCTTAAGTTTCTGAAAAGTAACATTAAGCCCCAATGGATCCCAAGCCTAAGTGTGGACAAAAATTCTAAAAATATTTTAAACAATTTATGCAACACTTACGAACAATAATAATGTATCTAGTTATGATTAAATTAACATCCAGATATTATTTTCAAGAAATCCCCCCTCACACAGAGGGCTGTAGTAAATGTAAACAATAAGTGTAAAAACACTAGAACAAGACTCCTGGCACGCTGGCCCGAAATCAGTTACCAATAATACACTATCTGATGCAAAACAGAGACTTCCAGGGAAGAAACTGCAGAACATCAGATGGTAGATGCAGAACACTACGCCTAACCACCCAAAGGTGAAGACGTAAACATGGGGAAAAGAACAGAATTCATTCTGTTATCCAGTTAAAACTCCCAAGAAATTTTAGTAATAAAATTACAGAAAATATGCCAAAAGCATGGGAGAATAGCAAGAGGGGACTTAAAGGAAAGGGAGAGAGGAAAACACTGAACAAGCAGTGTAATTTGATAACAAGAATGACCACAACAGGCTGTTGCCTCGAAAATAGATAACTTAACATAATTTCATTAAAAAATTTTAAATTACAGCCCTGATTATTTTCTGTCACTCATTTTTCCTCTCCTCCTTCTATATCCTCCTTAGAATCACTATTTCTCTAATATTTATGTGTCTGGCATCATTTAAACTGAGATTTACAAGCACAAAGATCAGTCAGATGTTAACTGATGAAGGGCCAAACAAAGAATGATTAATGGCGCCAATTTCGGGACGTCCTTGACACTGCACATGCGCAGTAGAGGTGAAGTGTGGAGGGCCATTCAGGACATGTTTTCTTTGGTTTTAGATGCAAATTTTGGGGATTGGGGGGCAAAATTTGTGTTTGGCCCTATATTTTTAAGAGTTAGCACCAGCTAAGCTATGTCTGGGTCATTGGTACAGTATAAAAATATTCAAGTTTTCACTAGAGTGAAGTTAGATGACAAGACGAAAATTGCTCAAGTTCTTTTTTAATGTTTCTTTTCAAAAGTGACTTCCAACATCAAACTTCGCTATACAGGGTTTTTATTTAAAAAAAACATTTTTGTTAATGATACGTATGTGGAAATAAGCACAACACTGTGTTTAGCTTATTGACACATACGTATATATGGAAATAAGAGAACCACAGTGGGTTTCTTATTGACACATACCATGCTTATGTTTCCGTAGTCCATTCCAGAATACATGGTTTATTCCGGGCATGCGCAGACAACTCGGATTACCAATCTGGTTGTTTTCTTTGCAAACCGTCATTCTGGAATATCATTCCGAATCATTCTGAGTAAACCACCTCGCGAGCAGGTTTAGATGGTTTACCTTTTATTCCTGACATGCGCAATTATCAACAAATAGTGGAAAATATTTCCCTGTTTGTTGTATTCTCCAAAACGTTTGAGTGATCAAGACAATAACAAATACGTTAGGTACATGGAATTCAGCAAAATATTTAAACATAGCATACCCACAAATATTTGATGAAAATAAAGAGAAAGAACTATGGAGTTAATTCAATTAAACAACAGGGACGTTGACCCACCCCCAAATTGAATCAATGATTTTTTTTAACCCTGGAATTCATTTTTTTTTTTGCGAAGCGACCACTCTTGACCGCTCATAACTGACTCATTTATTTCCCCTTGACCCGAAACCCTGATTATCGTGACAGAACATTACATCTGGATGTGAAATCCTAAGAGGATGAATGTTGGGTGGGGTGGGGGGGGGGGGGGGTGGTGGTGTACAAGGCTCAAATCCTACAGATGCAAAAATTCTGAAAACTGAAGATCTGGAAATCTTTCTCCACCCGCCCCACCCATTAGAAATGTGAGGGGTGTGACCACACCCCGCCCCATTTTAACACTCCAGCCAAGCTGTGTGGGTTTGCCTCCCCCACCTTCTCCCTGGTGAGATCGGATATTGTTACTGAACCTTAACAACGCGGCGGTGCTTTCATGACCTTCTTGTTCACGGGAACTCTGTGGTGAGAGTGCACAGACAGGCTTTGCTGGTTCTCAGTATACTCATAACCAACAAATAGTGGACACCAAATACTGATTTTTTTTTTTTAAATTCTTGCTCAAATAACGTCAACGAGCAGAGTTGAATGGACACAATGGCAAGAACCTGTCCCCAATCTCCCGACGTCTGGGCCAGTGGCGTAGCCGGGGGTGGGGGGGGGTGGGGTGCTGGAGGCTCAGGTCAACCTAAAGCTTTAGCACCCCCCCCCCCCCCTAAATAAAAAAAAATATTGACCCATATGCTCTCCAATATAGGGCTACACAGGCTACAATTGCCTCATATTCGATCTTGGAGTACTAAATTTTCTCGGAGAAGGCCTTGTCCAAACTAGGCCCCTCTGGTCGTCACCCGCCTCTTCCCAGGTCCTTGTACTAACTGGGCCTCCGGTCGTTACCCCCCTCCTCCCACTTCCATGACGGGAAGTGGGAGGAGGGGTATCGACGGGAGGGTGCTAGCTTGGACTAGGCAAGGACCCCCGAAACCCCACAACATTACAAATATCATGGTATGCCCCCGCCCCCACAAAAAATGGCTATCCCCCCCCCCCCCCCCCCCAATTATAGAATCCTGGCTTCGCCCCTGAACAAATGGGAGTTGAAATAATAATAAAACTCAAAGCTCTGTCCAGCGTTTCTTTGTAAATTTTTTGTTTCTTTTTAATCTGGTCATATTGACCTACCTATCGATAGGAGAGCTATGCTGTTTTATGCAGATGCGGCACTGCGATGAGCAAAAACAGCATCTATATTGTCATTGACAACATCATCAACAAAAATTGCTAGAGCCATTTCCTCAAATTCCATTCTGGTTTACATTTAAAGTGCAATTTGCTGTTTCCTCGCGATTACTATTCTGTATCTTCACTGCGCATGTCACACTATTCCATGTAATCCAGAATAGACTACGGAAACATAAGCCATATATTTATTATTGTTGGGTGTGTTCCATTTGTGGCAGTCACAATAAGGGTCCTACTAAATTACCAAAAAGTAGTAAGTTGAAGAAATAAATGGTGTAAAAAGCAAACTGACAAATTCAATTATCTTCCTTGATAACAGAACTTTTGCCTGGAAGAAATGATTCTCTGAACTGAATTGAAATGATATTTGGTTGGCAAAAATAATTCACTGAACTGAATTTAATCCCCCACTAATAACTTTTAAACTGAATTGAACCCTTACCTAAACAGCTTTTTGTGAAATAATATTTGGTCAGCAAAAACAATTTGCTAAACTGAATGTAACCCTTTACCTAACACAGCTTTTTGAGAAAAATCTGGTTGGCAAATATAATTTGCTAAATTGAATTTAACCCTTTACCTAACACAGTTTTTTTTAGAATAATATTTGGTTGACAAAAAAATAATTTGCTAAACGGAATTTAACTCATTACCTAAAGCAGCTTTCTGAGATATAACATTTGGTTGGTAAATTTAACCCTTTACCTAACACAGGTTCTTGAGAATATTTGGTTGTCGAAAGTAATTTGATAAACTTGACATAGCTTTTTGAGAAATAATATTTTTTGCTCTCTTCTTCCTATTTTCACCTCACTTCTCCTTAAAACCTTGGGAGGGAGAAGTGACTTCTCCCTAAATTTAGCCTCTAGGCTGGTCTCTGAGTGTCGTCTGTTTTCCATGTTAGGAAAAGGGTTAATTGGAAATAGAATATGTTTTCATTTTTGGAATTCACTAAAATGAATACTTTCCACAATTCATTCCAATGAGGGATGGAAAGCTGAGCATAAATACCTTTTGAGAATAACACAGGCTGGTTTTGGCCATTATGTTGGGTAAAGAGTTTATACAGACAGACATGTGAAATTTCACGATTTTGGCGGTAAGCTTCCAATATTTGATGCCATCTCCCGACTTGATGATCGGGGGACAAACTTTCACGATTTTGAGAGCCTCATGTTTTGTTTTGCGTCTCAAGTTTTCAGTTTACTGTACTAACTACTATAAATAAGCTGAGTGGAACTTGGAAGATAGAAAAAGTATTTCAAACAAATTGCCTAACATCTGCCTGGGCTGTAGATAATTCAGATGTGTGAAAGAATAACTGAAAACAGTGAAAAAAATAATTAGGTTAAAAATGAACCTCTTCAGTCGAAATTAGGAGAGATATTGGTGAAAATACTGGAGTGAGTAACCAACTAAAGTGATTAGTATTCCATAACTTAATTCAATAAAAGTTAAAATTATGAGAAATATGATTTGTGTTCTTTTATTTCACTGGCACTTGAAGCGGGAATCATAGAAAACGGGACAGATTTTGGCTTTTCTTGCAATGATGTCTAATTACCGAAATAAGCATAACAATTGCATATTAACCCCCCAAAACCTCGGTAAATGCTTAGTGACTTCTCAAAAGATAAGGAAATATTGATTTTTGGTAAAATGTAGCTTTTTTGTAAATTTTTGCATCTTAATAAAGCACCTAATCTTACTTTCCAGTGGTGGAGCCATGGTCTGAAATTCTGGGGGACCATGCTAGTGAAGAGGTGGGGGGGGGGGGGGTGGAGGGGATCTCAGAACTGAAGGCACTGTACTTGTACTGAGTGCAGGAAATCAAAAGAATTATTTTCAAATATGGGGGTGGGCGATCCCTCCCTCCCCCATTAATTTTCTGACTTGAATTTATGATATGTTTAGTGGGGGTATTGTATTTTATGCAAATGTTTTCCAACCTAATTTTTATCAATCAGTTAAAGGTGGGGGTGGGAGGGGGGGGGGGGGGTGGAGGAGAATTACAGTTTTTGTCTTGTATGGAAAAACAAGCTTCGCCATGTAAAAATCTCACTACATGTATTTTGAGTTTTTCAAACTTAACATGTCTGGATAGAGATAAGATTTTCACTAAGACTGTACAGTACACAGGGTTAGTTACTCAGTTGATAGTGAATAAATTTTTATTATAACCAGAAAGTGTGACTAACCTTGGGCAGTACACAGGGTTAGTCACACTTTCAGTTATCAAAAATTTATAACTGACTTAAGGTTGTAAAAATATACAGGGTTAGTTGGTTACATGTTATTTACTTATTGGTGTTTAAGTTCACTTATTTCTGCACACTGCCTAATCAGGACCACAACATGGATTTAAAATCAAGTGTAGCCAATCGTTTATGTCCATGTTGCCCATTTCAGAGGACATCCACCCCAGGCATTGGTTACCGTGTCCGATTTTACTAGTAAAACCGAGCTTGTTTATCACAGTAAACAAGTGGTTACATGTTACAGTTACATTGGGTGCAGGATTCAAGAAACAAATGTAAATACATGTACCAGTACTTGTACTGGATTGTGGACATTTTTTAAAAGTGAATTCCAAAAATGAAAGCATATTCTCTTTCCAATTAATAGCTTGTTTTATGTCATTCAGTGCCTAGGAGCTTTTATCATTGTGATAAATAAATTACAGCTATCCTCAGCCTTTTTTATGAAGTTATCCTCATGAAATTTGTCTCACTTAGAGCTCTTTATTTCAACTCTCACAGTTGCTTGGGGTTTCCTATTCAGCATTGCTCGACTTGAAAAGAATCACTGGAACGATTGCAAATAAAATAAAATTTCAAAGCTGCTAACAAGTATTGGGAAGCCATTAACCCTCTGTACAGTGATGTCAGACAAGAATGAATTGAGTAAATTCCTAGTTGCATTATGGGATACCTTTTCATCTTGAAATTTTGATAGTTTGACTTCAGTGTCTAAAGTGTAAAAGTTGACACTTATGTTTTTTGGAGCCCTTATCTAACAAAATGGCAAAATCTACCAGGCTGTATTTGACAGGGTTCGCACACTTTCTGACTTTTCCAAACTTTTCAGGATTTTTAAATATAATTTTGGGAGAGGGAATGGGGAGAGGGGAAATGGCATACTGAATCATTATCATTACAAATTTCCACGACTTTACCAGACAGCCAAAAAAAAACCCTTTTTTCTGAAACTTCCAGGCCTGGAAAAAATATTTTTTTGGTTTTCCATGATTTTTTTTCTTCAAGATTTCATGAACCGTACAATCAGTGTTGAGAATTGGAAAATGTTCTGAGAGGCATAATTCCTGAAAATAATTTGGGCAGGACTGGTTTGCGAACTCACTGAAGACTTTCTGGAGTAGAAGACCAAATGTGATGAAAATTGGATAACATTTGTTCAAGTTATCGTGCTGACACCACCCACAAGTTGAAAATTCAAACGAAAAAGCAATCTAAGAGGCATAATTCGTGAAAAAAATTCTTGTTTAGGACTGTTTTTTGAACTCATCCAAGACATTCTTAAGTAGAACTCACAGCCCAAATTTGGTAAAAATTGAATAACGTTTGCTCGTTAATGTGCTGACACATGACAGATGGATGTCAGTCAGACAGCATGGCAGACATTCAGACAGATGCCCGGCAAACTTAATCAGTTTATTGGTCGAATGGATGATACAACTCGACCAACAATACTGAAATTTAAATGGCAATTTTTGTGAAAATTGCTGGTCAGAATATAGGCATCACCAGGGTTCATACAGGTCCTGAAAACACGGAAAAGTCATGGAAATTGAAAATTATTATTCCAGGCCTGGAAGTCATGGAAAAATAGGGGTATTTTTGCTTCTTGTCTGGTAAAGTCATGGATATTTTCCATAAAGTGTAAGTAACACCAATATCAAACTTGCTAAGAAATGCATCCATGAAAACCAGGTAAACGGTGTGCCCAAATTCCCAAAATGTGCCCAAAATACCTGGCCAAAATACCAATATTGTATTTGTATAATGGCTGAAATTTGATCCCGGAAGAATGTATGGGAACCAGGAAGCTGAATCAACAGAAAATATGCCAGAAGTGGTCATTTTTTTTAAACCAGTGTCTGGTATATTTTAAAGAACACTGGCATTTATACTCTGTCACGTGTGACCAATTAGCAATTGCATATTGAAAGTTTCTCGTAACCATCGTTTAAATTTATTGTTTAAAATAAAAATATCTGTTGAGCAAGGTAAAATGAGCTTACGGGGTAGACTGAGATAATTCTATAATCCACTATGTAAGATGACTTCTGATTGGTCTGCTTGAAGATCTAATTTCTGTGAATCACTAGTCAGAGAACGTGTTTTAATTTTTTGCGCAAGTTAACAACTATCAGTAGTCTCATGATGTGCAGTCCCTGTGGCGTAATAAAGATTGAATGTATATATACAAGGGAAATTTATGAACGTAATTATGAAGTAAAGGTAGCAAATTTAGAATTTTATTAAATAATAGGAAGAAAATGCAGATTTTTCAAGTTTGATGAAGCTGGAATCCAATCCTCAGATGCCAGGAAATCACTTCTTTTATTGCCCAAAATCAAAATTTCTCCTCCTCAGCCGAAACATGGTCGGCCCGGTTGGTCCGTGCACTCTTGGGTGTGCCCAAATTAAGGAAAACTAAAGGCCTGCGAAACATCGTGAGGTTTGATTCGGCATGTACAGTACAATTGCATACGTCTGTGATTCAGTCATTAAATGTTGCTTATTATTATATCAATTCTTACAATTCTGTGTTATATGGTAGTGAGAACAACAATGAAAGTGTCAATGACACTGTAGCTCAACTTGACAAACTTGAACTTGTTAAGTTATAAATGAAATGGCAAAATTGAAGATCATTGGTACCAATGTTATTTGGTGAAATTTCCACATAATAGCATTGTGTGTGCACAACATCAAGAGTAATCCTTGAATTTATAATTGGAAACTTTTTTCACAGGAATGAATGCTAACCAATAGCTCTTATCTAAAGGTCTCGCCCAATGAGCACACCAAGTTAAAAAAAAATCCTGATAAATGTGGCCTGTAGGCCATGTCAAAGAGGAATGTTGATGCACAAAAGCAATAAATTCAAAGAATGTTGCGAACAGCAACAGTTTTTGATGGAAATGAAAAGAAAATCGATAGCTCCTATCTTTGTCATCCTGCATAAGCATACAAAGTTTCAAAACAACCTGATAATGAATGCACCCTTTGAGGTATGCCAAAGGAAGATGTTAATGCACAAATGCATTAAGTTTGAATGTCAATGCTAGTGGCAATGTTTTTTTCTCTTTTTTATGGAAATTCATAAATATACCCTGCAGAGAGTGCAAAAGGGATAAGTTGCTACACAAATGCAGTTGTTCAAAGGCTGGTGACATCGACAATAATTTTTTAAAGGAAATGAAAATAAATGCGACCTGTGAGGTGTGCCAAAGGAAATTGTGGATGTACGTACATACATACGCCGATGGATGAGAAGTGTTTGCAATAGCTCAGCTTGACTTTGTCAAGTTTATCTAATAAATGTGCCCTGTAGGGTGTGCCAAAGGGAAATATTGAGGTCTGACTAAACAAAGTTCTAAGAACGTTGGCAGCGGCAACATTTTTCGACGGAAATTGAAGAAAATCGATAGCTCCCATCCAGAGATCTCCCCAAACAAGCATACCAGGTTTCAAAGCAATCCAATCATAAATGTGCATTGTAGGGTGTGCCAAAGGGAAATATTGAGGTCTGACTAAACTATGTTCTAAGAACGTTGGCGGTGGCAACATTTATTTGACGGAAATGGAAGAAAATAGATAGCTCCCATCTAAAGGTAACCCCAAACAAGCATGCCAGGTTTCAAAGCAATCCGATCATAAATGTGCCCTGTAGGGTGTGCCAAAGGGAAATATTGAGGTCTTCTGACTAAACTAAGTTCTAAGAACGTTTTTTGATGGAAATGGAAAAAAATCGATAGCTTCCATCTCGAGATCACCCCAAACAAGCACCCCAAACAAGCATACCAGGTTTCAAAGCAATCTGATCATAAATGTGCCCTGTAGGGTGTGCCAAAGGGAAATATTGTGGTCTGAGTAAACAAAGTTCTAAGAACGTTGGCCATGGCAACATTTTTTGATAGAAATTGAAGAAAATCGATAGCTCCCATCTGGAGGTCACCCTAAAGAGGTATACCAGGTTTCAAAACAATCCAATAATAAATGTGCCCTGTAGGGTGTGCCAAAGGGAAATATTGTGGTCTGACTAAACTAAGTTCTAAGAACGTTGGCCGCGGCAACATTTTTCGACGGAAATTGAAGAAAATAGATAGCTCCCATCTAGAAGTCAACCCAAACAAGCATGCCTATCAAAGCAATCCGATCACGAATGTACCCTGTAGAGTGTGCCAAAGGGAAATATTGAGGTCTTCTGACTGAACTAAGTTCTAAGAGCGTTGGCCGTGGCAACAATTTTTGACGGAAATTGAAGAAAATTGATAGCTCCCATCTAGAGGTCTCCCCAAACAAGCATACCAGGTTTCAAAGCAATATGATCATAAATGTGCCCTATAGGGTGTGCCAAAGGGAAATATTGTGGTCTGACTGAACTAAGTTCTAAGAACATTGGCCGTGGCACCATTTTTTGACGGAAATTGAAGAAAATCGATAGCTCCCATCTAGAGGTCACCCTAAACAAGCATACCAGGTTTCAAAACAATCCAATCATAAATGTGCCCTGTAGGGTGTGCCAAAGGGAAATATTGTGGTCTGACTAAACTAGAACTATCACTGAAGGTGATTAATACCCCCGCTTTGGTTTTTAGAGGAATGCACTTCTGATCATGTAGGTGAAGGCCATAAGGAAATGTATACATAAAGATCATTTTTTGTTGTTGAAATTTGTATTTGCATGTGGCCTTCCACAGAACAGCACTGAATACTTAAAGAGCCCACACATATATGGTTTACATTTGGAAAAACACATTTACAATGTGCAACATGTATTCAAAATCAGTTCATTAATGTAGGAGGAGTTGCACACACAAGAATCCCATTTGAAAACCCATAATAAATCCAAGTTAAAGGGAGATAACCTGGTTAAAATTGTCGCAGATCAAAAATTTGGGAATATGCGTATGTTCACTTAGTTGTGATAATGTTTGAAAGGTTTCGTCAAAATTGATTGATAAATGTAGGAGGAGTTGCACGCACAAGAATTTAATGTAGAAACCCATAATAAATCTAAGTTAAAGGGAGATAACCTAGTTAAAATAGCCACAGCTAAAAAATTTTGGAATATGCGCATGTTCACTTAGTAGTGATGATGTCTGTAAACTTTCGTCCAAATTGATTGATAAATGTAGGAGGAGTTGCGCACACAAGAATTTCATGCAGAAACCCATATTAAATCAAAGTTCAAGAGAGATAACCTGGTTAAAATTGTCGCAGATCAAAAAGTTTGGAATATGCACATGTTCACTTAGTAGAGATGATGTTTGAAAGGTTTCATCAAAATCGGTTCATTAATGTAGGAGAAGTTGCGCACACAAGAATTTGTTCGAACGGAAAGACATAATAAATCTAAGTCAAAGGGAGATAACCTGGTTAAAATTGTCGCAGATCAAAAATCTTGGAATATGCGCATGTTCACTTAGTAGTGATGATGTCTGAAAAGTTTTGTCCAAATTGATTGATAAATGTAGGAGGAGTTGCACGCACAAGAATTTCATGTAGAAACCCATAATAAATCTAAGTTAAAGGGAGATAACCTAGTTAAAATTGCCACAGCTCAAAAATTTTGGAATATGCGCATGTTCACTTAGTAGTGATGTGGTCTGTAAACTTTCGTCCAAATTGATTGATAAATGTAGGAGGAGTTGCGCACACAAGAATTTCATGCAGAAACCCATATTAAATCAAAGTTCAAAAGAGATAACCTGGTAAAAATTGTCGCAGATCAAAAAGTTTGGAATATGCACATGTTCACTTAGTAGAGATGATGTTTGAAAGGTTTCATTAATGTAGGAGGAGGTTTGAATGTTTGAAAGGTTTCATCAAAATCGGTTCATTAATGTAGGAGGAGTTGCGCACACAAGAATTTGTTTGAACGGAAAGACATAATAAATCTAAGTCAAAGGGAGATAACCTGGTTAAAATTGTCGCAGATCAAAAATCTTGGAACATGCGCATGTTCACTTAGTAGTGATGATGTCTGAAAAGTTTTATCCAAATTGATTGATAAATGTAGGAGGAGTTGCGCACACAAGAATTTCATGTAGAAACCCATATTAAATCAAAGTTCAAGAGAGATAACCTGGTTAAAATTGTCGCAGATTAAAAAGTTTGGAATATGCACATGTTCACTTAGTAGAGATGATGTTTGAAAGGTTTCATCAAAATCGGTTCATTAATGTAGGAGGAGTTGCGCACACAGGAATTTGTTTGGATGGAAAGACAAAATAAATCTAAGTCAAAGGGAGATAACCTGGTTAAAATTGTCGCAGATCAAAAATCTTGGAATATGCGCATGTTCACTTAGTAGTGATGATGTCTGAAAAGTTTTGTCCAAATTGATTGATAAATGTAGGAGGAGTTGCGCACACAAGAATTTCATGTCCGGAAAGACGTACAGACGGACGTACGGACGGACGTACAGGGCGATTCCTATATAGCCCCCACTTCTTCGAAGCGGGGGTATAACTAAGTTCTAAGAACGTTGGCCCCGGCAACATATTTTGACGGAAATTGAAGAAAATCGATAGCTCCCATCTAGAGGTCACCCCAAATAAGCATGCCAGGTTTCAAAGCAATCTGACCATAAATGTGCCCTGTAGGGTGTGCCAAAGGGAAATATTGTGGTCTGACTAAACTAAGTTCTAAGAACATTGGCCGTGGCACCATTTTTTGACGGAAATTGAAGAAAGTTAAAAAATTTATAGTAATTTATATATTTTTTATACTTACCAATGACCCAGACTTAGCTGGTGCTAACTCCACAAAAACCAGGGCCAAACACAAATTTTGCCCCCCAATCCCCAAAATTTGCATCCAAAACAAAAAGAAATCATGTCCTAAAGGACCTCCATAGTACGACTCTACTGCGCATGCGCAGTGACGCAGTCGTCCCGAAATTGGCGCCAAATATCATTCTTACTGGCAGTGCCTGGTCAGCGCTATGTACTCAGCGGGGAGGCAAGAGTTCCCAACTCAGGGAGGGCCATCCCCGTCTGGGTCATTGGTAAGTATAAAAAATATATAAATTACTATAAATTTTTTAACATTTTTATACTGTACCAATGACCCAGACTTAGCTGAATAGTAAACAGGCTGGAGGGCCTAGGACATAGAGGAAAATCCAATAAGCTCAATTATAAAATAAAGAGATAACCCCTTAAGGAGAAAAGGAGTATTAGGCTTTACATGTATCTTTCTTATTTAATATTTAAATTAGAAAGATACACTACCCTTAATAATTGAGCACAATAACATTCATGTTCTCTATTAATATCCAGTATAACCTTTATACTAATTATTATTAAAACAAGCCAATAAATAAAGTAGTCCAGAGAATTGAGACTCTTTATAATCATTTAAAAGTGTCCGAGTATTGTATATTAAAGCCCGTTTGACACTTGACATATACAAATGCTTCACACCGAGCTACACTTTAAAAATAAGACATGAATGAAATTAAACATTAATATTACACTTTAAAACCATCCCGGAAGCGACTCAGAAATACTGTCTTGGAGGAGGCATTCCCTTGCTTTTCACTATAAAGCAGGTGACCTAAGGGAACACCCGCCCCCCCCCTTCCCCTTGCCCTGGGTCAAATAGCCCAGAGCGAAGAGGGCAGCCGGACGGAGTCACTGCCGGAACAGAAAGCCTGCATAACTATAGTTGCAACTGTTTAGTGGACGACATTCTGAGCAACAGATAACGGACCTAAACAATGCAGGTCTCCAGAAATGGACTCAATATTTCTGAGATAAAAATTAGTAAATGTGGATGGCTGAGACCAATAAGCAGCCTTCATTAAATCTGTAATAGCAACACTATTAGCATAAGCCCAGGAAGTAGAAAGAGCTCTTACTTCATGAGCAGAAATCTTAAGCACAGACTGCTGAGAAGAAGATAAATCTTCATACGCAGTACGGATAGTTAACTGAATCCATCTAGCAATAGAATGGACTGAAATGTCCTTTCTATTAGGCATCAAAGACAGAAAGAAACGTTTCCGTCCCTTTCTGATGAACTGAGATCTCTGTTTATAGATACGTAGTGCTCTAACAGGACAGAGTAAAGGCCTACGCCCGTCTGAAGACGGAAGAGCCTTAATAACAATAGGTTCCGGATATTTATTAGGAGCCTGATTCTTAGCTAAAAAACCGACGTTAGTAGTGAAGGTGATAGTGTTCCCAACACTACGATAATGAGAATCATCCACCGATAGTGCATGAAGCTCACTGACTCTTCTGGCAGAAGAGAAAGCTAAGAGAAAAGCTGTCTTATAAGATAAGAATTTGAAATCTACTGTCCCAAGAGGTTCAAATGGCTTTTCCTTCAATTTAAGGAGAACCCAAGCTAAATTCCACTTAGGAATTAATCTAAGAGTTCTGGGTCTATTTATCGAAAAGTTTCTAACCAATTTCGATAAAGAGACATTAGATCCAATTTGTAAACTATCATGATGTGCATAGGTATCAGATAACATAGATCTATAACCCTTTATAGTAACCGGTTGCAGTTTGATTTCGTCAAACAAGTATACTAGAAAGTTAGCAATGTCTGGTATAGAGGGATCAAATATATCAACAGAATGATCCCTACACCAACGACGGAAAACCTTCCACTTAGCCGCATAGTTTAGCGAAGAGGAGGTCCTCCTACAGTTAGAAATCGCGTCCACTGCTCGTCCTGTAAAGTGCTTGCCATGCAAGAAGGACCGCACAACGGAAAAACGTGAAGGTTGAGACCTTGCGGGTTGTGATGCAGTTGGCGCGATTTCCCCTGCCAAAGAAGATCCTCTCGTGGAGGGAGCTTCCGCGGTAGGTCCCACAACAGACACCTGAGTAGATTTATCCACGGTCTCTGTGGCGACAGAGATGCTACCAACAGAATCTTGCATTGAGATTGTTTTATCTTTAGCAATACTTGTTGAATTAACGGCGCTGGAGGATACGCATATCCTATCATTCCGTCCCAAGGGATCGATAGAGCGTCTACAGCAAATGCTCTTGGATCCGGACACGGGGACACATACGTCTGCAACTGATTGTTGAGATGTGTCGCAAATAAGTCTATCATTGGCCGTTCCCATTGGTAGCAAATCTGATTGAATACTTGTTTGTTGAGAGTCCACTCCGACGGCAACAAGCGACCCTTTCGAGAAAGGGAGTCTGCTAGCACATTCAGACGACCCGGTATGTGACGGACCGAAAGAAGAACGTGATGTTCCAACGCAAACAGAAGGATTCTTTCCGTTAGATTGAACAACGGAACTGAATGAGTGCCTCCCTGATTCCGTATATACGCCACTACTGTCGTATTGTCGGATAGGATTTGGACATGAGCATCGTGAATAATGTCCATCCAGTGACGTAACGCAAGCCAAATTGACATCATTTCCTTGATGTTTATGTGCTTGCACAGGAATTGCGGATCCCAAAGACCCTGGCATCTCGAATCCGTTGGGATTAATGATGCACCCCAACCTGTTTGACTGGCATCCGTCATAATGGTAAAACTCGGATCCGGCAACTGCAGCGGAACTCCTTGAGTTAACCACTGAATGTTTGCCCAAGTCTGAATCTCTTGTTTCACTTGATCTGACAAGAGAACGTCTACATCGAGCGAATGAATTTTCACACTCCAATTCTGAGTCAAGAAAATTTGAAGAGGCCGTGTGCGTAGCCGTCCCATCGGAATGAGATCCGCAGCGGCTCCGCACAGACCTATCAGTCTCATAAATTCTCTCGCTGTGACTTTGTCTGTATTTAGACAATAGCGAGCGTAACAACTGACTAATTTCGCTCTGGTTAACGGCAGACGAACGAGATTGTTGTGCGTCTCGAAGCTCATTCCCAGATGAGTGAATGACTTGGACGGCACCAGATCCGACTTCTCCTCGTTTACTATGAAACCGAGACGTCGGAGCAATAGAAGAAGATTCTGAACATCGTTCTGAAGCGTTAACTCGTTGCCGTACCTCTGAAGAATGTCGTCCAGGTAGGCCGACGTTACCGCAGACGAATGAGCTCGGAAGTAAATCATTACCGAGTTCATTACTCGAGTGAAAGCCCAGGGTGCTAGATTCAATCCGAAGCACATGGCCCGGAACTGATACACCACTCCTAGGACTGCGAAGCGTAGATACTTTCGGAATGTCGGATGTACCATGACGTGAAAGTACGCATCTTTGAGATCTATGCTCGTTGCATAATCGTTCACCCGAATACTCGCTCTGACCGATCGAATCGTCTCCATATAAAACTTCGGAGCGATGATCAGCTTGTTTATCCAGCTCAAATCTATGACTGGACGGAACGAGCCGTCTGGTTTCGGAACCAGAAACAGATGGCTGTAGAATCCCAGCGATTCCTGGTTTTCTACGACCTCTACCGCGTTCTTCATTAAAAGAGACTGCACCTCTGATAGCAGAGCGTCTCTTTTCTGAGGGTTTGACGGAAGATGAGTCCACTTTGGACTTCGAGTTAATGGAGGCTTTCGTTTGAAGGATATCTTTAGACCTTCCGAAGTCACTCCTCTCACCCAAGGGTCGTCCGTAATCGACGCCCACTCTTGAGAAAAACTCGACAACCTTCCGCCAACCGGAACGCGATAGAGGTTTGAGCCATCACCTCCTGGATCTGCGAGGCCTGCGGTAGGAGAAACCACGTCTTCCACGACCCGCACCTCGCCTCGTCGACCTCGGGGCGTCCGACCGATTGTCCCGGCCTGAAGGACGTCCCGAACGAGAGTCGCTATCCTGACGGTCTCTCGAATAAGAGCTAGAGGACGCACCGGAACCTCTATAGGAACCTCTCTTGGGCGGATAAGACCCAGAAGTGCCCGCCTTATTCGTGTCTGCTGAATCCGACCTTTTAGGAGCGGATCTAAACAACAGAGAATCACTAGCTTTCTTTTTAATATTATCATAAATAGCGGAAAGCTTGCCGTCAAAGAGAAGATCTCCTGAGACCGAAGCGACTCTAAGAGAGTTCTTCACCTTAGAATCCACTAGTGTGGATGTAGACAGGGCTGCGTCACGTCTAACCAACTCCAGATTAGCCACTGAAAGGGCGGAGTTACACGTGGAATAAGCTACTGCCCTTGAAAGAAGTCTTAAGGAGGATTGTATATCCTGAAACTCTTCCCCTTGAAGACGCAGTGATAACGCCTTCGTAAGGTGATCTGCGTAAGATAAGGCATCTAAATTGGCTCTGTTAGACGCAATAGCTGTTTCCAACACTGCGGTTGGAATAGAAGCTGACGACGGTAATGATAGCTCTAAGTCTTCCGCCTCGTCGTCCATACGCAGAGGAACTCTCGGTATACCCTGACCTGCCGTGTCGAATTTATTCCTTGCATTAATGAAAGGCAGGTTGAGAGTATTTGCGGACAAGAAGCCTGCTTTCCCTGTCCTGGAAGCAAGTTTAAAAATAGCGTCGTTCAATAATTCAAATGTTCTTGCAACATTATTGGACTGCGACGGAAACTCGGGAGCGATGTCCCTGAACCGCTCGAAAAAATCAGAGTCCAATGACGCTATAATTCTCCTGTCCGGAAGCGCAGCAGTCTGGCCCGACGGAACAACTTGAGGAAGAAAGTGCCGGATGAAGTCTACGGCAGCTTTGTGTTGTTCCGAAAGGGATAGCTCCAATTCATCCGTATCCCTTTCACCATCCGGTCGGACCTCCCGATGTTCCCGGTCGTCCGCCCCCGATGCTTCGGCGGAGCGTACCGACCCAGCGCCGTCGGATAATTCTCGATCCGACACCGTTTCTGTCGGCTGCTGGGATGCTGCGATAAGCTGTGCTATCTGCACTAGAATGTCCGACGTCGAGACCTGCGGAGGAGCGGTCTTTCGCTGCTTTGCCGAGGGCAGCTCCGCATCGGATGGCTCCCGCATACTTTTCCTATGCGAACGTCCGGAGTCCATCGGTCTCGAGTCCCTGGCTGCCGGATGGTGTGACCTGGTCGCCGAATAATCCTTCCTCGGCGAAGCTGGCAAGATATCGGAGGTCACGCAGCCAAGGTGCGGTCGTGTGCGCCGGCGAGAAGAGGAAGCCTTAACAGTCTCTGCGGACTGCTTATACAACGGAGCGTCCCGAGCGACGGACGTATGCTCCGCTAAAGACACATTTTGTACCACAACATCTGGTCCCAGATGTTGTTGTACGAGAGAGGGGCCTCTCTCGCTCGCGGCCCGGCTGGACCTGGACGAGCTAGGAACCGGACTAAAAGGCTTCCTCCGTTCTCGTTCACTATCCGCCGTCACTGGGTGTGCATCTATTATTTTTATAGTGCTCGCATCACCCAAAATTTCCTCTTGGACCGCATCGGACGAACCCGGCTGCCGAACCATTCGGTGAATGGACGCTACACCGGGCGAGCTAGCGGACGACATTTGTCTAATCTCCATGAGCACTTTTGCCGCTAGCTCTGTATTTAATTGTGACGACGGACGCACACTTGAAGAGGATAACATGGAAACATCACCCTGTTCTGGTTCCTCTGAAATAGAAACTGAGAGAGTAGAGTGACCTTGTGGAGAAAGAGCCGGCATCGCTCTTTCTCCAGAAACAACATATCGTGACACACGTTTCCAATGTTTCTCATCCCAATGTTCACATACAGGACAGGGATTAATGCGAGAACACTGACTACAATTTATGCAATAATCATGAAAGTCAGAGGAAGATTTCTTCCTATTACAATTTGAACAAGTTCCTTTCATTGTGAAGGAACAACAATAAGTCCTAGTTACTCGCAAAAACCCCTGACACAAAGATACATAATAACATGATCCATTAATAAATGAAAAAACAATTGCAAAACAAAATAATTTTGAAAAAATATTTTTTCAGAGAAGCCCAAGTTGCTGAAAAGTAACGTTGAGCCCCGATGGATCCGATGGCAAAGTGTGGTCAAAAATTTTAAAATTATATAAAATAATTAATGAGACACTTTCGGATAATATAAATGTATCTTATAATGAGATAAACTACCTCAAAGACAAACAGCCCCCCTCAAAAAAGGCTGTTGCCAATGAAAACAAACAGTGTAAACACAGAAGAAAACATGACTCCAGGCACTGAAAAAACTGGCCCGGAATCAGTCCTCAATTACACTCTATCTGATGCAAAACAGAGACTCCCAGGGGAGAATCTGCAGAACATCAGATGGAAGATGCAGAACACAAACGTTATACACCCATGGGTGAAAACGTAACTATGGGGAAAATAACAGAAAACATTCTGTAACCAAGCAACTCTCCCAGGGAAATTTTAGAAATGAAACTTCTCAAAAATATGCCAAAAGCATGGGAGAATTGCAAGGGGGGACTTTAGAAGGTTAGGGGAGAGGAAACACTGAATAAGCAGTGCAACAATTAGCAAGAATGACAACAAGAGGCGTTTGCCTCGAAAATAGGCAACTTAACATAATTTTAACAAAAAAATTTTAAGTACAGCCCTGATTATTTTTTGCCACTTCTTTTTTCCTCTCCTCCTTCTATCCTCCTTAGAATCACATTTTCTCCAAGAATTACGTGTCTGGCATCCTTTAAACTGAGATTTACAAGCACAAAGATCAGTGAGATGTTGACTGATGAAGGGCCAAACAGAGAAAATGATATTTGGCGCCAATTTCGGGACGACTGCGTCACTGCGCATGCGCAGTAGAGTCGTACTATGGAGGTCCTTTAGGACATGATTTCTTTTTGTTTTGGATGCAAATTTTGGGGATTGGGGGGCAAAATTTGTGTTTGGCCCTGGTTTTTGTGGAGTTAGCACCAGCTAAGTCTGGGTCATTGGTACAGTATAAAAATATCGATAGCTCCCATCTAGAGGTCACCCTAAACAAGCATACCAGGTTACAAAACAATCCAATGATAAATGTGCCCTGTAGGGTGTGCCAAAGGGAAATATTGTGGTCTGACTAAACTAAGTTCTAAGAACGTTGGCCGCGGCAACATTTTTCGACGGAAATTGAAGAAAATCGATAGCTCCCATCTAGAAGTCAATCCAAACAAGCATGCCTATCAAAGCAATCCGATCATTAATGTGCCCCGTAGAGTGTGCCAAAGGGAAATATTGAGGTCTTCTGACTAAACTAAGTTCTAAGAATGTTGGCTGCGGCAACATTTTTTTACGAAAATTGAAGAAAATCGATAGCTCCCATTTAGAAGTCTCCCCAAACAAGCATACCAAGCTTCAAAGCAATCCTATCATAAATGTGCTTGTAGGGTGTGCCAAAGAGAAATATTGAGGTCTGACTAAATTAAGTTCTAAGAACGTTGGGCGTGGCAACATTTTTTGACGGAAATTGAAAAAAATCGATAGCTCCCATCTAGAGGTCACCACAAACAAGCATACCAGGTTTCAAAGCAATCCAATCACAAATGTGCCCTGTAGGGTGTGCCAAAGGGAAATATTGTGGTTTGACTAAACTAAGTTCTAAGAACGTTGGGCGTGGCAACATTTTTTGACAGAAATTGAAGAAAATCGATAGCTCCCATCTAGATGTCACCCCAAACAAGCATACCAAGTTTCAAAGTGATCTGATCATAAATACTACCTGTGAGGTGTGCCAAAGGCAATTGTGGACGTGCATACTAACTAACTAACGTATGTACGTACGTCTGTACGCCGACAGACGAGAAGTGATGGCAATAGCTCAGCTTGACTTTGTCAAGTTGAGCAAAAAATGGAATTTTTCAAGCATCTTGTCATGGAAAAGTCCAAGTCTTTTCCATGACAAGATGCTTGAAAAATTCCACTTTTGTTTCCAAATGTGCCACTGAAATCTCATTAAAGTTTTGGAAAATTCACCTGAAATCCTGGAAAAGACATGGAATTTTATCTTCAGAAACGTGTATGAACACTGCATCACACTTGATGAAGGGTAAACAAGAGATACAGTGGATCCCACTTAATTGGATATCTCTTAACTGAATAACCCTATTAATTGAATATAATTTCCCACAAACACAAAACCATTTACCATACCTCCAGTACAAATTTGCCCTGTAAATTGAATACAGGTCATAGAATAAACTCCTGTTAATTGAATAAAAAATCTTGCAACCTGTCGAGAAATTACCCTGACTCTCCCCATTTTTCCTTTGTTTATAGAACCTATTTGCCCTCAGTACACCCAATACAGGCATTTAATCTATTATATCTTGTTTGACAGAGCTCATGGAGCTCTGTCAAACAAGATATAATAGAATAAATGCTAAGTTTATCTCTAGAATACAGGAAAGTTACATAATCCATGTTAATTGAATACTCCAGTTAATTGAATAATTCTCATAGGAAAATGGCTATTCAATTAACAGGGTTCCACTGTACTAGCTAAATGTGTTCTGATAGAAAAAAAATTACAACTCATTTCAATCACAAATTTCAAAGAAAACATTTCGATCACAGTCTCAAAATCTTAGTTCAAGACGTTTTCCTTCTACATCAAATTGTTTTTGATTATGCAATGTTCAATAAACCATGGTAAGTTTTCATCTTCTACCTCCTGAACAAAAAGACTAACATCAGCATCTCCAACTGAGAATGAAGGAGTTATATAATTGCCTTCATCATCTAACACAATAAAACGTGAGTAGCCCCATTCATCATGAATCTGGAATAAAAGAAAAATATGTCAACAGAAAAAATTCTTGATTGTATGCTTTTTGAAACAACTATCCATTCTTTTATAGTGCAAGTCATTAAAAAATCTGTAAGTAAAGTCAGACAACTTTGGCCACGTGATTGAAACACCACAATTTTTGTGGTGTGTGGTGAAAAAATTGTAAAAGTGCAGGTGTCCTGTGAAGTGGCTATGTCATGAATGTAACACAAGTATCAAGTCAAGTTTATTTTATCGCAACACATAGAAACCCTGTTAATTGAATATCCATTTTGTCAGTTAAAATTATCCAATGGGAGTAATCAATTAACATGGACTGGGTCTTCTTTGTGTATTCTAGAGATAGCCTGAGCATTTAATCTATCATATCTTGTTTGACAGAGCTTCTGGAGAGCCACTGTGCCCCTACATGAGCAATCCGAATTGCACTGACTTGATACCATCGCAGATGGGGCAGACTTAGTGGCAACAAATTTCACTTGTGTTCCAGCAATCCAGTTGGAAAGAGATAAGTGGTCGGGTCCAACATTTGTATAAAGTGTGTTTCAAAATAATCAAAGATACTGTTAGTTATGCATGGAAACCAAGTTCAAAATCACATGACTCTGACCTTTGGCACAATAACTCAAAATGAACAAGGTTTTTCCTCTCATTGTGCTCAACACATGTCAAGCGTAACATTGATTGGTCAAGTAGAATTTTAAATAGAGAGAGAAACCATTTGCAAGTCCATGACCTTAACCTTTAGCACAACTGTCCCAAAAGAAATATGTTTTTTTCCTCTTATCATTCCCAACACATGCACATTCAAATCTGCTTTCAATCAGTCAAGCAGAATTTTAAGAAGAGCAACCATGTCTACAAATGGATGGATGGGAGGTGGGGCAGTGCCACTACTATATTCCCACCATTATTTGCATATTTTGTACCAATAAGATGATAGCCATTCAATATCTGTATCAACTTACTTTGGAGGCTATCTGCTCCAATATTTCTGACCAGTCTCTAATACTATTTGAACTGCAAAAGGAAACACTGCGATTCAAAGAATTTTTATCTGTAAATGTAAATCTTGCACCGGGTGTTGCTACAATGATATAAAACAGACAACAAATTACACACCAAGATGTATTATAAATCAGAAATAGTTCTGATCTTTTTTGCAATAACCCTTTACCCAACGCAGATGATTTCAAAATTCTTTATTTTAAATATCATTTTTTTAAATTTTTAAAAAAAAATTCAACAAAACCAAATCATGTGACACCTCTTTGGAACGAGCTCGATGAGCTCGTTCCAAAGAGGGGTCACATGATATGGTTTTGTTGAAATTTTTCGAAAAATATTTTTTCAGCAGCTGTATTTGCATATTATGCGGGTGGATGCGGGCGATTCGTTGGGTAAAGGGTTAACTACAAGCCTGGATATAATTTTTAGGGAGGTGCTGAACAAACAACAGGTACAAATTATTTCCCCTCTTTTAATAAGTCTGGTAACCAACCAAGCAGCCACTGTGAGGACGATCGTCTTATTCCACATAAAAGAAAAAGGCCTAAGAGCAAGTCTCCTTAGTATTAAAAATACTGATCAGCAGAATGTACCGATACAGAATTGCTGATTGACTCAACAGCGATTCAGATCCTTAAGCTATCACACGAACACAGTGCAGCACTTCACAAGTACTGTAATAATATCCTTGATGAACTCGCCAAAATTATCTGAGACCTTCTTACTATATGTTAGAAGGTTTCAGATAATTGTTTTTTGTTTTTTTTCCAGATAACTTGTTCTGTAACACCTATAACTATTCTAATAGTTATTGGCCTGATACAATGGACCTCGCCTAAGACCTCGCTTTCTATGGTCCTTCTATGCAGATAACCATTAAGATCTCATTTATTGTAAGCTTATTTTGTAAGGTGCAGCATGTTGATAGTGAGCAGTGTGGACTTGGCTACGGCCTGGTCAACTATAATTCTGAGCCTTGGGCATATTTAACGGTTTTTCCTACAGTAACAATCATAAATTGTGCAAATTTGGGAATGAATGGCCTACCAACACTCGATGGCGGGTAGCATAAACATAGACGAGATCCAGACGCAAACAGAATTTACTTTTATTAAATTATATAAAGAAAGAAATGATGAAGACAAATCCCCCTTCGATGGAATCGAATGTAAATGCCAATACTATTGCCCAGACACCTTTCACTTAACATTTAAAAGTCTAAGTAAGATGTTCTCTCTGTTCCACATAAATTGTCAAAGCCTCAGCACCCACTGGGATGGATTAAACGACCTGCTATTTAATCTGCTCCAGTCCAAGAGCACCTTCGATGTAATAGGGTTAACGGAAATCTTTCGTATTCCGAGCAACATTTAGTATAGTCTGCCAGGATACCATCCAATGTTAAAAATAAACCGAGCCGAGAACGATGACGGTAGAGGTGGTGTAGGACTTTTTATTCAAAAAGACACTGATTATAAGATCCGACATGACTTATCTATCTTTATCCAACACGTCTTTGAATCAATTTTTATCGAAATAGTAAAATCAAAGAAAATAATTGTTATTTATCGACCCAATACCCCACCTAAAGCAGATATCGATGTTTTCATGGATAGAGTAAATGAAATATTAGACACTTTGAATCGTGAAAAGAAAACATGCTATCTCGTGGGAGACGTCAATACAGATCTTCTAAAAATGGATTCCCATCCAAAAACTAGTGAATTCATTGACCTCTTATTCAGCCAAGGTTTCTTGCCCTTCATCACCAAGCCAACTAGGGTAACCTCTAATTCGGCCACCTTAACTTACCATATCTTTTCAAAGAATGCCCAATGTCCTTCCACCTCCGGTATAGTATTAACTGATGTTTCTGATCATTTTGGTACATTCTACTTAGAATCATAAAATATAAAACAAAGTATGAGACAAGGGGGCGCGGTGGCTCAGTAGGTAGACAGGGTTCCCCCAGAATATTGAAAAAAAAATTCAAGGACTTTCAAGGACCTTTTTGAAGAAAATTCAAGGATATTCAAGGACCTTTTACAATAAGTAGTCAATTTTGCCTCGGTTCACAACTTGTTTGTTTGGACTTGTCAATGAAGTTATTCGTTCCCTTTCGGACCGCTATTATGCTTGTGATAAATCGGCTATCAAATTCAAGGACATTCAAGGACCTTTTACTGATATACCTCGTTTTCAAGGACTTTCCAGGCCTTGAAAATAGCGTTTCAAATTCAAGGACATTCCAGGTTTTCAAGGATCCGCGGCTACCCTGGTAGAGGTGCAGGCTGCAAGCCGTGAGGTCCTCGGTTCGAATCCCACCTGCGGCAATCGCGTTGTGTCCTTGGGCAAGACACTTCACCCCGCTTGCCTACATGGGGGCACGATGACGCTGTTTACTAAGGTGTACTGCACGTCGATGGTGCACATGTCTTCAACCAATCTAACCCTGCCTGTGCCGCAATGCAGAGTTCAGAGTTACGATGTTGGGGAGCTGACAGCTGCTCGTCGTTGCTCGGTGGTTCTCTCCGGGTACTCCGGCTTCCTCCACCCGTAAAACTGTCACCGACATGATATGACCCTGGCTGTTAATGTGTCGTTAAACTCAAATAAAAAAAAAAAAAAAAAAAAAAAAAGTATGAGACAAACCCAACGAAAAAGGAAAATAAATCCCCAAAACGTAGAATACTTCAAAACTCGCTTGGCGGAGTCTGATTTTTCTATAGTCATGGTGGAAAAGGATCCCAACTTGAGCTATACTAAGTTCATTGACATATACCTAGATACATTTAATAAATCGTTTCCTATAACACAGCCAAAACCAAGCAAAACAAAACTAAAACAACAACTCTGGATGATTAGTGGACTCATAAAGTCAGCAAACACTAAAAAGAAGTTTTACCTCAAGGTGTTGAAAAACCCCAATGACAGAAATAAACTAAACTATAAAAATTACTGCAGGTTATATAATAGAGTGAAGAAACACAGCAAATCTTCGTATTTTAAACAAATACTTGAAGCGAACAAGCACGATATACGCACCACCTGGAAAATTCTAAATAGTAGTACAGTGGAACCCTGTTAATTGAATAGCCACTTTGCCAATGAAAATTATTCAATTAACAGGAGTATTCAATTAACAGGGATTGTGTCACTTTCCTGTATTCTAGAGATAAACTTAGCATTTATTCTATCATATCTTATTTGACAGAGCTCCATGAGCTCTGTCAAACAAGATATAATAGATTAAATGCCTGTATTGGGTGTACTGAGACCAAAATAGGTCTATAAACAAAGGAAAACTGGGGAGAGTCAGGGTAAATTTTCAACAGATTACAAGATTTTTTATTCAATTAACAGGAGTTTACTCTATAACCTATATTCAATTAACAGGTCAAATTTATACTGGAAGTATGGTAAATGTTTTTTTGTTGGAAAATTATATTCAATTAACAGGGTTATTCAGTTAAGAGATAACAAATTAAGTGGGCTCCACTGTATAAATAGGTCTAAAAAAACTCATAGTCTCCCATCATTTTTTACCATTAATAATAATGAAGTATGTGACCCAAACGACATTGCTAAGGAATTCAATTCTTTTTTTTGCTAATATAAGTAAAGAAATTAACAAACGTATACCCAATACTGACAGGCCAGTCCTTGACTACATGAAAAGACATTTTCCAAATAACTTTTATCTAATGCCAACCTGTCACACTGAGGTCATTAAGATTGTTGACTCCATGAAGGCTAAAAACAGCAAAGATTTTGACAATATATCAACAAACCTGTTAAAGCAATCAGTAGATATCATTGCTACTCCTCTTGCACATATCATTAATAACTCATATATTTGTGGTTCAGTGCCCAACAAAATGAAAATTTCAAGAGTAATTTCCATTTTCAAAAACGGCGATGAACACTTGCTTTCCTATTATAGACCCATTAGCATCATACCAACATTTTCGAAGGTCTTGGAAAAGGTTGTATCGAAGAGAGTCGTAAGTTTCCTAGACAAATTTGATATCATTTATCAAGAACAATATGGATTTCGAAAAAAACATTCTACTTTCCATCCAATAATGCAGTATTTAAAATTTGTAGCAGAGGCGGACAACGAACGAAAAGAAAGTACTCTTGGTATCTTCCTCGATCTTTCAAAAGCTTTTGACACCATAAATCAGGATATACTGTTACAAAAACTTGAGTGGCATGGCTTCAGGGGTATAACCAAAGATTGGTTCGAAAGCTACCTTTCAGACAGAAAACAATATGTAAATTACGATGGTAATAATTCTGACCTCACTGACATTAAAACGGGTGTCCCACAGGGCTCAGTGTTAGGTCCGCTCTTGTTCCTTCTTTATATAAATGATATAAATGAATCAACATCACTGAAACTTCTATCCTTTGCTGATGACGCTTCGGGATACTCATCTTTGTCAAAAACCAATGAAGGTTTGTCACAGATTAACGACGAACTACACAAAATATATGAATGGTCTGCACAAATCGACTGTCCTTGAACATAAAGAAAACAAACTTCATTGTCACAAGGATAACTACAGGCATGTCTTCAGTGGACAATTTGTCTATCAATAATCAAATAATTGAACTAGTTGGCTCCGATGAACGCAAAAAAACATTGAAATTCTTAGGAATAGAACTAGACGATAAACTTTCCTTTAAAAACCATGTTTCTTATTTATGCAGTAAAATTGCTCGTGTAAATGACGCCTTAAACAAGGTGAAAACTTCCCTTCCCCAAGAGGCTTTGAAAACTCTGTATCTCACACTTGTTCAAAGTCACTTATTGTACGGAATTCAAGTCTGGGGAAATTCCAAACATATAAACATACTTTTTCTAATACAAAAACGAACAATCTGAATAATAGGAAATAAAAATTCAATTCCCACACGGACCCTCTCTTTCATAAATTCCAAATTCTCAAAGTTCAGGACCTATTTAAGCTATATGCTTTACACTTCGTTTTTGATTGGCATCATGGAATTTTACCACCTACATTCAACTCTTACTTCGAAAGTACCGGTATTCATTCCAACAGAACCAGACAATATAATCATCTTTGCATTAGTCGAACAAAAACTAAATCCATAGAAAGACTTCCACCATACCTCTTCCCTAAACTGTGGAACGAGTTAGGTCAAGACCTTCGAACAATAAGTAACCGTAAGCATTTCAAAAATGCATTATTTTTAAGACTGGTTACTTCTTATCCACAAACAGTGGAATGTGATAATCCTTTTTGTCCTGACTGCACTGGACACTAGTCTTAACCTATATACATTCTTTAATTATACTTCCGTCCAGCTAGCAGCTTATATACGTCAGTTGCATTTGTTTTTTTCTCGTCTCCCCACAATCCCGCACAGAGGTGAATATTAATGTCTAGGAATTACAACCATACTATGTAGCATAACCCTGTCGTACTGGTATGCATGCATGGCAGTGCCACAGAATGTTCTGCAAATTGTGCCTAGTTGTGGTATTGTTGAGCAGTCTTACATGGTATGCTACTGCAAAGCACGATAAAAGTAGAGTGTGATGTCAAATGGTACAGTATGGAATGCTGTACTATTTGGTGTCAAACAGTATAGTGTGGCATAGCATATCATGGTGTAGTGTAACATGGCATGATAAACTAAATCCTATTCTATTCTAGTCTACAGTTGACAAAATTTAATACACTATGGCAGAGTAAGTATGTCGTGGCATTATATTACATGGTATGGTACGATCTAGTATTCTGCCACACTTTTTGTTGTTTCTTTTCCGCATATTGAAAAGAAGACTCGGGCGAGAAACTCCTCTCAACCCTTTTCAACAAGTTTTACATTGATACTTAGTAAGCTACCCAAAAGGCCTTGTTCCGATCATTGTCCTGTACAACTATGCACTACTCCTCTACCCAATTGTGACTCTCTGTTTTGAACTTTCTTGTACTGTTACATTCGGCAGAGACGAAAGATCATTTACACACTGTAACAGCCTGCAATGCAGACAAAACCACATGTTCGCTGCTCACCATCCAACTAACACGACCTACACAACGTACTCGTATTATTGTTTTCAGGGGAAGTCGAGAATAAAGCCAATCCGGCTATAACTTCCCCCAGTGGTATACAGACTATGGGTTTAAATGTTTCCTCTACTTTTAATTTATCAACTGTTTCCTTTATTATTATTATATGTCAAATTTATGTATTCTGGATGTATACTGCTAAATAAATTAAACTAAACTAAACAAACTGACTCCTGCCATATATTTAGAGACCCTGCCGGACAGGGGTAAAATCTTACCGACAAAGAATAGGTGCCATCCACTGAAATTAGCTCCGGGTTTGACATTCTAATTAAAATTAAGAAAATATAACACATACCTTGAAGGGCTTACACCATATCATTGATAAGTCAGTGTGACAACAGTTTTTCAATTGAAAACACTGCTTTCGGGTTGCTTTTGACAATTGTGAATACAGAAATTCAAATCAAGGGGAAGCACTGCATGTTCGATACGTTGCGGGAGTAATCACCTTGGAAAGTGTCCATCTACAAAATCCTTGTTTTATGTTTTTGTTTTGCATTGAATTTTTATAACATGGTATATGGAATTCGTAAATGATTGTAATGTATTATGATGATGGGAAATAAACTGTTATGGTTTGTACTTTCAATGAACAAAAATGGAGGTGAGTGATAATTCACCCACCATTACCACACGTCACTGCCCACTTAACTATGAAAATTGGCCTCGGACAGAGTGACGGGCGCAAGCAATTGGCTGTCTGACAAATGCATAACTGAGTCGGACTTTGTCTGTGTCCAACCTCTTATATCCATGCTTGATTAACTAGTACAGTGCTGGAAGCCCATATTGTGACTTTACAGTGAAGTGCAGATACGGCAATTTGAAAGCTTCATATTCAGTGGTTGTATGCCAACATTATCTTTGAAACGTAATTATTTTATCTATATGGATTTGCTATGTTACAATTTATGGGAGAGTGCCTATAGGCACTCTCCCATAAATTGTAACAAGGCAAAAACATGATAAATTCATAGTAATTTGTATATTTTTATACTTACCAATGGCCCAGACATAGCTGGTGCTAACTCTAAAATATCTAGGGCCAAACACAAATTTTGCCCCCCAATCCCCCAAATTTGCATGCAAAACCGAAAATTAGAAGGCCTAACTGGTCCTCCATACATTTATCCTCTGCGCATGTGCAGACGCCAGGAAGTGACCGGAATTGGTGCCAACACCATTCTTTGTAAAAGAGAATATTACATAATAATTCAGCGGGGAGGTATGAGGTCCCACTCATGGGAGGGCCCTTCCCATCTGGGCCATTGGTAAGTATAAAAATATACAAATTTCTATGAATTTATCATATTTTTACACAGTAACCAATGGCCCAGACATAGCTAAATCGTAAATAGGTGGAGGGTTAAGACTTCTGAAATAATTCCAACCCTGCAATCCATTATGAAGGAACTTACATGTAGAACAGTTAGGAATTACATGTATGTCTCTCTATACAGTAATAGAGGAGACATATTCTAAACAAGGAGCCCAATGAAGTAATTCCTTAATGTAAGTGTGAAGACAAGTTCCTAATTTTCCAAGGCTAGCCCAGACTAAGCCCCAAAAATTAGGATGGCACATCTGAGAATAAGAGAAAATCTCCCACAAACATACGCCTTACAATAACATTTTGGCTGTATGCAGGATATAAATACGGATAAAAACAGCATCCTTCAAAGAATCATACATTTTAAGCCAGATTATGGGTACCCCCCCCCCCCCCCCTCCCTTTTTTTGAAGAAACCTTCAAAATAAAAAAGGGTAAGAGCGGTACCCAACAACAATATAATTAATCGTCGAACATGCACTCCGGTATTAATTCTTGATTAATAAATGGTGCTTAACGTTACTTCAGAAGTTACGGCTATAGCGACGATCCTGGGAATTAATATTGCACAGTAAATAGCATACACCGCAGACAACGTACACAGATACGCCGAAAACCGTTGATATAAATATAACATACACATATCTAGTCAAGCCACACTGAACGATTCCTGAAGAAAAAGAACACTTTCTACATGATCCATTGGCGACCACTTACAATAAATTCCAGTAACAGCACTCTCCAACGTGAATAATCCAATATCTATGATCGTAAAAGCATGTGTAATATGAGTACCAAACAAATAGAAACTTGGATCTAGAGATGTACAAAGGTATGATTAACAGGCTCCTACATGGACCGCCCCCAAAATAAATTATTATTTCAAGGTCCACCGAATACAATAAAGCGTTAGCCTAATAATAATAATGCACGATCGCATATATATTAGCATGTAATCATCTGAATACCAGTTAACTGGATATGCAGCCTGCGAGGTACTCAAGAGGAGCAATTTAATTGTGATGATTTATAAATAAACGCTTGTATATAACAAATCAACCAAAATAATAGGGCATTAATTCAGCTAAAAAGCGGATGAGCCCATGAGGTCGCCACAGAACACTACATAAATGCATAAAATGCATGTAATAAAGCTTGTGGGAAGAGAACTACATCTTGCCCAGTAATTGCTTATAACACATAAGGAAGTGTCTGAGTGTGGGGGGGGGGGGGGGGGGGGGAGGGGGAATTTGAAGTCATAACGAAATCTCCTCACCCGCATTATTCAATCGTACTTGTGTCAGTTAACAGAAAAATATAGGAACCGCAATGGTTCTCTCACGGTGGGGGGTGGAATTCGAAGTCATAACGAAATCCCCTCATCCGTATTATTAATCTTACCTGTGTCAGTTAAGATAAAAAATATAGGAACCTAAATGTGCCCTCACGTCTAACCGACTCCATATGCCACTATGGACGGAGAGGAACGTGAAGAATAAAACATCCCCTGAAAGAAGACCCTCTCTGGGAGAAAGTTTCTGGGGAGCGTCACATAACCGACACTTGACAAATATTGATCCAAGATTCTTGTGACAACAGAGGCGCTACCAGCAGGATTCACTGTTTAAACTTAAACATAAGCTATTGAATCAAATGAATAGGATACGCATATCCTATTATTCCTCCCCATGAATTTGCAGAGCGTCTACTGCCTGCGCTCAATAATCTGGGCATGGCGACACAAATGACGGTAACAATTGTTCCGGTGCGTCGCAAACTAAAGAATCATGGGGTGATCCCACTGGTAGCAAAACTGTACAAATAAACGCATGTTGTGCATCCATACATATGAAACAGGCGACCTTTCCCGGTAGATGACAGATAGAGATAAACATGAAAATGATTCTCCGTTAGGTATTATAACAAAAGTGAATGGGTGCCGCCCTGGTTCCTGATGTACACTACCACTATTGAGTTGTTCAACAAACTCTGAACAAGCGTGAATGCATTGATATAGCGCTAACAATATTGACATCATTCTTGATGATTATGTGTTTCTACAGGAATCGAGGGTCTCAGACCCCTGCAATTATAGTCTGTAGGACTCAGGGCTGCACCCCAAACTATAGACTCATACCCGTCATAATCGTGAAAGCCAGATCTGGCAGTTTCAGCGGAACTAATGAGTTAACCACTGAAAATCTGCCTCAATATGGACCTTTTTGTTTACTATATTCGTTAAACCAATACTGGTCCTGAGCGAATGCATTGTCACACTCCAGTTCTGTGTAAGAATAACTGGAGGGGCGTGTGCATAAGCGACCCATCTAAACCAGATGCATAGCCGCTCAGTACATCTCCATCAGTCGCATAAAACTAATTCAATCTGGATATGGCAGACGAACCAGATTGTTATGAGACATTACCAAGTTAATATTCGAGTGACAGTACAGGGCTCTATCTCCAGACCAAAGCTATCCTTAGATCTATGCTTATAGCATAGTCAATCACTCGAACACTCATTTTAACCGACTAAATGATAATCATAAATAAACTTTTGGAGCTTTGATAAACTTGTTAACAAGCTCCAGTCTATTATCTATCGGAATGAGCTCTTAGGCTTTGGTACGAGTAACAGGTGGCTAGAGAATTCCAGAGAATCTTGATTCTCGACGACCTCTATTAACATCATTGTCAAGAGAACCTTTACCTTTGATTGGAGAGACTCTTATGCAAGGATTAGACGGAAGCATTGTCCATCAGACATTAAATTAGTTGTGGTTCTCTCGGAAAGATAGCTGCAGGCCTTCCGAAACCACACTTCTGAACTACTAGTCTCCGTAACAGTTATCCAGATTGATACTCATCTTGATAACCATCCGTCAACCGCAAAACAAAGGAGGTCATAGCTCACACCTGTAGCACCTGCGAGGCCTACGGAAGGAGGAACGGCATCTCATTCGCGAAGAGCCTCGACCCAGCAGTTTAGGGGCGCCTGACCGGAAGTCTCGATCAGATGTAAGCCCCGTATTCGATCGTATGACGATCCCTAGAGTAATTATAGGAGAGTAAACTATACCCTCATGAAGAGTCCTTATAGGCGACCTTCTGTCTAGGATGTCCCCCCTTACTCCTTTCTGCTAATGCGTGTCGAATATACGTCGACATAAGGAGCAGAGTATTGATGCTTTCTTTGTAGCTTGTTCATAAACCAATGAAAGCTTATCATCAAAAACTCAGTGTCCAGAAACCGGAGCGACTCTAAGAGAGTTTTTCACCTTGTCATCTATTAAGGATGACGACGCAAGGGCTCTGTCATGTCTATTTAACTCTGAATTAGCAACTTGTTAAGACAGAGTTATACGTGATAAATATATAGCCCTGGAAAGGATTCTAAATGAGGTACAAACGTCCTCCAATTTCTTTCCGTAGAGACGTAGCGTCACAGCTCTTGAAGGTGATCTGCATAATACAGTGAGACTAAATTCGCTCTGAATGAATAATGGTCGTCTCAATTATGACCATGCAAATAACGAATGACGAAGGTAAGGCCATAGCTAGGTCCTTAGCCTACTCATTCAAACGCAGAGGAACTCTCAATACATCTTCACTGTTTTCCGACCAGCGGAACTACAGAAGAAGATGACAAGAAACCGCCTTACTTCTTTCCACTGGAAAGTTGAATGTGGAGTCATCTAAAAGGCCAGAAGCCTGCGACACCCGTCTATACTTAACCGGAAAAGACATTCCTTCTCTTTTTCCGGATAATTTAGCATGCAACAACGCTAGAGGCTTCTTGTAAATAGATGCAGCATTCTGATTCGTTGGAACACATTCATTCAGGGTAGTGTTGATGGAATAAATCCTCTCAACCCTGTATTGTTCCGAATGTGGAGGGTAAATTCCCTCCATATCCCTTCATCATTCGTATGAATCAGTTGAAATCATGGTCAATGGTATCTGAACGCGGAGATAACTGGATCGACCCAGCACCATGCGACAGCTCAGATTTTGAGACTGCCGTCAATTGCTACTGCACCTGCTGGGATGCTGCGAGGAGCTGCGCATCTGCAAAATGGAGGCCTAAGGAGCAGCGGTCTTCTGGCCGCTGGCTGCTCCCGGGACAATATGTCCGAGATGGCACTTTGTCCGGATGTCCCGATACATGAGGCCTCGTCTAAGCTGTTGAATAGTGCTACTTTCGAGCTATTGCAGCATTCTGATTCTCAGGAACAAACTCAGGGAAGTATAGATGCATAAGCACTATCGCCACCCTGTTGTTCCGAAAGGGAAGGGTAATTCTCCAAATCCCTTTCATCCTCCAACTGAATCAGATTATACTCACGGTCGTCAGCATCTGAACACGCAGATGACTGGATCAACCCAGCACCTTCCGACAGCTCAAGTTCTGAGACTGCCGTCGTCTGCTTCTGCATTTGCTGGGATAAGCTGCGCAATCTGCGACAGCAAGTCCGTTACGGAGGCCTAAGGAGCAGCGGTCTTCTGTTGCATGGCCGCCGGCTGCTCCTGGGACAGTGTGTCCGAGATGGCTCTTTTCTGCGGACGTCCCTATAAATGAGGCCTCGTCTCCTTGACTACTGTATGGTGTGACTTTTCTGATGAAGAGTGATTTCCTCGGCGATGCAGGCTGGATATCAGAAGTCACATAGCCAAGGTGTGGTCGTGTGTGCTTGGTAGATGTTGAAGAAGCCGTAAATATAGCCGACCCCGGCTGTAAACCGAACGGAGCATCCCGGACGGGAGGCGTGGACATATGCTCCGACTGACGCAAGTTCCAATCCATAACATCTGGCCCCAGATGTTATAATAAAAGAGAGAGAGAGGGGGGGGGGGGGGGGGCCTCTCTCGCTTGTGGTCCTTCAGACCTCACCGAGCTTCTTGCTGAACTTGCCGGCTTCTTACTTTCTGTTGTCGCAGGGTGAGCCTTATATTGATATTATATTATAGTGCTCGCTCTACCCTTTCCATTCTCCTTGACCGCAACGGACAAAGGCAGTGTACCGCTTCGCCGGTTGAGCTAGCTGGTGACAGGGATTTGAAACCACACTGTGGTTTATTGCCCTGTCTAATATTCATGAGCACTTTTGACGCTAGCCCTGATTGACTAATTAATGCGACAACGGAAGCACACTATCTGGCGGCGTCACGTAAACATCACCATGATCTTGTTCCTCTGTAAATATAAACTAATAAACTAGAGCAACCTAGGGCGAGAGGACCGGTGGCAGCCTCTCATTACGAGAGGACAGGCAGTGGTCCCTCGCTAACAACGTATCGTGACACCCGTCAGCAACATTTGTCATCATCCCATGCGACACATATGAGCAAGAATTAGTAGAAGTACATCGACTACAAGCAAGGCAGCCTACAAGAAAATAAGAGGAACAACTTCCTCGCCTTGCTTAAAGAGCAATATGTTTACATAATGAAGCAGACAAAGTCGATTGTACTCCCACCAATTTCACATTAAATACAAACAAGTGTTTGACCACCGAGGTGGTATTAGTCCCCTACAGCGCTTTTGTGACGTAAGGTGTTTTTATCACAGAAGACACTAGAGTATATAAGCATCCTGGATTTTGAAAAAAAATATTGAGCATGCATAATCCCATCACAACCCTTTATCCACGTACCATATATGAAAGGCATAGCTTGAACCATGTTGGAGGGAGGGGTGGTAACATAAAATAGAGAAAAAAGCTTAAAAAACACAACAAGAATGGCCGCCATTCTGCCATCTTGGATTTTGAAAAATAAATATTGACTGTGCATCATCCCCTCAGAACCATTTATCCATGTACCAAATATGAAAGGTGTAGCTTGAAGCATATTAGAGGGAGAGGTGGTAACATAAAAACAGACAGACAAACAGACAGACAGATGGACAGACAGACGGACAGATAGATCTTAGATTTTGAAAAAAAAATATTGAGCGTGCATAATCCCCTCACAACCCCTTTATCCATGTACCATATATGAATAGTGCTGCTTGAACCATGTTGGAGGGAGCAGTGGTAACATAAAATAGAGAAAAAAGCTTAAAAAACAAACAGAAATGGTTGCCATGGCGCCATCTTGAATTTTGGAAAAAAAATATTGAACGTGCAACATCCCATTACAACCCTCAGTTCATGTGCCAGATATAAAAAGTGTAGCTTGAACCATGTTGGAGTGAGGGGTGGTAACATAAAATAGAGAAAAAAGCTTAAAAAACACAACAAAAATGGCTGCCATGCCGCCATCTTGGATTTTGAAGAAAAAATATTGGAGAAAAAAAGCTTAAAAAAAACACAACAAAAATGGCTGCCATTCCGCCATCTTGGATTTTGAAAAAAAACATTTTGAGCGTGCATCATTCCCTCAGAACCGTTTATCCATGTACCAAATATGAAAGGTGCAGCTTGAACCATGTTGGTGGGAGGGGTGGTAACATGAAAATAGAGAAAAAAAGCTTAAAAAACACAACAAAAATGGCTGCCATTCCGCCATCTTGGATTTAAAAAAAAAAAATTTGAGCGTGCATCATTCCCTCAGAACCATTTATCCATGTACCAAATATGAAAGGTGTAGCTTAAAGCATGATGGAGGGAGAGGTGGTAACATAAATAAATGAAAGTGTCAATGACACTGTAGCTCAACTTGACAAACTTGAACTTGGTAAGTTATAAATGAAATGGCAAAATTGAAGATCATTGGGACCAATGTCAGTTTTTTTGCCAGTGGCAACATTTTTTGACAGAAACCGAAGAAAATCGATAGCTCCCATCTAGAGGCCTCCCCAAACAAGCATGCCAGGTTTCAAAGCAATCCGATCATAAATGTGCCCTGTAGGGTGTACAAAAGGGAAATATTGTGGTCTGACTAGACTAAATTCTAAGAACGTTGGCCGTGGCAACATTTTTTGACGGAAATCGAAGAAAATCGATAGCTCCCATCTAGAGGTCACCGTAAATAAGCATACCAGGTTTCAAAGCAATCTAATCATAAATGAGACCTGTAGGGTGAGCCAAAGGGAAATATTGTGGTCTGACTAAACTAAGTTCTAAGAATGTTGGCTGCGGCAACATTTTTTGATGGAAATTGAAGAAAGTTAAAAAATTTATAGTAATTTATATATTTTTTATACTTACCAATGACCCAGACTTAGCTGGTGCTAACTCCACAAAAACCAGGGCCAAACACAAATTTTGCCCCCCAATCCCCAAAATTTGCATCCAAAACAAAAAGAAATCATGTCCTAAAGGACCTCCATAGTACGACTCTACTGCGCATGCGCAGTGACGCAGTCGTCCCGAAATTGGCGCCAAATATCATTCTTACTGGCAGTGCCTGGTCAGCGCTATGTACTCAGCGGGGAGGCAAGAGTTCCCAACTCAGGGAGGGCCATCCCCGTCTGGGTCATTGGTAAGTATAAAAAATATATAAATTACTATAAATTTTTTAACATTTTTATACTGTACCAATGACCCAGACTTAGCTGAATAGTAAACAGGCTGGAGGGCCTAGGACATAGAGGAAAATCCAATAAGCTCAATTATAAAATAAAGAGATAACCCCTTAAGGAGAAAAGGAGTATTAGGCTTTACATGTATCTTTCTTATTTAATATTTAAATTAGAAAGATACACTACCCTTAATAATTGAGCACAATAACATTCATGTTCTCTATTAATATCCAGTATAACCTTTATACTAATTATTATTAAAACAAGCCAATAAATAAAGTAGTCCAGAGAATTGAGACTCTTTATAATCATTTAAAAGTGTCCGAGTATTGTATATTAAAGCCCGTTTGACACTTGACATATACAAATGCTTCACACCGAGCTACACTTTAAAAATAAGACATGAATGAAATTAAACATTAATATTACACTTTAAAACCATCCCGGAAGCGACTCAGAAATACTGTCTTGGAGGAGGCATTCCCTTGCTTTTCACTATAAAGCAGGTGACCTAAGGGAACACCCGCCCCCCCCCCCCTTCCCCTTGCCCTGGGTCAAATAGCCCAGAGCGAAGAGGGCAGCCGGACGGAGTCACTGCCGGAACAGAAAGCCTGCATAACTATAGTTGCAACTGTTTAGTGGACGACATTCTGAGCAACAGATAACGGACCTAAACAATGCAGGTCTCCAGAAATGGACTCAATATTTCTGAGATAAAAATTAGTAAATGTGGATGGCTGAGACCAATAAGCAGCCTTCATTAAATCTGTAATAGCAACACTATTAGCATAAGCCCAGGAAGTAGAAAGAGCTCTTACTTCATGAGCAGAAATCTTAAGCACAGACTGCTGAGAAGAAGATAAATCTTCATACGCAGTACGGATAGTTAACTGAATCCATCTAGCAATAGAATGGACTGAAATGTCCTTTCTATTAGGCATCAAAGACAGAAAGAAACGTTTCCGTCCCTTTCTGATGAACTGAGATCTCTGTTTATAGATACGTAGTGCTCTAACAGGACAGAGTAAAGGCCTACGCCCGTCTGAAGACGGAAGAGCCTTAATAACAATAGGTTCCGGATATTTATTAGGAGCCTGATTCTTAGCTAAAAAACCGACGTTAGTAGTGAAGGTGATAGTGTTCCCAACACTACGAGAATCATCCACCGATAGTGCATGAAGCTCACTGACTCTTCTGGCAGAAGAGAAAGCTAAGAGAAAAGCTGTCTTATAAGATAAGAATTTGAAATCTACTGTCCCAAGAGGTTCAAATGGCTTTTCCTTCAATTTAAGGAGAACCCAAGCTAAATTCCACTTAGGAATTAATCTAAGAGTTCTGGGTCTATTTATCGAAAAGTTTCTAACCAATTTCGATAAAGAGACATTAGATCCAATTTGTAAACTATCATGATGTGCATAGGTATCAGATAACATAGATCTATAACCCTTTATAGTAACCGGTTGCAGTTTGATTTCGTCAAACAAGTATACTAGAAAGTTAGCAATGTCTGGTATAGAGGGATCAAATATATCAACAGAATGATCCCTACACCAACGACGGAAAACCTTCCACTTAGCCGCATAGTTTAGCGAAGAGGAGGTCCTCCTACAGTTAGAAATCGCGTCCACTGCTCGTCCTGTAAAGTGCTTGCCATGCAAGAAGGACCGCACAACGGAAAAACGTGAAGGTTGAGACCTTGCGGGTTGTGATGCAGTTGGCGCGATTTCCCCTGCCAAAGAAGATCCTCTCGTGGAGGGAGCTTCCGCGGTAGGTCCCACAACAGACACCTGAGTAGATTTATCCACGGTCTCTGTGGCGACAGAGATGCTACCAACAGAATCTTGCATTGAGATTGTTTTATCTTTAGCAATACTTGTTGAATTAACGGCGCTGGAGGATACGCATATCCTATCATTCCGTCCCAAGGGATCGATAGAGCGTCTACAGCAAATGCTCTTGGATCCGGACACGGGGACACATACGTCTGCAACTGATTGTTGAGATGTGTCGCAAATAAGTCTATCATTGGCCGTTCCCATTGGTAGCAAATCTGATTGAATACTTGTTTGTTGAGAGTCCACTCCGACGGCAACAAGCGACCCTTTCGAGAAAGGGAGTCTGCTAGCACATTCAGACGACCCGGTATGTGACGGACCGAAAGAAGAACGTGATGTTCCAACGCAAACAGAAGGATTCTTTCCGTTAGATTGAACAACGGAACTGAATGAGTGCCTCCCTGATTCCGTATATACGCCACTACTGTCGTATTGTCGGATAGGATTTGGACATGAGCATCGTGAATAATGTCCATCCAGTGACGTAACGCAAGCCAAATTGACATCATTTCCTTGATGTTTATGTGCTTGCACAGGAATTGCGGATCCCAAAGACCCTGGCATCTCGAATCCGTTGGGATTAATGATGCACCCCAACCTGTTTGACTGGCATCCGTCATAATGGTAAAACTCGGATCCGGCAACTGCAGCGGAACTCCTTGAGTTAACCACTGAATGTTTGCCCAAGTCTGAATCTCTTGTTTCACTTGATCTGACAAGAGAACGTCTACATCGAGCGAATGAATTTTCACACTCCAATTCTGAGTCAAGAAAATTTGAAGAGGCCGTGTGCGTAGCCGTCCCATCGGAATGAGATCCGCAGCGGCTCCGCACAGACCTATCAGTCTCATAAATTCTCTCGCTGTGACTTTGTCTGTATTTAGACAATAGCGAGCGTAACAACTGACTAATTTCGCTCTGGTTAACGGCAGACGAACGAGATTGTTGTGCGTCTCGAAGCTCATTCCCAGATGAGTGAATGACTTGGACGGCACCAGATCCGACTTCTCCTCGTTTACTATGAAACCGAGACGTCGGAGCAATAGAAGAAGATTCTGAACATCGTTCTGAAGCGTTAACTCGTTGCCGTACCTCTGAAGAATGTCGTCCAGGTAGGCCGACGTTACCGCAGACGAATGAGCTCGGAAGTAAATCATTACCGAGTTCATTACTCGAGTGAAAGCCCAGGGTGCTAGATTCAATCCGAAGCACATGGCCCGGAACTGATACACCACTCCTAGGACTGCGAAGCGTAGATACTTTCGGAATGTCGGATGTACCATGACGTGAAAGTACGCATCTTTGAGATCTATGCTCGTTGCATAATCGTTCACCCGAATACTCGCTCTGACCGATCGAATCGTCTCCATATAAAACTTCGGAGCGATGATCAGCTTGTTTATCCAGCTCAAATCTATGACTGGACGGAACGAGCCGTCTGGTTTCGGAACCAGAAACAGATGGCTGTAGAATCCCAGCGATTCCTGGTTTTCTACGACCTCTACCGCGTTCTTCATTAAAAGAGACTGCACCTCTGATAGCAGAGCGTCTCTTTTCTGAGGGTTTGACGGAAGATGAGTCCACTTTGGACTTCGAGTTAATGGAGGCTTTCGTTTGAAGGATATCTTTAGACCTTCCGAAGTCACTCCTCTCACCCAAGGGTCGTCCGTAATCGACGCCCACTCTTGAGAAAAACTCGACAACCTTCCGCCAACCGGAACGCGATAGAGGTTTGAGCCATCACCTCCTGGATCTGCGAGGCCTGCGGTAGGAGAAACCACGTCTTCCACGACCCGCACTTCGCCTCGTCGACCTCGGGGCGTCCGACCGATTGTCCCGGCCTGAAGGACGCCCCGAACGAGAGTCGCTATCCTGACGGTCTCTCGAATAAGAGCTAGAGGACGCACCGGAACCTCTATAGGAACCTCTCTTGGGCGGATAAGACCCAGAAGTGCCCGCCTTATTCGTGTCTGCTGAATCCGACCTTTTAGGAGCGGATCTAAACAACAGAGAATCACTAGCTTTCTTTTTAATATTATCATAAATAGCGGAAAGCTTGCCGTCAAAGAGAAGATCTCCTGAGACCGAAGCGACTCTAAGAGAGTTCTTCACCTTAGAATCCACTAGTGTGGATGTAGACAGGGCTGCGTCACGTCTAACCAACTCCAGATTAGCCACTGAAAGGGCGGAGTTACACGTGGAATAAGCTACTGCCCTTGAAAGAAGTCTTAAGGAGGATTGTATATCCTGAAACTCTTCCCCTTGAAGACGCAGTGATAACGCCTTCGTAAGGTGATCTGCGTAAGATAAGGCATCTAAATTGGCTCTGTTAGACGCAATAGCTGTTTCCAACACTGCGGTTGGAATAGAAGCTGACGACGGTAATGATAGCTCTAAGTCTTCCGCCTCGTCGTCCATACGCAGAGGAACTCTCGGTATACCCTGACCTGCCGTGTCGAATTTATTCCTTGCATTAATGAAAGGCAGGTTGAGAGTATTTGCGGACAAGAAGCCTGCTTTCCCTGTCCTGGAAGCAAGTTTAAAAATAGCGTCGTTCAATAATTCAAATGTTCTTGCAACATTATTGGACTGCGACGGAAACTCGGGAGCGATGTCCCTGAACCGCTCGAAAAAATCAGAGTCCAATGACGCTATAATTCTCCTGTCCGGAAGCGCAGCAGTCTGGCCCGACGGAACAACTTGAGGAAGAAAGTGCCGGATGAAGTCTATGGCAGCTTTGTGTTGTTCCGAAAGGGATAGCTCCAATTCATCCGTATCCCTTTCACCATCCGGTCGGACCTCCCGATGTTCCCGGTCGTCCGCCCCCGATGCTTCGGCGGAGCGTACCGACCCAGCGCCGTCGGATAATTCTCGATCCGACACCGTCTCTGTCGGCTGCTGGGATGCTGCGATAAGCTGTGCTATCTGCACTAGAATGTCCGACGTCGAGACCTGCGGAGGAGCGGTCTTTCGCTGCTTTGCCGAGGGCAGCTCCGCATCGGATGGCTCCCGCATACTTTTCCTATGCGAACGTCCGGAGTCCATCGGTCTCGAGTCCCTGGCTGCCGGATGGTGTGACCTGGTCGCCGAATAATCCTTCCTCGGCGAAGCTGGCAAGATATCGGAGGTCACGCAGCCAAGGTGCGGTCGTGTGCGCCAGCGAGAAGAGGAAGCCTTAACAGTCTCTGCGGACTGCTTATACAACGGAGCGTCCCGAGCGACGGACGTATGCTCCGCTAAAGACACATTTTGTACCACAACATCTGGTCCCAGATGTTGTTGTACGAGAGAGGGGCCTCTCTCGCTCGCGGCCCGGCTGGACCTGGACGAGCTAGGAACCGGACTAAAAGGCTTCCTCCGTTCTCGTTCACTATCCGCCGTCACTGGGTGTGCATCTATTATTTTTATAGTGCTCGCATCACCCAAAATTTCCTCTTGGACCGCATCGGACGAACCCGGCTGCCGAACCATTCGGTGAATGGACGCTACACCGGGCGAGCTAGCGGACGACATTTGTCTAATCTCCATGAGCACTTTTGCCGCTAGCTCTGTATTTAATTGTGACGACGGACGCACACTTGAAGAAGATAACATGGAAACATCACCCTGTTCTGGTTCCTCTGAAATAGAAACTGAGAGAGTAGAGTGACCTTGTGGAGAAAGAGCCGGCATCGCCCTTTCTCCAGAAACAACATATCGTGACACACGTTTCCAATGTTTCTCATCCCAATGTTCACATACAGGACAGGGATTAATGCGAGAACACTGACTACAATTTATGCAATAATCATGAAAGTCAGAGGAAGATTTCTTCCTATTACAATTTGAACAAGTTCCTTTCATTGTGAAGGAACAACAATAAGTCCTAGTTACTCGCAAAAACCCCTGACACAAAGATACATAATAACATGATCCATTAATAAATGAAAAAACAATTGCAAAACAAAATAATTTTGAAAAAATATTTTTTCAGAGAAGCCCAAGTTGCTGAAAAGTAACGTTGAGCCCCGATGGATCCGATGGCAAAGTGTGGTCAAAAATTTTAAAATTATATAAAATAATTAATGAGACACTTTCGGATAATATAAATGTATCTTATAATGAGATAAACTACCTCAAAGGCAAACAGCCCCCCTCAAAAAAGGCTGTTGCCAATGAAAACAAACAGTGTAAACACAGAAGAAAACATGACTCCAGGCACTGAAAAAACTGGCCCGGAATCAGTCCTCAATTACACTCTATCTGATGCAAAACAGAGACTCCCAGGGGAGAATCTGCAGAACATCAGATGGAAGATGCAGAACACAAACGTTATACACCCATGGGTGAAAACGTAACTATGGGGAAAATAACAGAAAACATTCTGTAACCAAGCAACTCTCCCAGGGAAATTTTAGAAATGAAACTTCTCAAAAATATGCCAAAAGCATGGGAGAATTGCAAGGGGGGACTTTAGAAGGTTAGGGGAGAGGAAACACTGAATAAGCAGTGCAACAATTAGCAAGAATGACAACAAGAGGCGTTTGCCTCGAAAATAGGCAACTTAACATAATTTTAACAAAAAATTTTAAGTACAGCCCTGATTATTTTTTGCCACTTCTTTTTTCCTCTCCTCCTTCTATCCTCCTTAGAATCACATTTTCTCCAAGAATTACGTGTCTGGCATCCTTTAAACTGAGATTTACAAGCACAAAGATCAGTGAGATGTTGACTGATGAAGGGCCAAACAGAGAATGATATTTGGCGCCAATTTCGGGACGACTGCGTCACTGCGCATGCGCAGTAGAGTCGTACTATGGAGGTCCTTTAGGACATGATTTCTTTTTGTTTTGGATGCAAATTTTGGGGATTGGGGGGCAAAATTTGTGTTTGGCCCTGGTTTTTGTGGAGTTAGCACCAGCTAAGTCTGGGTCATTGGTACAGTATAAAAATATCGATAGCTCCCATCTAGAGGTCACCCCAAACAAGCATGAAAGGTTTCAAAGCAATCCGATCATAAATGTGCCCTGTAGGGTTGCCAAAGGGAAATATCGAGTCTTCTGACTAAACTAAGTTCTAAGAACGTTGGCCGCGGCAACATTTTTTGATGGAAATTGAAGAAAATCGATAGCTCCCATCTAGAGGTCTCCCCAAACAAGCATACCAGGTTTCAAAGCAATCAAATCATAAATGTGCCCTGTAGGGTGTGCCAAAGGGAAATATTGTGGTCTGACTAAACTGAGTTCTAAAAACGTTGGCCGCGGCAACATTTTTTGACGGAGACTGAAGAAAATCGATAGCTCCCATCTAGATGTCACCCCAAACAAGCATGCCAGGTTTCAAAGCAATCCGATCATAAATGTACCCTGTAGGGTGTGCCAAAGGGAAATATTGAGTCTTCTGACTAAACTAAGTTCTAAGAACGTTGGCCGCGGCAACATTTTTTAACAGAAATTGAAGAAAATCGATAGCTCCCATCTAGAGGTCTCCCCAAACAAGCATACCAGGTTTCAAAGCAATCTGATCATAAATGGGCCCTGTAGGGTGTGCCAAAGGGAAATATTGAGGTCTGACTGAACTAAGTTCTACGAATGTTGGCCGTGGCAACATTTTTTGTCGGAAATTGAAGAAAATCGATAGCTCCCATCTAGAGGTCACCCTAAATAAGCATACCAGGTTTCAAAGCAATCAAATCATAAATGTGCCCTGTAGGCTGTGCCAAAGAGAAATATTGTGGTTTGACTAAACTAAGTTCTAAGAACGTTGGCCGCGGCAACATTTTTTGACGGAAATTGAAGAAAATCGATAGCTCCCATCTAGATGTCACCCCAAACAAGCATAAGAAGTTTCAAAGTAATCTGATCATAAATGCGACCTGTGAGGTGTGCCAAAGAAAATTGTGGACGTACGTACTAACGTACGTACGTACACCGACGGACGAGAAGTGATGGCAATAGTTCAGCTTGACTTTGTCAAGTTGAGCTAAAAACAGACAGACAGATGGACGGACAGACGGACGGACGGATGGACGGACGGACGACGGGCCATGACAATAGCTCAAATTTGACTTCGTCAAAGTTGAGCTAAAAACCGAAAGTTAAAAAATTTATAGTAATTTATATATTTTTTATACTTACCAATGACCCAGACATAGCTGGTGCTAACTCTTAAAATATAGGGCCAAACACAAATTTTGCCCCCCAATCCCCAAAATTTGCATCTAAAACTAAAGAAAACATGTCCTGAAAGGCCCTCCACACTTCGCCCCTACTGCGCATGCGCAGTGTCAAGGACGTTCCGAAATTGGCGCCATTAATCATTCTAATAACCAGTGCCTGGTAAGCGCTATGTACTCAGCGGGGAGGCAAGAGTTCCCAACTCCTGGGAGGGCCATCCCCGTCTGGGTCATTGGTAAGTATAAAAAATATATAAATTACTATAAATTTTTTAACATTTTTATACTGTACCAATGACCCAGACATAGCTGAATAGTAAAAAGGCTGGAGGGCCAAGGACATAGAGCAAAATGGAATACGCTCAATAAAATAAAATAGAGTCATCCCCTGTAGGGAAAAAGAAGTAATAGGCCTTACATGTATCTTTCTTATTTATGATAAATTAGAAAGATACAACACCTTCCAAAATTGAGCTTCATACATCCATGTACTCTATTAATATCCAATATAATCCTTATACTAATAATTTTTAAAGTAAGCCAATAAATAAAGTAAGTCTAGAGAATAGAGACTCTTATACTCCTAAAAGTGTCTGAAGATTGCATAATCATGTCCGTTGACATATGCAATATTCAAAAGCTATACTTTAAAAACTAAGACTTGAATGAATTTTAAAAACCTAAACTTCTCACTAAACAACCATCCCAATAACAGCTCAGAATTACTAACTCCGGAGGAGGTATCCCCTTGTTTTCATAGTAAAACAGGTGACCCAAGGGAACACCCTCCCCCCCCCCCCCCCTTTTTCTTGCCCTGGGTCAAATAGCCCAGAGCGAAGAGGGCAGCCGAACAGAGACACTGCCGAAACAGACAGCCTACCTAGCTATAGTAGCAACTGTTACATGAATGACATTCTGAGCAGTAGATAATAGACCTAACAATAGAGGCCTCCAGAAATGGACTCGATATTTCTGAGATAAAATTCATGAATGTGGATGGCTGAGCGCAATGAGCGGCCTTCAAAAATCTATAATAGCGACACTATTAATGTAAGCCCAAGAAGTAGAAGAACTCTTACTTCATGAGCCGAAATCTTAAGCACAACTGCTAAGTCAATGATATACCATAAGCAGTACCGATAGTTAATAGAATCCATTAACAATAAAATGGAGCGTAACGTCCTTCTACTAGCCATCAAAGACAGAAGAAGCTTACGCCCTTTGTAATAAACAGATATCTGTTTATAAATACATAAACTGTACCCCGAAAGAGTAAAGGCCTATGCCCATACGAAGACGGAAGGACCTTAAAATAATAGGTTCCGGATAATAGGAGCCTAACTCTTATGCAACAATCCAACCTAAATAGTAACGGAAGTATTGATTCCGAAACTATGAAAGTGAAAATCATCCATCGATAGTGCATGAAACTCACTGACTCTACAGTAAAAGAGAAACCAACAGAATTACTGTCTAAAAGGTCAGAATTTGAAAACTACTGTTTCCAGAGGCTCAAATGATTACTTAGCTAAATAAGAACCGAAGTTAAAATCCGTATAGGAATTTAATCTAAAGATTCTAAGTCTATTTATCAAAAAGTTACTAACTGACTTAGATAAAGAGACAAAAGACTCAATTGTAAACTATCGTAGAGTGCATAGGTATGAGGTAACATAAACCTATAACCTAAATAATAACAGGCTGCAGTAGATCTTGTGAAACAAGTATACTAAAAAATAGCAATGAGTAGTATGGAGGGATCAACAATATGAACATAATGATCCCTACACCACGACGGAAGAGCCTCCACTTTAGCCGCATAGAATAGCGAAGAAGAGGATCTGCTATAGTAAGAAATCGCGTCCAAAGCTCGTCCAGTACAGTGCTTACAATGCAATACGGACCACACAACGGAATACATGAAGGTTGCGACCTTGCTGGTTGTGATAAAGATGACACGATTTGCCCAGTGAAAAAGATCCTCACATAGAGGAAGATTTCACGTTAAGACCCACAGTAGACAAGAGAGTAAATTACTCATGATCTCTGTGAAGATAGAGATGCTATCAACAGAAATGTATTGTGGTTGTTTATCTTAGCAATACCTGCTAAAACAACAGCGCCGGAGGATACGCGTATCCTATCATTCCGTCCTATAGATCAATAGAGCGTTAACAATATTAGCTCAGAGATCTGGACAAGCCAACACATACGTCTGCAATTGATTAGCAAGCTGTGTCATAAATAAATCATCATTGGGCGCTCCCATAGATAGCAAATCTGATTGAATACTTGTTTGTTGAGAGTCCATTCTGACAGCAACAAGCGACCCGTAAGAGAACGGGAGTCCGATAAAACAATCAGACGACCCGGAATATGACGGACCAAAACTGAACTTGGTGTACTATAACCAACAGACGGATTCTTTCCATTAAATTGAATAATGGAAACGAAAGAGTGCCTCCCTGGTTCCGGAGATACGCCACTACTGTCGAATTAAAGGACAGGAATTTGGGCATGCGTTTCTGAATAATGTTCATGCAATGACATAAAGCAAGCCTAAAAAACATTATTCCGCGGAAGAAAACTGATTGCTAAAAGACTGCGGAACCCAAAGACCCTGGCACTTCGAATCCGTAGGGATCAGTATTATATCCCAATCTGTTTGACTGGCAACCGTCATAACAGCCACACTCGGGTCCGGCAACTGCGGCGGCACTCTCTGAGTCAACCACCGAATGTTTGCCCCAGTCTGAATCTCTTGTAACACTAGATAGACAAGAGAACATGTAAATCAAGCAATTCATGGATTGCCGAAAAGTTGCCGTCGAAGAGAAGCTCCTCCGAGAACGAAGCGACTCTGAGAGAGTTCTTAACCTTACTATCCACGCGTGTGGATGTAGCTAGGGCTGCGTCACGTCTAACTAACTCCAATCAGCCACTGAAGGGCGGAGTTATACGTGAACAAACTACTGCCCTCAAAAGAAATTACATTGAGAATAATATCCCGTAAATCTTTTCTTGAAGACGTAATGATAACGCCTCAGCAAGGCGGATTACGTATAATAAAGCGTCTAAGTTAAGTCTACTATACATAATGTCGTTCCCAACATTGAAATTGGAAAAGACATAAACGGCGAAAAAGAATATATGCAGTCTTTAATCACACCGTCTAGACGCATATGAACTCTCGGTATGCCCTGCTCTGCCAAAATAAACTATTTGTATAAATGATAAAATGGCAGAAATGAGCAACGCGGACAAGAAACTAAACTATCATGCTTAGTAGCAGGCTTGTATATATATATATAGCGTCGAAAAATAAAACACATGTTGTAATGACAATATTGGACTGCGTCGGTAAGTCAGGGACAATGTCCCTGAACCGATCGAAAAATCCGAGTCCAATGACGCTATAAGTCTCTTATCCAAGATCGCAGCAATGAAGTCCGAAATAATAATCACTGGAAGATAATGCCAGAAGATATGAAAGGCATCTTCCGATACTACTAAAGGGAAAACTCGAAATCTTTCGAATCCCTTTCGCCATCCTGTCGGACCCTATAAAGCGTTCGGTCGTCCGTACCTGATGCAACCGCGGACCGCACCGACCCAGCGCCGTCGGATAATTCCTGATTCGACCGAGAAACTGTCAATTGCTGGGATGCTGCAAAACAACTGTGCTAACTCGGATAGCACGTCCGTCACTGAGGCCTGAGGAGAAGCGGTCTTACGATGCATTGCCGCTGGAAGCTCCGTGATCGTTACCCCGTGCATACTACCAATATGCGAGCGAACGGAGTGTATAGGCCTCGTGTCCCTTGGCTACCGGATGGCACGACCTATTCGCCGTGGAATCACTGAATGCCGAAACTGATCGGATACTCGAGGTCACATAGCCAATGTGCGGTCGTGTGCCCTGCTGTGAGGATGAGGAAGCATTAAAGACAGTCTCTCGGACTGTCAATATAACGGAGCGTCCCGACCAACGGACATATGCTCCGAATGTAAAATATCTGAACCACAACATGCGGTCCCCTATGTTGCTCACAGCCCGGACGGACCTGGACAAGCCAGGAACCGGACTAACAGGCTTCCTCCGATCTGTCCTCAATCTGCCGTCACTGGGTGAGTACTAAAGTAATTAAAGTGCTCGCATCACCCAAATCTCCTTCCTAGACCGCAACGGACGAACCCGGCAGCCGAACCATTCGATGAATGTAAGCTACACCGGGTGAGCTAGCGAATGTCACTCCGTAGGCGACAGACATATTCCATGAGCACTTATTGCCGCTAACTCTTCATTAACTATGACGACAGAGGCACACTTTTGAAAGACATCTCCATAACTCTTCGAACAAGAAACCAGAAATGCTTGGTTAGCAAGCATAAAATAATAAGATATATATAGCGTCGTTCAATAATTCGAAAGTTTGTGTGACATTATTGGACTATGTCGGAACTGAGGGACGATGTCCCTGAACCGAACCAAAAATTTCTAAGTCCACCGACGCTATCAGTTTCTTATCCGGCATCGCAGCATTCTGGTCCGACGAAAGAAGCTGTAGAAGACCAAGTCAGATGACATACACAACAGCATATGTTGTTCCGAAAGGGAAAGCTCGAAATCCTCCGAATCCCTTTCGGTATACCGTCGGACCGGATGAAACTTTCGGACGTCCGTACCCGCTTCCGCGGAGCGTCCTGACCCAGCATAGTCGGATAAAATATATGCGACAGATTCAGTTGATGCTGGGATGCTGCGATAAACTGTGCTATTAAGGAAAGCACGTCCGTTCCCGAGGCCTGTGCAGTAGCGGTCTTACGATGCATTGCCGCCGGAAGCTCCGTATACGTTGACTCCCGCACACTTCCTATGCGAACGTCCGGAGTCTGCAGGCCTCGTGTCCCTGGCTACCGGATGGTGTGACCTGGTCGCCGAAGAATCCTTGATCGGCGAAGCTGGTAATATATCGGCGGTCACGCAGCCAAGGTGCGGTCGTGTTCGCTGACGAGAAGAGGAAGCCTTAGCAGTCTCAGCGGACTGCCTATACAACGGAGCGTCCCGAGCGACGGACGTATGCTCCGCTTGCGACACATTTTGTACCACAACATCTGGGGCCAGATGTTGTTGAACGAGAGAGGGGCCTCTCTCGCTTGCCGTCCGGATGGACCGGAACGAGCTATGAACCGGACTAAAAGGCTTCCTGCATTCTCCCTCCGATCCGCCGTCACTGGGTGTGCATTAGGTTAATTTATAGTGCTCGCATCACCCCAAAATTCCTTCTAGACCGCAACGGACGAACCCGGCTGCCGAACCATTCAGTGAATGGACGCTACACCGGGCGAGCTAGCGGACGTCAAAGGCCGTCGAACCTACTAGGGTCCTCTTAGGCAATTGGCGTATTTACATGAGCACTTTTCCGCTAGCCCTTCATTAATTGTGACGACGGAGGCACACTGTTGGAAGACATCACAGATACATCACTCTAATCTTGATCGTCTGAAATAGAAATTGATAAAGTAGAGTGACCCTGCGGGGAAAGGACCGGAGTGTCCAAATCCCCAACAACATACCGTGACATACGCTTCCCATATTGTCATCGAAATCATACGATACAGAACAGGAGTTAATGCGAGTACACTGACCACATATAGAATGATAATAAAGTCAGAGGAAGACTTCCTCTTAAAACAATTGATCAATATCCTTTCAATGTGAAAAGAAAACAAGTCCTGGTACTCGCACTAACCCCTGGCAATCAAAATACATAATAATAATATGATCCATTAATATAGAAAAAATAATTGAAATCAAAATATTTTGAAAAAATATTTTTTCAGAACAGCCCAAGTTTCTGAAAAGTAACATTGAGCCCCAATGGATCCCAAGCCTAAGTGTGGACAAAAATTTTAAAAATATTTTAAACAATTTATTCAACACTTACGAACAATAATAATGTATCTAGTTATGATTAAAATAACATCAAGATATTATTTTTTAGAAATCCCCCCCTCACACAGAGGGCTGTTGTAAATGTAAACAATGAGTGTAAAAACACTAAAATAAGACTCCAGGCACCCAGGCCCGAAATCAGTTACCAAAAATACACTATCTGATGCAAAACAGAGACTTCCAGGGAAGAAACTGCAGAACATCAGATGGTAGATGCAGAACACAACGCCTAACCACCTGTAGGTGAAGACGTAAACATGGGGAAAGAACAGAATTCATTCTGTTATTCAGCTAAAACTCCCAAGAAAATTTAGTAATAATAATTACAAAAACTATGCCAAAAGCATGGGAGAATAGCAAGGGGGAACTTAAAGGACAGGGAGAGAGGAAAACACTTAAAAAACAGTGTAACTAAATAATCAGAATGACAACAAAATGGCTGCTGACTTGAAAATAGGTAACTTAACATAATTTCATTAAAAAATTTTAAGTTACAGCCCTGATAATATTCTGTCACACATTCTTTTCCTCTCCTCCTTCTCTATCCTCCTTAGAATCACCATTTCACTAATATTTATGTGTCTGGCATCATTTAAACTGAGATTTATAAGCACAAAGATCAGTCAGATGTTAACTGATGAAGGGCCAAACTTAGAATGGTTAATGGCGCCAATTTCGGAACGTCCTTGACACTGCGCATGCGCAGTAGGGGCGAAGTGTGGAGGGCCTTTCAGGACATGTTTTCTTTAGTTTTAGATGCAAATTTTGGGGATTGGGGGGCAAAATTTGTGTTTGGCCCTATATTTTAAGAGTTAGCACCAGCTATGTCTGGGTCATTGGTACAGTATAAAAATATATGATATCAGGACATCCAATCACCTCAAATTTAACTAAAATTAGTTCATCAGGGCAGGTGCAAACACCATGTTCACGGATGATGGATGGTGAGTGATCACTATAGCTCATTTTGACTTTCAGTCAGTTAAACTAAAAATCAGCCCATCCTCATCGATTTAAAGAGAATCACTTCATAAACTCTCTATGGCCTTACAGTATTTTTTCACATCAATAACATTGCATTCTTAACAATCCTTTTTTAAACAATGCATAATTCATCCCCCATAAAGATGCTGTACACGAAAAAAAACTTATAACTGATGGATCTGAAAAAGATTTAAATTTTAACCCCTTGAACACTGGTGGTATCTTCCATGCCAGTTAAATAACAGAAATTGGAAGAGTCTATATCCATTATTTGGGGGTAGAGCAATTAATATTTTCAACATGCAACCTTCAGGCTGCTGACGGCTGAATGTTGAAAATATTAATTGTTCTACCACACGCGATCACTAAATAGCCATCCCACTAAATGAAATTATGACTATCGTGTTCCTGGACCAGAAAAGCAGTCTCTCATGTTGAAAGAGTTAAAGAATATTCCTCATATTGCACCAAGCTAAAACTGAACTTCCATAGGGAAGCCAAACGTGAACTGATAGACCTGATCTGAACAAACTTAAATCTGCCCCACCTAAGGATGCTCTATACCAAATATGAGAAGATTCTGACTGGCGGATCAGAACAAAAAGATTTAAAAATATTTCCTAACAATGCACCAAGTTAAAATTCGGGTTCCATAAGGAGCTTAAATAATAAAAACCTAGGGACTTAATTTGAACAAACTTGAATCTGACCTCATAAGAATATACTGTGTATCAAATATCCGAAGGTTTTGAATGGTGGATCTTCAGAAGATTTTTAAAGAACATTCTTCATACTGAAATAAGTTAAAATTTGGGCTTCCATAGTTTGAACAATTTGACACTGATCCCCTAAGAATGCTGAATAACAAATATGAAAATTTTCTGTTTGGTGGATCCAAAGAAGTTGATTTTCAAATAATATTTCTCAGATTGGATTAAGTTAAAATTTTGATTCCCATAAGTAACCAAAATATAAACCCACAGACATGATTTGAAAAAATTTGAATCTGACCGCTATAATTATATAAGGATGATCTATACCAATTATAAAAAGATTCTGAGCGGTGTATTTGAAGAAGAACAATTTTAAATGATAATCCTCATATTGCACATTGAAATTCGGGTAAACATGGAAAACTCAATTAAGAAAACTGCTTTGAACAAACTTAAATCTGAGCCCCCTAAGGATGCTGTATACCATATATGATAAGATTCTGACTGGTGGATCTGAAGAAGAATATTTTTGAAGAATATTCCTCACATTTCTCAAAATTAAAATTAGGGCTCCTATAGGGACCCCAAATATGAACCCATACACCTGAGTTGAGCAAACCTAAATCTGACTTCCATATGGTGGCTGTATACTAAATATGAGAAGATTCTGACTAAGGGATCTGAAGATTTTTAAAAGAATTTTCCTCATATAGCACTCAGTTAAAACTCAGTTAAAATTTAGGTTCCTATAAGAAGCCCAAATATGAATCCAAGGACTTGATTTGCACAAATTGAATCAGATCCCCCTAAGGATGCTGTATTCCAAATATCCAAATACCTGACTGGTAACGCCAGAGAAATTTTTTTTTTTTTTTAAAAATGCTGACTCCGTATCTTTCCATTTCCCTCCATATGGCACGCAAGATTTTTTCGTCTCATTCGATTCTACTGGTCCTAAGGATGCTGTATACCAATTCACAATTCTCTGTTTCATGCAGTATGTGAAATATGGGCTTCAAATTTTTTTTCTACTTTTAGCTCCTGGTTTTTCCACAGGATGCTCATAATTTTTTTCAGCATAAATCAGGTACATATCCCCTAATACTACTGCATACTAAATTTGGTCACTGGTTCAGAAAATAGAAATTTTGGACAGAGCCAAATACATAGAACGACACACACATGTGTATGGGTTGATCGATATGGCACGAGTACCATCATGGAAGGACAGAGCGAAAGGCCACAGGCCTTGAGTTTTATCCTTCCACGATGGCACAAGTGCCATATCGATTAACCCATTCACACACGTGTCATTCTGTGTTTATTACATGCCTTCATGTCTATAAAAACAATTATTAGAAGGGCACTCAGCAATTCATTTGACAACTTGTCCTGAGTTCTGGCACATATACACATTGGAACTCAGTGGACGAACTACCAACAAAAATAACACACTTTTTCGTCAACAAAATTTGCGAGAGGAACCCGTGTTACTATTTTCAGCTATTGCAAGCGATTCAAAAAGTAATTGCGGTGCGTGATTTGTAGAACATTCCAGTGAAATTCTGCTTCTATTTAAAAATAGTTTGTCAACAATTTCCACACGTGTGCAGGACAGATTTTCATTTTCCACATGTGCTAGTGTTGCTGTAGATGGGGATTTCATAGAACAGGCATGTTATTAAAATTCCCCCCCCCCCCCCCAGCATGAGCACAAATATTGCCCGAGAGAGTTTCTTTGAACAAGCTTGAATCTTGCGCATATCAAGAAGCTGCATATCGAATTTCAATGCATTGTGACTAGTGGGTTATAAAAGGATTTTTGAAGAATTTTAGATTTTTGGGGCACTTCTCCCAGTCACTTGGGTTTAGCTACTCCTACTGAACAAACCTGGAAGGGTATCCCACAAAGATAATTTATGCCAAGATTAGTTGGGCTTGGTCCAGTAGTTCCGAAAAAGAAATCTGATATATAATGTCAACGGATGATGACCAATGGTCAACGAACACCAACTGTTGCCAATAGCTCACCCCTACTTTCTGTCAGGTGAGCTAAAAAGTCATGAATTTCAACAGCTGTGGATCCTGTTCTGGAAGAAGGTAACTTATAAGCAAAAGTGTAATACTGACACAATATTACATGGCTGTTAATGACAAAAGAAAACTATTTATATATCTTACCTGGACTGATCATACTTTGGAGATGCTCTAAGTGTTGAGCAACAAGTTCATCATCAGGCTCAGCTGGCAATGGATCCTAAAAATAAATGAACTCATTTACTATAAATACATAGTGGGAAGCGTTTTTCAATTTATCTTTAATTCTTGCATGTCAAATGCAGAACACAGGCATAGACACAGGGCTCATATTTCGATGTAAATCCGAGAATCAATTCCCACAAAGATTCGCTCAATAAAGCCAATTTAACCCTTTACCTAACATAGCTGCAGCAAATTAACCAATACAAAGCTAACATGACCTGAAATATCCTGATATTTTGTCAATAAAATTGTACAAATATGGCTGTCGTTGGCTCTATGATCCGGTTCCAATGGTAGCCATATTTGTGAGGTTTTATTGATAAGTATTGTTTATTTCTTTTTTTTAAATTATCAAATTCTCTTTATATTTTGAAAGTTAAACCAGAGGCTCAAGTGAGCCTAAAATGCTCACCTGGCTCAAACTGACAAGAGATGAGTGTATTATTAAGTGACCGACATGCAGAACCAAAATGTTAACCCAGGGACTGGACTTTAACCCATCGGGTTATTTAAACAATATTCAGTATTGTACACGTTAAGAAAATAAATTAGAAAGTTTCTTCTGATGATCAGTCAGTGTATAGGACATGAGTTTCTAGGGAAACAATAGAAACTCAGATACTATAGACCGCTAGCATCCACTTTACAACATCAAAATAAATGACCCATTGCAACAAAATGAGCCCATGTATCCCCAGAAATATGACTGGCTCCATTCTTACATTAAAAAAATGCAAAAATCTGTATCCCACATGTGAGCGATAAAAGTTTATTTTTATCACACATCCTAGAATGTTGTGAACAAACCTTAATTTTAAATGGGTGTGTAATAAATAACTTTTATTGAACTATTTTATATATACTTAATTTTAGTTATAAATTCTATAACAGTCTATTAAAACTATATTCTGAATTCAGACTAAGATACAGAATAAATCCTTCAGGGTCAATAATTGAAAAATTGCTCAAGCTAAAATTTCTGGTATTACAACCTAAAAAAATTTCATGTATTACAACCTAAACATAACACAAATTTTCGCCTTTTAAAATGCTGACTTTCCTATTCTCACTCCATCCTTAATGAAGTTTTATTTTTTCATTCAAATTCATTGCACTGATAGTGTTTGGTTGATTGGTTGTAGTTGTTTTGAAGAAAAAAAACAAACAGCAGAAACACTTGATAATTACTCAACCATTTCTGAATCCTTTTGAAATGTTTGTTCAATTATGCCCAAGTCTATTTCAACACTACTCTCCTTTTTGAGATTCTCAGCAATGAATCTCACCCCAGGTTCCTCAAAACAATTCCAAGACAGCCACCAGCTCCAAGACTGCCACCAGCTCCTGACGATTGGATGAATGTAAAAATTTACCAAGCGATTAAGCAATCTGGACCAACAGGGTCAGTTGGTTAATGGTTTTTAAACCTTGACCGCTACAACAGTTAACACTTTACCTAACAAATCGCCCACATCCGCCCACATAATTTGTAACCTGAGCAGTTGAAAAAAAAAAAAAATTTTCTGAGTATTTCAACAAAACTATATCATGTGACCGCTCATTGGAATGAGCTCGATGATCTCGTTCCAATGAGGGGTGACATGATATGGTTTTGTTGAAATTTTTTGAAAAATGTTTTAAAAATTATAATTAAAATAATAAATTTTGATATTCTCTGTGTTGGATAAAGGGCTACGCTATTTTCAAAGACTTACTTGTTCTTGATCCTCATATTCATCAAAGGTCTGTCTCATCACTGAAGAAAAGAAAAATTTTGATAAGGACAATTATGTTTTTTTTTTTTTTTTAGATTTAGAATTGAATACAGTGGGTGGGACCCTGTTAATTGAACAGCCACTTTACCAATGAAAATTATATGTTTGACATGATTATTAAAATTACAGGGATTTGGTCACATTACTGTATTCTGGAGAAAAACCTGAGCATTATTATTTATTTATTGGTGTTTAAGGTCACCTGCTTATGCACAATGGCTAATCATGACCATGACAGTTTTACAGCTGGTGGAAGCCGGTGTACCAGGAGAGAACCACCAAGCATCGACAAGCAACTGTCAGCTCCTGAACATTCTAACTCTGTTCCAGCTCTGCTCAAGCAGGGTTACAGAAGCTGAAGACATGTGCACCATCGGCGTGCAGTACGCCTTAGTACATGGCATCATCGTACCACTATGTAAGCAACCAGGATAAAGTGCCTTGCCCAAGGACACAATGCGGGTCATCCCAGACGGGGATCGAACTCGGGACCTCTAGCATAGAAGTCCAACAGTCTACCACTGAGCCATCACGCTCCCAACATGAGCATTTAATCTATTATATCTTGTTTGACAGAGCTCAGTGAATTCTGTTTTGCATGAATCAAGTATTCATGACCTAATAATACTGCACACCTAATTTAGTTCAAATCGATTCTTTGATTCTAAATGTATAAATTTCAGGCAGTGCCTAAACTCTTGCCCCTCACAGAACAACTAAAAATATTGCCCCACAATCTCTGTTTGAAGAAACTTTATTTACACTTCAAAAGGATGCTCAATACCAAAAATCAAGTTATTGTACCCCATCATTTCATATGATTTTTTCATTTCCCCCCACCCCTTCCCTATGGGGCATGTCAATTTAATTTCAACAAAATCAAAATGCAATGTCAAAACAAACATTAACCTCTAATTTCACTGCATTTGGTTCGGGGGTTTCTTTGAAGAAATAATGAATGCCATGTTTATGGATGATGGACACACAGATTGATGACCTGACAGAGAGTGATTCCCCAGGCCTGGCACTCTTAAAAATGCAGGAGGGCTAAAAATCGCTCCCTTCACATGGCCTAGGGGAGTGATTAGCTCTCCTCAAGCTTACAAAAGCTATGAGTGGCAAAATAAAGTTTTACTTATAATGAATTCTGCCTAGTGGCTTTGTACATCTTATTTGGTGAAGCTAACAAGGTAGTCTCTGTAAGACGGCTACACTGCCCCTCCAACACCTCTGGGCCTTGCCAATGCCCAGAGGTGTGGGAGGGACAGTGTTGCCGTCTTACAGAGACCACTGACATAGCAGAGATTTGAAAAGATGTGGGTTTTAGGAATGGGCTGTTATGGTAATCATTATTTTCTACGGCCAGGAGGCCTAATTTTTGCCCTCATTTTTTTTTAGGCGAGCAGTAGGCGAGTGAATAAATTGCTCTCCTGAAAATGCCAGGCTTGCAACCCCTCCCTATGTGACATCTCAACTTGATTTGAACAAAATGAAAATGTGATGTCCAAACAAACAGTCACCTCTCATTTCACAGACATCGGATCAGGGGTTTCTTCAAAGGAATCGTGAATACCATGTTCATGGATGGTGGACAGACAGATAGATGATCTGACGGACAGGCGAAGAGTGATAACTATAGCTCACTCTGATTGTCAGTCAATTTGTGACAAGATTTGGGCCTGTGATTCTAAAAAAGAGGACTGATATGAAAATGTCAACGGTCATACAACAGATCGTGAACTCTGTGTTGGCAATAGCCGACCCTGACTTTCAGACTGGTGAGCTAAAATTACAATTTTTAGAAATGAATAATTGCCATTTTAATTTCCAATCATGTTATCTAAATGGTAAACACCAAAAACACACTTGTCACTGAAACAATTAAAAACACTGGGTTCCCACTGATAACAGAAAATCAATCAAATTCAAGAACTACCTGAGTGAGCAATGTTCAAGTACTTTGGCCCTGCTTTGGCCATGATTTTCAAGGCTATCATAATTTTCATTTAAAACTATCACAACATGAACCAACCCAAAGAATTTCTGCCTCAAGTTACAAAATTCCTAGAATGTCAATGGTTCCACATTCAGGTTTACTGCACGAGCACCTAGACCATTGAAGGAATATTTGAATTCTTTTCATTTATACAGTGGAGCCCACTTAATTGGATATCTCTTAACTGAATAACCCTGTTAATTGAATATAATTTCCCAACACAAAATCATTTACCATACCTCCAGTACAAATTTGACCTGTTAATTAAATATAGGTTATAGAGCAACCTCCTGTAAATTGAATAAAAAATCTTGCAACCTGTCGAGAAATTATCCTGACTCTCCCCAGTTTTCCTTTGTTTATAGACCTATTTGGCCTCAGAACATCCAATACAGGGATTTAATCTATTATATCTTGTTTGACAGAGCTCACAGAGCTCTGTCAAACAAGATATAATAGAATAAATGCTAAGCTTATCTCAAGAATACAGGAAAGTGACACAATCCCTGTTAATTGAATACGCTTGTTAATTGAATAATTTTCACTGGCAAAGTGGCTATTCAATTAACAGGGTTTCACTATACAGTCCTTTTTAATTACTATATCCATCAAATTACTCATTATTTCTGATAAATGTTTTTAGTGTCATTATCATTTCTGATGGAAATTTATTGCACTTTCTCCCAGAGTGTCTTTGAAATAGTTTTGCATAGTAGAAGAGGAAACTTCAGACTTTGTGAAATTTACTTATTTATTTATTGGTGTTTAAGGTCACATATTTCTACACAATGACAAATTATGAAAACACTTTCAGAAAAGAATGAGACATAATAACGCTGTCAGAAAATTGTAACAAATCTGAGAATTTTTGCAATTAGGCTAACAAAAAAAAATTTCTCAGGCAATTTTTCCTCAATTTTATGATGAGGGAGACTTTTTTTGTTTTTTGTTTTTGTTATCTACAAAATTATAAATTTAAAGTAATTTGTATATTTTATACTTACCAATGGCCCAGACTAGCTGATGCAAACACAAATTTTGAACCCCCCCCCCCCCCAATCCCCCAAATTTGCTTGCAAAACCGAAAATTAAAAGTCCTATCTGGCCCTCCATACATTTACTCTCTGAGCATGCGCAGCAGTCAGGAAGTGACCATAATTGGCGCCAACATCATTCTTTGTAGAAGAGAGTACTACATAATAATTCAGCGGGGAGGTATGAGTGCCGACTCATGGGAGGGCCATCTCCGTCTGGGCCATTGGTAAATATAAAAAATATACAAGTTACTTTAAATTTATAATATTTTTATACTATAACCCAATGGCCCAGACTAGCTGAATCGTAAAAAAGCAGAGGGCCTAGGACTTCAGAATTTGTAGACCAACATAGTTCCAATCCTGTAATCCAAGGTGAAAGTAAATTAAAATTATTAGGAATTACATGTATGTCTTTCTATACAGTAATAGAGAAGACATATCATAAATAAGGAGCCCAATTCAAGTAATTCCGTATTCTTAGCATGAAGACTATGCTAATTTGGATGTAACAAGTTCCCACTTTTGAAGGCTAGCATGGACTAAGCCCCAAAAATTAGGATGGCGTATTTGAGAATGAGTGGATATCCCCCACAAACATACGCCATATACAATGAAAGTGTCAATGACACTGTAGCTCAACTTGACAAACTTGAACTTGGTAAGTTATAAATGAAATGGCAAAATTGAAGATCATTGGAACCAATGTCATTTTTTTTTGCCAGTGGCAACATTTTTTGACAGAAACCGAAGAAAATCGATAGCTCCCATCTAGAGGCCTCCCCAAACAAGCATGCCAGGTTTCAAAGCAATCCGATCATAAATGTGCCCTGTAGGGTGTATAAGAGGGAAATATTGTGGTCTGACTAGACTCAATTCTAACAATGTTGGCTGTGGCAACATTTTTTGACGGAAATGGAAGAAAATCGATAGCTCCCATCTAGAGGTCACCGTAAATAAGCATACCAGGTTTCAAAGCAATCTAATCATAAATGTGCCCTGTAGGGTGAGCCAAAGGGAAATATTGTGGTCTGATTAAACTAAGTTCTAAGAATGTTGGCTGCGGCAACATTTTTTGATGAAAATTGAAGAAAATCGATAGCTCCCATCTAGAGGTCACCCCAAACAAGCATGCCAGGTTTCAAAGCAATCCGTTCATAAAAGTACCCTGTTGGGTGTGCCAAAGGGAAATATTGAGTCTTCTGACTAAACTAAGTTCTAAGAATGTTGGCCGCGGCAACATTTTTTGACAGAAATTGCAGAAAATCGATAGCTCCCATCTAGAGGTCTCCCCAAACAAGCATACCAGGTATCAAAGCAATCTGATCATAAATGGGCCCTGTAGGGTGTGTCAAATGAAAATACTGAGGTCTGACTAAACTAAGTTCTATGAACGTTGGCCGTGGCAACATTTTTGGCCGGAAATTGAAAAAAATCAATAGCTCCCATCTAGAGGTCACCCTAAATAAGCATACCAGGTTTCAAAGCAATCAAATCATGAAAGTGCCCTGTAGGGTGTGCCAAAGGGAAATATTGTGGTTTGACTAAACTAAGTGCTAAGAACGTTGGCCGCGGCAACATTTTTTGACAGAAATTGAAGAAAATCGATAGCTCCCATCTAGAGGTCACCCCAAACAAGCATGCCAGGTTTCAAAGCAATCCGATCATAAATGTACCCTGTAGGGTGTGCCAAAGGGAAATATTGAGTCTTCTGACTAAACTAAGTTCTAAGAACGTTGGCCGCGGCAACATTTTTTGCCGGAAATTGAAGAAAATCGATAGCTCCCATCTAGAGGTCACCCTAAATAAGCATTCCAGGTTTCAAAGCAATCAAATCAAAAATGTGCCCTGTAGGGTGTGCCAAAGGGAAATATTGTGGTTTGACTAAACTAAGTTCTTAGAACGTTGGCCGCGGCAACACTTTTTGACGGAAATTGAAGAAAATCGATAGCTCCCATCTAGAGGTCACCCCAAACAAGCATGCCAAGTTTCAAAGTAATCTGATCATAAATGTGACCTGTAAGGTGTGCCAAAGGAAATTGTGGACGTACGTACTAACGTACGTACGTACGTACGTACGCCGACGGACGAGAAGTGATGGCAATAGCTCAGCTTGACTTTGTCAAGTTGAGCTAATAAAAACCCAAGCTGTACCCAGGATATAATTACAGACAAAACAGCTTCACTCATAGTTACATACTTATGAAACTGGAGGAGAGGTAAAAAATCCCCCCACCTTTTCTTTTTGAGGGAATCTTCTTCATAAAGAAAGAGGGGAGCGCTCTGGAATCAGTAAAAGCGATACCAGAAAACAATATAAATATTCGTTGAACAGGCAACCAGGTATTAATTATTATTAATAAATTGGTGCTTAACGCCACTTCAGAAGCTAAGGCTATAGCGCGAGCCCAGTAATTAATATCGCCCGCTTGCAACGTACACCGGAGTCGGCATACGCAGATAGGTTGAAAACTGGTGATATAATATATAACATACACATGTCCAATAGAATCACAATGGATAATCTCTGGAGAGTAAACACATTTCTGAGGTAACCCACAAGCGACCACATTCAGGTGTACAGGTGTACAATAAATTCCAGTAATAACACTCCCCGACGTGAACCATTCGATATCTATGAATCTAGAAACGTGCGAATATATGAGAGTGCAAGACAAGGTGTATTCAAATAATTCATTATTTCTAAGGTTCATAACATACAGTAATGCGTCTGCCTAATAATTCATTTATTATGCACGTGAGCATTGAAATTCTGCATGTAATCATCTGAAGACCAGTTAACTGACTAGACAACCTCTGGCAGCAAATCTGCCCTAATACTCGCTTGTTGAGCGTCCACTCCGATTGCAATAGGCGACCTTTCCGAGAGAGTGAGTCTGTTAGTGCATACCGACGATCCGGTACATGACGGACAGAAAGCTGAACATGATGATTCATGACGTATAGAAGAATCTTGTCCTTTAGTTCACATAACGGAAATGAATGGGTGCCGCTATTATGTGAATACAATGTTGTAGCGCTAGCCATATTAACATCATCTCTTGATGTTTATGTGTTTCTCCTGGAACCAAGGGTCCCAATGACCCTGACACTTCCAAGTCTGCAGGACTTGGGGTCGCTCCCCAATCCGTCTGATTCCAATCCGTCATAATCGTGAAAGCCGGATCCGGCAGTTGCAGTGGAACACCCTGAGTTAACCAATGAATATCTGCCAATATCTGAACCCTTTGTTTTACTAGGTCTGTTAAAACAATACTGGTTCGAGTGAAAGCGTCTTCACACTCCAGTTCTGAGAAAGAATATCTGGAGGGGACGTGCGCACAGGCGGCCCATCGGAATAAGATCCACAGCTGCATGAATTCCCTCACTGTTAATGTGTCTGCATGTAGACAAAAGTGAGCATTACAACTGATTAACTGATTACAACTGGGTAACGGCAGACGAACCAGATTGTTGTGAATCTTGAAGTTCATTTCCAAGTGAATTTCATTTCCAAGTGAATTGACGACTTGGACAGAGCTAGATCCGACTTTTTCTCGTTTACGATGAAACCGAGACGTCGGAGAAATAGAAGCAGACTCTGAACATCATTATGAAGAATAATTCTGTTGCCGTATCTCTGCAGAATGTCGTCGAAGTAAGCCACCGTTACCGCAGACGAATGAGCTCAGAAGTATGACATTATCAAGTTCATTAATCGAGTGAATGCCCAGGGAGCCAGGTTCAGACCAAAGCACATTGCTCTGAACTGATACACCTTCCCTTGTAGGGAGAACCGCAGATACTTTTTGAATGCCGGATGTACCAGGACATGAAAGTACTCATCCTTCAGATCTATGCCTGCCGCATTGTGGTTCACTTGAACACTAGCGCTTACCGACCAAATGGTCTCCATATAGAATTTTGGAGCCACGATAAGCTTGTTTATCCAGCTCAAATCTATGACCGGTCGGAACGTGTCGTCTGGCTTTAGTACGAGGAACAGGTGACTGTAAAAACCTTGAGAATCTGATTCTCGACGACCTCTATTGCTTCCTTTGATAAGAGAGCCTGTACCTCTGCTTGGAGAAACTCTCTTTTGTAAGGATCTGATGGAAGATTTGTCCAATGCGGACAACTTGTTAGTGGGGGTTTCGCTCGGAATGATACCCGTAAGCTGTCTGAGACTACACTTCTCACCCAATGATCTTCTGTGACGGTTATCCAGTTTTTTGCAGAGCTTGATAACCTTCTGCCCAACTGGCCAGCAATAGAGGTCTTAACCATCACCTGTCTGACCTGCAAGGCTTACGGGAGGAGAAACCATGTCCTCCCCATGAAGAACCTTGTCTCATCGGCCTAGGAGCATCTGACCGATAGTCCCGATCAGACCTATGCCCCTTTCCTGAGTCGCTATACTGACGACCTCCCGAGTAATTATAAGAGGGTTTCTTGTACTCTCGTGAGGAGTTTCCTTTTGACAATTTTTGTCTGCAACGCTCTCCTTTACTCTTGTCTGCTGAAGCGGGATGTTGATACGCCAACTTCAAAAGCAGATCACTAGACACTTTCTTAGTAGCCTGTTCATAGACTAACGAAAGCTAGTCGTCGAAAATAGCATGTCCGGAGACCGGAGCGACTCGGAGAGAGCTTTTCACCTTGTCATCTATCAGTGATGACGACACAAGGGCAGCATCACGTCTGATTAACTTCAGATTAGCCACTGTTAGGGCAGAGTTATACGTGATATACATAACTGCCCTGGAAAGAACTCTAAGAGAGGTATGAACGTCCTCAAATTCCTTTCCATTGAGATGTTGCGCCATAGCTCTTGTAAGGTGATCTGCGTAAGACATAGCGTCCAAATTCGCTCTATTTGAAGAAACTGCCGTCTCAGTTGTGTCTGAGTGAATAGTGAATGATACAGGTAAGGATACCTCTAGATCCCCAGCCTGCTCATCCAAACGCAGAGGAACTCTCTGAACATCTTCCCCCACCGTTTTTAAATTAAAGTGGTCCGAGAGGATAAATACGGCGTCGTCTATATGGCAGAAAGACTGCGACACCTGTCTAGACTGAACCTTAAAAGAAAGGACTTCCTCCTTTGTCCAGATAAAGTCTGCGTCCAATGATTCCCAGCGGGTTCTCTCTTGACGTCGCAGGATTCTGATTCGTCGTAACAAAATCAGGGTAGTATTGATGGATGAAAACCATCGCAACCATGTGCTATTCTGAAAGGGAAGGGTAATCCTCTTCCTTATCCCTTTCGCCACCCGAGAGAATCAGTTTCGAATCTGCGTGAACAGATGACTGGACCGACCCAGCACCGCCCTACAACTCAGATTCTGAGGGAGGCTGCTCTTGCACTTGCTGGGATCAGCTGCGCAATTTGCAAGGAGCAGCGGCCTTCCGATTTTTAGCTGCTTGCTGCTCCTGGGACGGTGTGTCAGAGATGGATCCCTTCTCCGAATGTCTTGATGAATGAGGCCTCATCTCCCTAGCTACCAGATGGTCCAACTTCTCGGGCGAAGAGTGGTTCCTTCTTTGTGCAGCAGGCTGGATATCCGAAGTCGGGTAGCTAGGAGGCGGTCGTGTGTGCTTAGTGGAGGAAGCCGTGACTGAAGCTGACCACGGCTGCAGACTAGACGGAGCGTCCCGAGCGGACATATGCTCCGTCTCGTGCAAGTTTCCAACCAGAAAACTTCATTTTGGCCTGTGAAACGTAGCGGAGGAAGCCGTGACTGAAGCCGACTCTGGCTGCAGACTAAACAGAGCATCCCGAGTGGAGGGCGGTCGTGTGTGCTTAGTGGAGGAAGCCGTGACTGAAGCTGACCACGGCTGCAGACTAGACGGAGCGTCCCGAGCGGACATATGCTCCGTCTCGTGCAAGTTTCCAACCAGAAAACTTCATTTTGGCCTGTGAAACGTAGCGGAGGAAGCCGTGACTGAAGCCGACTCTGGCTGCAGACTAAACAGAGCATCCCGAGTGGAGGGCGGTCATATGCTCCGGCTTGTGCAAGTTTCTCAAAAAAACATCTGGCCCCAGATGTTGCTAGATTAGAGAGATGCCTCTCCCACTTGCAGTCTATCAGACCTCACAGAGTACAAGAACTTGCTAACTTCCGCCCTATTTCCGTCATCGCTGGGTGAGCTATTTATATTTAAGTGCTCACTCTACACACATTTACATTTCCTTCGACCGCAACAGACTTACCCGGCGTCACAGCACCCACAAATGGAGTACCACTTCACCGGTCGAGCTAGCTGCTTGCAAGAGATTAAAACCCTTAACAAAACGCCCTAACTCTTGCAATAGTGAGCAATGCAGCCAGCTCTATATGCTCCACGGAGTGTGTGACAACGGTAGCATACTTGGATGGGTGTCAGAATATCATCACCATGTTTATGTTCCTGTGAAATAGAAACTGACAAAATGAATTATAATGCGGTGAGAAGCCTGGCCTCCGAACCTCACCACTAACAACGTACCGCAACACTCGACTCCAACATTTTCATCCCAGTGAACACAAGAATGACAAGAGTCCGCAGGAGTGCATCGACTAAAGTCGATATCAGTCCTCCAAATTCCACAACAAAATATATATATAATTAAGATACATGAATAGTAGCAATCAAAATTAAATTCAAAATATTTTTTGGAAACAAAAAATTTTGAAAAAATGCCTAAGTTCCCAAAGGGAACATTAAGAGCCCAAGGGCATCTTGATAGAGCCTAAGTGTGGATAAAATCCAAATTTTTTTAGCTACACTACCGGAATAATAATCCATGTATCCTACAGTAATTCTACAGTAATAGAATATCAGCTCTTCTAATTCACGTCGGCATTTGGCAATGCCGACGTATTTGCCGAGGTGAAAATAAATGTCCTCGGCAAAAAATTTGCCGACGTTCTTTTTTGGCAAGTCATATTACGTCACTGCAGTGCATTGGTTAGCACATTGTTCCATTCATGCATTCATTGCGATTGCTCAATTCTGGTGTGCGAAGATATTTTATGATGGTTCCAGTTCGGCCAAAACAATGGAGGAGAAGGAAGTGTATGTTATAAAAACATGTAACCTCGGTAAACCTAACTTCCAGGTCATGAGTTTATTAGAAGAGCCTGAAAACACCAACGCCACTGGCTTAAAAGCCGCTCCAGACAACAGCATAAAAAAACAGAACTTTACATTTGACCGCAAGGACAGGCAAATAGGAAACGGGAGTGATGGTGCATCTGTCAATTCAGCCCTGTACAAACTTGAAACTGAAGAACTCGGGTCACACTTAATAAAAGGCTAGTGCACCAACCACAAGGCTGAATTGGCAATTCACGATGCTTTTAAACATTCCAAATTGAACAAAGATATTGAATCTGTGCTAAGCAATACTTACTATCTATTCAAATAGGCAAACTTAAAGTGGTGTTTATTTAGAAGACAAGCCACACTTCTCAAGTACAAGCAACCAAGTGGCTCGCGGTGAGTTTCTCACCAGGCCGACTCCACTAGCAGCTACTTGAGAAACTTGCCAATATTCTTAGGTTTCTTGCATCAAAATATACAGTCGCTATATAATAAATCTATGGCCGACTGAAAGTCTATATTACAGGGACATCTGAAAAATGCGTCGAAACTTAAGCTTCTCTTGTATGCTGCTGTTAGGCAAGATAATTTGGCATACATTGCCCCCTTTTCACAGATTTTAGAAAGCCAGAAATTACTGGCCCCAGAAGCAATTACTGCCATGAAACATTCTACTGAAGTGCTTCGTAAAATAGTTTCAGTCGTTAAGGAAATGGGACAGGCCTGCTTTTACAAAAATGATATATTTCCCACCTTAAGTAAAATAGTGTGGCCTTATTTACAACCCGATGATGCCGCCCTGCTTGTTCGTATTACAAGAGCAGATACTGATAGGGCGGCTGAGGATGAACTCTGTGATAAAACTCAAAATTTTCACGGGTACAGTGGAGCCCACTTAATTGGATATCTCTTAATTGTATATCCCTGTTAATTGAATATAATTTTCAAACACAAAACCATTTACCATACCTTCAGTACAAATTTGATCTGTTAATTGCTTATGGGTTGTAGAGTAAACTCCTGTTAATTGTATATAAATTTTTGTAATATGTCTAAAAAATTACTGTGACACACACCAAATTCCCCTTATCAACCTCACTAAATTAAATACAGGCATTTATTCTATTATATCTTGTTTGACAGAGCTCTATGAACTCTGTCAAACAAGATATAATAGAATAAATGCTCAGTTTACCTCCAGAACACAGGAAACTGATCACATCCCTGTTAATTGTATACTCCTGTTAATTGAATAATTTTCACTGGCAAAATGGATATTCAATTAAGAGGATTCTACTGTACTCCATGACCGGGGGTCTTGACAGTGCATTGGCTGAAGTCCATAAAAGTGTTGTACAAATTCTCGAGTCGGTTGAGGAGAATCTTAGAAGTAGGTTTGTCGAATTCACCGAAGGTCCAATATTCCATGCTGCCTCAGTACTACAAAAAGTTATCCCTTTAAATCTATAGATATCATTCTTGAGAGTGTAGATATTTTACAAAAAACATTTCGGTGCATTATTACAGGCTAACAACTGCGACATAAGTAAACTGTCCCAAGAGTTTGGCCGCCTCTACACACGTGACAACATTTCTTAAAAAATCAACTAATGAACAAACTTGGCAACAGCTATTTCCCTCGCAGGTTGAATTGGCAATAACCAACATTATCCACATACCAGATACCAGAAATCTGTATTGTGCTGCCTATAAGTAGCGCCATTGTTGAAAGAGTTTTTAGCTCCTTTGCACGTATTTTGTCAAAAGAGTGTCTTTCCTTGAATAATCAAAATACTAAGCATATGCTGGTGCTACGCTCTAATGACTTTGATGGGTTCAATCCTCAAAATGTACAATGAAGTAGTTGATAAGTTTTTGGGATACTATCCAAATGGAAATGTCCGTAAAGTGCCACCACGCCCGGATGGCTATAAGTCTTATAAAAGAAAAAGCCATACATCAATACAGGGAGGTAAATGCCGGAAGACAAGCTGTCTTTTTCTCCCCAAAAATCTGACCGCTGATGCTACATGTTCCTCTCCTGGTGATCAAGACATGCCTGTCAATGTTGGCACAAGCTCAAAATCAAATTCTGACAACGATTCAGATTTTACCGTTGGAGACTGTGAGTCGGAACTGGAGACTGACAGTTGTAGTGATACTACTAGTGAAAGTGAATCCGACTGATTATCTTGCCAATATCAAGTTGAATTTTCACAGAACTGCGGTGTCCTGTAAACCTCAACTTGATGCTGGCACTTCACTGTAAGTTTAGTACATAAAATATTGCGAAATGCGACCCATGCTACAGGTCTGAGAACAAGAGACTTGACATAATATAGCCTTTTAGCTGCAGGAGTCTGTCAGTCGTCACGATCGTTGGGCATAGCTCTCATTCTCAATGCAAGATTCCAGCTATTCGTCATGGTATTGAGTGCATATTATTAATTCAGCAGTTTTTGTCATTTACAATTGGAGGATACATGTTTTGTTTATTGAAGAAAATAAAACACATTTTCAGTGTAAAGTACTAAAGAGTTTCCTTCTTCAAATAAATCAATACAATTGGCTTTACCAGTGCACAGGAGTCTGAAATTCTATTAGTATAGCTAAAATTCACTTTCAACGTTATATTTACGTTCCCAACAACGTGATCCCCTTCTGAAGAAAAAACACTGTTTGAAAGTGAATTTTAGCTATACTGATAGAATTTCAGACTCCTGTGACCAGTGATTTCATCCCTCCCCACCCCTCCCCAAATGAAAATAGAACTTTCAACGCCGGAACACTTCAACAGACTAACCTCTAACCCATACCAACTGACATCGTCGAATGCATTTGGTATTGTTTCGAGATTAGTATGATTGACGTCACGTGTAACTTCACAAGACTTGGAAAATCCCATGTTGTATTCAACGAAATGTACTGTGAGTAAATTATATCACTTTACTCGATGCAAACAATACTTCATGTAACAACAAACTATCGACAGACTATGTAATTGTTAACTACAATACATCGTGTCAATGTGATATCTGTGATATTACATCCACACTGCGGTGCTGCCCGTGCATGCAGATTATGTCTCCTTGTCAATATGCTCATTTCAAATTCAACATTGTTTCCGTTCCCATTTTCGAGGGACTAGTCGCGAATTTAGAACAAATAAGTGTAATTGGCACCATTTTAAAAATTGCCGAGGTAGCTATGTTTTTGCCGAGGTGCATAATTTTTACGTCGGCATTTTTTTTGTTGACGTGTTTTTTCTGAAATAGAAGGGCTGGAATATAAAACAAGAGGCCCCAAGGGGACTTAATCGCTCACCAGCCAAAGTGATTCAAAGAAGTGTTTGGGGTCACATTCAGTTAGACATGGTTCATCAACACTACAAAGGAATGAAGCCATGCAAAGGCAAATTTTATGGAAATGGATCTGAACAAACCTGAACCTAACATGCTCCCCCTGCCCCTCCCCCCCCCCCTCAACCCTGCCCATAGAAAGCCCAAATAATAAGCCAGGGACTCAAATTGAACAAACTTGAATCTGATCCCAATTGAGATGTTACAAATGTATATACCAAATATGGAAGAATTCTGACTGGTGGATCTGAACAAGGAGGTTTTTAAAGAAATGTCCTCACATTGCATTAAGTTAAACTTTGGGCTCAAATAGAGAGCCGAAATATTAACCCAGGGACCCAATTTGAACAAACTTGAATCTGACCCACCTAGAGATGTTGTATACCAAATATGAAAGGATTCTGATTGGTGGATCTGAAGAAGAAGACTTTTAAAAAAAATTTCCTCATATTAAGAAATGTCCTCACATTGCATTAAGTTAAAATTTGGGCTCCCATAGGAAGAAATATCAACTCATAGACCAGATTTGAACAAACTTGAATCGGACCCTCCTAGAGATGTTGTATACCAAATATGAAAACTACCGGGTCTAAAGAAGAGGATTTTTAAGAAAAATATATATTGCACTAAGTTGATATTCAGGCTCACATAGGGAGCCCAAAAATTTACCCAGGTAAGCAATTTGAACAGACCTGAAAACTGACCCACCTCAAGATGTTGTATACCAAATATCAATGCATTCTGACTGGTGGATCTGAAGAAGATTTTCAAAGAAATTTCCTCATATTTCACTAAGTTAAAATTCGGGCTCCTACAGGGTGCCCAATTATTAACCCAGGGACTCGATTTGAACAAACTTGAATCTGACCCCAATAGAGATGTTATATACCAAATATCAAAAGATTCTAAATGATGGTTCTGGAGAAGAAAATTTTTTTTAATTTAAAAACAAAATTTATGGGTGCTATCAGAGTAATACCCCTTGTGGTGCCCCATGTGGATGCAGAAAGTTTATTTGTACAAACTACAACTGACATATGATAAGGAACATGCACACCAAATTTGGTTCAATTTGGTCCAGTAGTTTCGGAGGAGTAGTCGATAATGTAAAGTTCACGACGGACGGCAAGTGATAAGTTAAGCTCCCGTCGGTGAGCTAAAAACTACCTATATATTAGGACATTGTCAATGTAAACAACGTCAATGTAAACAAGACCTCAGGCACACAAAAAGGCCCAAAGTCAGAACCAATTTAAATGCTACCAGATGCAATGCTAGATCTTCATACGAAGAAAAAACGATACATCAGATAGAAGATGCAAGACTAAATGACCTAACACCCCTAGGGAGAGGACGTAACCATGGGGAAAAACAGTCTAAATATTCTGTAACACATGTTAAACTCCCAAGAAATTTAATAAAAAATTTCAATAAAAAATAGCCCAAAAGCTTAAGAGTTTAACAGGAAGGGTTCATGAAAGGATAGGGAAGGAATACTTAACAAACAGTGGAATAATCATTAACAAAAAGTTACAGCTCTGAAAGTCTAAAACTACTGATGAACACTTCCTTCATCCAATAACAGCCTTGTATCCACCAATTCTTGAATTGATTTGTGTCTGGCATCCTCAAAAAAGGAGATTTTAAAACACAGATGTCAGTTCACTGTTGCTGACTTTGGGGCCAAACAAAGAATGATGTTTGCGACAATTCCGGTCACTTCCTGACGGCTGCGCATGCGCAGAGCGTAAATGTATGAAGGGCCACATAGGACTTTTAATTTTTGGTTTTGCAAGGAAATTTTGGGGATTGGGGGGTTCAAAATTTGTGTTTGACCCTTGATAACTTTGAGTTTGCAACAGCTAGTCTGGGCCATTGGGTTATAGTATAAAAATAAAGTTTTGAAAATAGTTGGAATCAGACATTTAACTACTTACATTATTATGTGACAAACCAATATTTTCAGTAGAGAAAATTTCCCATAATGTAATTGAAAATTTAACCAACTATATCTTGTCTGACAGGGCTCTCTGGGCTCTGTCAAACAAGTTATAGTAGGTTAAATATTTATCCTACAAGTGCAAAATGGTGTCACAGAAGAGATTTCCAGGTGAAAAAAAGAATGGATGAGGTAGATTTACTATGACGAGGGAAGTGCCGGTGAAACAAGAACTTTTTTTTGATAGCCTTATTTGTTTGGGTTTAATAAATAAAAAAGATATTTCTTGGTTAGTTTCATATTGAGTGAGGGATCAGTCCTTCGGTAGCAGGAATTTACCTTGAGCTGATATCTTGACTAATATGAATTAACCCTTTACCCAACGCAGACGATTTCAAAATTTATTATTTTAAACATAATTTTTAAAAATTTTTCAAAAAATTTCAACAAAACCATATCATGTGAGCTCGTTCCAATGAGGGGTCACATGATATGGTTTTGTTGAAATATTTTGAAAAATTTAATTTGCATATTACGCGGGCGGATGCGGGCGATTCGTTAGGTAAAGGGTTAACAAAGTAATAATGTCTAAACATCATGGGTATTCTGGAATGTATATCTCACTAGTTGTATATAGAACGATTTTGTGACATGGCACATATATGGAGCAGGTTATCATGAAACTTTTTGTTTCAAAGGTGAAATGTGGATGAAATTCAAGTATTTTTTAAGGGAGGTGGAAGAAAATGATAAATTTAAAGTAATTTGTATATTTTTTATACTTACCAATGGCCCAGACTTAGCTGGTGAAACCTCAATATTATTAAGGGCCAAACACAAATTCTGAACCCCCCAATCCCCAAAATTTGCTTGCAAAATCGAAAATTATAAGTCCTATCTGGTCCTTCATACTTTTAGTACTTGCGTATGTGCAGTACCCAGGGAGAGACTGGAATTGCACCAACCATCCTTCTTCCTAGCTGTGCCTTCTAAATGTTATTAATCAGCGGAGAGGTATGAGTGCCCACTCATGGGAGGACCATCCCCATCTGGACCATTGGTATGTATAAACAAGAGGCCCAAAGGGGCCTGAGGGCGCTCACCTGACATGGTAGCCTAAATATCAACCCAAAGAATTGATTTCAACAAGTTGCATCTGCTCCTCCTAAGAAAAGCTTATACCAAATATCCAACGATTCTGACCAGTGGATCTAAAAAAAAAGAAGATTTTTAAAGAATATTCCTCATATTGAACTAAGTTATAATTCAGGCTCCCACAGGGAGCCCACATATGAACCCAGGGACTTGGCTTTAACAAACTTGAACCTCACCCCCCTAAGGATGCTGCACACTAAATATCAAAACATTCCGACTGCTGGATCTGAATAAGAAGATTTTTAAAGAAAATTCCTCATTTTGAACTAAGTTACATTTCAAGCTCCCACAGTGAGTCCAAATATGGACCTAGGGACATGGCTTGAACAAACTTGAATCTCACCCCCTAAGGATGCTGCATACCAAATATCAAAACATTCCGATTGATGGATCTGAAGAAGATTTTTAAAGAAAATTCCTCATTTTGAACTACGTTATCATTCGGGCTCCCACAGTGAGTCCAAATATGGACCAAGGGACATGGCTTGAACAAACTTAAACCTCACCCCCCTAAGGATGGTGCATACCAAATATCAAAACATTCCGACTGCTGGATCTGGAGAAGAAGATTTTTAAAGAAAATTCCTCATTTTGAACTAAGTTATAATTCGGGCTACCACAGTGAGCCCAAATATGAACCCAGGGACTTGGCTTGAACAAACTCGAATCTCACCCCCCAAGCATGGTGCATACCCAATATCAGAGGATTCTGCCGGCTGGATCTTGAGAAGAAGATTTTCAAAGAAATTTGCCTGAAATGCACCAAGTTCAAATTTGGGCACCTATACTGAGCCCAAATATAAACCCAGGGGGCTGATTTGAACAAACTTGAATCAGATCCACCCCACAATGTTGCATACCAAATATCAAAAGATTCTGCCTGCTGGATCTGGAGAAGAAGATATTTTAAGAAATTTGCCTGAAATGCACTAAGTTCGAATTCGGGCTTCTACAGTGAGCCCAAATATGAATCCAGGGAGCCGATTTCAACAAACTTGAATCAGATCCACCCCACAATGTTGCATACCAAACATGAAAAGATTCTGCCTGCTGGATCTGGAGAAGAAGATTTTTTAAGAAATTTGCCTGAAATGCACTAAGTTCGAATTCGAGCTTCTATAGTGAACCCAAATATGAATCTAGGGAGCCGATTTGAACAAATTTGAATCAGATCCACCCCACAATGTTGCATACCAAATATCAAAAGATTCTGCCTGCTGGATCTGGAGAAGAATATTTTTTAAGAAATTTGCCTGAAATGCACTAAGTTCAAATTTGGGCTCCTATACTGAGCCCAAATATAAACCCAGGGGGGCCGATTTGAATAAACTTGAATCAGATCCACCCCACAATGTTGCTTACCAAATATGAAAAGATTCTGCCTGCTGGGTCTGGAGAAGAAGATTTTTTAAGAAATTTGCCTAAAATGCACTAAGTTCGAATTCGAGCTTCTATAGTGAGCACAAATATGAATCTAGGAAGCCGATTTGAACAAACTTGAATCAGATCCACCCCACAATGTTGCATACCAAATATCAAAAGATTCTGCCTGCTCGATCTGGAGAAGAAGATTTTTTAAGAAATTTGCCCGAAATGCACTAAGTTCAAATTTGGGCTCCTATACTGAGCCCAAATATAAACCCAGGGGGCTGATTTGAACAAACTTGAATCAGATCCACCCCACAATGTTGCATACCAAATATCAAAAGATTCTGCCTGCTGGATCTGGAGAAGAAGATATTTTAAGAAATTTGCCTGAAATGCACTAAGTTCGAATTCGGGCTTCTACAGTGAGCCCAAATATGAATCCAGGGGGCCGATTTCAACAAACTTGAATCAGATCCACCCCACAATGTTGCATACCAAATATGAAAAGATTCTGCCTGCTGGATCTGGAGAAGAAGATTTTTTAAGAAATTTGCCTGAAATGCACTAAGTTCGAATTCAAGCTTCTATAGTGAACCCAAATATGAATCTAGGGAGCCGATTTGAACAAATTTGAATCAGATCCACCCCACAATGTTGCATACCAAATATCAAAAGATTCTGCCTGCTGGATCTGGAGAAGAATATTTTTTAAGAAATTTACCTGAAATGCACTAAGTTCAAATTTGGGCTCCTATACTGAGCCCAAATATAAACCCAGGGGGGCTGATTTGAACAAACTTGAATCAGATCCACCCCACAATGTTGCTTACCAAATATGAAAAGATTCTGCCTGCTGGATCTGGAGAAGAAGATTTTTTAAGAAATTTGCCTAAAATGCACTAAGTTCGAATTCGAGCTTCTATAGTGAGCCCAAATATGAATCTAGGAAGCCGACTTGAACAAACTTGAATCAGATCCACCCCACAATGTTGCATACCAAATATCAAAAGATTCTGCCTGCTGGATCTGGAGAAGAAGATTTTTTAATAAATTTGCCTGAAATGCACGAAGTTCGAATTCGGGCTTCTATAGTAAGCCCAAATATGAATCCAGGGGGCCGATTTGAACAAACTTGAATCAGATCCACCCCACAATGTTGCATACCAAATATGAAAAGATTCTGCCTGCTGGATCTGGAGAAGAAGATTTTTGAAGAAATTTGCCCGAAATGCACTAAGTTCGAATTCAAGCTTCTATAGTGAGCCCAAATATGAATCTAGGGAGCCGATTTGAACAAACTTGAATCAGATCCACCCCACAATGTAGCATACCAAATATCAAAAGATTCTGCCTGCTGGATCTGGAGAAGAAGATTTTTTAATAAATTTGCCTGAAATGCACGAAGTTCGAATTCGGGCTTCTATAGTAAGCCCAAATATGAATCCAGGGGGCTATTTGAACAAACTTGAATCAGATCCACCCCACAATGTTGCATACCAAATATGAAAAGATTCTGCCTGCTGGATCTGGAGAAGAAGATTTTTGAAGAAATTTGCCTGAAATGCACTAAGTTCGAATTCGAGCTTTGATAGTGAACCCAAATATGAACCCAGGGGGCCGATTTGAACAAACTTGAATCAGATCCACCCCACAATGTTGCATACCAAATATCAAAATATTCTGCCTGCTGGATCTGGAGAAGAGATTTTTTAAGAAATTTGCCTGAAATGCACTAAGTTCAAAATCGGGCTCCTATACTGAGCCCAAATATAAACACAGGGGGCCAATTTGAACAAACTTGAATCTGATCCACCCCGCAATGTTGCATACCAAATATGAAAAGATTCTGCCTGCTGGATCTGGAGAAGAAGATTTTTGAAGAAATTTGCCTGAAATGCACTAAGTTCGAATTCGAGCTTCGATAGTCAGCCCAAATATCAATCTAGGGAGCCGATTTGAACAAACTTGAATCAGATCTACCCCACAATGTTGCATACCTAATATCAAAAGATTCTGCCTGCTCGATCTGGAGAAGAAGATTTTTTAAGAAATTTGCCTGAAATGCAATAAGTTCAAAATCGGGCTCCTATACTGAGCCCAAATATGAACCCAGGGGGCCGATTTGAACAAACTTGAATCAGATCCACCCTACAATGTTGCATACCAAATATCAAAAGATTCTGCCTGCTGGATCTGGAGAAGATTTTTTAATGTTTTTCCCATTGCCTACAGTGTTAAAAAGTGCTGACTCCGCACGTTTTCAAAGTCCTGAAAAAAGTACCTTGTGATCAAACCAATAGGGATTTTTTTTAACCATTCTATTCTACTGGATAAAAGTAAGCTTTATACAAAATAAGAATTCTCTGTGCCGTGTAGTTTTGGAGATATGGCAGTTTTAAGGTTTTTCCTATTTTTAGCTCCCAGGTTCCCACGGGGCAATGAGAAAATTTTTTTTTGCATCAATCAACTACTTATGACCCATTATCATCTCATATCAAATTTGGTTCAAATTGACCTCACGGTTCCGAAAATAGAAATTTTAGGCGTGGCCCAAATTTTTGCCCCTCCCATAACGAAGGCAAATAATGCCGACAAACTTTTCTTGAACAAACTTGATTCTAAACCTCAAAAGGACTCTATATAACCACCATATACATGAAATTTAATTAAAATGTGGCCAGTGGTTTAGGAGAAAGAGGCTCAAACACCACCTTCACGCAGGACGACGGACGAAGAGTGATAAGAAAAGCTCACCCTGACTTTCAGTCAGGTGAGCTAAAAATAGGCTGATTAAATCATCAGATGTGTACCCATACGTGCAACTAGTAGAAAGCTGTATGACGGAGGGCCACCCCCGGATGCCGACATTATGTACACCATACATGGTATGGGTACATATAGAAATGGATTGGAGGAGTGCCTAATTTGATGGATAAAGGGTTAATATCTACGGATCAAATTATTAGATTTACATAAAAAACTATACAGCACAGCACAACACATCAGTAACCTGAATACATATATAAAGTAACCTGATAATGGGGTTAATATTTTTTGAGTTATCGCATGCCGAAGAAAAGGATTGGAGGAGTTCTCAATTTGAAGGATAAAGGGTTAATATCACAGGATCAAATTATCAGATTTACACCAAAAACTATACAGCTCGGCACATCAATAACCTAAACACATATCTGAAGTAACATGACAATCGGATTGATATTTTTTGAGTTATCTCATACCAAAGGGATTGGAGGAATTTTCAATTTGAAGGATAAAGGGTTAATATCTCAGGATCAAATTATCAGATTTACACCAAAAACTATACAGCTCGACACATCAGTAACCTGAACACAAATATAAAGTAACTTGACAATCCAAGCAATATTTTTCAAGTTATCGAATGCCAAAGAAATGGATACGGATGCCGGACGGATGGACAGATGGACAGACAGCCGGGATGAACAGACGAAGAATGGAGGATGATGGAGGTCCACCCTGGATGCCGGCATTATGTGTACCATACATGGTATGGATACACATAAAAATATACAAATTACTTGAAATTTATCATATTTTTATACTAAAACCAATGGACCAGACTTAGCAAAATTGTAAAGAGGCAGGAGTACCTAGAACTTAATGGAATAGCAGACCAAAATTCAGCTCCTTAGTCTGCATTAGAACTCCCAAGGTGAAAAGGAGATTACAATTTTAAGAAATAACATATATCCCTCTCTATACAACAATAGAGAAGACATACCACTGAAATAAGGAGCAATATCCCAGTAATTCCCTGTTACTTAGCATAAATGATTATGCTAATTGGGTGTAACAAGCCCCCACTTTTTAGGCTAGTCCAGAATAAGACATTTAAAACTAGAGGGAACTGTTTTAGTGAACTAAAACAATGTCTCCCCTTTGATTAGTTCCATGCTTCCAACTTATGACTAATAAAGATCAAACTAAAGGTCAAATGTCAAGATCTTGGAAGTTCAAGATAGAATGTGACACATCAGCCTGGCTGTTGCATTCATATGCCAAATATCATAAACCTAGCTGAACAATTCAATAATTTGACCTTGATGTCAAAGATCAAGGTCATCTGTCAACACAACAGTACATGATACAATGTTGTCTTATGTTGATAACCCACATTCCACATATCATAAGCCAAGATGAAAAGATAAAAAATGTTGTTGCCCCAACAAGCTTACTTGCCAAAAATTCAATAATTTGATCTTGAGGTCCAAGGTCAATGTCATATGTGGGTCATGATGGTACACTGTCTCATGGTGACACACCCACATGCCAAATATTATAAGCCAAGGTCAAAAGATGAAAAAAAATCAATAATTTGACCTTGTGGTCAAAGGTCAAGGTCATATGTGGGTCATGATCGTACATGACACATCGTCTCATGGTGATACACCTACATGCCTAATATCATAAGCCAAGGTGAAAAGGTAAATAAGTTCTTGCCTGGACAAGCTTACCTGCCAAAAAATCAGTAATTTGACCTTGAGGTCAAAGATCAAGGTCATATGGGGATCATGATGGTACGTGACACATTGTCTCATGGTGATACACCCACATGCCTAATATCATAAACTGAGGTGAAAAGGCAAAAAAAGTTCTGGCCCAGACAAGCTAACTTGCCAAAAAATCAGTAATTTGACCTTTAGTTCAAAGGTCAATGTCTTGTGGGTTATGATGGTATGCAACACATCGTCTCAGGGTGATACACCCACATGCCAAATATCATAAGCCGAGGTGAAAAGGTAAATAAGTTCTGGCTCGGACAAGCTTACTTGCCAAAAAATCAGTAGTTTGACATGGAGGTCAAAGGTCAAGGTCATATGTGGGTCATGATGGTACGTGGCACATCGTCTCATGGTGAAACACCCACATGCTAAATATCATAAGCCTAGGTCGTAAGATAAAAAAGTTCTGGCCCGGACACGGTTTTATGAAAAGAAGAAGAAGAAGGAGAAGAATTTATGGTAAAACAATATGTCTCCCTTTGGTGAAGGGGAGACATAATTAGGAAAAGCATGTCCGAGAGTGAGAGACACGCCGTATATAATGCAACAAGATGTACATAAGATCAGAATAATCTACAGACGATAACAGCTTCACTCATAGTTACACACTTAATATAAGGCCAGAACAGGTAAAGAGAAATCACCCCCTCCCCCCACCCCCTTCTTTTTGAAGGAATAATCTTCATAACAAAGAGGGAAGTTGCCTGGAATCAGTGAAAAAGTGGTACAGAGTAATATATATACTGATTCAAAAAAGAAAGTATAATAAACTTTGAGGAGCAATTTTTTTAGTATTATCGACTTTAATCCCAAACAAATTATTGTAAATTCATATTTCGAGTCTAGCTGTATGAATTTGCATAATTTCATGTTCATACTGTTCCCAGCATCACAACAGGATGTCGCAATTCAGACATGGGGTGGAATGAAAAGTTCACACATGTAGTCAATAGCGTGTATGTCCACCGTTTGTCTCTTGGATGGCAAGACATCGACGGCGCATGGACCTGATAAGTCTCTGGATGTCAACCTGTGGTGTTGCATTTCATTCCTGCCTTAGAACATTATGTAAATCGCCTAATGTCTGAAGATCATGAAGTCATACCTGACTGTCCAACTAATCCCAAAGATGATCGATTGTTGACAAATCTGTCGAAAGTGGGGGCCAGGGAAGAAGTTTGATGCTCTGCTCCTCAAGAAAGTCATGACAGACACGTGCCACGTGACATCGGGCATTATCCTGCTGGAATAACTGCAATCCGACATTAGCGTTGAACAACAGGACAACAACAGCGTTAAGAATTTCGTCCCTATATCACTGTCCATTCAGATTACCATCGATGAAGATCAACTGCATTCGACGGTGCAAGGAAATTCCTGTCCAAAACATTACACTACACCCACCGAAACGGTCGCATTCCTGCACGCAAGCATCAGAAAACTGTTCTCCTCATTGGCGATACACTATAGCCCTACCATCAGCATGCCGAAGACAAAATCGTGATTCCTCACTAAAACGAACTGTGCTCCAATGCTGCTGAGTCCAGCGAACACACTGTCGGACCCATTCCATTCTGACAGTATGATGACGTTGGGTAAGGATTGGTCAGTGGTTTGGACGCCTACTTCAGATGCTGTGTTCAGCGAGTCTGTTGCAGACAGTTTGTGCACTGATTCTATTGCTAGTTCTAGCAGGAGTAATTGCTGCTGTCCTCATCGCCGGAAGAAAGCAATCCCGCAAGTGAGATGTCCTTATGTGTCGGTCTTCTGCAGGTGTCATACTCTTGGTCAACCTGAACGTGGTCGGTCGGCAGCAGATCCAGTGGTTCTATACCTTCCAATGAGACGGTAAATAGTGGCCACAGTGACTCTGAACTCAGCAGCGAGCTTATCTGGAGGTATCTCAGCCTCATGCATACCAATGGCACGCAACCTCTGATTTTCGGTCAACCTTGGCATTTTTTAAAATGTCGGAAGACAAAAACTAGCATGTTTTCTCAATAACCCAAGCTCTCTAGCACAACATAACACAAAGAAAATCGTCGGCCACCCATACAATTTGACATTCTCAGGTAGCACATGCTATTTTGAAATCCACAGCAAAATTATATTTGGTTGGGTGGACAACAACAACATGTCATTAAACTCTTTGCACGACTTCTTGTCTAGAAGCATGGAACGTTAGAACTATTATATTTCATCCTTTATGCTATTTTTTCTTCTTTGTCTACAAACATGCAACATTAGAACTATACTACTCAAAGTTTGCTAAGCACCACATATTTGACACATCATTGTGATATTTTCTTGTGACACATTTGCGATATTTTTGGTGGATATGAGTGAGGAATGTATTGAGATGGTCCCCAGTGTTTACATTAGCTCTCTTGACAGGCAGACTTTTCGTGACAGTCATGGAAAGCATGTACCCCTTGATTTTCATGATGTTTTCGTGTACTGTCTATATGTACATGAGATGTGTAGGGTATTCAGTCTTCATTTCAATACAAACCCTTGTGATTTAATGATTGAATATGACGAATGCAAATGTAAGAAGACATTTGTCTGAAGCAGAAATGTGGTGGGCTGTAGGGATGGTGGAACAAAGGGCTACCCATCGTCAGGTTGGTGAAGCCCTTGGTGTGCACCATGCGGTGATCACCAGAGCCTGGGCAAGATTTCAGCAGTATGGCACACCAGTCAGATGACATGGTGGTGGCATAGTCAGGGCAACATCAGCAGCTAAAGACCGGTTTTTGATTATTCAGGCCCATAGGAACCACTTTGACACAGCAACCCAGCTTCGCAGTGACCTTCAGAATGCATCCAGGGCAAATGTTTCGATGCAGACTATCCGGGCAAGGTTGCACGAAGGTGGTCTCCGATCGAGAAGACCATGTATTCACATTTAGCTGTCCCAGAACCACCGCCATGCACGATATGAATGGGCCATGGATCACGTTGGATGGACAAGAGAACATTGACGGCCTGTCCTTTTTACAGATGAGTCCAGGTACTGCCTAGACAACACAGATAGGCATTCTAAGGTATGGAGAAGACCAGGAGAGCGATTCCATGCTGCCAACATTGCTGAGCATGACCGCTATGGTGGAGGGTCAATAATGGTCTGTAGCGGCATCAGCTGAGATGGACGTACAGAGCTCTGTGTCCTTGACCGTGGTACATTGACTGCACAGCGGTATATTGATGAGATCCTGGATGCCCATGCCAGATTGTATGCAGGTGCAGTGGGTGATAGATTCATTCTGATGGGTGATAATGCCCATCCTCATGTTGCCCATGCTGCCCGGGAGTACCGACGGAGGGAGAGAATTGAGTGTATGAACTGGCCAGCAAGATCTCCTCAATCCAATCGAACATGTCTGGAATGAGTTGCAGATTGCAATTTCAGTCCGTCCAGTCCAACCAAGAAGTGTCCAGGAGCTTGGTGCCATGCTGGTCCAAGAGTGAAACAACATCCCACAAAGGACCATCTGGAACCTGATTGGGAGCATGAGAAGGCATTGTCAAGCTGTAATTAACAGTAATAGGTCTCACATTCGATACTGAACCCATATCAGTTCGCTCCGTCAACTTTTTGGCAAATTTGAAAAATTTCCTCTTTTACCAATAATATCCATTTTCCATGGTTATCGTATTCAAAAGCTAAAAAATAATGTCAAACACAAAAAAATCCTTAATTTCTGTGCTTAAATCATTAAAAATATAATTAAATATAAAATATATACACTTTTCATAACAATATATCAACTAAAACGTAAAACAGGTAGTTTGATATACTTGGTGCTTAGCAAACTTTGAGTTGTATATTATATTTCATCGTTTATGCTATTTTTTCACATTTTTTCTGTTATAATATCTTTTTTGACTCGGTATATATATTCGCCTAAGAGGCACCCGGTTATTAATTATTATTAATTTACTGGTGCTTAATGCCACTTCAGCAGCTAAGGCTATATCGTGATGATTTGGGTTATTAAAATCGCAAGCTTCTAAATGTATGCTGCATCTGGAATACGTAGAAAGGTCAAAAACCGGTGATATTAATATGTACAACCTTAAACTCATCCAATTGAATCCCAATGGAATGTTATCTGATAGAACTTATACGCTTCTGAGCCAACCAATAGGCAACCACGTTCAGGTGTACAATTAATTCCAATAATGAACTTCCAAATTGTAACCATTCAATTCTATGAGAATAGGATTCCTCTTGTGTACCGCTTCCGGTTGAAGAGTGGATTCAGAACCTGGAACAGGATATGATTAAAAACCTGTCACGGACCGTCCCCAAATAATTCATTGTTCCCTAGGTCTGTTAAAACCAATGACTGTTCGGAGAAAGAATATACCACTCCAAATATTGAAGCCAAAAATAGAAAACGTATGAATAGACGGCCTGTAGGAAACTCCATAACTGATCCAATTAGCCCCAAAATTCTCATTAGCCCTATACTAAAGCAGAGTAAGAATTTAAGAGAATCTATTCAATAATACGTCTGCTTAATAATAAATACATATTATGCATGCAATCAACAGAATCCTACATGTACCCCCGTCTGAATACAGCCTGTATCAATGGCATGGCCGAGCGATACAAAATCTAACCAGGAAACTGAAGGAATAAAACGTTAATGTGATTAACCTAAGGAATAGACTCAATATGTCGTAACAAAAGAAGACAACTCTGAGCATAACTTCTCAGAGTGGACTAATTGCCACATTTGGAGAATGTTGTCCAGATAACCGACATGCCTGCCACACAGGTACACAAAGGCTAGCAATATTAACTGAATGTATTCATGAAAGAATTCAGAATCCAAAAACAGTTACTGTTCAGGAATCATATGCTCATATACAACTTATGAACGACAAACCACAGGAAGCAAACCAACTAAAAACTGGATGTGTCCCTGATGTCACCGTTAGACCACAACCCACCCACCAATCTAAGAGCAATGAAAGACATGCATATAATTGAATACAAACAAGGCTTACAGGAAGAGAACTACGTCCTGCCCTGTAATCGCCTCGAAAAATATTGGTGGGGTGGGTGGGTGGGGGTGGGGGTGGGGAGGGCGACGGATAAATCATATTGAAATCCCCCACACCCACATTACTTGAATCGCAATATAAGTAAGGCCAGTGCAGTAATACTATTTTCACGCAACATTCCCAAAGCTATACTGCTGCTGCTATTCTCAATAAAGAGTAATACAGCCAAAAAGCTTATAGTTGGTCAAAGCAAGCAGAATCAAACTAACCTGGTGCGACTCGAAAAGCATTATTGTTAGTTATCTAGAGTAGTATAAAAACCATAGAGCTACCTCATGTCTGACCACTCCATAATGCCACTAAGGACGGAGAAGGACCTGATGAACATGGCACTATTGCAAGGAATATACCCGCTGAAACAGTGATGATATATCCCTTTAAATCAAGACAGTACACCATGGTGCCAAATAATACACCATATAGACATAATATCCAATCCACCGAGTGGAAATAAAATCCACAACAATAGATTGGATTAAAAATAGGCCGATTAAATCGTCAGATGTGTACCCACATGCGCAACTAGTAGAAAGCTGTTCTCTAAAGTATGATGAATAAAGGGTTAATATCTCTGGATCAAATTATTAGAGTTACATAAACAAAGGATGGACGAAAGGCGGAGGGCCACCCTGGATGCCGGCATGATGTGTATCATACATGGTATGGGTACACATAAATGAAAAATGCACAATTTGATGGATAAAGGGTTAAAATCTCAGGATCAAACTACCAGATTTACACCAAAATCTATACAGCTCGGCACATCGGAAACCTGACCACACATATGAAGTAACAAGGCCACCTAATCAATATTTTTTAGGTTACAGCATGCCAAAGAAATGGATTGGAGTAATGCTTAATTTGATTGATAAAGGGTTAGTATCTCAGGATCGAATCGTCAGATTGACATCAAAAACTATACAGCTCGGCACATCAGTTACCTGAACATATCTATCAAGTAACATGACAATAGGATTGATATTTTTTTAGTTACCGCATGCCAAAAAATGGATTGGAATAATGCTTAATTGGATGGGTAAAGGGTTAATATCTCGGTAGTGAATACTAAGATTTACACCCAAAACTATACAGCTCGGCGCATTAGTAACCTGAACACAAATATAAAGTATCATGACAATCTAAGCAATAATTTTCAAGTTATCGAATGCCAAAGAAATGGATACGGACGCTGGACCGACGGATGGACAGACAAAGGATGGACTACGACGGAGGGCCACCCCGGATGCCGGCATTATGTGTAAAAATGAAGCGGGCGACGAAAAACTATGTTCCGGCACCCGATCATAAAAACCTAGATGAACTCCTTGCGCCTCATTCCGATTATAGCAGGAAATATATTCCTGAAAAAGAGTTAACTATAGCCATTCAAAAGAACGCTCATTAATCACTCTAGGTTAATATATCATCATCAATAGGGCTAAAAGCCTCAGACAACTAACACAAAAACAATAGCGTTAAGAAGAGAACAACCTCTTCTCTTGTAACGGTACTTTGTCCAATTGGACAGTGGTCTCAGCCTAGCTGAAGCAGCTAAAGGTCTTCCTATTCGTGAAGATAATTAAATGGCTGTTAACTGCGGCCCTAGAAGCTCACTAAAGGAGACTTACAACCCTAGCTGCTAATGACAGGGAAACAACAACGCTCATAATTCTAGCCAGGCTACTATAGTGTCAACAATAAGACTAAAGTCTGTGACACTTAACAAAACAACACCGAGATGGAAAAAATGAACTCTTTCCTTTAGTGGTTCTATTCCCAATAGACGGTAGTCTCAGCCTAGCTAACGAAGCTAAGAAGACTTCATCTCCATGAAGACAGATATCTCGGTGTAATTTTTGCAACTTTAGAAAGCTCATTAAATGGAGACTTACAACATTAGTCGCTCAAGTTAAGGGAAAAAAGGCTGCACTTGATTCTAACAAGGCATCAACAAAAGGACTAAAATAAACCTCAGACACCTAAGAATACCACACCGAGAAGGAAACAACGTACCCTTTCCTTTTAACGGCCTTAATTCCAAAGAGACAGCAGTCTCAGAATAGCTAGCACAGCTAATAAGTCTTCATCCCATGAAGACAGATATCTCAGAGAAACTTGTGACCTTGAAAGCTCACTAAATGGAGACTTACAACATTAGTTGCTCAAGATAAAGAATAAAAGACCGCTCTTCTAATGGCCTTAATTCCAAAGAGACAGTAGTCTCAGCTTAGCTAACGCAGCTTATTAGTCTTCATCTCCATGAAGACAGATATCTGTATCACCTGCGGCCTTAGAAAGGTCACTAAATGGAGACTTAATGATGTTAGCCGTAATGTATAAGAAAATACCGCTGTAAAATATATAAGGCCACTATGACATTAGCCGCAAATGATATATATATAAACAGACCGTTCTTAATTCACATAAGCCAAACTAAGACGGCAACAATAGGATTAATTGCCTGTGATACCCAGGAATACCACCTTGAGAGAGAAAACATAATATTTCCTTCTAACGGCCTTATTCCCAAAAAATAGCGGTCTCAGCGTAGCTAACACAGCCTAAAAGTCATATGTCGGTGAAGACAAATATCTGTGTGTTACCCTGCGGCCTTAGACAGCTCACTAAACGGAAACTTACGACGTTAGCTGCTAATGTATAAGAAAAGACCACTCTAACAGTACATAAGGCTACTATGGCGTCAACAATAGCACTAAATGCCTCTGACACCTAGGAATACAAAAGCAAGAAGGAAAAGATGTACTTATTCCTTCTAATGGCTCTATTCCAAACAAGACAGCTGCCTCAGCCTAACTATGAGCTATCGATCTTCTATTCGTAAAGAATAGATCATTGCCTCTCTTATACTATGCTAGGCCAAGGGAGGCATCGTTAATCGGATCAAAGGCCTTCATCACCTAAGAACAAAGATCTGGGAAGGAAATGCAGACTTTTGTTCAGATGGAACAAGATTCAAAAGAACTTATGAATAAAAATTCATAGTCTTAATGTGCCGTTCCATGAGGGATGGAGAATCAACAGCCGTAGCCCTCTCACCATCTGTATGTTCCATCTGAAATACATGGTCAACACCATCCGAATGTACAGATGACTGGACCACCCCAGAACTGTCCAACAGCTCACTACCGGAGACTGTTGACGACTGAACCTGCGACTACTGGGATTTTGCAATACGATGCGCAAACTGCAGCAGCAGGTCTGTGAACAAGGCATGCAGAGCAGCGATTATCCGCTTCTTCACCATATACTACTCACAGATCTTTCGACACATGTCCCGTATAAAAATGCCTCGAACCACTAGCTACAGGTTAATCAGACTTCGGTGGTGAAGACTGGGAACATCTCCGTGGAACAGCATGAACATGCAAAGTCGGACAGCTAGCCTGCGGTCTAACGTGCTTCATTGTTGAAGCAGAGGACGAAGCCATAGCTGCAACTGGCCCTGGCTGCAGTGTGGAAGGAGCGTCCTGGACCGCAAGCGTGAACAGGACATCCCAACTCACTAAAGTTTCTCAAAATGGAAACAGTCGACCCTGACTGCTGACAGAACGGAGAGGGTTTTCCAGCTCGCGGTCTGGCTCAAAATCTTGCTGAGGTTCTGTTTAGAAACTTGTAGGCTTCTACCCCTTTGTGTGGTTTTGCATGGAAGAAGGGGAAGCCATAACAACAGCTGACCTCGGCTGAAGTGTGGAAGGATCATCCTGCCTCACACATTTTGGACGGGTGCTCCGACTCATTGTTTCTCACGACAGAAAACAGTCGACCCCGACTGCTAACGGGATGGAGAACGCTCTCCAACTCGCGATCTGACCCCAGATCTCGCCAAGTATCCCGTAGAGAAACTTGTAGGCTAATCCCCTTTGCGTGCGTTTCCATGTAAGAAGAAGCCATAACTGCAGCCAACCCCGGTTGCAGTGTGGAAGGAACATCCTGACACATGTTTCGACTCATTATAGTTTCTCGACCCCTGGCGGCTAACAGGATGGAGAGGGTTGCTGGGTGAGCTTTATATTATGAGGTGTTCACTCTACCCACGTTATACTACTCGACCGCAACGGACCTACTCGACATCCCGGCTCCCATATAGGGGCAACCGCTTCACCGGTCGAGCTAGCTGCATGCAGAGGATTAAGTGAACTAACTAGAGACCTCAATCATATGCTAAATATCAGGAGAACCTTGGCAGCTAGCACTGTTTACTCATCAGAGCGGAGCTCATCAGAGTGAGACGACGGCAGCACATAATGGACAGGTGTTAAAGTACCATCACCATGTTCTTGTTCCTCTGAAAAAGAGACGGAAAGACCAGTATTAGCCAGTGGTGAGAGCTCCTACATTGGAACTTCACCACCCTCCACACAGGTCAACACACGTTTCCAACGTTCACATCCCATAGTACAAGTATTAAAGGAGTGCCACGACTACCGGCAAACAACAAGCATTAAATCCGAGGCTTGCTGGACTTACACTAAGTACCAATTATTATAATAAATACAATAATAATGAAGCCAAAATCATAAGATCACTGCACTCCCAATAATACAGAATAAACATCGAAAGGATACATAACATAGACAAACACAAAAAGTTTCGAAATAAATTAAAAAAAAAGAAAAAATTTTGAATGAAGCCTAAGTGCCCCAAGGGAACCTCATCCCGATAGAGCCTAAGTGTGGACAAGCACTACCTAATTAAAGCTAAACTACCGGAATAAGATATAATGATATAATATGTATCCTAACGGAAAAAACAATAACTGTTTTTAACTAAACACTGAATTACTATGAATCCAAAACGTTATTGAACAGACAACAACGTCAAGAGAAAAAAACAGAAACTAACCAACAACAGGCACAACAAAGGCCCAAAGTCAGTAATTGATCAACAACCACCTGATGCAAAGCTAGATCTTCATATGAAGAAGAAATGAAAGCGTCAATGACACTGTAGCTCAACTTGACAAACTTGAACTTAGTAAGTTATAAATGAAATGGCAAAATTGAAGATCATTTTGATGAAATTTCAATATAACAGCATTGTGTGTGCACAACGTCAGAATAATCCATGCATTTTTAAATGTAAACTGTAAGACTAGCTAAAGGAAGAATGTTGATACACAAATGCAGTATGTTCAGTGGTTATTGTAAATGGCGACTTTTTTCGCAGAAATGAATGCTAATCAATAGCTCTTATCTAAAGGTCTTGCCTAATGAGCACACCAAGTTCAAAAACAATCCTACGATAAATGTGGCCTGTAGGCCAGATCAAAGAATGTTGATGCACAATTGCAATAAATTCAAAGATTGTTGCTAACAGCAACAGTTTTTGATGGAAATGAAAAGAAAATCAATAGCTCCTATCTTTGTTACCCTGCATAAGCATACAAAGTTTCAAAACAACCTGATAATGAATGTACCCTCTAAGGCATGCCACAGGAAGATGTTAATGCACAAATGCACTAAGCAGAAGGTCATTGCTTGTAGCAATGGGGTTTTGGGGTTTTTGTTTATGGAAATTCATAAATATACCCAGCAGAGAATGAAAAAGGGATAGTTGATGCACAAATGCAGTAAGTTCAAAGGCTGGTGATAACAACAATAATTTTTTATGGAAATGAAAAAAAGCAATAGCTCACATCTAGAGGTCACCCCGAACCCACATACCAAGTTTCAAAGTGATCTGATCATAAATGTGCCCTGAAGGGTGTGTTAAAGGGAAATATTGAGGTCTGACTAAACTAAGTTCAAAGGTCAGCGGCAACATTTTTTGACAGAAATGGAAGATGTCACCCCACACAAGCACACCAAGTTTGCAAGTGATCCAATCATAAATGTGCCCTGCAGGGTGTGTCAAAGGGAAATATTGATGCTTAACTGCACTAAGTTTTTACTAAGTTCATCGAAGGTTATTGCCAGTGGCAACATTTTTTGACGGAAATCGAAGAAAATCAAAAGCTCCCATCTAGAGGTAACCCCAAACAAGCATACAAAGTTTCAAACCGATCTGTTCATAACTGTGCCCTGTAGGGCATGCCAAAGGAATATATTGATACCTGACTAAACTAAGTTCAAATATTGTTGCACGCAGCAACATTTTTTGACAGACGGAAATGGAAGAAAATCGATAGCTCCCATCCAGAGGTCACCCCAAACAAGCATGCCAGGTTTCAAAGCAATCCGATCATAAATGTGCTCTGTAGGGTGTGCCAAAGGGATATATTGAGGTCTAACTAAACTAAGTTCTAAGAATGTTGGCCACGGCAAGATTTTTTGAAGGAAATTGAAGAAGATCGATAGCTCCCATCTAGAGGTCACCCCAAACAAGCATGCCAGGTTTCAAAGCAATCCGATCATAAATGTGCCCTGCTGAGTGTACCAAAGGGAAATACTGAGGTCTGACTAAACTAAGTTCCAAGAACGTTGGCCACGGCAACATGTTTTGATGGAAATTGAAGAAAGTATAAATTTTATAGTAAATTTCCTTTCTTATTATACCTACCGTAGGCTTGCACTACAGTGGAAGAACCTAACTCGGATAAAATACTCTCTATTTTAATCTTTCCCAAGATTTGGGAAAGAAAAGTGGTGTAAAAACACCACGAAAAAATAAGCCAAAACTGGGCCGAGCGTCATCGGCGCATAACCAGTATGGAACGCTCTTCCATAGTACAAATCCACGACTTCCGTAACAGTGTGCAATGCATCAATTCGTCATTCTTTTGATTCCGAACAACACAGGAGTTATGTGATCAGCGGGGAGGAAGGATTCTTACCCGAATAAGAAGACGGGAGGGCCTCCATGTAAACAATTTCGGTAGGTATAATAAGAAAGGAAATTTACTATAAAATTTATACTTCTTATCAACCTACCTCAATTGTTTACTACAGGCTGAATAGACAAAAGGCTGGAGGGAATCACATAACCAACCCACACATAACTCAATAGCACTGGGACCGTGGACAGAGGAAGAGATCCCTAGGCCTATCAAACCATAGCATCAGAAACATTAGAAAAGCCAATGAAAGATGAGGCGTATGGTGAAGTGCGACGCACAGACAGAAAGGGCAGTAACAGCACAAAGCTGGAACTGACCCTGAAAAAAGCTGAAAAGCTTGGATAGACAACATCCTGAGCCGAAGAAAGAGGGCCCCAAGGTTCTCTGTCGGCTCCTGCAACTGTCGCAGATAAAAGGAGAATGTAGCATTTCTCCAGAAGGCTGCCAGTATAACATCAGTCATCCGACAACATGACAGAGTTATTAAAAGAGGAAGACAATGCACGCACCTCGTGGCAGAAAAAACAATTGGTAATACAAGCACCAGTAGCTAGGCGAGCAGAAGCTGCACGAATAGCAAGACAAGTCCATCAAGAAATGGATACAGGAGAGATCTGGCATGTGGGAAAACGCATATTCATCCAGGATAAAGGCGAGAACGCCCCTCACCACCAAGCAGAGCAGCGCCCAAGAAAGTGACCATCTTGGAGTAAACTGCAAAGTCCTGAACAAGCTTGGAGAGGCAAGGATGAGTGTCGAAACAATGCGGTATCACATAGGAAAAAATGTCTCCGAAGCATGGACAAGTACCCATTGCTGGAGACCCCCAGAAACAAACATATACCAGAAACTCCGCAAGCGGTGTGATCGTAGTAGTGACAGAAGTAACAGAGTGATCGCACACCATCGACAGAAGAACCTTCCACTTAGCCACAGAGGCTAAACCAGTGGAGTGAGTGCCTCCTTGAAGAAAAGCAACTCCACTGCGTGTCTCGAAAAACCACTACGGAGGAGACAGGACCCGATAAAAGACATGTGCGAAGGCACAATGAAGTCGGGTCAACTTGAAAACCTCCTCCGGCGACTTTGGCAGATAAAGTCGCGAGGTAGAGGGAGACATGCCAGAACCGCCGCTAACAGAGAGCGGAGCAGATTGATCCACACCCACCGAAGCGACGAGTGTGATCGAAAGGATTCGACGACTGCAGGTTCATATCTGGGTGAGAACCTGAGGCGGAATCGGAACCGGTAGGAAGGCGTAACCGACAAGACCATCCCAAAGGAGGGCCAGAGCGTCCACGGCGAAAGCCAGAGCATCTGGATACGGGGACACAAAAGTGTCCACCGGATGGTTCAAACGTGTCACAAGAGATCGAAGGAACCCGCCATGTGGAGCATCCACCTGGTGAAAATGACCCTGCCCCGACGGGACAGGGAGTCGGCTAGGACGTTCAGGCAACTGGGAATGTGACGAACAGCCACCCCAGCGTGGACATCCTGAGCGAGCAGTAGAAGATCCCAAGCCAATTCGTACATTGGAACAGAGTGCGTGCCGCCCTGGTTCCGAATGTAAGCAACCACCGTCGAATGGTCGGACAACAGAAGGACCTGGCGATTCGACAGGTGAGGGATCCACTGCCTGAAACACCGAAGAAGAGCAAGAGGCTCCTTCTGGTTGATGTGTAGAGCTGCATGATCCTGGTCCCACATCCCGTGAATGGAAAGACCTAGAGGATCCAACGTCGCACCCCATCCGAGATCGCTGGCATCTGCTGTCAGAATGCGATCGGACGTGGGTAAGTCCAACGGAACACCCTGCGAAAGCCGCTGGACATCCGCCCAGACGAGAAGGTGAGGATAAAGATATTCTCGAAACTGAAGCACCAGATCCAGAAAATCTACATTCGGCCTCCAACGACTGAGCAGAAAGTGTTGGAGAGGTCTGACACGCAGCCGACCTAGAGGAATGAGATCCGTCACCGAACAGCAGAGACCGATTAGCCGGAGAAAACTGCGAGCCGACGCGGATGTGGACTGGGACAGAGTCGGAGCAAAAGCTGAGAGAATCACAGCCTTGGCCTGGGAAACCGCCATCAAATTGAATTGTGTGCGGAAAGCCATCCCCAGATGATAAAACGACTGAGAAGGGACCAGGTCCGACTTCTCCTCGTTGACTCTGAAACGTAGCGGCGTGAGCAAGCTCAACAGAGTGGCGACATCCGACTCCAGTAAGGCAGCATTGGAATGCCCCTGGAGGATATCGTCCAGATATGCCGAAGTAGTCACCCTAGACTGTGTGCGATGGAACACTATCACATGCGACATCAGTCTGGTGAAGGCCCAAGAAACCAGGTTGAGGCCGAAAGGCATGGCCTTGAACTGGTAAACTCGCCCCAGAAAAACGAACCTGAGATACTTCCGTAACGCCCAATGAATCGGAACGTGAAAGTAAGCGACTCGCAAGTCGAAGCTGGAAGCGAAATCTCCGTGGTGAATTGAACAGAGGACCGACCTGATCTCCATGCTGAACTTGGGAGCAATGATAGACTGGTTCAGGAAACTCAGATCGAGAACCCGTCGGAGTCGGCCGTCCTTCTTCGGCACCAAGAACAGGCGGGAATAGAAACCCACTGACCTAATATTCTTGATGACCTCAATTGCCCCCTTTGTCAGGAGATTGTCTATCTCCGTGGACAAAAGTTCCCGACGTAAAATGTCTGAAGGAACTGTGGTTGGAAAAGGCACCCTGGACAGAGTGGAGTGCCGTCGGAAGGATATTCGCAGCCCGGACCAAACAACATCTAACATCCAAGGATCGGATGTGATGGTGGCCCAACGGTCTGCGAACTCTGCTATCCTTCCTCCAACCTGGGACGAGTCGAGGTGAGGACCTTCATTGCGAACCCCGACGAGGCTCGCGAGAGGAGAAAACACCTCTACTGAGTGAAGAATCCTGGGACTTCCCTCAAGACTGCCGATGCTTACCCTTACCCCTTGAGTAAGAAGTAGAAGCGGTGGCAGAAGGATCAGCCCCTCTGCTTCGCAGAGGAAGCCGAGGGCACTTGTTAGGCTTGGAACGGCCCATGCCTACCCTAGAAGGCTGATCAAGCTGAAGAAACAGCAGCTGATCGTTGGAATGACGTAGGACATCATCCCGGACCATCAACACAGAACCATGGAAAAGTTGCGGACCTGCCAAAAAAGCAGATCGAAGAGTAGTGTACTGCTCCTCAGGAAGGGATCGGCCTGTGTCCCGCACAGAGTCCCCTCGAACTAATTCCAGATTAGCCGTGTTACAGGCATGCGTGTGAGTAAGATGCATGAGTGCCTTGGACAGCACACGCAAAGGAGCCTGTACCTCGTCAAACGTATCTGAAGGCAGCTAAAGCTGAGACGACGTGATCAGAGAGAGAAAGCATACCAAGCATCTCTCTCGATAAGCCCAACGTGGACTCCAGAGTCGTCATCGGAATGACGGCAGACTTGGACTTGGAAAGCCCGAGGGAATTGGAGTCCTGATCCAAAACCGTCAAAGTCTGGTAGACCGACGGATTGGCGGAATCGTAGGAACGATAACGCGTCGGAGGCAAAAAGGTGTCAACCCTGGTGAAGAACGGAGCCTTCATAGCCTTGGAACTTAGCTTGGAGTCCAAGGCTGAAAATGCTTCAACCAACTGTACCGACGGACACGGTCGAAGACGCCCAGAAGCAGGTTACTCCATAGACTTGGCGCGCGACCGATGATCGCGGCCTGGCTGACACTGTTGACTGGTTAGATGGTTTGAGATCCGGAAGGAACCCAAACACGAAATCAAGAGCTGCCCCCAAGTCCGAAGACTGCTGGCTCTCGACATCAAGCATGTCTGACTCTTCCCCTGAGTCGGAAGACACATAGCCCATCGTGGGCAAACCAGCCGACGCCTCCCAAGGTGTCGGAACACCAGGGGGATCAGAAAGCGGCCTGTTTCCAATCCCGGGAGGCGGCGCCTGGAAACCACTCGCTGCCTCGCTGGAAGCAACAGGAATGTTCTTTGACAGAACCTGAGTGAGTAAGGAGAGGACTCCTTAAGCTCACTGCCCGTACTGGCCGGTTCGACAGGGGAACGAACCGGCAAAGTGGCTTCACCTCTGACCCTCTTAACCAGCGAAGGGTCACGATCCTCCAAAAGACCCGACGTGGGACGACGAGCGGCAGCAGAAAACGTCTGAAGGCAGACATGTGTAGGGGTGTGACACACCCCGAGGATCAATATAGCAGGAACTCATGAGAGTCACCACTGACCTCTGCAGGGCAGAAGGTCCAGGCTGCACAAAAGACGTTGGACCCCCAAAACTGGTCATGTGGCCAGAATGAGTGGACGGAAACGCCACGGAGTTCATAGTGTCCCACTAAGAAGAACCGAAACCAATGACAACTGTGGTGCTCGACGGCGCAGTGACCACAGGAGAGGGTCCGGTCGGCAGCCACTTCCAACTTCGCCGAGTTGAAGTCAGGGAAGGCTGAGGCCGATACCCCCACGTCTACACAACCAGACACCGCAGCAGACCACTGCAGGTATAAAACTACTGTGCTCAATGGCTGAGAGGACACAGTAGGGGGTTCAGTCGGCAGCCCCAATTGACTTCGCCGAGTGGAAGTCTGGGAAGGCTGAGGCCGAAACCCCACAACCACACTACAGACATCCCTGCAGACCCTGGCAGGGAGAAGCCGAGACTGGCTAAAAACGGTGCCCAATGACGTTGTAGATGGAACAGCAGTAGCAGCAGATATGACGGGAGCTGTTGGAACTGGCGGAAAAGCGGAGAGAACCACCAAGCTCGGCCTCCAAAGGAAGAGTCGCAACCCTAGTGACAGCCTCAGATGTCGACTGGAGAGGGCGCATAGTCCCGGAACCAGGCATCTCTACACCAGAAAACCAACAGCTCCCGCAGTATCCACCACGGTAAAACACTGCACATTCCTCACGGAAGGGGAATAACTCTCACCAGACATGGTAGAATCGGGAAGCCCCGAAATGACAGCGGTCCCCACCCCCCGCTGGTGCGGGAGGAGCTGCACATCCCCCACGGAGGAGGAGCAATTCTCATCAGACGTGGTCGAATCGGGCGACCCGAAACGATAGCGTTCACCACCCCCTGCGGGAGTGGGAGGAGTTGCACATCCCTCACAGAGGGGGTCAAACTCACACCAGACGTGGTCGAGTCGGGGGCCCCGAAACGACAGTGTCCCCCCCCACGGGTGCGGGAGAAGCTGCACATCCCCCACAGAGGGGGTAAACTCACATCAGACGTGGTCGAGTCGGGAGGCTCCCGAAACGACAGCATTCCACACCACCCGCGGGTGCGGACGAAACGGACACGAGAACGCACCAATGGCGAGGACAAAAGGAATTGCCCTAAAGGAACCGAACTGGAAAGAACAGAGGTGAGAGCAGTAGAAGAAAAAGGTGAACTCAACAGAAACAGAAAGTAGAAGAACACTCTCAACTACGAGAGAAGGTGGCAGAACCCAGACGGCCTACACCTACTCCAATAACAATTTTTTTTATCAACCGAAAAAATTCATTGTCGAATCGCGATGACACGATGTCGCAAACAAAACATTCGCGAAAACGGAATAGTAATTAATAAACAATGAGAATGTGGTTGAAAATATAAACGAGAATATATAAAACACAGTCCTGTTATTATATGATCTTCAGATCCATAATTCCAGTCACAGGAAAACCATTATCCACGAGTTGAATTATCACTGTTTCATAATGCATATGGCGGAAACACATCCTGCTCGTGCTTCGGATAGAAAAAGAATGGCGAATTGATGCATTGTGCACTGTTATGGAAGTCGTGGATTTGTACTATGGAAGAGCATCCCATACTGGTTATGCACCGATGGCGCTCGGCCCAGTTTTGGCTTATTTTTTCGTGGTGTTTTTACACCACTTTTCTTTCCCAAATCTTGGGAAAGATTAAAATAGAGAGTATTTTATCCGAGTTAGGTTCTTCCACTGTAGTGCAAGCCTGTAGTAAACAATTGAGGTAGGTTGATAAGAAATTGATAGCTCCCATCTAGAGGTCACCCCAAACAAGCATACCAAGTTTCAAAGCGATCTGATCATAAATGCGACCTGTGAGGTGTGCCAAAGGAAATTGTGGACGTACGTACGTCCGTACACTGATAGACGAGAAGTGATGGCAATAGCTCAGCTTGACTTTGTCAAGTTGAGCTAAAAATTATAAATTTAAAGTAATTTGTATATTTTTTATACTTACCAATGGCCCAGACTAGCTGCTGGTGCAAACTCAAAGTTGTCAAGGGCCTTACACAAATTTTGAACCCCCCCCCCCCCCCCCCCCAATCCCTAAAATTTGCTTGCAAAAACCAAAAATTAAAAGTCCTATCTGGATCTCCATATTTTTACTCTCTGCGCATGCCAGCATCATTCTTTGTTTGACCCTAAAGTCAGCTGGGCCATTGGGTTATAGTATAACTAGAGCGCACTGTCACAGTGCCGAAGCTGTGACGATTTGTGCAATGCCAATGATGTTTTAAAACTTGTTGGTGACAAAAAAACTCGGTGACAAAAAAACTTGTTGGTGACAAGTCCATAAATGTGACAGAAATTATCTGAATGACATGCATTATTGAGAGGGTGTAGACATCACAAGAGGCCCCACGGGGCCTGAGGGCGCTCACCTGATACTGGCCGAGTCATATCACCAAAATAGCAAGGGATTCTGCCTTGTGGTTATTATCAGTTTTTCAACATAAAAGTGTTTTCTCTACTTAGTAACCCAGAGTGTTCATATGTTAGATACCCATATTGGGTACTCAATAATTTATCTATTTATTTATTGGAATTTAAGGTCACTTTCAGCATCTAAGGCTACATCTTACAGAGGCGTAATTATAATATCAAGTTTGGTCAATCGTTTATGCCTATCACTGCCCACTTTACAGGGCTTTCAATGCAGGAATTGGTTACTACTGGGCCCAATTTTATCAATAAAGCAGAACTTGAACAAACTTCAATTTGCCACTTCTAAGAAAATCAAAAATCAAATATCAAAAGATTCTGACAGGAGTAACAGAAAAAAAAGATTTTTTAAGAATATTTCTCATACTGAACTAAGTTATACATGGGCTCCCATAGGGAGCCCAAAAATAAAAGCTTCTGAAGCAGTGTTTTGGGAGAAGAAGATTCTTCAACGTTATTCCCATTAGCTACACTGTTAAAAAATGATGACTCGGCACTTTTAGTCCTAGAAAAGAACCTTATGATAAAATTTTTACCATTTTTTTCTTCCGGTCCTAAGGAAGCTTCACACCATATAAAAATTCTCAGTGCCATGTAGTTCTGGAGATATGGGCATTTAAAAAGAAAAAATTTTTTTAGCTCCTGCAGTTCCCGTGGGGGACAGGAAAACAATTTTCGGCATAAATTAGGTACTTATGACCCAATAAGCCCTCATATCAAATTTGGTTCAAATCGACTTTTTGGTTTGGAAAATAAAAATTTTGGTATAATTTGGGCTCCCACAGTGAGCCCAAATATGAACCCAGGTACTTGGCTTTACCAAACTTCACTCTCAGCCCCTAAGAATGCTGTACATCAAATATCAAAACATTTTGACTGGTGGATCTGAAAAAAAAATTTTTTTTAAAGAATATTCCTCATATTGAACTAAGTTATAATTTGGGCTCCCACAGGGAGACCAAATATGAGCCGAAGGACTTGACTTGAACAAACTTGAATCTCACCTCCCTAAGCATACTGTATACCAAATATCAAAAGATTCTGACCGGTGGATGCGAAGAAGAAGATTTTAAAAGAATATACCTCGTATTGCACTAAGTTACAATTTGGGTTCCCAAAGGGAGTCCAAATATGAACTCAGGGACTTGGCTTGAACAAACATCAATCTCACCCCCCTAAGGATGATGCATAGCAAATATCAAAAGATTCTGATTTGTGGATCCGAAGAAGAAGATTTTTAAAATACATCCCTCATATTGCACTAATTTGAACATTTGGGTTCCCATAGGGAACCCAAATATGGACCGAGGAATTTGATTTCTACAAATATGTGAATCAATGTTCCAAAGATGTTATATGTAAAATATGAAAGCTTTTAGAGCAGTGGTTTGGAAGAAAACAATTCTTTATTTTTTTCCCATTGTCTACTGTGTTAAAAAATACTGACTCAGCACTTTTTCAGAGTCCCGAAAAAGTACCCTATGATAAAACCGATAGCAATTTTTTTTTACCAATCCTTTCTGTTGGTCCCAAGAAAGCTTCACACCAAATAAAAATTCTCACTGCCGTGCAGTTTTTGAGATATAGGCGTTTTAATTTTTTTCTATTTTTAGCTCCTGTGGTTCCCACGGGGCTACAGGAAAAAAAATTTCTGCATAAATTAGGTACTTATGACCCAATAAGCCCTCACATAAAATTTGGTTCAAATTGGCCTCTCGGTTTAAAAAATAGAAATTTGGGGTGGGGCCAAAATTTTTGCTCCTCCCATAACATCGCCAAGTATAGACCTACGAACTTCTCTTGAACAAACTTGAGTCTACACCTCAAAAGGAAGCTGCATACCAAATATCAAGTCTCTGCTATTGCTGGTTCTTGAGAAGAAGATTTTTTAAGAATTGGAGCATTTTTGCCCCACCCCTCTGCTCAATATGAGCCGAAACCTAATTTGCCCAAAAATCAAAATGCCGCTATATAACCCCTACTCACATGAAATTTCATTAACATGCGGCCAGTGGTTTGGAAGAAAAAGACCCAAACACCACCTTCACGCCGGACGACGGACGCCGGACGACGGACGAAAAGTGATCAGAAAAGCTCACCCTGACTTTCAGTCAGGTGAGCTAATAAGATACACTTGCATGCCAAGTATGGTGTCATTCCATCAAGTATTTTAGGAGTTATGGTGTTTTTGAAACTCGTTGGTGACTGACAGACTGAACGACAGACAGACCGACATTGCCACATGTAGAGCTGAAACCCATCATTGATATGTGTCTGGCATCTTCAAAAATGAAAATTTATAGCACAGATGTCAGTTCAAATGTTTACTGACTTGGGCCAAACAAACAGAATGATGGTTGGCGCCAATTCCGGTCTCTTCCTGGGTACTGCACATGCGCAAGTACTATAAGTATGGAGGGCCACATAGGACTTTTAATTTTTGGTATTGTATGCAAATTTTGGGGATTGGGGGGTTCAAAATTTGTGTTTGGCCCTTAATAACATTGAGGTTACACCAGATAATTCTGGGCCATTGGTTTTAGTATAAAAATATCCAAGTTGTTTTCAGGGATAGAAACAAATCTAAACACTGTTCAAGGAAGAGGCCAAAATTCAAGCACTTTTCATTTGAGTGGGAACCCTGAAAGATCATGATTTCTTCTTCACAAGGTCCACATCTTGAGAAAATAATACTCACAAGCTTTCAAATCTTCTTCTGCTTGTTCCTGGTGACTTTTTACAGAAGTGGACTTTGTACTGCTTGGTGTTCCAGGTTCATACCCATACTCCTTCCTCTCAAGTCGTGGAGTGTTCGGTGTGAACTTACTGGACAAAGGGGTAAGACCCATCTCTGAACTATCCGAAGACGATGGAACTGTACTCTGTCGATTCAGATGTGATACTGAATTATTATGTCCCACACTAAACTTCACTGGCGTCCTTGATGGACTGATATTCAAGTGCAGGTTAGATGTTTTATGTGCACTGTGAGCATCCTGTTTGGATTCTGCTGTCTCAGGAGATCCAGTAACACCAACTACAGGACTAAACAGCTCTTCACTTTTGAATGTATCAGCATCATTTTCAGGAAATAAAGCAAAAATATTACTGGTGGGAGAACCAGTGTTTGTTGATATTTCCACTGCTTCAGTCGATGTCGTGAAATCCACATCATCTAAAATGTTGGGAAGATTGTAGGTGAATGTCGACTCTAGTTTTGAGTGTGCATTATCATCTCCCACCTGAACATGTTCTGCTTGTGGTGGCTGAAGTGAAGCTAAAATGTGTTCTAGTTGATCAGAAGTGAGATCTAGCTTTTGTTTGAGAGTTTTGCCAGATGGTGTTGACTGCTCTGATGTTTCTTCTTTGAGGTTTACCTTACTCATTTTTCTTTCTAAATTATCCTGGTGTAAATTTGGAGATGAACTTCTAGCTTCATCTGATTGTGTGGCATGCCTACTCTGAGCAGAGCGATGTAGTGAAGGAGACAGCCTATCAAGGCTTGTTGGATACCTATTCTGACGTTCAAGTGAGCTGTCTTGTCCACTACTGCCGACGCTTGAACCCTGAGAATTTCCCAGAGTAGAATAATAAATATCTGTCACACCATGTTCTAAAAAAGAAAACTGACCTGGTTATTCTTTTTCATTCTAAAATTCAGTTAACCCTTTACCTAACACAAAAAGCAGATGACGCTTGACACTTGCAAACAAATTTCTTAAATAACCTTTTTTAAAAAATTTTTGTGGCAAAAACATAGCTTATAACCCCTCAAAGGAATGAGCCCAACAGGCTCATTCCAATGAGGGGTCATAAGATATGTTTTGAGACAAAAAATGAATAAATAATAAAAATTGAATGGCAATTTTTGTGAATAGCGCCAGCAGGTTTTGGTCGTTATGTTAGGGAAAGGTTTAAAGTAGTTAAAAGTAGGGTGCAGTCAAATTTGAGCAAAGTGACCAGGCAGGGAACACAACAAGGAGATAATACAAATAAAAATTAGTTTGGGCACCCCTTTGAATAATGGATGATCCTGTGTGAGGTTATGAGCCCCTCTTGCCAAGGAGTGTCTCGGGCAAGACACTAACACTGTGTATAATGTTCGATGAAAAGGATAATGTCCAATGTTTATGAAAAGATTATGAAATTTATTTATTTATTGGGGTTTAATGACACTTCTGACAGCCAGGGTAATCTCATGTTGGACAGTTTTACAGGTGGAGGAAGCCGGAGTACACAGAGAGAACCACCGAGCAACTGTCAGACTGCCCGATGTACTAACTCCATACAAGTAGGGGCTATACGAGTCAATTTGTTTTCGCATGCAAAAACTCCCAAGCCTTCAAAATGTATTTTGGGAAAAATTGCCTAAATGACATGCCTAAATGACATGGGAGGTAATACCTCTGCCAATTTTCATCGGATAACGGTGGTCATCAAAGTTGAGGCAGACATTGTTCCCAAAGAGATATATACCAAAAAAAATTGATATTTAGTTATTTTGCGCCGGCGTATTGGCAGCATGTTTTTTCTTGCTCTCAGCTATAAAATACTTTTAAGTAGTTCTTAAGGGTTTTTTGATCTCAATGCTATTCTAATATGTACAGGAGGCTATTAGGATCACAGAGGACTATCTTCTTGGAAGCTTTCATCCTGCAAAGTATACTATTTCTATCAATTTCTACCACGGCAAAGCTGTTTTTTCCTGATTTCGTTGTATTCGGAGACAGGTCAGCTCATACTTTTGTTTGAAATTTTGACCATTGTTTACGTCGGCTTCTGATACCTGATTCATTGAGGTTTGAAGATCCATTGTTCACTTATACTCCAGGTATTCATCTCAATCGACTGTTGTTCTATCATACCGATACAGTTATGTGTAAGATAACTCAAACATCCAAAAGGTATTATACTACAAATGAACTGCATGAAATAAACTTCACGTATCAGAGGGCACGGCACCAGGACAATGCAGTCCCGTTCTGGTTAGATGATGCCGTGATAAGCAGATTAAAGAAACATGGTATCTTCAGAAATCGTCGGACAAAAAGAGGTGCCAGACAGCCGCGTAGGTATCGAGCCAAGCGTGGCGTTGAGTTCAGCAATCTTACTCAGATCAAAATTAACCCCTCGCGTTCGAGTGACGATGTGTTGCGATTGTGTGTTATGAATACTAGATCAGTTGTCAATAAAGTCAATACGGTTCTTGACTTTCTAGAAGACAATAATGTATCTGTGCTACTGTTAACAGAAACGTGGCTGGTGAAAAACGATTCATTTACCGTCGGGGAGCTTCAGTCAATCGACCATAGACTATTTCACACCCCTAGAGAAACTCGCAAAGGTGGAGGAGTTGGGATTCTTGTTAAGAACAGTTTTCAAGTCAAGCCTTGTCGTTTAAAATCCTTTGACACTTTTGAGACAACAAGTATTTTTCTAATTGTTAAATCACGGGTTATACACTTTGTGGTTGTTTACCGACCACCAGTTTTCCCAAAGAAAAATGTAACTGTAACAGAGTTTTTCAATGAATTTGCAGACTTTGTCGGAAGTCTTACCACAACACCCGGAGAATTAATTATTGCTGGTGACTTCAACTTCCACGTTGACGACACCACAAATACCACTGCCATGAAGTTCGTCGATCTTTTGAATTCCATGAATCTGACCCAACACGTCTGTAATGCTACTCACAAAGGCGGGCATACGCTCGATTTAGTAATTACTAGGTGTGACGACTCGGGTCTTATCCGTGGTATAGAGATCACTGACTTCGAAATTTCGGATCATTTCCCTGTCATTTGTGATCTCAATCTGCCGACTCAATTACCAGTGAGACGAAAAATATCTTACCGCAAATTTCGTGGTATCGACGTCCCCAGATTCGCGACTTCGATTAATTTTCAATCAGCGACGATGTCGCGAGATTGCGAGTACGTCGATGAGCTTCTGGATGACTTTAACAAGGTCATCCTGGAGCTGCTTGACAGACATGCGCCATTACGTTCCAAGTCTATTGTCATGCGACCCAGTACTCAATGGTTCACGGACGAGATACGCGCAGCTAAAACTTTGAGGCGGAAACTGGAGAAACAATGGCGACAGACGAGATTGTGCATACACAGGGAAATGTTTCTTAATCAACGCAATCTTGTCAATAATCTTGTACTATCGGCAAAACGAAACTTTATTAAGGGCCTCATTGCTGATAATCGGCAACGGCCACGGGCACTATCCACAGTGTTAGATATGTTCTTGCATCGCAAAAAGCAGTCTGTTCTCCCAGATCATTCCTCGGATGCAACCCTCGCCAATACCTTTTTAGTCTATTTTGCCGATAAGATCGAGACTATAAGAAAACCATTCAGTATCAAAGACAACCTGAATAGGCTCCATTTGAATGTGTGTAATCGCGGTCAGTCTGCCATTTTGGAGAGGTTTGATGTTGTAGATGCCTTAGGGGTAATACGTATTATAAAGCAGGCGCCATCCAAACAGTGCTGTCTTGACCTCATACCAACCTGGTTGTTAAAGTCCTGTCTTCCTGACCTTATATCACCCATAGTGAATATTCTTAATGCATCACTTCAGTCTGGTGTTTTTCCAGATAACATGAAACATGCTGTAGTCACTCCTCTACTTAAGAAAGCATCACTGAAATTCTGAAAAACTACCGCCCCGTCTCTTACCTGTCATTTTTATCAAAAGTTGTGGAGAGGGTGGTGGCTTCTCAGTTGAACTCACATTTATCCAAACATGGCCTTGCGGAAGTATATCAGTCTGCGTACAAACCTAACCATAGCACCGAAACTGCATTGCTTCGCGTTCAAAATGACTTACTGTTATCCATGGACGAGGGTAATGTTCCTTGCCTAGTTTTACTGGACCTCAGCGCAGCATTCGATACTATTGACCACTCGGTCCTAATACACAGACTGGAACATAGGATAGGAATTACCGGAAAAGCTCTTGATTGGTTTAAATCCTACCTAACGAACAGAACGCAGAGTGTTTGTATCAATGGCCAAATGTCTGGAAAATTTGTCATTCCGTACGGTGTACCCCAGAGTTCGGTATTGGGGCCGATCTTGTATCTGATTTATGTTCTTCCTTTGGGGGATATCGTTCGCCGCCATAATCTTAAGTGCCATTTCTATGCTGATGATACTCAGTTATATATTTGTTTCACACACGACACTGAAAAACTTGCCCGTGGGGTTATTGAAGCATGTATTACGGAGATAAGACTTTGGATGTCAGGTAATTTTCTCAAGCTCAACGACGAGAAGACTGAGGTTATCTACGTCGGAACGCCTAAACAGCTGTATAAGTCCCCGTGTTGCAGTATCCGTATTGGCGAAGCTGCAGTGTCTCCTGCATCCGAAGTCCGAAACCTGGGCTGTCTCTTTGATAATAGCCTCACTTTTGACACACACGTTACCCAGATCTGTCGTTCAGCTTTCTTTCACCTTCGAAATATTGGTAAAATACGATGTCTTATTGATCAGCAGATGTCGGAGCAACTTGTTCATGCATTTGTTACCACTCGACTGGATTATTGCAATTCTTTGCTCTGTGGGGCTAAGCAATATAATATTGACAAGCTCCAGCGGGTACAGAATTGCGCGGCTCGTCTCATTACGAAAACAGCAAAGTCATCGCATATCACACCTATTCTCATTGGTTTACACTGGCTTCCAGTCCAACAAAGAATTGAATTTAAAGTACTGTTGCTGGTCTACAAGTGCCTGAAAGGGTCGGCATCGACATACCTAGCTGATTTAGTCGAATACTACCGACCACCCAGAACAGTTAGATCCTCCAGCATGTTGAATCTCAAACAACCCAGTAGCAAGTTGCGTACAGCGGGTGACAGAGCATTTTCAGTCTGTGGGCCTAAACTCTGGAATAGACTTCCGCATGATATCAGACAGGCCAGTTCCTTGCCCGTTTTTAAATCAAAACTAAAGACATTTTTATTCAGACAGGCTTTTGCTAACATGTTTTAACCTTTTTCATATGATTTTACCATTTGTGTGATGTACAGCCAAAGAGCATTTTTTAAATGGAATTTTAGGCTTAATAAATTATTATTATTATTATTATTATTAATGTTTGAGTTATTACATAAACAAGCATTACATGATATTTTAACAAAGGACAATAACACCCATGATTTTCATCGGATATGGTTAGTCATTGAACTTGATGTAGACATTGCTGCTATAGAGATATATACCAAAAATAATTGAAATCCATAAACTATTGTTCAAGTTATGCCATAAACAATGTTCAGAAAAAATGTTGATTGAAATATGTAAATTTCTAAGTTAAAAAGACCCATAACTCTTGTAAAAATCATCGGGCCATTTTGATATAACTGAGGCAGAAAGCAAGTTTGGTCCTGATCTATGAATCCAAACTCAAATTATCATCGGAAACCAACATGTTGATGGTAATGAGAAATTTCTAAGTCGAAAAGGCCCATAACTCATGTAAAAATAATTGGACAGAACCCATAATCAAACTTGGCCTGCATTAATATCTGGGTAATACACATACCAACTTTGCTTGAGGTCAAATAATACAAACTGGAGTTATCGGTCGGCAACCAAAAATATTAATAGAAGGTCAAATTCTAAGTCGAAAATGGGGAATAACTCATGTAAAAATAATCGGACGGACCCATATTCGAACTTGGCCTGTATTACTAGCTGGGGAATACATGTACCAACTTTGGATGAGATCAAATTATCAGTCAGTAACCAATCATCTTAATAGAAGGTCAAATTCTAAGTTGAAAAAAGGCCATAACTCATGTAAAAATAATTGGACGGAACCCATATTTAAACTTGGCCTGTATTACTAGCTGGAGAATACACATACCACCTTTGGTTGAAATCAAATATTCAAAACTGGAGTTATCGTCAGAAACCAATCCTTTATGTACAGAGAGACAGATGGACAGACCATTTACATAATATAGCCATTTTTTACAAACAGGCGTATAAAAAAGGGACATTCTCATCTAGACATTATATAGAGGCATCCTACCAAGTTACCATTAAATCCCTTCATAAATACAACCTTTTCAGGTTTTGAAGCTGCACAGCCATCATGGTTGACCAATCATGACCAAAATTGGACATTCTCATCTAGACATGACCTCAAACCTGCACATGAAATTTAGTGATGATCAAAGAAGTACGGTGTGTAGCCTGTGCTAAAGAAAATGTGAACAGACTTACAGACTTCCTCTGATGGCAATAGCTTATCTTGAATTTGTCAAGTTAAGCTAAGAATTATGCAATTAAACTGTAATTGCTGTAATGGGCTAGTTACTATCATGTGGGATGTTCAACTAGATTTTTCTCTTCAGTATTCAAGACAATATGTACATTAGCCTAGGTTGAAAATAACAAAACTTGTCCGCACAAAAGTTGATATGACTGCAATGATATAAGTGATCAACACTTTGGATGCTCAAAGGTACATTATAACACAAGCAAACATTGAATTAAATTAACCCTTTACCCAATGTAATGGTCAAAACCAGCCAGCGTTATTCTAAACAAGTGTTTGACCACAGAGGTGGTATTCGTCCCCTACGGCACTTTTGTGACATAAGGTGTTTTTGTCACATAAGACACTAGGTGTAGCTTAAAGCATGTTGGAGGGAGAGGTGGTAACATAAAAACAGACAGACGGACAGACAGATCTTAGATTTTGAAAAAAAAATATTGAGCGTGCATAATCCCCTCACAACCCTTTATCCATGTACCATATATGAAAGGTGTAGCTTGAACCATGTTGGAGGGAGGGGTGGTAACATAAAATAGAGAAAAAAGCTTAAAAAAACACAACAGAAATGGCTGCCATGGCGCCCTCTTGAATTTTGAAAAAAAAATATTGAACATGCATCATACCATAACCACCCTCTATCCATGTGCCAAATATGAAAAGTGTAGCTTGAACCATGTTAGAGTAAGGGGTAGTAACAAAAAACAAACAAAAAACAGAGAAAAAAGCTTAAAAAACACAACAAAAATGGCCGCCATCTTGGATTTTGAAAAAAAAATCATCCCCTCCAACCCTCGATCCATGTGCCAAATATGCAAAGTGTAGCTTGAACCATGTTGAAGGGAGGGGTGGTAATATGAAAATAGAGAAAAAAAGCTTAAAAAACAGAACAAAAATGGCTGCCATTCCGCCGTCTTGGATTTTGAAAAAAAAATTTTGAGCGTGCATCATCCCCTCAGAACCATTTATCCATGTACCAAATATGAAAGGTGTAGCTTAAAGCATGTTGGAGGGAGAGGTGGTAACATAAAAACAGACAGACAGAGCATGTTGGAGGGAGAGGTGGTAACATAAAAACAGACAGACAGATGGACAGACGGATGGAGTGCAATCCTATAGTCCCCTTACGGTTCTCTAAAAATCGCCAAGTAATTTTCATTTTTTCTCTCCAAAACATAGGTAATGCAGGCCTGAATATTTCAAAAATCATTGGAAACCATATTTCGTTTCCGTCATTTTGCATCATGGGAAATGACCGAAAACGATTTTCCGGTTCCGTCAAATGTTTGACTGGGTAACGATTTTGACAATAGGCCCTAATAATCAAATAGTTTTAAAATCATAATGCAGGTCTTCTGTCGTGTTTATACTGTACTGACTCGTGTCGAAGCCCATACTCGTGCCGAACCCCACCCCCGCCTTTTCAGATTTGTGAACCAGGGTGCCCTACTTGAGTCAAAGCCCACCCCCCAAGTTTCAAATTGGAGAATGGACGAAAGTTGTTTGAGACAAGACGTCAAATTTACAGGCATCAAATGGAAAAACAGGTGACTTGTTGCAACACTGTACTTACAAAACAGAACTGTAATACTGTATTATGTATATTTTTTGGAGTTGAGATTTTTGTGTTGTTAAATTCGTCTTTTGTGTAATACATTATGTCTATGTTCAGTCTAATAAGTCTTTATTAAAAAATTATATATCACAAGGAAAATTGACTTGTTTATTTTTTTGTCGACCTGGTTTTGGAAGCTGTCACTTGTTTCAAATGAGTGTGCAGGCTGCTGTCAATAGTTGCCTGAAACACGCCCACAACGTTAAAAAATTTATAGTAATTTCTATATTTTTTATACTTACCAATGACCCAGACATAGCTGGTGCTAACTCTTAAAATATAGGGCCAAACGCAAATTTTGCCCCCCAATCCCCAAAATTTGCATCTAAAACCAAAGAAAACCAAAGAAAACATGTCCTGAATGGCCCTCCACACTTCACCTCTACTGCACATGCGCAGTGTCAAGGACGTTCCGAAATTGGCGCCATTAATCATTCTAATAACCAGTGCCTGGTAAGCGCTATGTACTCAGCGGGGAGGCAAGAGTTCCCAACTCCTGGGAGGGCCATCCCCGTCTGGGTCATTGGTAAGTATAAAAAATATAGAAATTACTATAAATTTTTTAACATTTTTATACTGTACCAATGACCCAGACATAGCTGAATAGTAAAAAGGCTGGAGGGCCAAGGACATAGAGCAAGATGGAATATGCTCAATAATATAAAATAGAGTCATCCCCTCGAGGGAAAAAGAAGTAATAGGCCTTACATGTATCTTTCTTATTTATGATAAATTAGAAAGATACAACACCTTCCAAAATTGAGCATCATACATCCATGTACTCTATTAATATCCAATATAATCCTTATACTAATAATTTTTAAAGTAAGCCAATAAATAAAGTAAGTCTAGAGAATAGAGACTCTTATACTCCTTAAAAGTGTCTGAGGATTGCATAATCATGTCCGTTGACACATGCAATATTCAAAAGCTATACTTTAAAAACTAAGACTTGAATGAATTTTTAAAACATAAACTTCTCACTAAACAACCATCCCAATAACAGCTCAGAATTACTAACTCCGGAGGAGGTATCCCCTTGTTTTCATAGTAAAACAGGTGACCCAAGGGAACACCCTCCCCCCCCCCCCCCCCCCCCCCCCCTTTTTCTTGCCCTGGGTCAAATAGCCCAGAGCGAAGAGGGCAGCAGAACGGAGTCACTGCCGAAACAGACAGCCTACCTAGCTATAGTAGCAACTGTTAAGTGAATGACATTCTGAGCAGTAGATAATAGACCTAACAATAGAGGCCTCCAGAAATGGACTCGATATTTCTGAGATAAAAATTCATGAATGTGGATGGCTGAGCGCAATGAGCAGCCTTCAAAAATCTATAATAGCGACACTATTAATGTAAGCCCAAGATGTAGAAGAACTCTTACTTCATGAGCCGAAATCTTAAGCACAACTGCTGAGTCAATGATATACCATAAGCAGTACCGATAGTTAATAGAATCCATTAGCAATAGAATGGAGCGTAACGTCCTTCCATTAGGCATCAAAGACAGAAGAAGCTTACGCCCGTAGTAATAAACAGATATCTGTTTATAAATACATAAACTCTAACCGGAGAGAGTAAAGGCCTATGCCCGTACGAAGACGGAAGGACCTTAATAACAAAAGGTTCCGGATATTAGGAGCCTAACTCTTATGCAAAAATCCAACCTAAATAGTAAAGGAAGTAGTGATTCCGAAACTACGAAAGTGAAAATCATCCATCGATAGTGCATGAAACTCACTGACTCTTCAGTAAAAGAGAAACCAAGAGAATTACTGTCTAAAAGGTCAGAATTTGAAAACTACTGTTTCCAGAGGCTCAAATGATGACTTAGCTAAATAAGAACCGAAGTTAAATTCCATATAGGAATTTAATCTAAAGATTCTAAGTCTATTTATCAAAAAGTTACTAACTGACTTAGATAAAGAGACATAAGACTCAATTGTAAACTATCCTAGAGTGCATAGGTATGAGGTAACATAAACCTATAACCTTAATAATAACAGGCTGCAGTAGATCTTGTCAAACAAGTATACTAAAAAGTTGCAATGAGTAGTATGGAGGGATCAACAATATGAACATAATGATCCCTACACCAACGACGGAAGAGCCTCCACTTTAGCCGCATAGAATAGCGAAGAAGAGGATCTCCTATAGTAAGAAATCGCGTCCAAAGCTCGTCCAGTACAATGCTTACAATGCAATACGGACCACCCAACGGAATACGTGAAGGTTGCGACCTTGCGGGTTGTGATACAGATGACACGATTTACCCAGCGAAAAAAGATCCTCTCATTGAGGAAGATTTCACGTTAAGTCCCACAGTAGACAACAGAGTAAATTACCCATGGTCTCTGTGAAGATAGAGATGCTATCAACAGAAATGTATTGTGGTTGTTTATCTTAGCAATACCTGCTGAAACAACAGCGCCGGAGGATACGCGTATCCTATCATTCCGTCCTATAGATCAATAGAGCGTTAACAACATTAGCTCAGAGATCCGGACAAGCCAACACATACGTCTGCAATTGATTAGCAAGCTGTGTCGTAAATAAATCATCATTGGGCGCTCCCATAGATAGCAAATCTGATTGAATACTTGTTTGTTGAGAGTCCATTCTGACAGCAACAAGCGACCCCTAAGTGAACGGGAGTCCGGTAAAACAATCAGACGACCCGGAATATGACGGACCGAAACAGAACTTGGTGTACTATAACCAACAGACGGATTCTTTCCATTAAATTGAATAACGGAAACGAATGAGTGCCTCCCTGGTTCCGGAGATACGCCACTACTGTCAAATTAACGGACAGGATTTGGGCATGCGTTTCTGAATAATGTTCATGCAATGACATAAAGCCAGCCTAAAAAACATTATTCCGCGGAAGATAATTGGTTGCTAAGAGACTGCAGAACCCAAAGACCCTGGCACTTCGAATCCGTTGGGATCAATATTATATCCCAATCTGTTTGACTGGCAACCGTCATAACTGCAACACTCGGGTCCGGCAACTGCAGTGGCACTCTCTGAGTCAACCACCGAATGTTTGCCCCAGTCTGAATCTCTTGCTACACTAGATAGACAAGAGAACGTGTAAATCGAGCAATTCATGGATTGCTGAAAAGTTGCCGTCGAAGAGAAGCTTCTCCGAGAACGAAGCGACTCTGAGAGAGTTCTTCACCTTACTATCCACGCGCGTGGATGTAGCTAGGGCTGCGTCACGTCTAACCAACTCCAATCAGCCACTGAAGGGCGGAGTTATACGTGAACAAACTACTGCCCTCAAAAGAAATCACATTGAGAATAATATCCTGTAAATCTTTTCGTGAAGACGTAATGATAACGCCTCAGTAAGGTGGATTACGTATGATAAAGCGACTAAGTTAAGTCTAGTAGACATCATTGTCGTTTCCAACATTGAGGCTGGAAAAGACATAGACGGCGAAAAAGAATATTTCCAGTCTTTAACCACACCGTCTAGACGCATATGAACTCTCGGTATGCCCTGCTCTGCCAAAATAAACTATTCGTATAAATGATAAAACGGCAGAAATGAGCAACGCGGACAAGAAAATAAACTATCATGCTTGGTAGCAGGCTTGTATGCATATATAGCGTCGAAAAATAAAACACATGTTGTAATGAAATTATTGGACTGCGTCGGTAAGTCAGGGACAATGTCCCTGAACCGATCCAAAATTCCGAGTCCAATGACGCTATAAGTCTCTTATCCAACATCGCAACAATGTAGTCCGAAATAACAATCACTGGAAGATAATGCCAGAAGATATGAATGGCAGCTTCCGATACTACGAAAGGGAAAACTCGAAATCTTTCGAATCCCTTTCGCCATCCTGTCGGACCCTATAAAGCGTTCGGTCGTCCGTACCTGATGCAACCGCGGACCGCACCGACCCAGTGCCATCGGATAATTTCTGATTCGACCAAGAAACTGTCGATTGCTGGGATGCTGCGAAACAACTGTGCTAACTCGGATAGCACGTCCGTCACTGAGGCCTGAGGAGAAGCGGTCCTACAATGCATTGCCGCTGGAAGCTCCGTGATCGTTACCCCGTGCATACTACCAATATGCGAGCGAACGGAGTGTATAGGCCTCGTGTCCCTTGGCTACCGGATGGCGTGACCTATTTGCCGTGGAATCACTGAATGACGAAACTGATCGGATACTCGAGGTCAAGTTGCCAATGTGCGGTCGTGTGCCCTGCTGTGAGGATGAGGAAGCATTATAGACAGTCTCTCGGACTGTCAATATAACGGAGCGTCCCGACCGACAGACATATGCTCTGAAAGTAAAATATCTGAACCACAACATGCGGTCCCCTATGTTGTTGGACGAGAGAGGGACCTCTCTCGCTCACAGCCCGGACGGACCTGGACAAGCCAGGAACCGGACTAACAGGCTTCCTCCGATCTGTCCTCAATCTGCCGTCACTGGGTGAGTACTAAAGTAATTAAAGTGCTCGCATCACCCAAATCTCCTTCCTAGACCGCAACGGACGAACCCGGCAGCCGAACCATTCGATGAATGCACGCTACACCGGGTGAGCTAGCGAATGTCACTCCGTCGATCCTACAAGGGATCTCTTAGGCGATAGACATATTCCATGAGCACTTATTGCCGCTAGCTCTTCATTAACTATGACGACAGAGGCACACTTTTGAAAGACATCTCCGTAACTTTGCGAACAAGAAACCAGAAATGCTTGGTTATAGCAAGCATATAATAATAATATATATAGCATCGTTCAATAATTCGAAAGTTGTGTGACATTATTGGACTATGTCGGAACTGAGGGACGATGTCCCTGAACCGAACCAAAAATTTCTAAGTCCACCGACGCTATCAGTTTCTTATCCGGCATCGCAGCATTCTGGTCCGACGAAAGAAGCTGTAGAAGACCAAGTCAGATGACATACACAACAGCATATGTTGTTCCGAAAGGGAAAGCTCGAAATCCTCCAAATCCCTTTCGGTATCCCGTCGGACCGGATGAAATTTTCGGACGTCCGTACCCGCTTCCGCGGAGCGTCCCGATCCAGCATCGTCGGATAAAAAATATGCGACAGATTCAGTTGATGCTGGGATGCTGCGATAAACTGTGCTATTTAGGAAAGCACGTCCGTTCCCGAGGCCTGTGCAGTAGCGGTCTTACGATGCATTGCCACCGGAAGCTCCGTGTACGTTGACTCCCGCACACTTCCTATGCGAACGTCCCGAGTCTGCAGGCCTCGTGTCCCTGGCTACCGGATGGTGTGACCTGGTCGCCGATGATTCTCTGAGCGAAGCTGAGTGGATATCCGAGGTCACGAAGCCAAGAGCGGTCGTGTGCGCTACCATGAGAATGAGGAAGCCTTATTGACAGTCTACTCCGGACTGACTATATGTCGGAGCGTCCCGAGCGACGGACGTATGCTCCGAATGCGAAACATTTTGTACCACAACATCTGGGGCCAGATGTTGTTGTACGAGAGAGGGGCCTCTCTCGCTCGCCGTCTGGATGGACCAGAACGAGCTATGAACCAGACTAAAAGGCTTCCTCCGTTCTCCCTCTGATCTGCCGTCACTGGGTGTCCATTTGGTTGATTTATAGTGCTCGCATCACCCCAAAATTCCTTCTAGACCGCAACGGACGAACCCGGCTGCTGAACCAGTCGGTGAATGGATGCTACACCGGGCGAGCTAGCGGACGTCAAACCTACTAGGGTCCTCTTAGGCAATTGGCGTATTTACATGAGCACTTTTCCGCTAGCCCTTCATTAATTGTGACGACGGAGGCACACTGTTGGAAAACATCACAGATAGATCACCCTAATCTTGATCGTCTGAAATAGAAATTGATAAAGTAGAGTGACCCTGCGGGGAAAGGACCGGAGTGTCCAATTCCCCACTAACATACCGTGACATACGCTTCCCATATTGTCATCGAAATCATACGATACAGAACAGGAGTTAATGCGAGTACACTGACCACGTATAGAATGATTATAAAAGTCAGAGGAAGACTTCCTCTTATTACAATTGATCAATATCCTTTCAATGTGAAAAGAAAACAAGTCCTGGTACTCGCACTAACCCCTGGTAATCAAAATACATAATAATAATATGATCCATTAATATAGAAAAAATAATTGAAATCAAAATATTTTGAAAAAATATTTTTTCAGAATAGCCCAAGTTTCTGAAAAGTAATGTTGAGCCCCAATGGATCCCAAGCCTAAGTGTGGACAAAAATTTTAAAAATATTTTAAACAATTTATTCAACACTTACGAACAATAATAATGTATCTAGTTATGATTAAAATAACATCAAGATATTATTTTCCAGAAATCCCCCCCTCACACAGAGGGCTGTTGCAAATGTAAACAATGAATGTAAAAACACTAAAATTAGACTCCAGGCACCCAGGCCCGGAATCAGTTACCAAAAATACACTATCTGATGCAAAACAGAGACTTCCAGGGAAGAAACTGCAGAACATCAGATGGTAGATGCAGAACACAATGCCTAACCACCCGTAGGTGAAGACGTAAACATGGGGAAAAGAACAGAATTCATTCTGTTATTCAGCTAAAACTCCCAAGAAAATTTAGTAATAATAATTACAAAAACTATGCCAAAAGCATGGGAGAATAGCAAGGGGGGACTTAAAGGACAGGGAGAGAGGAAAACACTGAAAAATCAGTGTAACTAAATAATCAGAATGACAACAAAATGGCTGCTGCCTCGAAAATAGGCAACTTAACATAATTTCATTAAAAAATTTTAAGTTACAGCCCTGATAATATTCTGTCACACATTTTTCCTCTCCTCCTTCTCTATCCTCCTTAGAATCACCATTTCACTAATATTTATGTGTCTGGCATCATTTAAACTGAGATTTACAAGCACAAAGATCAGTCAGATGTTAACTGATGAAGGGCCAAACTTAGAATGATTAATGGTGCCAATTTCGGAACGTCCTTGACACTGCGCATGCGCAGTAGAGGTGAAGTGTGGAGGGCCATTCAGGACATGTTTTCTTTGGTTTTAGATGCAAATTTTGGGGATTGGGGGGCAAAATTTGTGTTTGGCCCTATATTTTAAGAGTTAGCACCAGCTATGTCTGGGTCATTGGTACAGTATAAAAATATATAGTTTTCACAGTTTTCACAGTGGTTGAATATCACCAGAAAGATACTGATTGAACACTGCCACTTTCGAGCGGTGCACAGCTCATTGTGAAAGAACACTGCCACTTTCGACCGTGCACAACTCATTGTGAAAAACGGGTGTTCAGAAATTAATGAGAAAGTGGTAATTAAAAATAAAAAATAATTACAACTCAGGTATTTGAGAATTATATAACAGTGTAACCAGGGATATGATTTATGACTTATTGGTTCAATAAAACATGCTCATTTATCATTTCATCATGCTCTGCAACATGTGAAGTTATGACTTTCAGTGTAAAATCAATTTTTCGAATGCTGCCAAGGGAGGCAACTATTTTGTTATTCATATTCCGCTGTATAAATTTTATCTGGTCTTCATATTATGATTTTTTTTATTGATTTTGTGTGAAGCTATATTTTGTTTTATTCGTAATAAATGTACTTTAAAAAAACAGGTATTTTTAAACAGACTATGTTTGGCGGTTTTCAAGGGGGTGGTTTGCAGTGTTGATTGACGTACTTTTGTCCATTTCTGGCTTCGAAAGTAACCTGCACAAATAAAAAATGAAAACAACACCGCATGGTTTTGTGTTTGTTTTATTCATTAAATTGAGTTTTAAATCCCTAAATCTGAAAATGAAATGTATGTACAAGATAATTATGTGAATTTTTGAAGCAAATTCTATAAAATTGGTAGGCGGTTTCCAAAGAAACGTAACATACCCAGTGGATACTTACTTGTCTTGTATCGCCAATTGAATTTCCGACATACCCCAACGCGACTTGCAACCACTATTACTCGGCCCCTGGGCATCGACACGAGTCAGTATGGAAGTTTCCCAAGTAGTGTCTTTCTGTCACAAGGTCCATTAAATTAAATAGTATGATTTTGAATTGGACACCACATTCCTATAAAATTATGAACACATGCCACGTCCGAGTGTGTATAAAATGCATGGGAAACGAAAAATTGTTTCCGTGTTTTTGCTGTGACGGTAACGACACGGAAATGGAACGATCGTTACCGTGAAATATCCAGGCCTGGTAATGACCCCTCTATGGAACGAGCTTGTCGAGTTCGTTCCAATGAGGGGTCATAATCTATGTTTTTGAGACAAAAAATGAAAAAAATTAGTATTCAAGGATTTTGTTTGCAAGAATCATCTACCTTTCGTGTTAGGTAAAGGGTTAAGGGCCTGAAGATTTTTATATATTTTTGCTACACTTTGATAGTCTACCATCCTATGGCTTTACTGCTGTTTTTTGGCATGTCTTGGCTGCCAATATAGGCAGCAAAGACTTGACTAAAACAACTGGAGTAAAACCTGTCTTGAGAGACCACTGTCAAGAGAGACTACCTTGAGAGACCACTTTTGCAATGCACCGATAATGGACCTGTCATGAGAGACCACCTGTTATGAGAGACCACCTGTCTTGAGAGACCACAAAACTGTGGCAAAAACTCAGTTTTTCACCTGTTTTGAGAGAACAGAAAATTATTTTTTACAATTTCAGAGTAATAAAATCAATTAAGATCACTGCAATGTGTACAGAAATCAATAGTTAAAAACTGTAACCAGGACATCTGGCCAACAGTAAAATTGTAAGGACAATTGACCCTGAAACTGAAACTGTAATATCGGAAATCATACACATGTATATCTTTCACTGTAGATTGTCTGAAAACAACATTAATTGGTTTTCAATTAAATTGTTATTCATTTGTATAACTCTTCAAGTTTGAGATATTTTTATCAAGATCCCTTTGAAAATATAAAGATTATTGTTAAAAAAACAAACTTTGTTTGTGTCCATTATTTACTTAAGTGTGATAAATTCAAAGAGGATTAAGCAAACTAAAACACTCTGGTAAGCTTATTTTTACTTAAAGAGTGACTGAAATTATTTTCTAATAACACTTTGGCCAGCCTCTGATTATTTATTTATTTGTGTTTAAGGTTACATACTTATACACAATGGCTAATCATGACTGTGACAGATTTATAGGTGGAGGAAGCCAGAGTACCCTGAGAGAACCACGGCGCAACGACGAGCCCTAACATCGTAACTCCGCACTGCAGCACAGGCAGAGTTAGATTGGTTGAAGACATGTACACCATTGACGTGCAATATGCCTTAGTGCACGGCATCATCGTGCCCCCATGTGGACAATCGGGGTTAAGTGCCTTGCCCAAGGACACAGCGCGGGAGTCCGAATCGATCGCTCAGACAGTCACCCATCCGAGGACTAACCGGGCTCGACATTGCTTAACTTCGGTGATCCGACGAGAACCAGTTACCGCAATGCCACCGCCGGTCTCTGATTTGTCAAACAAAACTTGACAGACACAAGACAGCTTTATCAAGATATAAATGTAAATTACTATGAAAGTTAAAAAATTTATAGTAATTTATATATTATTTTTTATACTTACCAATGACCCAGACATAGCTGGTGCTAACTCTTAAAAATATAGGGCCAAACACAAATTTTGCCCCCCAATCCCCAAAATTTGCATCTAAAACCAAAGAAAACATGTCCTGAATGGCCCTCCATACTTCACCTCTACTGCGCATGCGCAGTGTCAAGGACGTCCCAAAATTGGTGCCATTAATCATTCTTATAAGCAGTGCCTGGTAAGTGCTATGTACTCAGCGGGGAGGTATGAGTTCCCAACTCCTGGGAGGGCCATCCCCGTCTGGGTCATTGGTAAGTATAAAAAATATATAAATTACTATAAATTTTTTAACATTTTTATACTGTACCAATGACCCAGACATAGCTGAATAGTAAAAAGGCTGGAGGGCCTAGGACATAGAGGAAATTCCAATAAGCTCAATTATATAAAATAAAGTCATCCCCTCGAGGGGAAAAGGAGTATTAGGCCTTACATGTATCTTTCTTATTTATGATAAATTAGAAAGACACAACACCTTCCATAATTGAGCATCATAACATCCATGTACTCTATTAATATCCAGTATAATCCTTATACTAATAATTTTTAAAGTAAGCCAATAAATAAAGTTAGTCTAGAGAATAGAGACTCTTTATAGTCCTTAAAAGTGTCTGAGGATTGTATAATAACGCCCGTTTGACACGTGATATATTCAAAAGCTATACTTTAAAAACTATGACTTGAATGAATTTTTAAAACATTAACTTATCACTTGAAAACCATCCCAGTAACAGCTCAGAATTACTAACTCCGGAGGAGGTATCCCCTTGTTTTCATAATAAAACAGGTGACCCAAGGGAACACCCTCCCCCCCTTTCTCCTTGCCCTGGGTCAAATAGCCCAGAGCGAAGAGGGCAGCAGGACGGAGTCACTGCCGGAACAGAAAGCCTACCTAGCTATAGTAGCAACTGTTAAGTGAATGACATTCTGAGCAGTAGATAATAGACCTAACAATGGAGGCCTCCAGAAATGGACTCAATATTTCTGAGATAAAAATTCATGAATGTGGATGGCTGAGCCCAATGTGCAGCCTTCATAAAATCTATAATAGCGACACTATTAATGTAAGCCCAAGATGTAGAAAGAGCTCTTACTTCATGAGCCGAAATCTCAAGCACAAACTGCTGAGTTAATGATATACCATAAGCAGTACCGATAGTTAATTGAATCCATTAGCAATAGAATGGAGCGTAATGTCCTTCTATTAGGCATCAAAGACAGAAGAATCTTACGTCCTTACTAATAAACTGATATCTGTTTATAAATACGTAAACTCTAACCGGACAGAGTAAAGGCCTATGCCCGTACGAAGACGGAAGGACCTTAATAACAATAGGTTCCGGATATTTATTAGGAGCCTGATTCTTAACCAAAAATCCAACATTAGTAGTGAAGGAAATAGTGTTTCCGATACTACGAAAGTGAGAATCGTCCACCGTTAGTGCATGAAACTCACTGACTCTTCAGTAGAAGAGAAGACTAAGAGAATAACTGTCTTAAAAGGTCAGAATTTGAAAACTACTGTTTCCAGAGGCTCAAATGATTACTTAGCTAAATAAGAACCAAAGCTAAATTCCGTATAGGAATTTAATCTAAGGATTCTAGGTCTATTTATCGAAAAGTTTCTAACTGACTTAGATAAAGAGACATAAGACTCCATTGTAAACTATCATAGAGTGCATAGGTATGAGATAACATAGACCTATAACCTTAATAGTAACAGGCTGCAGTTGATCTTGTCAAACAAGTATACTAGAAAGTTGCAATGTCTAGTATGGAGGGATCAAAAATATCAACATAATGATCCCTACACCAAAAACGGAAGAGCCTCCACTTTAGCCGCATAGTATAGCGAAGAAGAGGTTCTCCTACAGTAAGAAATCGCGTCCATAACTCGTCCTGTACAATGCTTGCCGTGCAAGAAGAACCATACAACGGAATACGTGAAGGTTGAGACCTTGCGGGTTGTGATGGAGTTGACACGATTTCCCCAGCGAAAGAAGATCCTCTCATGGAGGAAGTTTTCGCGGTAAGTCCCACAGTAGACACCTGAGTAAATTTACCCACGGTCTCTGTGAAGACAGAGATGCTATCAACAGAATTGTATTGTGGATGTTTATCTTAGCAATACTTGCTGAATCAACAGCGCTGGAGGATTCGCATATCCTATCATTCCGTCCTATTAGATCAATAGAGCGTTAACAACATAAGCTCAGGGATCCGGACATGGAAACACATACGTCTGAAATTGAATAGTGAGTTGTGTCGCAAATAAATTATCATTGGGCGCTCCCATTGATAGCAAATCTGATTGAATACTTGTCTGATGAGAGTCCATTCTGACGGCAACAAGCGACTCTTACGTGAAAAGGAGTCTGCTAATACAATCAGACGACCCGGAATATGACGGACCGAAGCAGAACTTGGTGTACTATAACAAACAGAAGGATTCTTTCTGTTAAATTGAATAACGGAATCGAATGAGTGCCTCCCTGGATCCGGAGATACGCAACTACTGTCGTATTAACGAACAGGATTTGGACATGCGTTTCTGAATAATGTTCATTCAAGGACATAGTGCAAGCCTAAATAACACCATTTCCTGGAAGTTAAGTGCTTGCCTAGAAACTGCGGAACCCAAAGAACCTGGCACTTCGAATCCGTTGGGATCAATATTGTACCCCAACCTGTTTGACTGGCATCCGTCATAATCATAAAACTCGGATCCGGCAACTGCAGTGGCACTCTCTGAGTCAACCACCGAATGTTTGCCCCAGTCTGAATCTCTTGCTACACTTGATAGACAAGAGAACGTGTATATCGAGCAATTCATAGATTGCTGAAAAGTTGCCGTCGAAGAGAAGCTTCTCCGAGACCGAAGCGACTCTGAGAGAGATCTTCACCTTACTATCCACGCGCGTGGATGTAACTAGAGCTGTGTCACATCTAACCAACTCCAGGTTGCTACTGAAGGGCGGAGTTATACGTGGAAAAACTACTGCTCTTGAAAGAAATCACATTGAGGATCATATCCTGGAATTCTTTCTCTTGAAGACGTAATGATAACGCCTCAGTAAGGTGGTCTACGTATGATAAAGCGTCGAAGTTAAGCCTATTAGACAACATTGTAGTTTCCAACATCGTGGTTGGGATTGACATAGACAGCGAAAAAGATAATTCCCAGTCTTCAGCACCGCCGTCTAGATGCATATGAACTCTCGGTATGCCCTGTTCTGCCGATATAAATTATTTCCTAGAATTGAAAAAAGGCAGAATAGAGCATTGCGGACAAGAAACTAGACTATCATGCTTGGTAGCAAGCTTATATATAGCGTCGTTAAATAATTCGAATGTTCTAAAGACATTATTGGACTGTGTCGGTAAGTCAGGGACAATGTCCCTGAACCGATCAAAAACTCCGTGTCCAATGACGCTATTAGTCTCTTATCCAGCAACGCAGCAATGTAGTCCGACGGAACAACCTCTGGAAGATAATGCCGGAAGAAATGTATGGCAGCTTCTGTTGTTCCGAAAGGGAAAGCTCGAAATCGTCCGAATCCCTTTTGCCATCCTGTCGGACCCTATAAAGTGTTCGGTCGTCCGAACCTGATGCAACAGCGGAGCGCACCGACCCAGAGCCGTCGGATTATTCCTGATCCGACCGAGAATTGTCGTTTGCTGGGATGCTGCAATAAACTGTGCTATTTTGGATAGCACGTCCGTCACTGAGGCCTGTGGAGAAGCGGACTTACTATGCATTGCCGCTGGAAGCTCCGTGTTCGTTACCCCGTGCATACTTCTATTATGCGAGTGAACAGAGTGTATAGGCCTCGTGTCCCTTGGCTACTGGATGGCGTGACCTGTTCACCGTGGAGTCACTGAATGACGAAGCTGGCCGGATACTCGAGGTCACGTAGCCAATGTGCGGTCATGTGCGCTGCTGTGAGGATGAGGAAGCATTATCGACAGTCTCTCGGACTGTCAATATAACGGAGCGTCCCAAGCGACGGACATATGCTCCGAATGCGAAATGTCTGTACCACAACCTCCGGTCCCATATGTTGTTGTACGAGAGAGGGACCTCTCTCGCTTGCAGCCCGGACGGACCTGGATGAGCTAGGAGCCGGACTAACAGGCTTCCTCCGATTTGTCCTCTAATCCGTCGTCACTGGGTGTGTACTAAAGTCTATTATAGTGCTCGCATCACCCAAATCTCCTTCCTAGACCGCAACGGACGAACCCGACTGCCGAACCATTCGATGAATGGACGCTACACCGGGTGAGCTAGCGAATGTCAACTCCGTCGATCCTACTAGGGACCTCTTAGGTGATTGACGTATTCCATGAGCACTTATTGCCGCTAGTTCATTAACTTTGACGACAGAGGCACACTTGAAAGACATCTCAGAAACTTTGCGAACAAGAAACAAGACATGCTTGTTAATAGCAAGCATATAATAATATATATAGCGTCGTTCAATAATTCGAAAGTTGTGTGACATTATTGGACTGTGCCGGAACTGAGGGACGATGTCCCTGAACCGAACCAAAAAATTTCTGTGTCCACCGACGCTATCAGTTTCTTATCCGGCATCACAGCATTCTGGTCCGACGAAAGAAGCTCTAGAAGATAAAGTCAGATGACATACACAGCAGCTTATGTTGTTCCGAAAGGGAAAACTCGAAATCCTCCGAATCCCTTTCGGGATCTCGTTGGACCGGATGAAATTCTCAGACGTCCGTACCTGCTTCCACGGAGCGTCCCGACCCAGCGTCGTCGGATAATACATAATGCGACAGAGATTCTGCCGGTGCTGGGATGCTGCGATAAGCTGTGCTATTTGGGATAGCACGTCCGTCACCGAGGCCTGTGCAGTAGCGGTCTTACGATGCTTTGCCGCTGGAAGCTCTGTGTACGTTGACTCCCGCACACTTTCTTATGCGAACGTCCGGAGTCTGCAGGCCTCATGTCCCTGGCTACCGGATGGTGTGACCTGGTCGCCGATGATTCTCTGACTGGCGAAGCTGACTGGATATCTGAGGTCACGTAGCCAAGAGCGGTCGTGTGCGCTACCATGAGGATGAGGAAGCCTTATTGACAGTATCTCCGGACTGACTATATATCGGAGCGTCCTGTGCGGCGGACGTATGCTCCGAATGTGAAACACTTTGTACCACAACATCTGGGGCCAGATGTTGTTGTATGAGAGAGGGGCCTCTCTCGCTCGCAGTCCGGATGGACCTGGACGAGCTAGGAACCGGACTAAAAGGCTTCCTCCGTTCTCTCCTCTAATCCGCCGTCACTGGGTGTGCATTTGATTGATTTATAGTGCTCGCATCACCCCAAAACTCCTTCTAGACCGCAACGGACGAACCCGGCTGCCGAACCATTCGATGAATGGACGCTACACCAGGCGAGCTAGCGGACGTCGAACCTACTAGGGTCCTCTTAGGCAATTGACGTATTTACATGAGCACTTTTCTGCTAGCTCTTCATTAATTGTGACGACGGAGGCACACTTTTGGAAGACATCACGGATACATCACCCTGATCATGATCGTCTGAAATAGAGATTGATAAAGTAGAGTGACCCTGCGGGGAAAGGACCGGAATGGCCAATTCCCCACTAACATACCGTGACACACACTTCCCATGTTGTCATCGAAATTAACACATACAGAACAGGAGTTAGTGCGAGTACACTGACTACATTATACAATGATTATGAAAGTCAGAGGAAGATTTCCTCTTATTACAATTGAACAATATCCTTTCATTGTGAAAAGAAAACAAAGTCCTAGTACTCGCACCAACCCCTGACAATCAAAATACATAATAACATGATCCATTAACATAGAAAAAATAAGTGAAATCAAAATATTTTGAAAAAATATTTTTTCAGAACAGCCCAAGTTTCTGAAAAGTAATGTTGAGCCCCAATGGATCCCAAGCCTAAGTGTGGACAAAAATTCTAAAAATATTTTAAACAATTTATGCAACACTTACGAACAATAATAATGTATCTAGTTATGATTAAATTAACATCAAGATATTATTTTCAAGAAATCCCCCCAACACACAGAGGGCTGCTGGAAATGTAAACAATAAGTGTAAAAACACCAGATCAAGACTCCAGGCACCCTGGCCCGAAATCAGTTACCAATAATACACTATCTGATGCAAAACAGAGACTTCCAGGGAAGAAACTGCAGAACATCAGATGGTAGATGCAGAACACTACGCCTAACCACCCATAGGTGAAGACGTAAACATGGGGAAAAGAACAGAATTCATTCTGTTATCCAGCTAAAACTCCCAAGAAATTTTAGTAATAATATTACAGAAAATATGCCAAAAGCATGGGAGGATAGCAAGAGGGGACTTAAAGGAAAGGGAGAGAGGAAAACACTGAACAAGCAGTGTAACTTGATAACAAGAATGACCACAACAGGCTGTTGCCTCGAAAATAGGTAACTTAACATAATTTCATTAAAAAATTTCAAGTTACAGCCCTGATAATTTTCTGTCACTCATTTTTCCTCTCCTCCTTCTATATCCTCCTTAGAATCACCATTTCACTAATATTTATGTGTCTGGCATCATTTAAACTGAGATTTACAAGCACAAAGATCAGTCAGATGTTAACTGATGAAGGGCCAAACAAAGAATGATTAATGGTGCCAATTTCGGGACGTCCTTGACACTGTGCATGCGCAGTAGAGGTGAAGTATGGAGGGCCATTCAGGACATGTTTTCTTTGATTTTAGATGCAAATTTTGGGGATTGGGGGGCAAAATTTGTGTTTGGCCCTATATTTTTAAGAGTTAGCACCAGCTATGTCTGGGTCATTGGTACAGTATAAAAATATAACTCATTTCAAAATACTGATAGAAAGAGGAGAACACTTTCTTTATATAAAGTAAGAAATTACTTTTTGGATGGAACAGCAGCCCCTTCACATCATAATCTCAAAAAGTTTTTCAGTTTATGAACTTTTAAGTTTAACTTCTCAAATAATGCCTTTGTACTTTGTATTAAAACTGAATTAAAATAAAACAATAATAAACTAGAGTGATGTCATGCATGCAGCCTGACTGTCCCAGCAATGGCAATGCTTAGACGCAAAATAGTCGGAGCCATTTTTTGATAACAGTTTACCTAATGAATCTGCCATACCTGCACTCGTGATGTACAAAATTTGCTATTCAAATTTTATTTTTTCATTTCTCTGCTTCAAAACATACCTCATGACCTATTAATGGAACAAACTTGATGAGCTTGTTCCAATAAGGAGTAATAAGCCATGGTTAGAAGAAAATAAATGAAAGTGTCAATGACACTGTAGCTCAACTTGTTAAGACATGTACATGTATAGTATGTGACACAGCAATGACAAACATCTAGGTAATGACCTGATAACAAAGGTACATATAAAGTACTGTAACGGTCTGTACATAAATACTGACCGTAGCCTGTAACAAATGTATAGGTAAAGTATTGTAAAGGTGGGTGACAGTCAGATGCTAAACTGGAAAAGAAATCTTTGAGTCCCAGAGTGGGTCTGACTGAACCCCAAAATATTTGTTCTCATAGCACAGTGATAACAAAGGCACCCCAAAACACACTCGTTCCTGTCCCAAGGTGAAAACAAAGGTAGCCAAGAAGTTCCGTGAAAATCAGTTCATAAATACGAGCTGCATAGAAGTTGTGACAAAAAACTGATTGGACCTAATTTCGGTACAAAATGGTCACTGGCAGCCATCTCGAATTTTGGACCGCACCCAGAAACACTCATTCTCGTCCCAAGACAAAGGTATCCAAGAAGTTTTGTGAAGATCGGTTGATAAATACAGCCTCTAGCCCGAGCCATATTGACATGTGCACTTACAGTGTATAAGAAGCACTAAATAAATCAAAGTTCATTTAATTTGCATAATTTCTCCATGAGAAAAAAAAAAACGTACTATATGTGATGTATTCCATGTTACTACACATTCATACAAAAATTTATTCAAATCAGAACTTCCATACAGAAGTTCTGTACAAAAGACTGATTGCACTAATTTTGGTACAAAATGGCTGCTGGTGGCCATCTTGAATTTTGGACCACACACAAAAACACTCGTTCTCATCCCATGGTGATAACGAAGGTACCCAAGAAGTTTCATAAAGATCAGTTCATAAATACAGCCAATTGCCTGAGCCGTATAGAAGTTGTGTACAAAAAACTGATTAGACCTAATTTCGGTACAAAATGGCCACTGGCAGCCATCTTGAATTTTGGACCACACCCAGAAACACTCGTTCTCGTCCCAAGGTGATAACAAAGGTACCCAAGACGTTGTTTCATGAAGATCGGTTCATAAATACAGAATCAAGCCCGAGCCGTACTGACATGTGTACTTACTGTGTGTAAGTAGCACTGAAAAAATCAAAGTTCATCTAATTTGCATAATTTCTGCATGAGAAAAAAATCTGTACTATATGTGATGTATCCCATGGTACTAAAAATTCACACAAAATATTATTGAAATCAGCGCTTTCATACGGAAGTTCTGTGCAAAAATCTGATTGCACCTAATTTTGTACAAAATGGCCGCCATCGGCCATCTTGAATTTTGCACCGGACCCAAAAACACTCGTTCTTGTCCCACGGTGATACCAAAGGTACCCAAGAAGTTTCGTAAAGATCGGTTCATAAATACGGCCTCTAGCCCAAGCCGTATTAGCATTTGCACTTACAGTGCTGAAAGTAACACTAAATACATCAAAGTTAGTCTAATTTGCATAATTTATGCACGAGAAAAAACCCCCGTATTATATGTGATGTATCCCATGGTACTAAACATTCATTCAAAAAATTATTCAAATTAGCGCTTTCATATGGAAGTTCTGCACAAAAATCTGATTGCACCTAATTGTGTACAAAATGGCTGCCAGCGGCCAACTTGAATTTCGGATCGGACCCCAAAACACTCGTTCTCGTCCCACGGTCATAACAAAGGTACCCAAAAAGTTTCGTAAAGATCGGTTCATAAATACGGCCTCTAGCCCGAGCCGTATTGAATTGTTGACGGACAGGCGGATGACTGGCCATGGCATAAGCTCAAATTTGGCTTCGCCAAAGTTGAGCTAACAAGAGCACCGCTGGGCATTGCATCATACGCCCGTGAACTGTTCAAATTGTACCATTTTAACACATTTGCAATTTTTTTAGAGTGCGAGAAATTTATACTGGCATATATATATATATGTTACGGTCAGACTTTGAAATCAGTGATTTTGTGAAATGACTAAATTTTTCAGTCATTTGAGAAAAAGACTAACAAGTTTGAAGCCAATCGAAAAACAAATACTAAAGTTATCATCCGGAAACCAAATATTTGACGAAGAATTCCAAGTCCAACAGGGGCCATAATTCAGGCAAAAATTGTTCAGACCAACCCCATATTAGAACTTGACCTGTATTTTGTTGTGATTAAACCACATACCAAGTTTGGAGCCGATCGGAAAACAAATACTAAAGTTATCACCCAGAAACCAAATATTTGACGAATTCTAAGTCCAACAGAGGCCATAATTCAGGCAAAAATTGTTCAGACCGACCCCATATTCGAACTTGACCTGTATTTTGTTGTGATTAAACCACATACCAAATTTGGAGCCGATCGGAAAACAAATACTAAAGTTATCATCCGGAAACCAAATATTTGACGAATTCTAAGTCCAACAGGGGCCATAATTCAGGCGAAAAATGTTCGGACCGACCCCATATTCGAACTTGATCTGTATTTTGTTGTGATTAAACCACATACCAAATTTGGAGCTGATCGGAAAACAAATACTAAAGTTATCATCCGGAAACCAAATATTTGATGAATTCTAAGTCCAACTGGGGCCATAATTCAGGCGAAAAATGTTCGGACCGACCCCATATTCAAACTTGACCTGTATTTTGTTGTGATTAAACCACATACCACATTTGGAGCCGATCGGAAAACAAATACTAAAGTTATCATCCGGAAAACAAATATTTGACAAATTCTAAGTCCAACTGGGGCCATAATTCAGGGGGAAACCAAATATTTGACGAATTCTAAGTCCAACTGGGGCCATAATTCAGGCGAAAAATGTTCGGACCGACCCCACATTCGAACTTGACCTGTATTTTGTTGTGATTAAACCACATACCACATTTGGAGCCGATCGGAAAACAAATACTAAAGTTATCATCCGGAAACCAAATATTTGACGAATTCTAAGTCCAACTGGGGCCATAATTCAGGCGAAAAATGTTCGGACCGACCCCCATATTCGAACTTGACCTGTATTTTGTTGTCATTAAACCACATACCACATTTGGAGCCGATCGGAAAAACAAATACTAAAGTTATTGTTCGGAAACCAAACGGACGGACGGATGGACAGACGGACGGACAACGCCATACTATAATACGTCCCGTTTTTCAAACGGGCATATAAAAATGAAACAAGCCAAGAACAATACCGGGTCTGGAGCTGCGTCGCTGCATGCAACTGAATCGGCAAACAGGAAGTGGCTGCACGGCAGATCTGAAAATTGCATACACGATACAACTGATCATTATCAGGCTCCAGATGAAATATAAAATCAATCCCTTGCATAGAAGCCGAGAAAAGTTTGCCGAAAAATTTCAATGTTCAGTGGATACAGTAAAATTTCAAAGTATCGGCAAACAGGAAGTGGCTGCCCGGCAGATCTGAAAATTGCTTACATGATACAACTCATCATTATGAAGCAGGAGACCAAATATAAAATCAATCCCTTGCAGAGAAGCCGAGAAAACCTTGCCGGAAAATTTCAATGTTCAGTGGGTACAGTAAAATTTCAAAGTATCGGCAAACAGAAAGTGGCTGCACGCCAGATCTGAAAATTGCTTACACGATACAACTCATCATTATGAAGCAGCAGACCAAATATAAAATAAATCCCTTGTATAGAAGCCAAGAAAACCTTGACAGAAAATTTCCATGTTCAGTGGGTACAGTAAAATTGCAAAATATCGGCAAAGAGGAAGTGGCACGGCAGATCTGAAAATTGCTTACATGATACAACTCATCATTATGAAGCAGCAGACCAAATATAAAATCATCCCCTTGCATAGAAGCCAAGGAAACTTTGACAGAAAAAGTGTTTCGGATGGACTGACGGACAGACTGATGGACGGAGTCAAGCGGTTACTAGACCTGCTCTGCCGCTGGCGACACAGGTAAAAAAAATCTGATGTTTCAGAAAAATAATTTGTACTGTTGGCTTCAACTTGTGTTAGGTAAAGGATTAAAGATGCAGTACATAAAGCAATATTGGGCTATATGAGTCAATTTTCTTTTTTGCATGTAATAACTCCCAATCCTTCAAAATGCATTTTGGGAATAATTGCCTAAGAGACATGTTTGTGCGTGGGTGTGTGTGTGTGCGTGTGTGTGTGTGTGTGGGGGGGGGGGGGGGGGGAGGGGGGAGTTGTGGAACCTATATTGAAACCTGGCCTGTATTACTAGCTGGAAAATACACATATCAACTTTGGTTGAAATCAAATAATCCAAACTGGAGTTATCAGTCGGAAACCAATTGTTTACAGACAGATGGATGGACCGACAGATGGACGGACAAAAGTCATGACTATAGCCCTGACTATAAACAGTCAGGCTAAAAATGCATGTTGTACCAAAGACAAAATATTGCATGAATGGCCCTGGGTGAGGAGGAGGTGGGGTGGGGGGGGGTAGGGGTGTGTCAGGGGAGTCCATTTTTTTTTCCACATGTGGTCAGTCTAAATCCTTCAGAATGCATTTTGAGCAGAGAAAAAAAATACCTAACTGGCACCATGGGGGTGGGGGTGGGTGGTGGTGTTTGTCTGGGTTTTTAACCACAAACTTTAAAAAAAACTGTAAAAAGGCATTTTTAACGAAAGAAAAAAAAAAGTGCCTAATTGCCCCCCCCTCCCCCCCCCCCAGGGGGGGGGGGAGGGGGGCCAATTAGGCACTTTTTTTTTTCTTTTAAAAAAAAGGTTCTGCATGTGGTGACTGTAAATAGTTCAAAATGCATATTGGAGGAAATAAAAAAAAAAAAATGCCTAATGGGGGGGGGGGGGGGGGGGGGGGTGTCTGGGTTTTTAACTAAAACTGTAAACAAGCATTTTTGACAAAAGAAACAAGAAGTGCCTTTATTGGCCCCCGGTGGGGGAGGGGGGGGGGTTACGTAGGTTTAAAAAAAGGTTCCTCATGTAGCGACTGTAAATAGTTCAAAATGCATATTGGAGAAAAGAAGAAAAAAAAGCCTAATTGGGGGTGGGGGTAGAGGGTGGCCGTCACAGTTGCCCAAAATGGGACGTTCTCATCTAGACATTATATGAAGTCAACCTATCAAGTTACAATGAAATCCCTCCATAAATATGACGTGTAGACTGTGCTAAAGGTTTTCGGGCTTCGGGCTCAGGCAGCCATCATGGTTGAATGATCACAACCCAAAGGAGACATTCTCATCTGGGCATCATGTGGATTGATCCTACAAAGTTACAATGAAATCCCTTCATAAATATGACCTGTAGACTGTGCTGAAGGTTTTTGGGCTCCGGGCACCTGTAGCTGTCACATTTGCCCAATCACGTCTAAAAGGGGCCTTTCTCATGTAGAAATTATATGAAGTCAACCTATCAAGTTACAATGAAATCCCTCCATAAATATGACCTGCAGACTGTGCTAAAGGTTTTCGGATTTTGGGCTCGAGCAGTTGTGACGGTTGATAGATCACGCCCAAATGGGGAAATTCTCATGAAGACATCATACGGAGTCATCGTATCAAGTTACAATAAAATCTGTCCATACTAGAGGTACTGTGAGCAAACTCACAAAGTGATACCCCCCCCCCCCCCCCGCGCCTGAAATGCATAAGTTAGATTATCTCCCCTTGGAAATGTCAGAACGGAATTATATTGCTTCATGCACATCTTCATATGGAGTTCTTCCATTGTGTAAAGTTTCATGAAAATTCTTCAAACGGTTTAGGAGGAGTTGCGCTTACAAGGATGGACAGACGGTATAAGTTAGATTATCTCCCCTTGGAAATGTCAGAACCAAATTATTTTGCTTCATGCACATCTTCATATGGAGTTCTTCCATTGTGTAAAGTTTCATGAAAATTCTTCAAACGGTATAGGAGGAGTTGCGCTTACAAGGATGGACAGATGGACAGACGGGCGGACGGATGGACAGGGTGATTCCTATATACCCCCCCCAAACTTTGTTTGCGGGGGTATATTTAAACATGACCTGCAGACTGTGCTAAAAGTTTTTGGGTTTCGGGCTTGGGCAGCCATCACGGTTGACAGATTATGCCCAAACGGGGACGTTCTCATCTAGGCATTATACAGAGGCATTCTATGAAGTTGCAATGAAATCCCTTCATAAATACGACCTGCAGACTGTGCTAATGGCTTTCGGGTTTTGGGCTTGGGCAGCCATACCGGTTGACCAATCACGACCAGAAGGGGACGTTCTCATGTAGACATGACCTAAAACCTGCATATGAAATTTCATGACGATCAGACAAGAACTACCGGGTATAGCCTGTACTTGAAGGTTGAATAAAAAAACTTTAACCAAAACTCCACATGTCAACTAAACAGGAAAAGAAAAAAAAAACAAAAAAAAACACTTGAACCTTCAGTAAAAAACTTTAACCACAAACTTTAACCAAAACTCTAAATGTTAACAGACGGACAGACAAAAGTCATTACTATAGCCCTCACTGTAAACAGTCGGGCTAAAAATGCCGATAGGATCACCGATCCAATGTCGAGTTGTGACAGCACAAAAGTAGGTTTAATCATTATCAAGTTATCGTCCGGAAACCAAATGTTTACAATTTACTATGTGAAGAGTCACTGTGACCTTGACCTTTGATCTAGTGATCCCGAAATAAATAGGGCTCTTTCTTGCACCAATGCCAACCTACCTATGAAGTTTCATGAACGTAGGTGGAACCATTGTCAAATTATCATATGGAAAGCAATTGTTTACGATTTATTATGTTCAAGGTCACTGTGACCTTGGCCTTTGACCTAGTGAGTCCAAAATAAATAGGGGTCTTCCACTCACCTAGGCCATCCTACCTATGTGGGTCAAACCATTATCAAGTTATCGTCCGGAAACCAATTGTTTACGATTTACTATGTTGAAGGTCACTGTGACCTTGACCTTCGACCTAGCATGTCCAAAATAAACAGCGTTCTTCCTCTCACTGATGCCAACCTACCTATGAAGTTTCATGAAAGTGGGTCGAAACATTATCAAGTTATCATCCAGAAACCAATTGTTTATGATTTACTATGTTGATGGTCACTGTGACCTTGACCTTTCACCTAGTGAATCCAAAATAAATAGGGTTCTTCCTCTCACTGATGCCAACCTAACTATGAAGTTTCATAAACATGGGTCGAACCGTTATCAAGTTATCATCCGGAAACCAATTGTTTTGGTTTACTATGTTCAGGGTCACTGTTACCTTGACCTTTGACCTAGTGAGTCCAAAATATATAGGGTTCTTCCTCTCATGAAGGCCAACCTACATATGAAGTTTTATGAATGTGGGTTGAACCGTAGTCAAGTTATCATCCGGAAACCAAATGTTTACAATTTACTATGTTCAAGGTCACTGTGACCTTGACCTTTGACCAAGCAAGTCCAAAATTAACAGGGTTCTTCCTCTCACCAATACCAATCTATCTATAAAGTTTCATGAACATGGGTTGAACCATTATCAGGTTATCATCCGGAAACCAATTGTTTATGCCCGCCTGCCCGCCATTCATCAAACTAAGTCGAGTTTGACTTCGTCACAACTCGACTAAAAATGCCGATAGGATCACCGATCCAATGTCGAGTTGTGATAGCACAAAAGTGAGTTTGATCAACTTATCGTCCGGAAACCAGTTGTTTACAATTTACTATGTGACGGGTCACTGACCTTTGACCTAGTGATTCCAAAATATATAGGGCTCTTTCTTGCACCAATACCAACCTACCTATGAAGTTTTATAAACGTGGGAACCACTGTCAAATTATCATCTGGAAACCAATTGTTTACAATTTATTATGTTCAAGGTCACTATGACCTTAACCTTTGACCTGGCGAGTCCAACATAAATATGGGTCTTCCACTCACGTAGGCCAACCTACCTATGAAGTTTCAGGAATGTGGGTCAAACCATTATCAAGTTACTGTCCGGAAACCAATTGTTTTGATTTATTATGTTCAGGGTCACTGTGACCTTGACCTTTGACCTAACTAGTCCAAAATAAATAGGGGTCTTCCACTCACTTAGGCCAACCTACCTATGAAGTCTCATGAATGTGGATCAAACCATTATCAAGTTATCGTCCGGAAACCAACTGTTTACAGATTTACTATGTTGAAAGCCACTGTGACCATGACCTTTCACCTAGCGAGTCCAAAATAAATAGGGTTCTTCCTCTCAGTGATGCCAGCCTACCTATGATGTTTCATGAAAGTGGGTCAAACCATTATAAAGTTATCATCTGGAAACCAATTGTTCTGATTTACTATGTTCAGGGTCACTGTGACGTTGAACTTTGACCTAGTGAATTCAAAATAAATAGGGTTCTTCCTCTCAAAAAGGCCAACCTACATATGAAGTTTCATGAATGTGGGTTGAACCATAGTCAAGTTATCATCCGGAAACAATTGTTTACGATTTACTATGTTCGCAGTCACTGTGACCTTGGCCTTTGACACAGCGTGTCTAAAATAAATAGGATTCTTCCTCTCACCAATGCCAACCTACCTACGAAGTTTCATGAACGTGGGTCGAACCATTATCAAGTTAACGTCTGGAAACCAATTGTTTACGGATTTACTGTGTTGAAGGCCACTGTGACCTTGACCCTTCACCTAGCGAGTCCAACATAAATAGGGTTCTTCCTCTCACTGATGCCAACCTACCTATGAAGTTTCATGAACGTGGGCCAAACCATTATCAAGTTATCATCCGGAAACCAATTGTTTTGATTTATTATGTTCAGGGTCACTGTGACCTTGCCCTTTGACCTAGCTAGTCCAAAAAATAGGTTTCTTCCTCTCACAAAGGACAACCTACATATGAAGTTTCATGAATGTGGGTTCAACCATAGTCGAGTTATCATCCGGAAACCAACTGTTCATGATATAGTGTATTCAAGGTCACTGTAACCTTCATCATTGACCTGGTGAGTCCAAAATAAATAGGGTTCTTCCTCTCACTGATGCCAACCTACCTATAAAGTTTCATGAATGTGGGCCGAACCATTATCAAGTTATCATCCAGAAACCAATTGTTTTGATTTATTATGTTCAGGGTCACTGTGACCTTGACCTTTGACCTAGCAAGTCCAAAATAAATAGGGTTCTTCCTCTCACAAAGGCCCACCTACATTTGAAGTTTCATGAATGTGGGTTCAACCATAGTCAAGTTATCATCCGGAAACCATTTGTTCATGATTTAGTATATTGACGGTCCCTGTGACTTTCACCATTGGCCTGGTGAGTCCAAAATAAATAGGGTTCTTCCTCTCTCCGAGGCCAACCTACCTATGAAGCTTCATGAACGTGGGTGGCGCCATTATCAAGTTATGGTCCGGAAACCAGTTGTCTGCTGCCCGCCCGCCATCCATCAAACTATAAGTCGAGTTTGACTTCGTCACAACTCTACTAAAAAGTTGAAAAATCCATTTCTACAACAAATATTCTCTGGTCGGTCATTCACTGACTAGCAAAAACCTCAAACCTCTAATGAGAGACCACCTGTCTTGAGAAGACTTTTGCTTGGCAAAAGGGGGTGGTCTCTCAAGATGGGTTCTACTGTACCAAGATACTTAAAATGAATTACATGCAACACAATTTACCATGAAATGTAATCTCATAATACTGGCACACCCTTGCACATCTTTACTCTATAGCTTTACTTCCCTCATTCATTAGTATTAGACAAAATCATACCCCGTGACTACTGTGGCCTCATTTGGGAAATCTAATACAAAATTATATCGGGTATAAATTGTGTGATAATCACAAAATAGCAAAGTTGCATAATATGCCATAGAAATTTTACTCACCGATAAGGTTGAATGCAGGATGACGAAGCAAGGCCATTGGTGATGGTCTTCTATCTGGGTCAACTATTAAACTTTCTTCTATTAAATTTCTCACATCCCAAAGCAAATTTTGTGGAATATCTTGAAGAGGTGGCGATTTGTCATGAATCTAAAATTTATTGTGATAAATCTTTGTTACAGAAGTACTTACTGATCCATTAATAATTTGTATAAAAATAACACAAAGTGTTCCACGGTAATCTAAGTCTAAGCGGCTTGTGATCACAATGTTCTCATGGGTGAAGAAAGTGACCCTAAACTGCAATAAATAACACAACATAAAAACTCAAACTTAGTGCCATTAAAAACAATTTCTTGTTACTCGGGCATTGTTCCTTCAATTTTATGATGACAGAAGAGGCCTTTTATCTTCAAAAACAATTTTTTTGTCAATCCAGGAAAAACACCTGAAAGAAACTGGAATTATTAATTTAACTACTTACACTATACTGCGAGAAAAGCCCCAAACGTTTTCAGCAGAAAAATTTCTCATACCGCAGTTGCAAATTTAGTCCTTTATCCATCACAGTCGATATCAATATTTATGATTTTAAATATTATTTTTTCAAATTTAAATTTTTTTTTCAACAGAACTATATTATGTGACCTCTCAATGGAATGGGCTTGATGAGCTCATTTAAATGAGGGGGGTCACATGACATGGTTTTGTTTAAAATTTTGGAAAAATAATTTTTTTCTACTGCTGAATTTGTATAATACGTTGGAGGATGCAACAGATTTGCTAGGTGAAGGGGTTACCCAACTAAATCTTGTCTGACAGAGTTCAATGAGCTCTCAAACAACATACAGTTGGTTAACCCTTTACCCAACGAATCGGCCACATCTGTCCAAGTAATATGCAAATTCAGCAGCTGAAAAAAATACTATTTTTCAAAAAATTTCAACAGAACCATATCATGTGCCCCCTCTTTGGAACGAGCTCTTTCCAATGAGGGGGTCACATGATATGGTTTTGTTGAAATTTTTTGAAAAATTAAAAAAAAATTATATTTAAAATAATAAACTTTGATATTGTCTGCGTTGGGGAAAGGGTTAAATCTTTTGTCCTACAAGTGCAAAATAGTACCATTGCAGAGATTTCCAGGTAAAAACTAGAATGAATCATGCCCCCACAGAAGAACACATGGACACAGGAGATTGAAGAGCAAACAGTGATTTGTTATTCTTACATGGGCTTTGTCTGTAAGACACATATGATGCCCTTGCGAGTTCTACCATGTAATTTAATTCACAAATGTATTGTAAGAGGAGTTAGCCGGACAAATCATGTACCCTATATTCAAAATTTCACAAAAATTTACTAAGTTCAACAACCCGTAATTTTGTGAAAAACTGAACACAATCAAATTTCTGGCAATGTGCACACGTACATTATAAGGTATCTCCGCTAACATGTATGGTATATGGAGATTTAATACCTGGATGTTGGTTTTTAAACACTGAGCCACAGGTGAGGTGTTTAAATGAGACATCCAGATATTAAATCTCCATATACCATACATGTTGGCGGAGATAACGTTTTTGTCCCATTTGAACTCAGGGGATGATATTTTCTCTTATTTTATTTTCCTCACGTTGTTTCATTTACTTACTCGACTATTTTATTTATAACCGCAAATATGATCGAACTGTCGGAAATCTGATAATATTTGTGACTCTTTTCGGGTTTTTGTTTCAATTTTTATACCAAGGAGAGAGAATGCGAAAAGCTTTCATTTAAACCATATACCCCTGATGTTACGCATGCCCATATACCCTGGATGATGCACGCTCTCAAATACCATCCTTTGCCATGGCTATTTGTCCAAGGCATTCTGACCAATCAAAAGACAGAATTTATCGGGATATAGGGATAAGTATAAATATGCTGTAAAATAATGAAAGTGTCAATGACACTGCAGCTCAACATGTCCCAGAAGGAACTGAACTAATTAGAAAGATCCAGTAATGCCAAGTCATTCACAAGTTTCTACAGAAAAGACATCATACCAACACTACATACGAAACCTGAAAAAACTGAATGAGGGGTGGGGCCAGAGGAGTGTACTAATGGAATTGTTGCCAATTTATATGTCAAATCCAAAATGGCTGGTAGCGGCCATCTTTTTCAATGGAATGCAGAAAAATTTGATAACTCCCATCTAGACATCATACCAAAGTTACATATTACATTTGAAAAAGATCGGGTGAGAGGTGTGGCCTGTAGGGTCTGCTAATGGAATTGTTGACAATTTATATGGCAAATCCAAGATGGCTACTGCCAGCCATGTTTTTCAAAAGAATTCAGAAAAATCTGAAAGCTCCCATATAGACATCACACGAAAGCTACAGATGAAATTTCGAAAAAGATGGGGTGAGGGATGTGGCCTGTAGGGTGTGCCAATGGGATTATTGACAATTTTATACCAAATTCAGGATGGCCACTGGCGGCCATGTTTTTCAACAAAATTCAGAAAAATATGATTATTTATTTATTTATTAAGGTTTAACAACACTTTAACAGCCAAGGTCATATTGCGTCAATGACAGTTTTACAGGTGGAGGAAGCTGGAATACCTGGAGAGAACCACCGAGTGACGAGCAGCTGCCAGCTCCCAAACATCGTAACTCCGCACTGCAGCACAGGCAGGTTAGATTGGCTGAAGACATGCGCACCATCGACGTGCAGCACGCCTTAGTACACGGTGTCATCATGCCCCCATGTGGACAATCGGGGTTAAGTGCCTTGCCCAAGGACACAATGCGGGAGACCGAATCGATCGCTCAGATGGTCACCCATCCAAGGACTAACTAGGTTTGACGTTGCTTAACTTCGGTGATCTGACGAGAACTGGTTACAGCAATGCCACCACACCCCCTGAAAAATTTGATAGCTCCCATCTCGACATCACACCAAAACTACATACAAAATTAAAAAAAGATCAGGTGAGAGATGCTGCCTGCAGGGTGTGCTAATGGAATTGTTGACAATTTATATCCAAATCCAAGATGGCTGCTAGCGGCCATGTTTTTCAACAAAATTCAGAAATATTTGATAGCTCACATCTAGACTTCACACCAAAGCTACATATGAAATTTGAAAAAGATAGGGTGGGAGATGCAGTTTGTAGGGTGTGCTAATGGAAATGTTGACAATTTATATGCCCATTCTAAGATGGCTACTGGCGGCCATGTTTTTAATGAGAAAATTTGATATCTCCCATCTAGACATTACCCCAAAGCCACATATTAAATTTTGGACTGATCGGGTGAGAGCTGCAGTCTGTAGGGTGTGCTAAAGGAATTGTGGACAGACAGGCAGATGGACGACGGATCACAACCCATCCCAATAGCTCATACTTGATGTTGTCAGGTTGAGCTAAAAAGGTTCCAGCTTGAAAACTGTAGTAGGTGTTAGGCAAACAAACCTTGTACCCTATATTTGAAATTTCACAAAAATTCATCAAGTTCAACAACCCATAATTTTGTGAAAAAAGGAACAAAAATCAAATTCCTGGCAATATGAACATCTTTCATATATTATAAACACTGAGTAAAATAATAAGGATCCAGCTTGAAAACTGTGGGATGGCTTAGGTGGACAAACCTTGTACACTACATTCAAAATTTTAAAAAAATTCACTAAGTTCAAAAACCCGTAATCTTGTGAAAAATGGAACAAAATCAAATTCCAGGCACTATGTACACCTTTGGTATATGAATAAATATCTTTAAAATAAAAAGGTTCTAGCTTGAAAACTGTAAGAGGAGTTAGGTAGACAAAACTTGTTCCCTACATATGGATGGGTGAACAGACGAATGAATGAATGGACAGACGGTCAGGGGTAAAACAAAATGCACCCCACCCAACTTTTCGTCACAGGGACGTAAAAAGAGTGGTGAGGCAGATTTTCAATGATGAGGGAAGTGCCTCAGAAACAAGAAGTCTTGTCACATCCTTACTTTACAGAATGCAGGAAAATCATAACTAAAAGATCAATGATCATTGCTTGCTTGTGTTGCGATCAAGATGTAGCCAGACCCTGAAAATTTTGTTTGAAAGAATTCATTTTACTAGTAAAAGTATTTACAACAGACACTGAGGCATTAACTGGTAGAGTGCTAAATTATTTTGGTCCTCAAACTTTATTCACATGTCTTTGCCTTGTTATAATTTAGGGGAGAGTGCCAATAGGCACTCTCCCCTAAATTATAACAATGCAAAGCCTTACAGACTAAATAATTTCACTTTTAAAGATAATATGATACATATTCACAGAATATGAAGCCTTAAGTCATGGTACCTGCACTTCTGAACAATGCCCAAATATGGGCTTCCAGCACTCTACCAGTTAATTACCAAGGAGAGTGAGTACTGTTAGAATGGGCGAGTAGAATGAAAGTAGTGTGCTGGAACTTCATAAATAGATGAACCAATTTACCATTCAATGAGAATGGATGCTGGATCCTGCAGCTATACAGGTAATTCGTCTTTAAGCAGTTGAAGCATACGCTTGGAAGAGTAATTATTTACAAGTTGTGCCATGATTCTTACAAAACATGTCAGTTTTATTTTTATATCATTTAGTTAAGTGTACCATGCCTTTCTAAATATTTGTTTTCAGAAGTAGCTTTGTGATGAATTTTTCTGGAGCGAATCACCAATGGCTACTGCATTTGCTGACCACCTAATGTTCAACCAAAAACATCAGTGCTGTTGATCTTCATCTGTCTGGCATTCATGGGCTAACCCTGGACAGCATTATTGCCTCTCATTAGCATCAAATAGAAGGATTTTTTTTGCCTGATATTATGATTTTGGCTTTGAGTGGTAGCAACCTCACAGCTTCTTCCCTAGAGACTCTCTTTTGAGGAGGACGAGACTTTGTTCATTATCTTGAATTTGCTAAGGACACTTTTGTTTGAAAAGTTTTACTTTAACATCAGTACTAACTCCCTTAGACCTGGCAGGTATTGAGCATTTCAACAGGACAATTGAAAGCTGAATGCCCAATTATGGCAGGAGGTGTATGGTGTGTGGCTTGAATTTAAATGCACACAGCTTACAGGCATCCAACTGTAACATTCATATGGCATTAACTTCAGCTCTGAAAGCTATCAAATCATCGGACACCTGCACTTCCCTAGGATCGGAAGAAGAAGATTGTTAAAGAAGTTTCCTCATATTGCTCTGAGTCAAAATTTGTGTGTTTATTGAGAGCCAACATATGAAGCCAGAAACTGATTTGAACAAACTTGAATCTGACTCCACTAAAGATTCTGCAAACCAAATGTGAAAATATTCTGACTGGTGGATCTAAAGAGGATTTTTAAAGAAATTTGTTCATATTGCACTAAGTTGAAATTTGGGTACACCAAATGTTAAAAAATTTATAGTAATTTATATATTTTTTATACTTACCAATGACCCAGACTTAGCTGGTGCTAACTCCACAAAAACCAGGGCCAAACACAAATTTTGCCCCCCAATCCCCAAAATTTGCATCCAAAACAAAAAGAAATCATGTCCTAAAGGACCTCCATAGTACGACTCTACTGCGCATGCGCAGTGACGCAGTCGTCCCGAAATTGGCGCCAAATATCATTCTTACTGGCAGTGCCTGGTCAGCGCTATGTACTCAGCGGGGAGGCAAGAGTTCCCAACTCAGGGAGGGCCATCCCCGTCTGGGTCATTGGTAAGTATAAAAAATATATAAATTACTATAAATTTTTTAACATTTTTATACTGTACCAATGACCCAGACTTAGCTGAATAGTAAACAGGCTGGAGGGCCTAGGACATAGAGGAAAATCCAATAAGCTCAATTATAAAATAAAGAGGTAACCCCTTAAGGAGAAAAGGAGTATTAGGCTTTACATGTATCTTTCTTATTTAATATTTAAATTAGAAAGATACACTACCCTTAATAATTGAGCACAATAACATTCATGTTCTCTATTAACATCCAGTATAACCTTTATACTAATTATTTTTAAAGCAAGCCAATAAATAAAGTAGTCCAGAGAATTGAGACTCTTTATAATCATTTAAAAGTGTCCGAGTATTGTATATTAAAGCCCGTTTGACACTTGACATATACAAATGCTTCACACCGAGCTACACTTTAAAAATAAGACATGAATGAAATTAAACATTAATATTACACTTTAAAACCATCCCGGAAGCGACTCAGAAATACTGTCTTGGAGGAGGCATTCCCTTGCTTTTCACTATAAAGCAGGTGACCTAAGGGAACACCCGCCCCCCCCCCCCCCCCCTTCCCCTTGCCCTGGGTCAAATAGCCCAGAGCGAAGAGGGCAGCCGGACGGAGTCACTGCCGGAACAGAAAGCCTGCATAACTATAGTTGCAACTGTTTAGTGGACGACATTCTGAGCAACAGATAACGGACCTAAACAATGCAGGTCTCCAGAAATGGACTCAATATTTCTGAGATAAAAATTAGTAAATGTGGATGGCTGAGACCAATAAGCAGCCTTCATTAAATCTGTAATAGCAACACTATTAGCATAAGCCCAGGAAGTAGAAAGAGCTCTTACTTCATGAGCAGAAATCTTAAGCACAGACTGCTGAGAAGAAGATAAATCTTCATACGCAGTACGGATAGTTAACTGAATCCATCTAGCAATAGAATGGACTGAAATGTCCTTTCTATTAGGCATCAAAGACAGAAAGAAACGTTTCCGTCCCTTTCTGATGAACTGAGATCTCTGTTTATAGATACGTAGTGCTCTAACAGGACAGAGTAAAGGCCTACGCCCGTCTGAAGACGGAAGAGCCTTAATAACAATAGGTTCCGGATATTTATTAGGAGCCTGATTCTTAGCTAAAAAACCGACATTAGTAGTGAAGGTGATAGTGTTCCCAACACTACGATAATGAGAATCATCCACCGATAGTGCATGAAGCTCACTGACTCTTCTGGCAGAAGAGAAAGCTAAGAGAAAAGCTGTCTTATAAGATAAGAATTTGAAATCTACTGTCCCAAGAGGTTCAAATGGCTTTTCCTTCAATTTAAGGAGAACCCAAGCTAAATTCCACTTAGGAATTAATCTAAGAGTTCTGGGTCTATTTATCGAAAAGTTTCTAACCAATTTCGATAAAGAGACATTAGATCCAATTTGTAAACTATCATGATGTGCATAGGTATCAGATAACATAGATCTATAACCCTTTATAGTAACAGGTTGCAGTTTGATTTCGTCAAACAAGTATACTAGAAAGTTAGCAATGTCTGGTATAGAGGGATCAAATATATCAACAGAATGATTCCTACACCAACGACGGAAAACCTTCCACTTAGCCGCATAGTTTAGCGAAGAGGAGGTCCTCCTACAGTTAGAAATCGCGTCCACTGCTCGTCCTGTAAAGTGCTTGCCATGCAAGAAGGACCGCACAACGGAAAAACGTGAAGGTTGAGACCTTGCGGGTTGTGATGTAGTTGGCGCGATTTCCCCTGCCAAAGAAGATCCTCTCGTGGAGGGAGCTTCCGCGGTAGGTCCCACAACAGACACCTGAGTAGATTTATCCACGGTCTCTGTGGCGACAGAGATGCTACCAACAGAATCTTGCATTGAGATTGTTTTATCTTTAGCAATACTTGTTGAATTAACGGCGCTGGAGGATACGCATATCCTATCATTCCGTCCCAAGGGATCGATAGAGCGTCTACTGCAAATGCTCTTGGATCCGGACACGGGGTCACATACGTCTGCAACTGATTGTTGAGATGTGTCGCAAATAAGTCTATCATTGGCCGTTCCCATTGGTAGCAAATCTGATTGAATACTTGTTTGTTGAGAGTCCACTCCGACGGCAACAAGCGACCCTTTCGTGAAAGGGAGTCTGCTAGCACATTCAGACGACCCGGTATGTGACGGACCGAAAGAAGAACGTGATGTTCCAACGCAAACAGAAGGATTCTTTCCGTTAGATTGAACAACGGAACTGAATGAGTGCCTCCCTGATTCCGTATATACGCCACTACTGTCGTATTGTCGGATAGGATTTGGACATGAGCATCGTGAATAATGTCCATCCAGTGACGTAACGCAAGCCAAACTGACATCATTTCCTTGATGTTTATGTGCTTGCACAGGAATTGCGGATCCCAAAGACCCTGGCATCTCGAATCCGTTGGGATTAATGATGCACCCCAACCTGTTTGACTGGCATCCGTCATAATGGTAAAACTCGGATCCGGCAACTGCAGCGGAACTCCTTGAGTTAACCACTGAATGTTTGCCCAAGTCTGAATCTCTTGTTTCACTTGATCTGACAAGAGAACGTCTACATCGAGCGAATGAATTTTCACACTCCAATTCTGAGTCAGGAAAATTTGAAGAGGCCGTGTGCGTAGCCGTCCCATCGGAATGAGATCCGCGGCGGCTCCGCACAGACCTATCAGTCTCATAAATTCTCTCGCCGTGACTTTGTCTGTATTCAGACAATAGCGAGCGTAACAACTGACTAATTTCGCTCTGGTTAACGGCAGACGAACGAGATTGTTGTGCGTCTCGAAGCTCATTCCGAGATGAGTGAATGACTTGGACGGCACCAGATCCGACTTCTCCTCGTTTACTATGAAACCGAGACGTCGGAGCAATAGAAGAAGATTCTGAACATCGTTCTGAAGCGTTAACTCGTTGCCGTACCTCTGAAGAATGTCGTCCAGGTAGGCCGACGTTACCGCAGACGAATGAGCTCGGAAGTAGATCATTACCGAGTTCATTACCCGAGTGAAAGCCCAGGGTGCTAGATTCAATCCGAAGCACATCGCCCGGAATTGATACACCACTCCTAGGACTGCGAAGCGTAGATACTTTCGGAATGTCGGATGTACCATGACGTGAAAGTACGCATCTTTGAGATCTATGCTCGTTGCATAATCGTTCACCCGAATACTCGCTCTGACCGATCGAATCGTCTCCATATAAAACTTCGGAGCGACGATCAGCTTGTTTATCCAGCTCAAATCTATGACTGGACGGAACGAGCCGTCTGGTTTCGGAACCAGAAACAGATGGCTGTAGAATCCCAGCGATTCCTGGTTTTCTACGACCTCTACCGCGTTCTTCATTAAAAGAGACTGCACCTCTGATAGCAGAGCGTCTCTTTTCTGAGGGTTTGACGGAAGATGAGTCCACTTTGGACTTCGAGTTAATGGAGGCTTTCGTTTGAAGGATATCTTTAGACCTTCCGAAGTCACTCCTCTCACCCACGGGTCGTCCGTAATCGACGCCCACTCTTGAGAAAAACTCGACAACCTTCCGCCAACCGGAACGCGATAGAGGTTTGAGCCATCACCTCCTGGATCTGCGAGGCCTGCGGTAGGAGAAACCACGTCTTCCACGACCCGCACCTCGCCTCGTCGACCTCGGGGCGTCCGACCGATTGTCCCGGCCTGAAGGACGTCCCGAACGAGAGTCGCTATCCTGACGGTCTCTCGAATAAGAGCTAGAGGACGCACCGGAACCTCTATAGGAACCTCTCTTGGGCGGATAAGACCCAGAAGTGCCCGCCTTATTCGTGTCTGCTGTATCCGACCTTTTAGGAGCGGATCTAAACAACAGAGAATCACTAGCTTTCTTTTTAATATTATCATAAATAGTGGAAAGCTTGCCGTCAAAGAGAAGATCTCCTGAGACCGAAGCGACTCTAAGAGAGTTCTTCACCTTAGAATCCACTAGTGTGGATGTAGACAGGGCTGCGTCACGTCTAACCAACTCCAGATTTGCCACTGAAAGGGCGGAGTTACACGTGGAATAAGCTACTGCCCTTGAAAGAAGTCTTAAGGAGGATTGTATATCCTGAAACTCTTCCCCTTGAAGACGCAGTGATAACGCCTTCGTAAGGTGATCTGCGTAAGATAAGGCATCTAAATTGGCTCTGTTAGACGCAATAGCTGTTTCCAACACTGCGGTTGGAATAGAAGCTGACGACGGTAATGATAGCTCTAAGTCTTCCGCCTCGTCGTCCATACGCAGAGGAACTCTCGGTATACCCTGACCTGCCGTGTCGAATTTATTCCTTGCATTAATGAAAGGCAGGTTGAGAGTATTTGCGGACAAGAAGCCTGCTTTCCCCGTCCTGGAAGCAAGTTTAAAAATAGCGTCGTTCAATAATTCAAATGTTCTTGCAACATTATTGGACTGTGACGGAAACTCGGGAGCGATGTCCCTGAACCGCTCAAAAAATTCAGAGTCCAATGACGCTATGATTCTCCTGTCCGGAAGCGCAGCAGTCTGGCCCGACGGAACAACTTGAGGAAGAAAGTGCCGGATGAAGTCCACGGCAGCTTTGTGTTGTTCCGAAAGGGATAGCTCCAATTCATCCGTATCCCTTTCACCATCCGGTCGGACCTCCCGATGTTCCCGGTCGTCCGCCCCCGATGCTTCGGCGGAGCGTACCGACCCAGCGCCGTCGGATAATTCTCGATCCGACACCGTCTCTGTCGGCTGCTGGGATGCTGCGATAAGCTGTGCTATCTGCACTAGAATGTCCGACGTCGAGACCTGCGGAGGAGCGGTCTTTCGCTGCTTTGCCGAGGGCAGCTCCGCATCAGATGGCTCCCGCATACTTTTCCTATGCGAACGTCCGGAGTCCATCGGTCTCGAATTCCTGGCTGCCGGATGGTGTGACCTGGTCGCCGAAGAATCCTTCATCGGCGAAGCTGGCAAAATATCGGAGGTCACGCAGCCAAGGTGCGGTCGTGTGCGCCGGCGAGAAGAGGAAGCCTTAACAGTCTCTGCGGACTGCTTATACAACGGAGCGTCCCGAGCGACGGACGTATGCTCCGCTAAAGACACATTTTGTACCACAACATCTGGTCCCAGATGTTGTTGTACGAGAGAGGGGCCTCTCTCGCTCGCGGCCCGGCTGGACCTGGACGAGCTAGGAACCGGACTAAAAGGCTTCCTCCGTTCTCGTTCACTATCCGCCGTCACTGGGTGTGCATCTATTATTTTTATAGTGCTCGCATCACCCAAAATTTCCTCTTGGACCGCATCGGACGAACCCGGCTGCCGAACCATTCGGTGAATGGACGCTACACCGGGCGAGCTAGCGGACGACATATGTCTAATCTCCATGAGCACTTTTGCCGCTAGCTCTGTATTTATTTGTGACGACGGACGCACACTTGAAGAAGATAACATGGAAACATCACCCTGTTCTGGTTCCTCTGAAATAGAAACTGAGAGAGTAGAGTGACCTTGTGGAGAAAGAGCCGGCATCGCTCTTTCTCCAGAAACAACATATCGTGACACACGTTTCCAATGTTTCTCATCCCAATGTTCACATACAGGACAGGGATTAATGCGAGAACACTGACTACAATTAATGCAATAATCATGAAAGTCAGAGGAAGATTTCTTCCTATTACAATTTGAACAAGTTCCCTTCATTGTGAAAGAACAACAATAAGTCCTAGTTACTCGCAAAAACCCCTGACACAAAGATACATAATAACATGATCCATTAATAAATGAAAAAACAATTGCAAAACAAAATAATTTTGAAAAAATATTTTTTCAGAGAAGCCCAAGTTGCTGAAAAGTAACGTTGAGCCCCGATGGATCCGATGGCAAAGTGTGGTCAAAAATTTTAAAATTATATAAAATAATTAATGAGACACTTTCGGATAATATAAATGTATCTTATAATGAGATAAACTACCTCAAAGGCAAACAGCCCCCCTCAAAAAAGGCTGTTGCCAATGAAAACAAACAGTGTAAACACAGAAGAAAACATGACTCCAGGCACTGAAAAAACTGGCCCGGAATCAGTCATCAATTACACTCTATCTGATGCAAAACAGAGACTCCCAGGGGAGAATCTGCAGAACATCAGATGGAAGATGCAGAACACAAACGTTATACACCCATGGGTGAAAACGTAACTATGGGGAAAATAACAGAAAACATTCTGTAACCAAGCAACTCTCCCAGGGAATTTTTAGAAATGAAACTTCTCAAAAATAAGCCAAAAGCATGGGAGAATTGCAAGGGGGGACTTTAGAAGGTTAGGGGAGAGGAAACACTGAATAAGCAGTGCAACAATTAGCAAGAATGACAACAAGAGGCGTTTGCCTCGAAAATAGGCAACTTAACATAATTTCAACAAAAAATTTTAAGTACAGCCCTGATTATTTTTTGCCACTTCTTTTTCCTCTCCTCCTTCTATCCTCCTTAGAATCACATTTTCTCCAAGAATTACGTGTCTGGCATCCTTTAAACTGAGATTTACAAGCACAAAGATCAGTGAGATGTTGACTGATGAAGGGCCAAACAGAGAATGATATTTGGCGCCAATTTCGGGACGACTGCGTCACTGCGCATGCGCAGTAGAGTCGTACTATGGAGGTCCTTTAGGACATGATTTCTTTTTGTTTTGGATGCAAATTTTGGGGATTGGGGGGCAAAATTTGTGTTTGGCCCTGGTTTTTGTGGAGTTAGCACCAGCTAAGTCTGGGTCATTGGTACAGTATAAAAATATCACGAGATTTTGCGTGGTGAAGAATGTTTGTTCTCATACCCTGCAAGCTTCATACCATAAGTTTTGCTTTCTGTGTCATCCATCTTTGGTTTAGGAAATGATGTCTCCTTACCCCAGGAGTCAGACATGACCCTCCCAAATCATCTAGGACCATCGCTGAGTTCATCCAGTACATGTATGTATTTGCATCTATCCCTTTGGATGGGATGGTCAGTCCTGCCCTAAGGTAAAAGATCTGGGCAGGAGAGTACATTGACGTTTCAGGCATTCTGCCCTTCATCAATGATGGGACCCAATACATGGTGATGTTGGGAACCTCAGATTCTGAACAGCATTCTCTGCAGTGTATTCTCAAGGTCCCCAAGCAAATTTCATATATCCATCAGTGGCTTTCAGCATTTGAGATCTATATGGTTGTTTATCTAATCAAATTTCCAGAAAGGGCCCTCCAACTGCTGAAATACCAATTACTGATTTGGTCCTTGGCTGCAGACAAACAACGTTGGTCTTTCTATGATCACCAGTCATTACACTCATTACAGCAGTTCCTTTCTATGGGATTCCATTCAAATGGAGTTATATCTCAGATCTACAACACACACACAAATGTTGGCACATCGGGAAAACTTCCAAGTCTTTTATTGGTAAATGTTTGCGAGATAGGAGAAAAATAATTGATATTTTCACTGAAACAAAATACTGTAGCTCAAACAATTATATTTTCAGATTGTGTTGCGTATTCGACAACTAACCTGTTTGGGGTGGCAAAATGATAGAAACTTTGTTCCACAGTCTGAATGCTGGAATGCTCTAGTTTGCATTTTGACTTTAGGGTGTTTTGGCCACAGTAGTTTCAATGAGGTGTTTTCACCACCAGGTCGATGCCTCTAGCTCCAGGAGCTGAATCTTTCAGTTGGTGGCATGAGATCCTAAATGTTTGCTAGAAATCAGCGATGCACAACAGAGAGACATTGCTTCACCAGTTTCTGACATCAGTTTGATGACACACACCACACCCCTCCACCTAATTACAAGAAAAGTGCTAGAAGCTACTTTCGTGGTTCTACTAAAAAGTGCCGAAAGCCACTTTAGTGGCTTTTGCATCATATGCAATAGCTTGTTGTTTGCTAAGGATTAGCATGAAAAATTTTAAAATAATATTTTGTTACAATTTGTTGGAGTGTGCCAGTGATATGGTATCTTTAAAAAGATATGCATGTTAAAAATCACTTTGAGAAAAAATTTAGCACTCTACCAGTTATCAATTACCGAAAAGTCCTGGATTCTTTCCTAACTGAAAACACCAGTCATTGACACAGATTTTTAAAGCCTGCACAAAGCTGGTGAGAGTTAATAGTTTGTCAATGAAGAGAAATAAATCATTCTCGACACACAAACTGTTAGGTGTTACACTGGAAAGAAGTCAAGTTGCCCTGAGTACGTATAATTCTGCCATCATCAGCATTTAACCAATAAATCACTTTTCGTTTTTGTCAGTTTCTAAAAAATAGTATATAAATTTGATTAAATGGCCCAAAAGATAAAATAACATTAAATTATTTCAACATATTTACACTCATTAATTTTTTGGAAAAACCCTAATGCAGGTGTTGGCTATGGCACACACAGCTAGACTTTTTATTGCCATGGAGACATAACTAATCCCATAATTGATAACTCACATCTAGAGGTTACCCCAAACATGCGTACCAAGTTTCAAACTGATCCATTAATAAATTCAGGGCTTGCCAAAGCAAAATATTGATGCACAAATGCAATCAGTTCAAAGGTCATAGCTAACGGTTACATTCAACATTTTTCGAGAGAAATGAAAGAAAATCAAAGATCACACCCAGAGGTCGCTCCAAAGCACCACATGTTTCAAAGCGATCGAATCAAAAATGTGAACTGTGCAGTGTTCCAAAGAAAATTGTTGACAGACAAAATGCCATAGCTGAAGGTCATTTCTAAGGGCAATATTTTTTGACGGAAATAGAAGAAAATCTATGGCTCCAGGCTTGTCATTTTGAAAATTGCAGGAGGGCCATTATGGTTCGCTTCAAATGACCCCAGGAGGGCCATTTTAGGTTTGCCTAAAATGACCCCAGGAGGGCCATTTATGGATTGTGTGGGCGATTTTGTTTCAGCCTGCTGGATAGACATCAAAAATCATTTTAAGGCAAATGGTTTGTGTAATTATGATGTACGTCATCACGTAATGTATAGATGCAGGCTTGAATATTTGGATGCAAGATACCAGGTTACCCATGACACTCACTAACAGTGAGTGTTATAGTTATCTTGCATCCACATAACCAAGCCCGTATCTACACATTACATGGTGACTGTACAAGCCAACTTTGGAATTGGCATACCTCTCACTTGTCTTTGGAAAGTTACTTACTGTCTCTGGGTGACTGCGTCAACGACACACTACAAACTTCACAAATTGCAATTTGTTACCTCCTTCAATCCACGAAAATTGCCGTTTTGAGACGGACGATTTTGTTGTGCCTTCGACTGAATTAATGGGCCATTTACCGTCCGCAGAATTTTGATTTCAGGCGGGTGACTGTGGCCTGGGGTGATTGCCTGCCTCAAAATGACAAGCCTGTAGCTCTCAGCTAGAAGTCTCCCAAAACAAACATACCAAGTTTCAAACCAATCCATTCATAAAAACATCCTGCAGGGCGTGCCAAAGAAAAACGTTGATGCAAAAATTATAAATTCTAAGTAATTTGTGTATTTTTTATACTTCTCAATGGCCCAGACTAGGTGGTGCTTAACTCAAAGTTAATAAGGGCCAAAAACAAATTTTGAACCCCCCCAACCCCCCAAATTTGGTTGCAAAACCGAAAATTAAAAGTCCTATTTGACCCTCCATACATTTACTCTCCGCACATGGGCAGACGTCAGGAAGTGACCAGAATTGGCGCCAACATCATTCTTTTGTAGAAGAGAGTACTACATAATAATTCAGCAGGGAGGAATGAGTGCCCACTCATGGGAGGGCCATCTCCGTCTGGGCCATTGGTAAGTATAAAAATATACAAATTACTATGAATTTATAATATTTTCACACTGTAAACCAATGGCCCAGACTAGCTGAATCATAAAAAGGCGGAGGGCCTAGGACTTCAGAATTAGTAGATCAACATAGTTTCAATCCTGTAATCCAAGGTGAAAGGAAATTAAAATTATTAGGAATTACATGTATGTCTCTCTATACAGTTCTAGAGAAGACGTATCATAAAAAAGGAGCCCAGTTCAAGTAATTCCATAAACTTAGCATGAAGACTATGCTAATTGGATGTAATGAGTTCCCAATTTTTAAGGCTAGCCTGGACTAAGCCTCAAAGATAAGGATGGCATATTTAAGAATAAGAATATATCCCCCACAAACATACGCCATATACAATAAAACTCCAGTTGTATGCAGGATATAATTACAGACAAAACAGCTTCACTCATAGTTACATACTTATCAAGCCAGAGGAGAGGTAAAAAATCCCCCCCTCCCCCACTTTTCTTTTGAAGGAATCTTCAAAATGAAAGAGGGGAGCGCTCTGGAATCAGTAAAAGCGGTACCAAAAAACAATATAAATATTCGTTGAACAGGCACTCAGGTATTAATTATTATTAATAAATGGTGCTTAACGAAACTTCAGAAGCTAAGGCTATAGCGACGATCCCAGTAATTAAAATCACCCGCTATATAAGGTACACCGGAGTCGGCATACGCAAATAGGTTGAAAACCAGAGATATAATATATAACATATACATGTCAAATAGAACCACAATGAACGGTCTCTGGAAAGTAAACACACTTCCGAGGTAACCCACAGGCAACCCCATTCAGGCGTACAATAAATTCCAGTAACAACACTCCCTGACATGTACTATCCGACATCTATGACAGTATAAACATGTGAATATACAAGAGTGTAAACAAGGTGTATTCGATTGAGTACCAACATTAACAGAAACCTGGAAATGGAAGTAGGTATGATTAACAGGCTCGACACAGACCGCCCCCGAAATAATTAATAATTTCTAAGGTCCATAATATACAATAATGCGTCTGCCTAATAATTTATTATTATGTGTGTGAGCATTGAAATCCTGCATGTAATCATCTGAATATCAGTTAACTGGCTAGGCAGCCTCCGAGGTACCCAAAGATTAGCAATTTATTTATGATGAATTATGCACTCGTATATGACATATAGACGAACAACCACAGGAAACCAACCAACCAAAAAGTGGATGTGCCCATGAGGTCACCATAGAACATGACCCAGCTGCCAATTGAGAAGTCATGAAATGCATGTATGTATTTAAACTCATACGAGGCTAGCGGGAAGAAAACTACGTCTTGCCCGGTAATCGCCTCTTAACTCATTGGCGGTGGGGTGGGGGGGGGGGGGGAATCCAAGGTTTCTGTGACGACAGAGGTGCTACTAGTAGAATTCACACATAATCTACAGAATCAACTGAATTGGAGGATACGCATATTCTACCATTCATTCCCACAAGATCGGCAGAACGTCTACTGCATACGCTCAATGGTCTGGGCGTGGTGACACGAACAATGGTAACTGATTGTTCCGGTGCATCGCAAACAGATCTATCATGGGGCGATCCCTCTGGTAGCATATCTGCCCAAATACTCGCTTGTTGAGCATCCACTCCAATTGCAACAGGCAACCTTTCCGAGAGAGCGAGTCTGCTAGTACGTTCAGACGACCCAGTATATGATGGATAGAAAGATGAACATGATGATTCATGACGTACAGGAAAATCTTCTCCATTAGTTGGCATAACGGAAATGAATGGGTGCTGCCCTGGTTCTCGATTTACGCTACTACTGTCGAGTTGTCCGACCAAATTTGAACATGGACGTCCGTTATTATGAGAATCCAGTGTTGTAGCGCAAGCCATATTGACATCATCTCTTTGAAGTTTATGTGTTTCTCCTGGAACCAAGGGTCCCAAAGACCCTGACACTTCTAGACTGATGGACTTAGGGTCGCACCCCAACCCGTCGTACTCGCATCTGTCATAATCATGAAAGCCGGATCTGGCAGTTGCAGCGGAATGCCCTGAGTTAACCACTGATTATCTGCCCAAATCTGAACACTTGTTTTACTAGGTCTGTTAAAACAATAATGGTTCAAGCGAAAGTGTCTTCACACTCCAGTTCTGAGTAAAGAATATCTGGAGGAGATGTGCGCGCAGACAGCCCATCGGAATGAGATCCACAGCCGCTCCGCACAGCTCCAACAGTAGCATTAATTCCCTCACTATTAATGCGTCTGAGTGTAGACAAAAGCGAACATAACAACTAACTAATTTCACTCTGCGTAATGGCAGATGAACCAAATTGTTGTGAGTCTCAAAGCTCATTCCCAAGTGAGTAGACAACTTATATGGAGCTAGATCCGACTTTTTCTCGTTTACGATGAAACCAAGACATCGGAGTAATAGAAGCAGACTCTGAACATCGTTCTGAGGAATAATGCTGTTGCCGTATCCCTGTAGAAGGTCATCCAAGTAAGCCGACATTACCGCAGACGAATGAGCTCATAAGTTTGACATTACCAAGTTCGTTATTCGAGTGAATGCCCAGGGGGCCAGATTCAGACCAAAGCATATTGCTCTGAACTGATACACCTTCCCTTATACAGCGAACCGCAGGTACTTTTATAATGCCAGATGTACCAGGACATGAAAGTACGCATCCTTAGATCTATGCCTGCCGCATAGTCGATCACTCGAACGATCACTTTTACCGACCGAATGGTCTCCATAAATAAATGTTTGGAGCCATGATAAGCTTGTTATCCAGCTCAAGTCTATTACCGGTCGGAACGAGCCGTCTGGCTTCAGTACGAGGAACCGGTGACTGTAAAAATCTTGAGAATCTTGATTCTCGACGACCTGTATTGCTTCCTTTGATAAGAGAGCTTATACCTCCGGTAGGAGAAACTCTCTCATGCAAAAATGCAAAAATTTGATGGAAGATTTGTCCAACGCGGACAACTTGTTAGTGGGGTTTTTGCTCTGAATGATAGCCGTAAGCCGTCTCACACTACACTTCTCACCCATTGATCTTCCGTGATTATTATCCATTTTTTTGCGAAGCTTGATAACCTTCTGCCAACTGGCCAGCAATAGAGGTCTAAACCATCACCTATATGACCTGCGAGGCTTACGAGAGGAGGAACCACGTCCTCCCCGCGAAAAACCTTGTCTCATCGGCCAAGGGGCGTCTGACCTATAGTCCCGATCAGATCTACACCCCTTTCCCGAGTCGCTATACTGATGACCTCCAGAGTAATTATAAGAGGGCTTCTTGTACCCTTTTGACGATTTTGTCTGGAACGCCCTCCTTTACTCTTGTCTGCTGAAGTGGGTCATTGATACTCTGACGACTTCAAAAGCAGAGTACCAGACGCTTTCTTAGTAGCCCGTTTATAGACTAACGAAAGCTAATTGTCGAAAGTTAAAAAATTTATAGTAATTTCTATATTTTTTATACTTACCAATGACCCAGACATAGCTGGTGCTAACTCTTAAAATATAGGGCCAAACACAAATTTTGCCCCCCAATCCCCAAAATTTGCATCTGAAACCAAAGAAAACATGTCCTGAAAGGCCCTCCACACTTCGCCTCTACTGCGCATGCGCAGTGTCAAGGACGTTCCGAAATTGGCGCCATTAATCATTCTAAAAACCAGTGCCTGGTAAGCGCTATGTACTCAGCGGGGAGGCAAGAGTTCCCAACTCCTGGGAGGGCCATCCCCGTCTGGGTCATTGGTAAGTATAAAAAATATAGAAATTACTATAAATTTTTTAACATTTTTATACTGTACCAATGACCCAGACATAGCTGAATAGTAAAAAGGCTGGAGGGCCTAGGACATAGAGCAAGTTGGAATACGCTCAATTATATAAAATAGAGTCATCCCCTCTAGGGAAAAAGAAGTATTAGGCCTTACATGTATCTTTCTTATTTATGTTAAATTAGAAAGATACAACACCCTGCAAAATTGAGCATCATACATCCATGAACTCTATTAATATCTAGTATAATCCTTATACTAATAATTTTTAAAGTAAGCCAATAAATAAAGTAAGTCTAGAGAATAGAGACTCTTATACTCCTAAAAGTGTCTGAGGATTGCATAATCATGTCCGTTGACATATGCAATAATCAAAAGCTATACTTTAAAAACTAAGACTTGAATGAATTTTAAAAACCTAAACTTCTCACTAAACAACCATCCCAATAACAGCTCAGAATTACTAACTCCGGAGGAGGTATCCCCTTGTTTTCATAGTAAAACAGGTGACCCAAGGGAACACCCTCCCCCCCCCCCTTTTTCTTGCCCTGGGTCAAATAGCCCAGAGCGAAGAGGGCAGCCGAACGGAGACACTGCCGAAACAGACAGCCTACCTAGCTATAGTAGCAACTGTTAAGTGAATGACATTCTGAGCAGTAGATAATAGACCTAACAATAGAGGCCTCCAGAAATGGACTCGATATTTCTGAGATAAAAATTCATGAATGTGGATGGCTGAGCGCAATGAGCAGCCTTCAAAAATCTATAATAGCGACACTATTAATGTAAGCCCAAGATGTAGAAGAACTCTTACTTCATGAGCAGAAATCTAAAGCACAACTAAGTCAATGATATACCATAAGCAGTACCGATAGTTAATAGAATCCAATAACAATAGAATGGAGCGTAACGTCCTTCTACTAGGCATCAAAGACAGAAGAAGCTTACGCCCATAGTAATAAACAGATATCTGTTTATAAATACATAAACTCTACCCGGAAAGAGTAAAGGCCTATGCCCGTACGAAGACGGAAGGACCTTAATAACGATAGGTTCCGGATATTAGGAGCCTAACTCTTATGCAAAAATCCAACCTAAATAGTAACGGAATAGTGATTCCGAAACTACGAAAGTGAAAATCATCCATCGATAGTGCATGAAACTCACTGACTCTACAGTAAAAGAGAAACCAACAGAATTACTGTCTAAAAGGTCAGAATTTGAAAACTACTGTTTCCAGAGGCTCAAATGATTACTTAGCTAAATAAGAACCGAAGTTAAAATCCATATAGGAATTTAATCTAAAGATTCTAAGTCTATTTATCAAAAAGTTACTAACTGACTTAGATAAAGAGACATAAGACTCAATTGTAAACTATCGTAGAGTGCATAGGTATGAGGTAACATAAACCTATAACCTTAATAATAACAGGCTGCAGTAGATCTTGTGAAACAAGTATACTAAAAAATTGCAATGAGTAGTATGGAGGGATCAACAATATGAACATAATGATCCCTACACCAACGACGGAAGAGCCTCCACTTTAGCCGCATAGAATAGCGAAGAAGAGGATCTCCTATAGTAAGAAATCGCGTCCAAAGCTCGTCCAGTACAGTGCTTACAATGCAATACGGACCACACAACGGAATACATGAAGGTTGCGACCTTGCGGGTTGTGATAAAGATGACACGATTTACCCAGTGAAAAAAGATCCTCACATAGAGGAAGATTTCATGTTAAGACCCACAGTAGACAAGAGGGTAAATTACCCATGATCTCTGTGAAGATAGAGATGCTATCAACAGAAATGTATTGTGGTTGTTTATCTTAGCAATACCTGCTAAAACAACAGCGCCGGAGGATACGCGTATCCTATCATTCCATCCTATAGATCAATAGAGCGTTAACAACATTAGCTCAGAGATCTGGACAAGCCAACACATACGTCTGCAATTGATTAGCAAGCTGTGTCATAAATAAATCATCATTGGGCGCTCCCATAGATAGCAAATCTGATTGAATACTTGTTTGTTGAGAGTCCATTCTGACAGCAACAAGCGACCTGTAAGAGAACGGGAGTCCGGTAAAACAATCAGACGACCCGGAATATGACGGACCAAAACAGAACTTGGTGTACTATAACCAACAGACGGATTCTTTCCATTAAATTGAATAACGGAAACGAAAGAGTGCCTCCCTGGTTCCGGAGATACGCCACTACTGTCGAATTAAAGGACAGGATTTGGGCATGCGTTTCTGAATAATGTTCATGCAATGACATAAAGCAAGCCTAAAAAAACATTATTCCGCGGAAGAAAACTGGTTGCTAAGAGACTGCGGAACCCAAAGACCCTGGCACTTCGAATTCGTAGGGATCAGTATTATATCCCAATCTGTTTGACTGGCAACCGTCATAACAGCCACACTCGGGTCCGGCAACTGCGGTGGCACTCTCTGAGTCAACCACCGAATGTTTGCCCCAGTCTGAATCTCTTGTAACACTAGATAGACAAGAGAACGTGTAAATCGAGCAATTCATGGATTGCCGAAAAGTTGCCGTCAAAGAGAAGCTCCTCCGAGAACGAAGCGACTCTGAGAGAGTTCTTAACCTTACTATCCACGCGTGTGGATGTAGCTAGGGCTGCGTCACGTCTAACCAACTCCAATCAGCCACTGAAGGGCGGAGTTATACGTGAACAAAATACTGCCCTCAAAAGAAATTACATTGAGAATAATATCCCGTAAATCTTTTGTTGAAGACGTAATGATAATGCCTCAGTAAGGCGGATTACGTATGATAAAGCGTCTAAGCTAAGTCTACTATACATCATGTCGTTTCCAACATTGAAGTTGGAAAAGACATAAACGGCGAAAAAGAATATATCCAGTCTTTAACCACACCGTCTAGACGCATATGAACTCTCGGTATGCCCTGCTCTGCCAAAATAAACTATTCGTATAAATGATAAAATGGCAGAAATGAGCAATGCGGACAAGAAACTAAACTATCATGCTTGGAAGCAGGCTTGTATATATATATATATATAGCGTCGAAAAATAAAACACATGTTGTAATGACAATACTGGACTGCGTCGGTAAGTCAGGGACAATGTCCCTGAACCGATCAAAAAATCCGAGTCCAATGACGCTATAAGTCTCTTATCCAAGATCGCAGCAATGAAGTCCGAAATAACAATCACTGGAAGATAATGCCAGAAGATATGAAAGGCAGCTTCCGATACTACTAAAGGGAAAACTCGAAATCTTTCGAATCCCTTTCGCCATCCTGTCGGACCCTATAAAGCATTCGGTCGTCCGTACCTGATACAACCGCGGACCGCACCGACCCAGCGCCGTCGGATAATTCCTGATTCGACCGAGAAACTGTCAATTGCTGGGATGCTGCGAAACAACTGTGCTATCTCGGATAGCATGTCCGTCACTGAGGCCTGAGGAGAAGCGGTCTTACGATGCATTGCCGCTGGAAGCTCCGTGATCGTTACCCTGTGCATACTACCAATATGCGAGCGAACGGAGTGTATAGGCCTCGTGTCCCTTGGCTACCGGATGGCGCGACCTATTCGCCATGGAATCACTGAATGACGAAACTGATCAGATACTCGAGGTCACGTAGCCAATGTGCGGTCGTGTGCTCTGCTGTGAGGATGAGGAAGCATTAAGGACAGTCTCTCGGACTGTCAATATAACGGAGCGTCCCGACCGACGGACATATGCTCCGAATGTAAAATATCTGAACCACAACAAGTGGTCCCCTATGTTGTTGGACGAGAGAGGGACCTCTCTCGCTCACAGCCCGGACGGACCTGGACAAGCCAGGAACCGGACTAACAGGCTTCCTCCGATCTGTCCTCAAAATGCCGTCACTGGGTGAGTACTAAAGTAATTAAAGTGCTCGCATCACCCAAATCTCCTTCCTAGACCGCAACGGACGAACCCGGCAGCCGAACCATTCGATGAATGTACGCTACACCGGGTGAGCTAGCGAATGTCACTCCGTAGGCGATAGACATATTCCATGAGCACTTATTGCCGCTAGCTCTTCATTAACTATGACGACAGAGGCACACTTTGAAAGACATCTCCGTAACTTTGCGAACAAGAAACCAGAAATGCTTGGTTATAGCAAGCATAAAATAATAATATATATAGCGTCGTTCAATAATTCGAAAGTTTGTGTGACATTATTGGACTATGTCGGAACTGAGGGACGATGTCCCTGAACCGAACCAAAAATTTCTAAGTCCGCCGACGCTATCAGTTTCTTATCCGGCATCGCAGCATTCTGGTCCGACGAAAGAAGCTGTAGAAGACCAAGTCAGATGACATACACAACAGCATATGTTGTTCCGAAAGGGAAAGCTCGAAATCCTCCAAATCCCTTTCGGTATCCCGTCGGACCGGATGAAACTTTCGGACGTCCGTACCCGCTTCCGCGGAGCGTCCCAACCCAGCATCGTCGGATAAAAAATATGCGACAGATTCAGTTGATGCAGGGATGCTGCGATAAACTGTGCTATTTAGGAAAGCACGTCCGTTCCCGAGGCCTGTGCAGTAGCGGTCTTACGATGCATTGCCGCCGGAAGCTCCGTGTACGTTGACTCCCGCACACTTCCTATGCGAACGTCCGGAGTCTGCAGGCCTCGTGTCCCTGGCTACCGGATGGTGTGACCTGGTCGCCGAAGAATCCTTGATCGGCGAAGCTGGTAATATATCGGCGGCCACGCAGCCAAGGTGCGGTCGTGTGCGCTGACGAGAAGAGGAAGCCTTAGCAGTCTCCGCGGACTGCCTATACAACGGAGCGTCCCGAGCGACGGACGTATGCTCCGCTTGCGACACATTTTGTACCACAACATCTGGGGCCAGATGTTGTTGAACGAGAGAGGGGCCTCTCTCGCTTGCCGTCCGGATGGACCGGAACGGGCTATGAACCGGACTAAAAGGCTTCCTCCGTTCTCCCTCCGATCCGCCGTCACTGGGTGTGCATTAGGTTGATTTATAGTGCTCGCATCACCCCAAAATTCCTTCTAGACCGCAACGGACGAACCCGGCTGCCGAACCATTCGGTGAATGGACGCTACCCCGGACGAGCTAGCGGACGTCAAAGGCCGTCGAACCTACTAGGGTCCTCTTAGGCAATTGGCGTATTTACATGAGCACTTTTCCGCTAGGCCTTCATTAATTGTGACGACGGAGGCACACTGTTGGAAGACATCAAAGATACATCACCCTAATCTTGATCGTCTGAAATAGAAATTGATAAAGTAGAGTGACCCTGCGGGGAAAGGACCGGAGTGTCCAATTCCCCAATAACATACCGTGACATACGCTTCCCATATTGTCATCAAAATCATACGATACAGAACAGGAGTTAATGCGAGTACACTGACCACATATAGAATGATTATAAAGTCAGAGGAAGACTTCCTCTTAATACAATTGATCAATATCCTTTCAATGTGAAAAGAAAACAAGTCCTGGTACTCGCACTAACCCCTGGCAATCAAAATACATAATAATAATATGATCCATTAATATAGAAAAAATAATTTGAACAGCCCAAGTTTCTGAAAAGTAACGTTGAGCCCCAATGGATCCCAAGCCTAAGTGTGGACAAAAATTTTAAAAATATTTTAAACAATTTATTCAACACTTACGAACAATAATAATGTATCTAGTTATGATTAAAATAACATCAAGATAATATTTTCCAAAAATCCCCCCCTCACACAGAGGGCTGTTGTAAATGTAAACAATGAGTGTAAAAACACTAAAATAAGACTCCAGGCACCCAGGCCCGAAATCAGTAACCAAAAATACACTATCTGATGCAAAACAGAGACTTCCAGGGAAGAAACTGCAGAACATCAGATGGTAGATGCAGAACACAACGCCTAACCACCCGTAGGTGAAGACGTAAACATGGGGAAAAGAACAGAATTCATTCTGTTATTCAGCTAAAACTCCCAAGAAAATTTAGTAATAATAATTACAAAAACTATGCCAAAAGCATGGGAGAATAGCAAGGGGGGACTTAAAGGACAGGGAGAGAGGAAAACACTTAAAAAACAGTGTAACTAAATAATCAGAATGACAACAAAATGGCTGCTGCCTCGAAAATAGGTAACTTAACATAATTTCATTAAAAAATTTTAAGTTACAGCCCTGATAATATTCTGTCACACATTTTTTCCTCTCCTCCTTCTCTATCCTCCTTAGAATCACCATTTCACTAATATTTATGTGTCTGGCATCATTTAAACTGAGATTTACAAGCACAAAGATCAGTCAGATGTTAACTGATGAAGGGCCAAACTTAGAATGATTAATGGCGCCAATTTCGGAACGTCCTTGACACTGCGCATGTGCAGTAGAGGCGAAGTGTGGAGGGCCTTTCAGGACATGTTTTCTTTGGTTTTAGATGCAAATTTTGGGGATTGGGGGGCAAAATTTGTGTTTGGCCCTATATTTTAAGAGTTAGCACCAGCTATGTCTGAGTCATTGGTACAGTATAAAAATATCAAATGTCCAGAAACCGGAGTGACTCAGAGAGAGCTTTCCACCTTGTCATCTTATCAGTAATGACAACGCCAAGGGCAGCATCATGTCTGAATAACTCCAGATTAGCCACTGTTAGGGAGGAGTTATATGTGGTATACATAATTGCCCTGGAAAGAACTCTAAGAGAGGTACGAACATCCTCAAATTCCTTTCCCTTGAGACGTTGCACCATAGCTCTTGTAAGGTGATCTGCATAAGGCATAACGTCCAAATTCCCTCTATTTGAAGAAAATGCTGTCTCAATTGTGTCGGAGCAAATAGTGAATGATACAGGTAAGGATACCTCTAGATCCCCGGCCTGCTCATCCAAATGCAGAACTCTTTGAACATCTTCCTCGACCATTTTTAAATGAACGTGGTCTAAAAAACGGTATGTATACGGAAGATGAAGATAAGAAACTGCCTTCTTCCTCACACTCAAGAGGCGTCGTCTATATGGCTGAAGGCCTGCGACACCTGCATAAACTGAACCGGAAAAGAAAGGACTTCCTCCTTTGTCCGGATAAAGTCTGCGGCTAACGACCCCAGCGGTTTCTCTCTTGTCGTCGCAGCATTCTGATTCGGCGGAACAAAATCAGGGTAGTATTGATGGATGAAAGCCATCGCAATCATGTACTGTTCCAAAAGGGAAGGGTAATCCTCTTCCTTATCCCTTTCACCATCCGAGGGAATCAGTTGCGAATCTTGGTCCATTGCATCTGCGTGAACAGACGACTGGACTGACCCAGCACTGTCCGACAGCTCTGATTCTGAGTCTGAGGGAGGCTGCATCTGCACTTGCAGGGATGCTGTGATCAGCTGCGCAATCTGTGACAGCAAGTCCGTCATCGAGGCCTGAGGAGCAGCGATCTTCTGTTCCTTAGCCGCATACTGCTCCTAGGACGGTGTGTCGGAAACGGATCCTTTCTCCGAACGTCCCGATGATCAAGGCTTCGTCTCCCTAGCTGCCAGATGGTCCGACTTCACGGGCGAAGAGTGGTTCCTTCTTTGTGCAACAGGCTGGATATCCGAAACCGAGTAGCTAGGATGCGGTTGTGTGTGCTTAAATAACGTAGCGGAGTACGCCGTGGCTGAAGCCGACCCTGGCTGCATACTAGACGCAGCGTCCTGAGTGGCGGGCAGACATATGCTCCATCTCGTGCAAGTTTTCAACCAGAAAACTTCATTTCGGCCTTGTGAAACGTAGCGGAGGAAGCCTTGACTGAAGCCGACCCCAGTTGCAGATTAAACAGAGCATCCCAAGTGGAGGGCGTACATATGCTCCGGCTTGTGCAAGTTTCTCAAAACAACATCTGATCCCAGACGTCGCTAGATTAGAGAGGGGGGGGGGGGGTGGGCCTCTCCCGCTCACAGTCTATCAGACCTCGCTGAGTACAAGAACTTGCCGACTTCCTACCTATTTCCTCCCTATTTCCGTCGTAGCTGGGTGAGCTATTTATATTCTAGTGCTCGCTCTACCCAATCCACTTCTTAAGACTGCAACAGACTTACCCGGTGTCACTGCACCAACGGACGGAGTACCGCTTCACTGGTCGAGCTAGCTGCTTGCAAGAGATTAAAACCTTTAACAAAAGGCCCTAACTCTTGCAATAATGAGCACTGCAGCTAGCTCTATATGCTCCATGGAGCGCGAAGACGGTAGAACACTTGGATGGGTGTCAGAATATCATCACCATGTTCATGTTCCTGACAGAGTGAATTAAAACACGGTGAGAGGCTCTGATCCTCAGAACCTCACCACCAACAATGTACCGCGACACCCGACTCCAACATCAGTCATCCCAGTGCAACACAAGAATGACAAGAGTCTGCAGGAATATATCAACTAAAGTCGATATCAGTCCTCCAAACTCCACAACAATATATATATATAACAAAGATACATGAATAATAGCAATCATAATTAAATTCAAAATATTTTTTGTAAACAAAAAATTTGGACAAAAATGCCCAAGTTCCCAAAGGGAACATTAAGAGCCCAAGGGCATCCCGATAGAGCCTAAGTGTGGACAAAATCCTGCAGTATACTACAGTAATAGAATGTTAAAAAATTTATAGTAATTTATATATTTTTTATACTTACCAATGACCCAGACATAGCTGGTGCTAACTCTTGAAATTCTAGGGCCAAACACAAATTTTGCCCCCCCCAATCCCCAAAATTTGCATCTAAAACCAAAGGAAATCATGTCCTGAAGGTCCTCCATACTTTGCCCTCACTGCGCATGCGCAGTGTCAAGGACATCCCGAAATTGGCGCCAATTATCATTCTTAAAAGCAGTGCCTGGTCAGCGCTATGTACTCAGCGGGGAGGTATGAGTTCCCAACTCCTGGGAGGGCCATCCCCGTCTGGGTCATTGGTAAGTATAAAAAATATATAAATTACTATGAATTTTTTAACATTTTCATACTGTACCAATGACCCAGACATAGCTGAATAGTAAAAGGGCTGGAGGGCCTAGGACACAGAGGAAAATCCAATAAGCTCAACTATATAAATAGAGTCAACCCCTCGAGGAGAAAAGGAGTATTAGGCTTTACATGTATCTTTCTTATTTTATGATAAATTAGAAAGACACAACACCCTTCATAATTGAGCATAATAACATTCATGTTCTCTATTAACATCCAGTATAACCCCTTATACTAATTATTTTTAAAGTAAGCCAATAAATAAAGTTAGTCCAGAGAATTGAGACTCTTTATATTCTCTTAAAAGTGTCCGAGGATTGTATATTAACGCCCGTTTGACACAAGACATATACAAATGCTTCACACCGAGCTACACTTTAAAAATAAGACATGAATGAATTTTTAACATTAATATTACACTTTAAAACCATCCCGGTAACGACTCAGAATTACTGACTCCGGAGGAGGAATCCCCTTGCTTTTCACTATAAAGCAGGTGACCTAAGGGAACACCCTCCCCCCCTTCCCCTTGCCCTGGGTCAAATAACCCAGAGCGAAGAGGGCAGCAGGACGGAGTCACTGCCGGAACAGAAAGCCTGCATAACTATAGTTGCAACTGTTTAGTGGACGACATTCTGAGCAACAGATAACGGACCTAAACAATGCAGGTCTCCAGAAATGGACTCAATATTTCTGAGATGAAAATTTGTGAATGTGGATGGTTGAGACCAATATGCAGCCTTCATTAAATCTGTAATAGCAACACTATTTGCGTAAGCCCAAGATGTAGAAAGAGCTCTTACTTCATGAGCCGAAATCTTAAGCACAGACTGCTGAGATGAAGATAGATTATCATAAGCAGTACGGATAGTTAATTGAATCCATCTAGCAATAGAATGGACCGAAATGTCCTTTCTATTAGGCATCAGAGACAGAAAGAAGCATTTTCGTCCCTTTCTGATAAACTGAGATCTTTGTTTATAAATACGTAAGGCTCTAACAGGACAGAGCAAAGGCCTACACACGTCTGAAGACGGAAGTGCCTTAATAACAATAGGTTCCGGATATTTATTAAGAGCCTGATTCTTAGCTAAAAATCCAACATTAGTGGTAAAGGTAATAGTGTTCCAGACACTACGATAGTGAGAATCATCCACCGATAGTGCATGAAGCTCACTGACTCTTCTAGCAGAACAGAAAGCTAAGAGAAATGCTGTCTTATAAGACAAGAATTTGAAATCTATTGTCCCAAGAGGCTCAAATGGCTTTTCTTTCAGTTTAAGAAGAACCCAAGCTAAATTCCCTTTAGGAATTAATCTAACCCTTAATAGTAACAGGCTGCAGTTTGATCTCGTCAAACAAGTATACTAGAAAGTTTGCAATGTCTGGTATGGAGGGATCAAAAATATCAACAGAATGATCCCTACACCAACGACGAAAGACCTTCCACTTAGCCGCATAGTTTAGCGAAGAGGAGGTCCTCCTACAGTTAGAAATCGCGTCCACTGCTCATCCTGTGAAATGCTTGCCGTGCAAGAAGGACCACACAACGGAGATACGTGAAGGTTGAGACCTTGCGGGTTGTGATGAAGTTGACGCGATTTCCCCTACGAAAGAAGATCCTCTCGTGGAGGAAGTTTTCGCGGTAAGTCCCACAGCAGACACCTGAGTAGATTTATCCACGGTCTCTGTGGAGACAGAGATGCTACCAACAGAATTTTGTATTGAGATAGTTTTATCTTTAGCAATATTTGCTGAATTAACGGCGCTGGAGGATACGCATATCCTATCATTCCGTCCCACGAGATCGATAGAGCGTCTACTGCATATGCTCGGGGATCCGGACATGGTGACACATACGTCTGCAACTGATTGTTGAGATGTGTCGCAAATAAGTCTATCATTGGCCGTTCCCATTGGTAGCAAATCTGATTGAATACCTGTTTGTTGAGAGTCCATTCTGACGGCAACAAGCGACCCTTCTGTGAAAGGGAGTCTGCTAAAACATTCAGACGACCCGGAATATGACGGACCGAAAGTAGAACTTTGTGTTCTAGAACAAACAGAAGGATTCATTCCATTAAATTGAATAACGGAACGGAATGAGTGCCTCCCTGGTTCCGGAGATACGCCACTACTGTCGTAATGTCGGACAGAATTTGGACATGTGCTTTCTGAATAATGTTCATCCAATGACGTAATGCAAGCCAAATTGACATCATTTCCTTGATGTTTATGTGCTTGCTTAGAAATTGCGAATCCCAAAGACCCTGGCACTTTGAATCCGTTGGGATCAATGTTGCACCGCAACCTGTTTGACTGGCATCCGTCATAATCGTAAAACCCGGATCCGGCAACTGCAGTGGAACTCCCTGAGTCAACCACTGAATGTTTGCCCAAGTCTGAATCTCTTGTTTCACTTGATTTGACAAGAGAACATCTATATCGAGCGAATGAATCTTTACACTCCAATTCTGAGTCAAGAAAATTTGGAGAGGACGAGTGCGCAACCGCCCCATCGGAATGAGATCCGCAGCGGCTCCGCACAGACCTATCAGTCTCATGAACTCCCTCGCTGTGACTTTGTCTGAGTGAAGACAATAGTGAGCGTAACAACTGATTAACTTCGCTCTGGTTAACGTCAGACGATCGAGGTTGTTGTGCATCTCGAAGCTCATTCCCAGATGAGTGAATGACTTGGACGGCACCAGATCCGACTTCTCGTTTATAATAAAACCGAGACGTCGGAGTAATAGAAGCAGATTCTGCACATCGTTCTGAAGCGTTAACTCGTTGGCGTACCTCTGAAGAATGTCGTCCAGGTAGGCCGACGTTACCGCAGACGAATGAGCTCGGAAATGTATCATTACCGAGTTCATTATTCGAGTGAAAGCCCAGGGTGCTAGGTTCAATCTGAAGCACATCGCCCGGAATTGATATACAACTCCTAGGACTGCGAAGCGTAGATACTTTCTGAATGTCGGATGTATCATGACGTGAAAGTACGCATCTTTGAGATCTATGCTTGTAGCATAGTCGTTCACCCGAATACTCGCTCTGACCGATCGAATCGTCTCCATATAGAACTTCGGAGCGACGATCAGCTTGTTTATCCAGCTCAGATCTATGACTGGACAGAACGAGCCGTCTGGTTTCGGAACCAGAAACAGATGGCTGTAGAAACCCGGTGATTCCTGGTCTTCTACGACCTCTACCGTGTTCTTCACCAGAAGAGACTGTACTTGCGATAAAAGAGCATCTCTTTTCTGCGGATTTGACAGAAGCTGAGTCCATTTTGGACTTCGAGTTAATGGAGGCTTTCGTTTGAAGGATATTCTTAGTCCTTCCGAAATTACCCCTCAGACCCAGGGGTCGTCCGTAATCGACGCCCACTCGTCTGTAAAACTCGATAACCTTCCGCCCACCGGAACACGATAGAGGTTCAAACCATCACCTCCTGGACCTGCGAGGCCTGCGGAAGGAGAAACTACGTCCTCCAAGACCCGCACCTCGTCCCGTCGACCTTGGGACGTCAGACCGGTTGTCTCGGCCCGAATAACGTCCCGTACGTGAGTCGCTGCCTTGACGGTCTCTAGAATAAGACCTAGAGGACGAATAAAAACCTCTATAGGAACTTCTCTTGGGCGTACTTGTCCCAGAAGTGCCTGTCTTACTCTTATCTGCTGTATCCGACTTTTTGGAAGCGGATTTAAAAAGGAGAGAATCCGAAGCTTTCTTAGTTATCTTATCATAGATTGCTGAAAGCTTGCCGTCGAAGAGAAGCTCTCCGGAGATCGAAGCGACTCTGAGAGAGTTCTTCACCTTACTATCCACACGCGTGGATGTAGCTAGGGCTGCGTCACGTCTAACCAACTCCAGGTTTGCCACTGAAAGGGCGGAGTTATACGTGGAATAAGCTACTGCCCTTGAAAGAAGTCTTAATTAGGATTGTATATCCTGGAATTCTTTCCCTTGAAGACGCAATGATAGCGCCTTAGTAAGGTGGTCTGCGTATGATAAAGCGCCTAAGCTTGCTCTGTTAGACGTTATTGCCGTTTCCAACGTCGCGGTTGAAATAGACATAGACGACGGTAACGACAATTCCAAGTCTTCCGCCTCGTCGTCTAGACGCAGAGGAACTCTCGGTATGGCCTGTCCTGCCATTTTGAATTTATTCCTTGAATTGATGAAAGGCAGATTGAGAGCATTAGCAGACAAGAAACCAGCTTTGCCTGTTTTGGAAGCAAGCTTAAAGATAGCGTCGTTCAATAATTCGAATGTTCTTGTGACATTACTGGACTGTGTTGGAAACTCAGGGACGATGTCTCTGAACCGCTCAAAGAATTCTGTGTCCAATGACGCTATCAGTCTCTTATCCGGCATCGCAGCCGTCTGGCTCGACGGAACAACTTGTGGCAGGTAATGCCGGATGAAATCTACGGCAGCTTTATGTTGTTCCGAAAGGGATAGCTCCAAATCCTCGGTATCCCTTTCGCCATCCTGTCAGACCTCATGATGTTCTCGGCGGAGCGTACCGACCCAGCATCGTCGGATAATTCTTGATCCGACGTAGGTTCCGTCGTTTGATGGGATGCTGTGATAATTTGTGCTATTTGGGATAGCACGTCCGTCACTGAGGCCTGTGGAGTAGCGGTCTTATGCTGCTTAGCCGCTGGAAGCTCCGTGTAAACTGACTCCTGCATATTTCTCTTATGCGAACGTCCGGAGTCTACAGGCCTCTTATCCCTGGCTACCGGATGGTGTGACCTGGAATCCGTGATTGGCAAAGCTGGCTGGATATCCTCGGTCACGTAGCCAAAGTGCGGTCGTGTGCGCTGCTGAGAGGATGAGGAAGCCTTTTGGACAGTCTCTCCGGACTGTCTATATAACAGAGTGTCCCGAGCGGCGGACGTATGCTCCAAATGCGACACATTTTGTACCACAACATCTGGTCCCAGATGTTGTTGTACGAGAGAGGGGCCTCTCTCGCTCGCAGCCCGGATGGACCTGGACGAGCTAGGAACCGGACTACTAGGCTTCCTCCATTCTCTCCTCTCATCCGCCGTCACTGGGTGTGCACCTTGAATATTTATAGTGCTCGCATCACCCAAATCTCCTTCCTGGACCACAACGGACGAACCCGGCTGCCAAACCATTCGATGAATGGACGCTACACCAGGCGAGCTAGCGGACGTCAACGCTGTCGATCCTACTAGGGACCTCTTAGGCAATTGGCGTATCTCCATGAGCACTTTTGCCGCTAGCTCTTCATTTAATTGTGACGACGGAGGCACACTATTGGAAGACAACACAGAAACATCACCCTGTTCTAGTTCCTCTGAAATAGAGATTGATAAACTAGAGTGACCCTGCGGAGAAAGGACCGGCATGGCTCTTTCCCCGCTAACAACATACCGTGACACACGTTTCCAATGTTTGTCATCCCAATATTCACATACTGAACAGGAGTTAGTGTGAGTACACTGACTACAATTAATACAATGATCATGAAAGTCAGAGGAAGATTTCCTCTTATTACAATTTGAACAATATCCTTTCATAGTGAAAAGAATACAAAATGTCCTAGTACTCGCACGAACCCCTGAAAGAAAAAAAATTGATAGTAATTTATATATTTTTTATACTTACCAATGACCCAGACTTAGCTGGTGCTAACTCTGAAAAATCCAGGGCCAAACACAAATTTTGCCCCCCAATCCCCAAAATTTGCATCTAAAACCAAAAGAAATCATGTCCTATAGGACCTCCATACTTTGCCCTTACTGCGCATGCGCAGTGTCAAGGACGTTCCGAAATTGGCGCCAATTATCATTCTTACTGGCAGTTCTTGGTCAGCGCTATGTACTCAGCGGGGAGGTAAGAGTTCCCAACTCCTGAGAGGGCCATCCCCGTCTGGGTCATTGGTAAGTATAAAAAATATATAAATTACTATAAATTTTTTAACATTTTTATACTGTACCAATGACCCAGACTTAGCTGAATAGTAAAAAGGCTGGAGGGCCTAGGACATAGAGAAAAATCCAATAAGCTCAACTATATAATATAGAGGCAACCCCTCAAGGAGAAAAGGAGTATTAGGCTTTACATGTATCTTTCTTATTTTATGTTAAATTAGAAAGATACAATACCCTTCATAATTGAGCATAATAACATTCATGTTCTCTATTAACATCCAGTATAACCCTTTATACTAATTATTTTTAAAGTAAGCCAATAAATAAAGTTAGTCCAGAGAATTGAGACTCTTTATATTCTTTTAAAAGTGTCCGAGGATTGTATATTAACGCCCGTTTGACACTTGACATATACAAATGCTTCACACCGAGCTACACTTTAAAAATATGACATGAATGAATTTTTAACATTAATATTACACTTTAAAACCATCCTGGAAACGACTCAGAAATACTGACTTCGGAGGAGGAATTCCCTTGCTTTTCACTATAAAGCAGGTGACCTAAGGGAACACCCTCCCCCCCCCCCCCCCTTCCCCTTGCCCTGGGTCAAATAGCCCAGAGCGAAGAGGGCAGCCGGACGGAGTCACTGCCGGAACAGAAAGCCTGCATAACTATAGTTGCAACTGTTTAGTGGACAACATTCTGAGCAACAGATAACGGACCTAAACAATGCAGGTCTCCAGAAATGGACTCAATATTTCTGAGATAAAAATTCGTGAATGTGGATGGCTGAGACCAATAAGCAGCCTTCATTAAATCTGTAATAGCAATACTATTAGCGTAAGCCCAAGAAGTAGCAAGAGCTCTTACTTCATGAGCCGAAATCTTAAGCACAGACTGCTGAGAAGAAGATAAACTCTCATAAGCAGTACGGATAGTTAATTGAATCCATCTAGCAATAGAATGGACCGAAATGTCCCTTCTATTAGGCATCAGAGACAGAAAGAAACGTTTTCGTCCCTTTCTGATAAACTGAGATATCTGTTTATAGATGCGTAATGCTCTAACAGGACAGAGTAAAGGCCTACGCCCGTCTGAAGACGGAAGAGCCTTAATAACAATAGGTTCCGGATATTTATTAGGAGCCGGATTCTTAGCTAAAAAAAACCACATTAATAGTGAAGGTGATAGTGTTCCCGACACTACGATAGTGAGAATCATCCACCGACAGTGCATGAAGCTCACTGACTCTTCTAGCAGAAGAGAAAGCTAAGAGAAAAGCTGTCTTATAAGATAAGAATTTGAAATCTACTGTCCCAACAGGTTTCAAATGGCTTTTCCTTCAGTTTAAGAAGAACCCAAGCTAAATTCCATTTAGGAATTAACCTAAGAGTTCTGGGTCTATTTATCGAGAAGTTTCTAACCAACTTAGATAAAGAGACATTAGATCCAATTTGTAAACTATCATGATGTGCATAGGTATCAGATAACATAGATCTATAACCCTTTATAGTAACAGGCTGCAGTTTGATTTCGTCAAACAAGTATACTAGAAAGTTTGCAATGTCTGGTATAGAGGGATCAAAAATATCCACAGAATGATCCCTACACCAACGACGAAAAACCTTCCACTTAGCCGCATAGTTTAGCGAAGAGGAGGTCCTCCTACAGTTAGAAATCGCGTCCACTGCTCGTCCTGTAAAGTGCTTGCCATGCAAGAAGGACCGCACAACGGAAAAACGTGAAGGTTGAGACCTTGCGGGTTGTGATGGAGTTGATGCGATTTCCCCTGCGAAAGAAGATCCTCCCGTGGAGGAAGCTTTCGCGGTAGGTCCCACAACAGACACCTGAGTAGATTTATCCACGGTCTCTGTAGAGACAGAGATGCTACCAACACAATCTTGCATTGAGATTGTTTTATCTTTAGCAATACTTGCTGAATTAACGGCGCTGGAGGATACACATATCTTATCATTCCGTCCCAAGGGATCGACAGAGCGTCTACTGCAAATGCTCTTGGATCCAGACACGGAGACACATACGTCTGCAACTGATTGTTGAGATGTGTCGCAAATAAGTCTATCATTGGCCGTTCCCATTGGTAGCAAATCTGATTTAATACTTGTTTGTTGAGAGTCCACTCCGACGGCAACAAGCGACCCTTTCGTGAAAGGGAATCGGCTAGTACATTCAGACGACCCGGTATATGACGGACCGAAAGAAGAACCTGATGTTCTAGAGCAAACAGAAGGATTCTTTCCATTAGATTGAACAACGGAACTGAATGAGTGCCTCCCTGATTCCGTATATACGCCACTACTGTCGTATTGTCGGACAGAATTTGGACATGAGCATTGTGAATAATGTCCATCCAATGACGTAACGCAAGCCAAATTGACATCATTTCCTTGATGTTTATGTGCTTGCCCAGGAATTGCGGATCCCAAAGACCCTGGCATATCGAATCCGTTGGGATCAATGATGCACCCCAACCTGTTTGACTGGCATCCGTCATAATGGTAAAACTCAGATCCGGCAACTGCAGCGGAACTCCTGAGTTAACCACTGAATGTTTGCCCAAGTCTGAATCTCTCGTTTCACTTGATCTGACAAGAGAACGTCTATGTCGAGCGAATGAATTTTCACACTCCAATTCTGAGTCAAGAAAATTTGGAGAGGACGCGTGCGTAACCGCCCCATCGGAATGAGATCCGCAGCAGCTCCGCACAGACCTATCAGTCTCATAAATTCTCTTGCTGTGACTTTGTCTGTGTGCAGACAATAGCGAGCGTAACAACTGACTAATTTCGCTCTGGTTAACGGCAGACGAACGAGATTGTTGTGCGTCTCGAAGCTCATTCCCAGATGTGTGAATGACTTGGACGGCACCAGATCCGACTTCTCCTCGTTTACTATAAAACCGAGACGTCGGAGCAATAGAAGTAGATTCTGCACATCGTTCTGAAGCGTTAACTCGTTGCCGTACCTCTGAAGAATGTCGTCCAGGTAGGCCGACGTTACCGCAGACGAATGAGCTCGGAAATACATCATTACCGAGTTCATTACCCGAGTGAAAGCCCAGGGTGCTAGATTCAATCCGAAGCAAATCGCCCGGAATTGATACACCACTCCTAGGACTGCGAAGCGTAGATACTTTCTGAATGTCGGATGTACCATGACGTGAAAGTACGCATCTTTGAGATCTATGCTCGTTGCATAATCGTTCACCCGAATACTCGCTCTGACCGACCGAATCGTCTCCATATAAAACTTCGGAGCGACGATCAGCTTGTTTATCCAGCTCAAATCTATGACTGGACGGAACGAGCCGTCTGGTTTCGGAACCAGAAACAGATGGCTGTAGAATCCCGGAGTCTCCTGGTTTTCTATGACCTCTACCGCGTTCTTCATTAAAAGAGACTGCACCTCTGATAATAGAGCGTCTCTTTTCTGCGGATTTGACGGAAGTTGAGTCCATTTTGGACTTCGAGTTAATGGAGGCTTTCGTTTGAAGGATATCTTTAGACCTTCCGAAGTCACCCCTCTCACCCAAGGGTTGTCCGTAATCGACGCCCACTCTTGTGAAAAACTCAACAACCTTCCGCCAACCGGTACGCGATAGAGGTTGAAGCCATCACCTCCTGGACCTGCAAGGCCTGCGGTAGGAGAAACCACGTCCTCCACGACCCACACCTCGTCCCGTCGACCTCGGGGCGTCCGACCGGTTGGCCCGGCCCGAAGGACGTCCCGAACGTGAGTCGCTACCTTGACGGTCTCTTGAATAAGACCAAGAGGATGCACCGGAACCTCTATAGGAACCTCTCTTGGGCGCATTAGACCCAGAAGTGCCTGTCTTACTCTTATCTGCCGTGTCCGACTTCTTAGAAGCAGATTTGAACAGCAGAGAATCCGAAGCTTTCTTTGTAATTTTATCGTAAATTGCAGAAAGCTTGCCGTCAAAGAGAAGTTCTCCGGAGACCGAAGAGACTCTGAGAGAGTTCTTCACCTTAGTATCCACGAGTGTGGATGTAGCTAGGGCTGCGTCACGTCTAACCAACTCCAGGTTTGCCACTGAAAGGGCGGAGTTACACGTGGAATAAGCTACTGCCCTTGAAAGAAGTCTTAAAGAGGATTGTATATCCTGAAATTCTTTCCCTTGAAGGCGCAGTGATAACGCCTTAGTAAGGTGATCTGCGTAAGATAAGGCATCTAAACTGGCTCTGTTAGACGAAATAGTTGTTTCCAACACCGCGGTTGGAATAGACGCCGACGACGGTAATGATAACTCTAAGTCTTCCGCCTCGTCGTCCATACGCAGAGGAACTCTCGGGATACCCTGTCCTGCCGTGTCGAATTTATTCCTTGCATTAATGAAAGGCAGGTTGAGAGTATTGGCGGACAAGAAACCTGCTTTTCCCGTTTTGGAAGCAAGTTTGAATATAGCGTTGTTCAATAATTCAAATGTTCTTGCAACATTATTGGACTGAGACGGAAACTCGGGAGCGATGTCCCTGAACCGCTCAAAGAAATCAGAGTCCAATGACGCTATAATTCTCTTGTCCGGAACCGCAGCAGTCTGGCCCGACGGAACAACTTGAGGGAGAAAGTGCCGGATGAAGTCCACGGCAGCTTTATGTTGTTCCGAAAGGGATAGCTCCAAGTCATCCGTATCTCTTTCACCATCCGGTCGGACCTCATGATGCTCCCGGTCGTCCGCCCCCGATGCTTCGGCGGAGCGTACCGACCCAGCGCCATCGGATAATTCCTGATCCGACACCGTTTCTGTCGGTTGCTGGGATGCTGCGATAAGTTGTGCTATCTGCACAAGTACGTCCGACATCGAGGCCTGCGGAGGCGCAGTCTTTCGCTGCTTCGCCGAGGGCAGCTCCGCATCTGATGACTCCTGCATGCTCTTCCTATGCGAACGTCCGGAGTCCATCGGCCTCGTGTCCCTGGCTACCGGATGGTGTGACCTGGTCGCCGAAGAATCCCTGATCGGCGAAGCTGGTAAAATATCGGTCACGTAGCCAAGGTGCGGTCGTGTGCGCTGACGAGGAAGAAGCCTGAGCAGTCTCCGTGGACTGCCTATACAACGGAGTGTCCCGAGCGACGGACGTGTGCTCCGCTTGCGACACATTTTGTACCACAACATCTGGTCCCAGATGTTGTTGTACGAGAGAGGAGTCTCTCTCGCTCGCGGCCCGGCTGGACCTGGACGAGCTAGGAACCGGACTCAAAGGCTTCCTCCGATCTCACCTACTATCCGCCGTCACTGGGTGTGCACGTTGAATGTTTATAGTGCTCGCATCACCCAACATTTCCTCCTGGACCGCATCGGACGAACCCGGCTGCCGAACCATTCGGTGAATGGACGCTACACCGGGCGAGCTAGCGGACGACATTTGTTTAATCTCCATGAGCACTTTTGCCGCTAGCTCTGTATTCATTTGTGACGACGGAAGCGCACTTGAGGAAGATAACATGGAAACACCACCCTGTTCTTGTTCCTCTGAAATAGAAACTGAGAGAGTAGAGTGACCTTGCGGAGAAAGAGCCGGCACAGCCCTTTCTCCACTAACAACATATCGTGACACACGTTTCCAATGTTTGTCATCCCAATATTGACATATAGAACAGGGATTAGTGCGAGAACACTGACTACAATTAATGCAATGATCATGAAAGTCAGAGGAAGATTTCTTCCTATTACAATTTGAACAATATCTCTTCATTGTGAAAAGTCAACAACAAGTCCTAGTTACTCGCACAAACCCCTGACACAAAGATACATAATAACATGATCCATTAATAATGAAAAAACAATTGCAAAACAAAATAATTTTTGAAAAATATTTTTTCAGCGAAGCCCAAGTTTCTGAAAAGTAACGTTGAGCCCCAATGGATCCGATGGCTAAGTGTGGTCAAAAATTTTAAATTTATATTAAATAATTAATGCAACACTTACGGATAATAAAAATGTATCTTATAGTGAGATAAACTACACCAAAGGCAAACAGCCCCCCTCAAAAGAGACTGTTGCCAATGTAAACAAACAGTGTAAAAACACCAGAAAACATGACTCCAGGCACTGACAAAACTGGCCCGAAATCAGTCATCAAAATTACACTCTATCTAATGCAAGACAGAGACTCCCAGGGGAGAATCTGCAGAACATCAGATGGAAGATGCAGAACACAACGTTTATACACCCATGGGTGAAAACGTAACTATGGGGAAAATAACAGAAAACATTCTGTAACCAAGCAACTCTCCCAAGAGAATTTAGAAATGATCTTTCTCAAAAATATGCCAAAAGCATGGGAGAATTGCAAGGGGGGACTTAGAAGACCAGGGGAGAGGAAACACTGAATAAGCAGTGCAACTTTTTAGCAAGAATGACAACAAGAGGCCCATGCCTCGAAAATAGACAACTTAACATAATTTCATAAAAGATTTTAAGTACAGCCCTGATTATTTTTTGTCACTCCTTTTTCCTCTCCTCCTTCTATATCCTCCTTAGAATCACCATTTCTCCAATAATTACGTGTCTGGCATCCTTTAAACTGAGATTTACAAGCACAAAGATCAGTGAGATGTTAACTGATGAAGGGCCAAACAGAGAATGATAATTGGCGCCAATTTCGGAACGTCCTTGACACTGCGCATGCACAGTAAGGGCAAAGTATGGAGGTCCTATAGGACATGATTTCTTTTGGTTTTAGATGCAAATTTTGGGGATTGGGGGGCAAAATTTGTGTTTGGCCCTGGATTTTTTAGAGTTAGCACCAGCTAAGTCTGGGTCATTGGTACAGTATAAAAATACAAAGATACATAATAACATGATCCATTAACATAGAAAAAATAATTGAAATCAAAAAGAAATTTTGAAAAAATATTTTTTCAGCAAAGCCCAAGTTTCTGAAAAGTAACGTTGAGCCCCAATGGATCCCAAGCCTAAGTGTGGACAAAAATTTCAAACATTTTTTAAAAAATTAATGCAACACTTACGAATAATAATAATGTATCTTGTAATGAATTAAACTAGTACAAAGACAAAAAAATCCCCTTCACACAGAGACTGTTGCCAACGTAAACAAGAAGTGTATAAACACCAGAAACATGACTCCAGGCACTGATAACCCTGGCCCGAAATCAGTTACCAATAATACACTATATGATGCAAAACAGAGACTTCCAGGGAAGAAACTGCAGAACATCAGATGGTAGATGCAGAACACTACGCCTAAACACCCATGGGTGAGAACGTAAACATGGGGAAAAGAACAGAATTCATTCTGTTACCTAGCTAAATCTCCCAAGAAATTTTAGTAATAATATTACTCAAAAATATGCCAAAGCATGGGAGAATAGCAAGGGGGACTTAAAGGAAAAGGAGAGAGGAAACACTGAACAAGCAGTGAAACTTAATAGCAAGAATGACAACAACAGGCCCATGCCTCGAACATAGGCAACTTAACATAATTTCATTAAAAAATTTTAGGTTACAGCCCTGAATATTTTCTGTTACTCATTTTTCCTCTCCTCCTTCTATATCCACTTTAGATCCACCATTCTCTAATATTTATGTGTCTGGCATCATTTAAACTGAGATTTACAAGCACAAATATCAGTCAGATGTGAACTGATGAAGGGCCAAACAAAGAATGATAATTGGCGCCAATTTTGGGACGTCCTTGACACTGCGCATGCACAGTGAGGGCAAAGTATGGAGGACCTTCAGGACATGATTTCTTTTGGTTTTAGATGCAAATTTTGGGGATTGGGGGGGCAAAATTTGTGTTTGGCCCTAGAATTTTAAGAGTTAGCACCAGCTATGTCTGGGTCATTGGTACAGTATAAAAATATAAAAAACTACCTATATATGAGGATGCTGAAAATGTAAACAACGTCAATGTAAACAAGACATCAGGCACACAAAAAGGCCCAAAGTCAGAACCAATTGAAATGCTATCAGATGCAAAGCTAGATCTTCATTCGAAGAAAAAACGATAAATCGGATAGAAGATGCAAGACTAAACAGCCTAACACCCGTAGGGTGAGGACGTAAACCTAGGAAAGCAACAGAATAATATTCTGTAATAAATGTTAGACACCCAAGAAATTTAATAAAAAATTTTAATAAAAATTAGCCAAAAAGCTTAAGAGTTTAACAGGAAGGGTTCATGGAAGGATAGGGAAGGAATACTTAACAAACAGTGGAATAATCATTTTCAAAAATGATGACATCAGGCATACGACCCGAAATTGGGAAACATAAAATAATTTTATAAATATTATAAAGTTACAGCCCTGAACGTCCATAACCACCGTTGAACACTTCCTTCATCCAATAACAGCCTTGTATCCACCAATTCTTGAATTGATTTGTGTCTGGCATCCTCAAAAAAGGAGATTTTAAAGCACAGATGTCATTTCATTGTTGATGACTTTAAGGCCAAACAAAGAATGATGTTGGCGCCAATTCTGGTCACTTCCTGATGTCTGCGCATGCGTGGAGAGTAAAATGTATGGATGGCCAGATAGGACTTTTAATTTTGGGTTTTGCAAGCAAATTTGGGGGATTGGGGGGTTCAAAATTTGTGTTTGGCCCTTATTAACTTTGAGTTAAGCACCAGCTAGTCTGGGCCATTGGTTTACAGTGTAAAAGTATGGCAAAGTTTAAAGATCATTGCTAACAGCAATGTTTCTCGATGGAAATGAAAGAAACTCAATAGCTCGCATCTAAAGGTTGCACACAAATCAGCACACCAAGTTTCAATGCAATCGGCTCATAAATGTGACCCGTGAAGTGTGCCAAAGGAAAATGTAGACGTCTGCACACAAAAGGGCAAAGTTGAAGGTCAATGCATTTTTTTACGGGAATGAAAGAAGCTCCCATCTGGAGGTCAAACCACAAAAACATACCGAGTTTCAAAGCAATTCATTCATGAATGTACCTTGTAGAGCAGACCAAAAGAAAATGCTGATGCACAAAAGCAATAAGTCTGAAGGTCGTTGCCAACGGCAACTTTTGTGATGAAAGTTAAAAAATTTATAGTAATTTATATATTTTTTATACTTACCAATGACCCAGACTTAGCTGGTGCTAACTCTAACAAAACCAGGGCCAAACACAAATTTTGCCCCCCAATCCCCAAAATTTGCATCCAAAACAAAAAGAAATCATGTCCTAAAGGACCTCCATACTACGCCTCTACTGCGCATGCGCAGTGACGCAGTCGTCCCGAAATTGGCGCCAATTATCATTCTTACTGGCAGTGCCTGGTCAGCGCTATGTACTCAGCGGGGAGGCAAGAGTTCCCAACTCCAGGGAGGGCCATCCCCGTCTGGGTCATTGGTAAGTATAAAAAATATATAAATTACTATAAATTTTTTAACATTTTTATACTGTACCAATGACCCAGACTTAGCTGAATAGTAAACAGGCTGGACGGCCTAGGACATAGAGGAAAATCCAATAAGCTCAACTATATAGTAAAGAGGTAACCCCTTAAGGAGAAAAGGAGTATTAGGCTTTACATGTATCTTTCTTATTTAATATTAAATTAGAAAGATACACTACCCTTAATAATTGAGCACAATAACATTCATGTTCTCTATTAACATCCAGTATAACCCTTATACTAATTATTTTTAAAGCAAGCCAATAAATAAAGTAGTCCAGAGAATTGAGACTCTTTATAGTCATTTAAAAGTGTCCGAGGATTGTATATTAAAGCCCGTTTGACACTTGACATATACAAATGCTTCACACCGAGCTACACTTTAAAAATAAGACATGAATGAATTTAAACATTAATATTACACTTTAAAACCATCCCTGAAGCGACTCAGAAATACTGACTTGGAGGAGGCATTCCCTTGCTTTTCACTATAAAGCAGGTGACCTAAGGGAACACCCCACCCCCCCCCCCCCCATCCCCTTGCCCTGGGTCAAATAGCCCAGAGCGAAGAGGGCAGCCGGACGGAGTCACTGCCGGAACAGAAAGCCTGCATAACTATAGTTGCAACTGTTTAGTGGACGACATTCTGAGCAACAGATAACGGACCTAAACAATGCAGGTCTCCAGAAATGGACTCAATATTTCTGAGATAAAAATTCGTAAATGTGGATGGCTGAGACCAATAAGCAGCCTTCATTAAATCTGTAATAGCAGCACTATTAGCATAAGCCCAAAATGTAGAAAGAGCTCTTACTTCATGAGCAGAAATCTTAAGCACAGACTGCTGAGAAGAAGATAAATCTTCATAAGCAGTACGGATAGTTAACTGAATCCATCTAGCAATAGAATGGACTGAAATGTCCTTTCTATTAGGCATCAAAGACAGAAAGAAACGTTTCCGTCCCTTTCTGATAAACTGAGATCTCTGTTTATAGATACATAGTGCTCTAACAGGACAGAGTAAAGGCCTACGCCCGTCTGAAGACGGAAGAGCCTTAATAACAATAGGTTCCGGATATTTATTAGGAGCCTGATTCTTAGCTAAAAAACCCACATTAGTAGTGAAGGTGATAGTGTTCCCAACACTACGATAATGAGAATCATCCACCGATAGTGCATGAAGCTCACTGACTCTTCTGGCAGAAGAGAAAGCTAAGAGAAAAGCTGTCTTATAAGATAAGAATTTGAAATCTACTGTCCCAAGAGGTTCAAATGGCTTTTCCTTCAATTTAAGGAGAACCCAAGCTAAATTCCACTTAGGAATTAATCTAAGAGTTCTGGGACTATTTATCGAAAAGTTTCTAACCAACTTCGATAAAGAGACATTAGATCCAATTTGTAAACTATCATGATGTGCATAGGTATCAGATAACATAGATCTATAACCCTTTATAGTAAAGGCTGCAGTTTGATTTCGTCAAACAAGTATACTAGAAAGTTTGCAATGTCTGGTATAGAGGGATCAAATATATCTACAGAATGATCCCTACACCAACGTCGAAAAACCTTCCACTTAGCCGCATAGTTTAGCGAAGAGGAGGTCCTCCTACAGTTAGAAATCGCGTCCACTGCTCGTCCTGTAAAGTGCTTGCCATGCAAGAAGGACCGCACAACGGAAAAACGTGAAGGTTGAGACCTTGCGGGTTGTGATGGAGTTGGCGCGATTTCCCCTGCGAAAGAAGATCCTCTCGTGGAGGAAGCTTCCGCGGTAGGTCCCACAACAGACACCTGAGTAGATTTATCCACGGTCTCTGTGGCGACAGAGATGCTACCAACACAATCTTGCATTGAGATTGTTTTATCTTTAGCAATACTTGTTGAATTAACGGTGCTGGAGGATACGCATATCCTATCATTCCGTCCCAAGGGATCGACAGAGCGTCTACTGCAAATGCTCTTGGATCCGGACACGGGGACACATACGTCTGCAACTGATTGTTGAGATGTGTCGCAAATAAGTCTATCATTGGCCGTTCCCATTGGTAGCAAATCTGATTGAATACTTGTTTGTTGAGAGTCCACTCCGACGGCAACAAACGACCCTTTCGTGAAAGGGAGTCTGCTAGCACATTCAGACGACCCGGTATGTGACGGACCGAAAGAAGAACGTGATGTTCTAATGCAAACAGAAGGATTCTTTCCGTTAGATTGAACAACGGAACTGAATGAGTGCCTCCCTGATTCCGTATATACGCCACTACTGTCGTATTGTCGGATAGGATTTGGACATGAGCATCGTGAATAATGTCCATCCAGTGACGTAACGCAAGCCAAATTGACATCATTTCCTTGATGTTTATGTGCTTGCACAGGAATTGCGGATCCCAAAGACCCTGGCATCTCGAATCCGTTGGGATTAATGAAGCATCCCAACCTGTTTGACTGGCATCCGTCATAACGGTAAAACTCGGATCCGGCAACTGCAGCGGAACTCCTTGAGTTAACCACTGAATGTTTGCCCAAGTCTGAATCTCTTGTTTCACTTGATCTGACAAGAGAACGTCTACATCGAGCGAATGAATTTTCACACTCCAATTCTGAGTCAGGAAAATTTGAAGAGGACGTGTGCGTAACCGCCCCATCGGAATGAGATCCGCGGCGGCTCCGTGCAGACCTATCAGACTCATAAATTCTCTCGCCGTGACTTTGTCTGCGTGCAGACAATAGCGAGCGTAACAACTGACTAATTTCGCTCTGGTTAACGGCAGACGAACGAGATTGTTGTGCGTCTCGAAGCTCATTCCCAGATGAGTGAATGACTTGGACGGCACCAGATCCGACTTCTCCTCGTTTACTATAAAACCGAGACGTCGGAGCAATAGAAGAAGATTCTGAACATCGTTCTGAAGCGTTAACTCGTTGCCGTACCTCTGAAGAATGTCGTCCAGGTAGGCCGACGTTACCGCAGACGAATGAGCTCGGAAGTAGATCATTACCGAGTTCATTACCCGAGTGAAAGCCCAGGGTGCTAGATTCAATCCGAAGCACATCGCCCGGAATTGATACACCACTCCAAGGACTGCGAAGCGTAGATACTTTCGGAATGTCGGATGTACCATGACGTGAAAGTACGCATCTTTGAGATCTATGCTCGTTGCATAATCGTTCACCCGAATACTCGCTCTGACCGATCGAATCGTCTCCATATAAAACTTCGGAGCGACGATCAGCTTGTTTATCCAGCTCAAATCTATGACTGGACGGAACGAGCCGTCTGGTTTCGGAACCAGAAACAGATGGCTGTAGAATCCCAGAGATTCCTGGTTTTCTACAACCTCTACCGCGTTCTTCATTAAAAGAGACTGCACCTCTGATAACAGAGCGTCTCTTTTCTGTGGATTTGACGGAAGATGAGTCCACTTTGGACTTCGAGTTAATGGAGGCTTTCGTTTGAAGGATATCTTCAGACCTTCCGAAGTCACTCCTCTCACCCATGGGTCGTCCGTAATCGACGCCCACTCTTGTGAAAAGCTCGACAACCTTCCACCAACCGGAACGCGATAGAGGTTTAAGCCATCACCTCCTGGACCTGCGAGGCCTGCGGTAGGAGAAACGTCTTCCACGACCCGCACCTCGCCTCGTCGACCTCGGGGCGTCCGACCGATTGTCCCGGCCTGAAGGACGTCCCGAACGAGAGTCGCTATCCTGACGGTCTCTCGAATAAGACCAAGAGGATGCACCGGAACCTCTATAGGAACCTCTCTTGGGCGCATTAGACCCAGAAGTGCCTGTCTTATTCGTGTCTGCTGTATCCGACTTCTTAGGAGCAGATCTGAACAACAGAGAATCATTAGCTTTCTTTTTAATTTTATCATAAATAGCGGAAAGCTTGCCGTCAAAGAGAAGTTCTCCTGAGACCGAAGCGACTCTAAGAGAGTTCTTCACCTTAGAATCCACTAGTGTGGATGTAGCTAGGGCTGCGTCACGTCTAACCAACTCCAGATTTGCCACTGAAAGGGCGGAGTTACACGTGGAATAAGCTACTGCCCTTGAAAGAAGTCTTAAAGAGGATTGTATATCCTGAAACTCTTCCCCTTGAAGGCGCAGTGATAATGCCTTAGTAAGGTGATCTGCGTAAGATAAGGCATCTAAATTGGCTCTGTTAGACGCAATAGCTGTTTCCAACACCGCGGTTGGAATAGAAGCTGACGACGGTAATGATAGCTCTAAGTCTTCCGCCTCGTCGTCCATACGCAGAGGAACTCTCGGTATACCCTGTCCTGCCGTATCAAATTTATTCCTTGCATTAATGAAAGGCAGGTTGAGAGTATTAGCGGACAAGAAACCTGCTTTCCCCGTCCTGGAAGCAAGTTTAAATATAGCGTCGTTCAATAATTCAAATGTTCTAGCAACATTATTGGACTGCGACGGAAACTCGGGAGCGATGTCCCTGAACCGCTCAAAAAATTCAGAGTCCAATGACGCTATAATTCTCTTGTCCGGAAGCGCAGCAGTCTGGCCCGACGGAACAACTTGAGGGAGAAAGTGCCGGATGAAGTCCACGGCAGCTTTATGTTGTTCCGAAAGGGATAGCTCCAAGTCATCCGTATCCCTTTCACCATCCGGTCGGACCTCATGATGTTCCCGGTCGTCCGCCCCCGATGCTTCGGCGGAGCGTACCGACCCAGCGCCGTCGGATAATTCTCGATCCGACACCGTTTCTGTCGGCTGCTGGGATGCTGCGATAAGCTGTGCTATCTGCACAAGAATGTCCATTGGTCTCGAATCCCTGGCTGCCGGATGGTGTGACCTGGTCGCCGAAGAATCCTTCATCGGCGAAGCTGGTAATATATCGGCGGTCACGCAGCCAAGGTGCGGTCGTGTGCGCTGACGAGAAGAGGAAGCCTTAACAGTCTCTGCGGACTGCTTATACAACGGAGCGTCCCGAGCGACGGACGTATGCTCCGCTAAAGACACATTTTGTACCACAACATCTGGTCCCAGATGTTGTTGTATGAGAGAGGGACCTCTCTCGCTCGCGGCCCGGCTGGACCTGGACGAGCTAGGAACCGGACTAAAAGGCTTCCTCCGTTCTCGCTTACTATCCGCCATCACTGGGTGTGCATCTATTATGTTTATAGTGCTCGCATCACCCAAAATTTCCTCTTGGACCGCATCGGACGAACCCGGCTGCCGAACCATTCGGTGAATGGACGCTACACCGGGCGAGCTAGTGGACGACATTTGTCTAATCTCCATGAGCACTTTTGCCGCTAGCTCTGAATTCATTTGTGACGACGGACGCACACTTGAAGAAGATAACATGGAAACATCACCCTGTTCTGGTTCCTCTGAAATAGAAACTGAGAGAGTAGAGTGACCTTGCGGAGAAAGAGCCGGCATCGCTCTTTCTCCAGAAACAACATATCGTGACACACGTTTCCAATGTTTCTCATCCCAATGTTCACATATAGGACAGGGATTAATGCGAGAACACTGACTACAATTAATACAATGATCATGAAAGTCAGAGGAAGATTTCTTCCTATTACAATTTGAACAACGTCCCTTCATTGTGAAAGAACAACAATAAGTCCTAGTTACTCGCAAAAACCCCTGACACAAAGATACATAATAACATGATCCATTAATAAATGAAAAAACAATTGCAAAACAAAATAATTTTGAAAAAATATTTTTTCAGCGAAGCCCAAGTTGCTGAAAAGTAACGTTGAGCCCCGATGGATCCCATGGCAAAGTGTGGTCAAAAATTTTAAATTTATATTAAATAATTAATGAGACACTTTCGGATAATATAAATGTATCTTATAGTGAGATAAACTACAGCAAAGGCAAACAGCCCCCCTCAAAAAAGGCTGTTGCCAATGAAAACAAACAGTGGGTGAAAACGTAACTATGGGGAAAATAACAGAAAACATTCTGTAACCAAGCAACTCTCCCAGGAAATTTTAGAAATGAAATTTCTCAAAAATATGCCAAAAGCATGGGAGAATTGCAAGGGGGGACTTTAGAAGGCTAGGGGAGAGGAAACACTGAATAAGCAGTGCAACAATTAGCAAGAATGACAACAAGAGGCCCATGCCTCGAAAATAGGCAACTTAACATAATTTCATCAAAAAATTTTAAGTACAGCCCTGATTATTTTTTGTCACTTCTTTTTCCTCTCCTCCTTCTATCCTCCTTAGAATCACATTTTCTCCAAAAATTACGTGTCTGGCATCCTTTAAACTGAGATTTACAAGCACAAAGATCAGTGAGATGTTGACTGATGAAGGGCCAAACAGAGAATGATAATTGGCGCCAATTTCGGGACGACTGCGTCACTGCGCATGCGCAGTAGAGGCGTAGTATGGAGGCCCTTTAGGACATGATTTCTTTTTGTTTTGGATGCAAATTTTGGGGATTGGGGGGCAAAATTTGTGTTTGGCCCTGGTTTTGTTAGAGTTAGCACCAGCTAAGTCTGGGTCATTGGTACAGTATAAAAATATGGAAAATCGATACCTCCCATCTAAAGGTCACCCCAAACAAGCATACCAAGTTTTAAGGCAACATGATCATAAATGCGACCTGTGTGGTGTGCCAAAGGTATTGATGCACTTAGTTCAAAGGTCGATACTGATGGCAAGGTTTTCAAAGAAAATGGAAGAAAATTGATAGCTCCCATATAGTGGTCACCCAAAGAATCAAACCAAGTTTCAAACTGATCCGGTCATAAATGTGCCCTGTGCGGCATGCCAAAGAAATATACTGATGCACAACTGCACTGAGTTCAAAGGTCATTGCTAATGGCAATGTTTTTTGACAAATATGGAAGAAAATTGATAGCTCACATCTAGAGGTCACCGCAAACAAGCATACCAAGTTTCAAAGCAATCCAATCATATATGTGCCCTGTAGGGCATGTCAAAGGAATATATTGATGCACAACTGAACTGAGTTCAAAAGTTGTTGCCAACTGCTTTTTCGATGGAAATGGAAGAAAAACAATAGATCCCATCTAGAGGTTACCTCAAACAAAAAATCTATGTATTTATTTATTTATTTATTGGTGTTTAAGGACACAGTTGACCGCAACATGGAAGTAAGGTCAAGTCCAAACAATCGTTCAAACCTGTGTTGCACATTTTTGAGGACTTCCACAATAGGCATTGTTGACCTGGTCCTATTTTACCAGTATATAAGCGCTGCTTCACTTCCAGGGGTTCGCAAGGGGGTAAAATCTATGTAAACAGGGTTGCATCAATTGAAGGCATGTGCAGCCTCAGGATTTATATTTCAACAGGAATCCGATTTGATTCACGCAAAGATTCATGCAACAAAACCAGCAAGAATCCATGTAGATTCTTGCTGCACCTCTTCTTGGATTCATGTGAAAAGAATTGAGTCACTATAACCCTTTACCTAACATTGCGGCAGCAAATTAACCAATGCAAGGCTAAAACGGCCTGAAATATCCTGACACTTTGTCAATAAAATTGTACAAATATCGTGGTCATTGGAACTCGTCAATGACCCAGTTCCAATGACATCCATATTTGTAAGGTTTTATTGGTAAATACTGCTTATTTTTTGAAAATTCAATTGATGTTTTAAAAATTAAAAAGCTCTGTTGGGTAAAGGGTTAACATGCGTTATCAGCATACAACGGGGGTTCAACCATGGTGGCCTCATGTGACCCTGGGACACTCCTAGTAGAAATGGATTCTCCCAACTATTATCGCAAGAATCCAAATGGATTCTCCCAAATTTAGATGAAACACAAGGTGCAATGCCACCGGTATCTCCCGCAAAGGAGTTTCTAAGTTGAAGAGTTTCTAAGTTGGAAAAAGCCATAACTCTAGAAAAAAATGGAGAAAACCTGTTACTTGTGAATATCCTTTCCCCATGGTGGTCTGTCTGCATAGCAAAGATCATTTAAATCCAACATCCACTAACTGAGATATGAAGGTCCAAAGTTGTTACAGATGGACAGATGGATGAATGGATGAATAAACAGATGGATGGATAGACCCCATTTCTACATCCCCCGCAAACTTAATAATAATAAGCTCTGACTTACAATATGCATTAGCACACTGTACCACTGTACTCAAACCTGGAATTAAGTGTCCTGCACAAGGACATAGTGTATATGACATATACCAGGATTGAATCTATGACCCTTTGATCTGAAGTCCAATGCTCTACCCAGGGCACTTTAGTGTCCCTTGTTACATCGGATAAAGAGTTAACCCTTTACCCAATGTAATGGCCAAAACTAACAAGAGCTATTCACAACAAGCCAGGACCAATACCGAATCTGGACCTGCGTCGCTGCATGCAATTGATCTGAAAATTAGATACACGATACAACTCATCATTATGAAGCAGCAGACCAAATATAAAATCATTCCCTTTCACAGAAGCCAAGAAAACTTTGACGAAAGAAGTGTTTTGGACGGACTGATGGACGACGGACGGATTGACGGACGGACGACACAGGTAAAAACCACTATTCAATTTTCATTTTGTAATCATTTTTATCTCAAGAATACAGCTTATGCCCTCCACTGGTACTTTCTCATGGAGCTCATTCCATAAGTTACGTTTTTGAAGCAAAAAATAATTTTTTCTAGTAATTCCAAGAATTTGTATAGTCTTGTCTACCTTTCGTGTTAGCGAAAGGATTAAAAGAGAAAAGAAAGAACACTGTCTTACTATAATGTGAAGCACCCTAATATTTGGATATCTTTTAATCCAGGGTGGATATCCACTCAACATGTGGATGACGGCACATGCCACAGCCCATAAATCTGCTGGATGGCTATAGCCATGACTAGCCGCTTTTTCTGGACTCCACTGAGTTTGAGTTCCAATGGGCATGGATTTCTTGAAATCTTTCTCTTTGTGTGCATGTCTAGCCAAACCGAAGTCACATAGTTTCAGCTGAGTTGTACCTCTTACCAGCAGAATATTATCACCTGGAAATACAATGGAATTTTAAAAATTTACAAACACCTGTCAGAGCAAAAACGCTAGTTAACCCTTAAGAGTCTGGAGATTTTTAAACATATCCACTATACTTTGAAAGTCTACCACCTGTGGCTTTGCAGTTGTTTCTACTCAGGTCTTGGCTGCCTACAGAGGCAGCCAAGACTTGCCTAGAAACAACAGACAAGATACTTTGAAAACATGTCTGAGTTTACCCAAACAATGCATGTTGGGCTACCTGTTCCTTTGCATTAAAAAGTTATCAGTCGGAATTAGGCCCTTAAGGGTTAACCCTTTACCAAATGTAACTGCTCATATCTGGCCTGAGCTATTCACAAAAAACATGATTCAAATTTAATTATTTTCCCACTTTTTGCCTCCATAACATGCGCAGTGTCAAGGAGGTCTCGAAATTGGCTCCAAAAGTCATTCTTACAACCAGTGCCTGGTAAGCGTTATGTAAGCAGCGGGGAGGTATGAGTTTCCCAACTCATGGGAGGGCCATCCCCGTCTGGGTCATTGGTAAGTATAAAAAATATATACATTTTTTAACATTTTTATAATGTACAAATGACCCAGACTTAGCTGAATAGAAAAAAAGGCTGGAGGGCCTAGGACAGAAAGGAAATTCCAATAGACTCAATTACATGAAAACAGAATTATCCCCTCAAGGAGAAGAGGAGAACAGATTTTACATGTATCTTTCTTGTTTGTATCAAAAAAGAAAGATAAAATACCATTCTGTAATTGAGCACAATAATCATCAATGATCTCTATTAACATCCAGTATAATCCCTTATACTAATCTTATTAAAAGAAAGCCAATAATTAAAGATAGTCCAGATAATGAGACTCTTTATACTCATTAACAAGCCAAGACCAATACCGGGTCTGGACCTGCGTCGCTGCATGCAAATGAATCGGCAAACAGGAAGTGGCTGCATGGCAGATCTGAAAATTGCATACACGATACAACTGATCATTATCAGGCTCCAGATGAGATATAAAATCAATCCCTTGCATAGAAGCCAAGAAAAGTTTGACAAAAAATTTCAATGTTCAATGGGTGCAGTAAAATTTCAAAGTATCGGCAAACAGGAAGTGGCTGCATGGCAGATCTGAAAATTGCTTACACGATACAACTCATTATGAAGCAGCAGACCAAATATAAAATCAATCCCTTGCATAGAAGCCGAGAAAACCTTGACGGAAAATTTTAATGTTCAGTGGGTACAGTCAAATTTCAAAGTATCGGCAAACAGGAAGTGGCTGCACGGCAGATCTGAAAATTGCTTACATGATACACCTCATCATTATGAAGCAGCAGACCAAATATAAAATCATTCCCTTTCATAGAAGCCAAGAAAACTTTGACAGAAAAAGTGTTTCGGATGGACTGACGGACGAACTGACAGACGGATGGAGTGACGGACTGATGGACTGACGGACGGAGTCGAGCAGTTACTAGACCTGCCCTGCCGCTGGCGACGCAGGTAAAAAGTGTTTGAGGATTGTATATTAGCGCTCATATGATCCGTGACATATACAAATGTTTCACACCGAGCTACACTTTAAAATTATTATATGAATTAGCTTTACACTTTAAAACCATCCCAGCACCGACTCGGAATTACTAACTCCAGAGGAGGTGGTATTCCCTTGCTTTTTACTATAAAGCAGGTGATATAAGGGAACTCCATCCCCCCTCTCCCCCCCACCCCCCCCCCCCCCCCCCCCCCACCCTTCCCCTTGCCCTGGGTCAAATACCCCAGAGCGAAGAGGGCAGCAGGACAGATACGCTGCCGGAACAGATACTTCATGCGTCGAAATCTTAAGCACAGGCTGCTGAGTTGAAGATAATTTTTCATAAGCAGTACGGATAGTTAATTGAATCCACCTTGCAATAGAATTGACTGTAAAGTCCCTACTATTAGGGGAGGCAGAGACACAACGAGATGTTTACGTCCCTTTCTGATAAACTCAGATCTACGTTTGTAAAAACGTATAGCTCTAACAGGACAGATTAAAGGCCTATGCCCATCTGAAGACGAAAGAGCCTTAATAACAATAGGCTCTGGATACCTATAGGAGCCTGATTTTAGCCAAAAATCCAATCTTAGTAGTCAAGGTAATAGAATTACCTACACTACGATAGTGAGAATCATCAACAGATAGTGCCTGAAGCTCACTATCTCTTCTAGCCGAAGAGAAGGCTAAGAGAAAGCTGTCTTATAACATAAGAATTTGAAGTCCACTGTATCAAGAGGCTCAAATGGCGCTTCTTTAAGCTTAAGAAGAACCCAAGCTAAATTCCACTTAGGAATTAATCTAAGGGTTCTAAGTCTATTTATCGAAAAGTTTTTCCGTAACTTAGATAAAGAGACATCAGATCCAATCTGTAAACTATCATGATGTGCATAGGTATCAACAGAATGATCCCTACCTCACCATGAGAAAACCTTCCACTTATCAGCATAATTTAGCGAAGAGGAGGTCCTCCTACAGCTAGAAATTGCGTCCACTGCTCGTCCTGTAAATTGCTTGCCATGCAAGAAGGACCGCACAACGGAAATACGTGAAGGTTGAGACCTTGCGGGTTGTGATGCAGTGTGCGCGATTTCCCCTGCGAAAGAAGATCCTCTCATGGAGGAAGCTTCCGCAGCATGTCCCACAGCAGACACCTGAGTAGATTTATCCATGGTCTCTGGGATGACAGAGATGCTACCAACAGAATTTTGCACTGAGATTGCTTTATCTTGAGCAATATCTGCTGAATCAATGGCGCTGGAGGATATGCGTATCCTATCATTCCGTCCCAAGAGATCGAGAGAGCGTCTACTGCAAATGCTCGAGGATCTGGACATGACGACACATACGTCTGCAACTGATAGTTGAGATGCGTCGCAAATAAGTGTACCATTGGACGATCCCATTGGTAGCAAATCTGATTGAAAACTCGTTGTTGAGAGACCATTCTGACGACAACATACTACCTATTCGAGAAAGGGAGTCCGCTAGATGTTCAGACAACCCGGAATATGACGGACCGATAGAAGAACTTGATGCTCTAGGACAAACAGAAGGATCCTTTCCGTTAAATTGAATAACGGAATGGAATGAGTGCCTCCCTGGTTCCGAATATACGGTACTATTGTCGAATTGTCGGACAGAATTTGAACATGCAAATTTTGAAGAATGTTCATTCATTGACGTAGCGCAAGCTATATTGACATCACTTCTTGATGTTTATGTACTTGTTAGGAACTGCGGATCCTAAAGACCCTGGCACCCTGAATCTGTTGGGCTCAGAGTTGCGCCCCAACCTGTTTGACTCGCATCCGTCATTATCGTTAAACTCGGATCTGGCAGTTGCAGTGGTACTCCTTGAGTTAACCACTGAATATCTGCCCAAGTCTGAATCTCTTGTTTCACTTGATTCGACAAGACGATGTTCGATTCGAGCGAATGAGTCTTCACACTCCAATTCTGAGATAAAATATCTGTGGAGTGGACGAGTGCGTATCCGTTCCATCGAAATAATATTCGCAGCGGGTCCGCACAAACCTGTCAGACTCATGAATTCTCTTGCTATTACTACATCTGAGTGAAGGCAAATACGAGCGTAACAACTGACTAATATCGCTCTGGTTAATGGCAGACGGATGAGATTGTTGTGTCTCTAAGCTCATTCCCACGTGGGTGAATGAATAGGACGGCACTAGATCCAACTTCTTTTCCTTTACTAAGAAACCGAGATGTCGGAGCAATTGAAGCAGACTATGAACATCGTTCTGAAGCGTTAACTTGCTGCCGTAACCCTGAAGAATGTCGTCCAAGTTCTTCTTTAGGTAAGGTGATCTGCATAATAATGTGTCTAAATTCTATTAGACGATATTGTCGTCTCCAGTATACTGTAGTAAATAGACATGGACGCCGGCAATGACAATTCCAGGTCTTCAGCCTAGTCGTCCAAACGCAGAGGAACTCTCAGCATGCCTATTCCTGCCGTTTCAAAATTATGTCTTGCATTGATGAAAGGCAGCTGAATAGCGCTAGGCGATAAGAAACCTAATTTGCCAGTCTTAGAGGCTAGCTTGAATATAGCATCATTCAAAAGTTCAAATGTTCATGACATTTCTGGACTGGGTCGGAAACTCTGGGACGGTGTCCCTAATCCGGCCAAAAAAGTCTGTGTCTTATCAGGTAACGCAGCATTTTTGTCCAGAGAAACAACTTCTAAAAGGTGATGCCAGTTGTTCGGAAAGGGAAAATTTCAGCTGTGCTGATTCCCTTTTACCATCCACCTGGACTACATAATAATTTCGGTCGTCCCTTATTGACTCTGCAGGGGAACGAGCCAACCAAGCTTGCTCAGATAGTTCTTTACTGAAAAAGTTTCTGATAGCTGCTGGGATGCTGTGATGAATTGAGCTATCTGCAAGTCCGTCACGGAGGCCTGTGGAGCCGCGGTCTTACATAATTAGCCGCTGGAAGCTCCAGGGACGTTAATTCCTGCATTTATAAAATATGCGAACGTCCCAACTGGAAAGGCCTTGTGTCCTTGGCTAGCAGATGACGTGACCTGGTCGACGTGGAACCATCACCTCCTGGTCCGGTGAGGATTGCGGAAGGAGAAAACACATCCTCCATGACCCGCACCTCGCCCAGTCGACCTAGGGGCGTCTGACCCAATATCTCAGGCCAGCATTACGACCCCTATCTGAGTTGCTGCTCTGACGGTCTCCGGAGTAAGACGTAGAGGCTTTGATCCTCTATAGGAACTTCCTTTGGACGTATTCGCCCCCGAAGAACCTGCCTTACTCCTCCCTGCTGAGTTCGACTTTTTCAAAGCGGAATAATGCAGAGAATGCGGAGCTTTCTAAGTAATCTAATATAGATTGTAGAAAGCTTAATGTCGAAGAGAAGCTCTCCTGAGACCGGAGCGACTAGAAGAGAGTTTTTTTCACCTTATTATCCACTCTTGTGGAGAACCAGGGCAGCATCACATCTGACTAACTCCATATTGCCACTGAAAGGGCGGAGTTATACGTAGAATATGCTATAGCCCTCGAAAGAACTCTTAAGGAAGATTGAAGATCCTGGAATTCTTTCGCTTCGAGACATAGTGATAACGCTCTGGTAAGGTGCTCTGCGTGAGATAATGCGTCTAAATTGTCGTCTCCAGTATAGTAGAGTGAATAGACATGGACGCCGGCAATGACCATTCCAGGTATTCAGCCTAGTCGTCCAAATGCAGAGGAACTCTCGGCGCACCTTGTCCTGCCATTTCAAATTTATGTCTAGCATTGATAAAAGATAGCTGTATAGTGCTAAAGCGATAAGAAACCTGATTTGCCAGTTTTAAAGGCTAGCTTGAATATAGCGTCATTCAAAAGTTCAAATGTCCATGACATTTCTGGACTGGGTCGGAAACTCAGGGATGGTGTCCCTAATCCGGCCGAAAAAGTCTGTGTCCAGTGACGCTTACAGTTTCTTATCAGGTAACTTAGCATTTTTGTCCAGAGAAACAACTTCTAAAGGTGGTGCCGGATGAAATCTACGGCTCCTCAAGTTGTTCGGAAAGAGAAAATGCTGATTCCCTTTTACCATCCGCCTGGACCACATAATAACCTCGGTCGTCCCTACTGACTCTGCAGGGGAGCGAACTGACCCAGCTTGCTCAGATAGTTCTTTATTGAAAAAGTTTCTGATAGCTGCTGGGATGCTGCGATGAATTGAGCTATCTGCGATAGCAAGTCCATCACGGAGGCCTGTGGAGCCGTGGTCTTACATGATTAGCCGCTGGAAGCTCCAGGGACGTTCATTCCTGCATTTATATAATATGCGAACGTCCCAACTGGAAAGGCCTCGTGTCCTTGGCTAGCGGATGGCGTGACCTGGTCAACGTGGATTCCCTGGTCGGCGAAGCAGGCTGGATATCTGTGGTCATATAGCCAAGATGTGGTCGTGTGTGCTGACGTGAGGATGAGGAAGCCAATAAACAAGCCGCGTCGGACTGTCTACGCGATGGAGCGTCCCGAGGAAAAGGAGTGGACGTATGCTCCGACTAACGAACGAACATACAACAACATCGTAGCCCAGATGTTGTTGTAAGAGAGAGGGGGCCTCTCTTGCTCGTGGTCCGAATAGACTTGGATGAGCTAGCTACCGGACTGACAGGCTTCCTCCGTACAATCCTCAGATCCGTTGTCGCTGGGTGTGCACGTTCAATGTTTATAGTGCTCGCATCACCCAAACTGCTTCCCTGGACCGCAACGGATGAACCTGGCTGCCGAGCCATTCGATGAATGGTTGCTACACCGGGCGAGCTAGCGGACAATAACGCCGTCGATCCTACTAGGGACCTCTTAGGCAATTGTTGTATTTCATGAGCACTTTTGCCGCTAGCTCTTGGTTAGACTGCAACGACGGAGACACACTTGTTGAAGACATCACGGAAACATCACCCTGTTCTTCTTCTGAAAAAGAGACTGATAAACTAGCGTGACCTTGTGGAGAGAGGACTGGCATGGACCCCTCACCGCTAACAATATACCGTGACACACGTCTCCAATGTTGTCATTCCAATTAGCAAACACTGAGCAAGAATTAGTGCGAGTACATTGACTACAAGAAACACAATGAACATGAGAATCAGAGGAAGATTTCCTTGCATTACAATTTGAACAATATTCTTTCATCATGAAAAAATCTTAACAGTCATAGTACTCACACTAACCCTTGAAACAAAGATACATAATATAATATAATCCATTACAACATTTCGAAAAAATAATTTAAAAAAAAAAATTTTTTTAAATTTTCAGAAGAGCCCAAGTTCCCAATGGGAACAATGAGCCCAAATGGATCCCAAAAAAGCCTAAGTGTGGACAAAATATTTTAAAACATTTTTAAAAATTAATGTAAAACTTACGGACAATATTAATGTATCTTGCTATGAAATGAACTAAGCAGAGGACAAGTAATCACTATCAGAAGCAACCATTGTCAACATAAACAAAAAGTGTACAAAAAACGGAAACATGACTACAGGCACTGATAAACATGGCCGAAATCAGTTACCAATTTAAACACTATCTGATGCAAAACAGAGACATCCAGAGAAGAAACTTCAGAACATCAGATGGTAGATGCAGACCAAAACGCCTAAACACCCAAGGGTGAGAATGTAAACATAGGGAAAAAACAGAATATTATTCTGTTACCAAGCCAAAACTCCCAAGAAATTTTAGTAATCAACATTACAAAAAATATGCCAAAAGCATGGGAGAATAGCTAGGGGGGAATAAAGGAAAGGGAGAGAGGAAACACTGAACAACAATGGTACATTCATAGCAAGAATGACAACATAAGGGCCATGCCTCGAAAATAGGCAACATGAAATAATTTCGTAAAAAAAAATTATAAGTTACAGCCCTGAACATTTCCTGTCACTGTTTCTTCCTCTCATCCTTCTATTTCCTCCTTAGATCCACCATTTCTCTCATAATTATGTGTCTGGCATCATTTAAACTGAGATTTACAAGCACAAATAACAGTGAGATGTAATTGATGTGAGGGCCAAACAAAGAATGATAATTGCGCCAATTTCGAGACCTCCTTGACACTGCGCATGCGCAGTGGGGTAAAAGTATGGAGGACCATATAGGACATATAATTTTCGGTCTTTGATGCAAATTTTGGGGATTGGGGGGTAAAATTTGTGTTTGGCCCTAAATATTTAAGAGTTAGTACCAGAAAAGTCTGGGTCATTGGTACAGTATAAAAATATGCAATTTCAATTTTCCATAACTTTCCAAGACTTTCAATAACAAGTACGAACCCTGTAAAAATTTGTTTCTCAGGCCATCCCACATGGTCCTTTGGGCAGCTGCATGCTGTCTTTTTATAACCAATGCAAACTTGAAAAAATAAAAATTAAATGGTTTATGTCTAATATTTTACCCAAGTTAATAAAATTGATAAATTTGTCCCTTGAGTGCAACAAGGCTTTGCAATGTTTTAGCAGCATTCTTGCACTCAAAGGACGAAATACACCACCACCCATGCTATTCTGTAGATTATGAGGCCTAAACATAAAACAAACCAAGAACATGAACTTTTTATGGCAATGTAATAATTACAAAAATAAAATATAAATTACAAAACCACCCACCCACATGCAATTTAAAACTAGAGGGCTGCCACATCCACGGGGCAGCTGATCCCCCCGAAAAAAGTGTGGTCATCATAAGATTTTCTAAGTTGAAAAGGGGCATAACTCTGGTAAAATTAATCAGGACAAACCCATTTTCGAACTTGACCCGTATTTTGATATGTTTGCACCACATATCAAGTTTGGTTACAATCAAACTATCTTGAGGGAAGTTACCATCCGGAAACCAAAAATCATAAGATTTTCTAAATTAAAAAGGGGCATAACTCTGGTAATATTAATCAGGATGAACCCGGATTCGAACTTGACCTGTATTTTTATATGTTTAAGCCACATATCAAGTTTTGTTACAATCAAACTATTTCAAGGGAAGTTATCATCCGGAAACAAAATGTAAATGGACGGACGGATGGACGGACGGACGGACAGATGGACGGACGGACGGACAAAAAAAAACGGGTGATGACTATATCCCCCGAAATTTTTTTTCGGGGGGATAAAAAGGACATTAGAAACAGATCTACTTTGTAAGACCTTACAGTTAAAAACGAAAAGTCCTGTCATGAAATATGCACAAATAGCATGTCGATCTGCACGTTAATCTACGCGTTATGACCATAGTAAGGCTATCAAATTCTGTACATATGGCCTGTGCACAAGCAATGTTTCATCCAATGGACCTCTGGATAACCCATCGGCCATTGGCAGAAACCTTGCCAGCGTTTGCTGTGAGTAACCAGGAGATCCTACCGATCTTTGGATACAATTTGAAATGGCAATTTCGTGCAATTCCTATGTGCAATTAAGCCTAGATAAGAGCACAGTTCATTCATGACAGGACTTCTAGTTTTGACTGTATCTCCATTCGTTAAACTTTCAGTTGGTGAGTCCTTTACAATTTGTAACAGTTATGATCAAGTTTATTTCTGGAATCCTGTTTTAGTCCAATTCACTTGGCCTATCTCAGATTAATAATACACATGTAACCCTACTATTGTTAGAGGATTTATAGTAACTGAATAAGGACAGCATCAACAGCCTACTTCATTGCAGATCTGGTCGGATACTTGTTTTGCATATCGCATTAGAAGTGTACATACAGTACGTGGAGAGTGGATTGTGACTAAATCACCCATGGAGTGGAGTTATCACCCAAAGTATAGCTTTCAAATTATATACACATGGACAAAAAAACACAAGCAATGTTTCAGTCAATGGCCCTCCGGGTTTAACCCAGAGGTCCACTGGCTGGAACTTTGCTTGTGATGCTTTTGCTTTCCAACAAATCTGCAATTGATGCTCAGGTGGAATTGCCACTCTGCAGGTGATTTAGTGAAAACACACTCTCCACGTACTGTATGATCAAGAATCTATACCTCACAGCTCTAGCAAAAAAGACTTACATTTAATGTCCTCATGCACAATACTTTTATTTTTCAGATAAATCAGAACATTCAGCAACTGTTTCAAATAGTTGAGAACAGTTTTCTGGCTTAATCGTCGGTGACACTCCTTCTGCACATTGATGTGTTCAGTCAGACAGCCACCTGTAAAAAGAAAAAAAGTGTTGCAAGCTGCAATTTCAATGCCCTTTTTTAAAAGGCCACCTCAAATATCCATTCAATACTGCAGTAGTTTGCTCATCAGTTCTGACCTGCCAGAAAACGAGTCTCAAATTTCCAAACCTGTATCATACTTCTCTCAAATGAGTTTCTGGAGACGTTGGTGACATCAATTTGATGATTGCAATATAACTGCCTTGGCACTGAATGCTATAGACATCCATATTTCTTTTTTGTTTACATTCCAGATGTCAAATACAATTTTTAACCCTTTAACAAATGTAACGACCAAACCGGCCAGCGGTATTTGCAAAAATTACCATTCAATTTTCATTATTTTTGCATTTTTTGTCTCAAAAACATAGCTTATGAGTCATAAGCTATGTTTTGATGCAAAAATGAAAAAAATTAGTTATTCAAGAATTTTGTTTGCAAGTGTCATCTTCTTGTTGTGATATGCTTTCATAAAATAAATAAATTATCACAACAGTCAGTTGATCAGGGTTGTCATTTTCCATCTCATGGATGAGACCAGATCAGCCAGATCGAACACAATGCATATGGCATCTTGTTTGATCTAGTTTCCATATCAGATGATTTTTATAGTTTTGAGATGCTATCACAGAAATAATGCCCTGATTTACAAAAAACACTAAAAAAAGGGCCATTTTTCAAGGATCTAGAACTCTAATCTCTATTTTTCAAGTGTTTTCCAGTTCCCAGGGTATGTGGAAAACCCTGATCAAACTTCCATGTGTCATTGAAATACTTTTAACTGGGGTTGAGGGCCCATGGGGGATTGTTTTTGCTTTAAAATGAGTTTTGAACACTGTGCGGTCAACTGGGTTACTTTTTTGCATGAAATCACTGAAATTCCCTCAAATCTCGTTTTAAAGCAAACTAGAGCAAAGCCAAGGGTGGCATATACCCCTGGGTGCAATTCCATGGATAGCATTACAGAAATGAAACATTTATTACTGAGTGACACTACGCTGAGGATGACCGAAGACAGCCCTGTGACAGACTATTGGGGCATTATCATAAGAACTATAAAGTGCCACCATAGGGTGACACAAAAAGGTACCCCAGCCTTTTTACCAAATGTGAGAGTGATTTGATTTGATAATTCTGTGAAAAAATATATGTTTTGCATCTGCAAGACATGTGTAACCATATCCTGAAGTTTCAACTCTCTACATTAGAAATTGTGGGAGGAGTTGATTACACCATGAAAAAAGTACCCTTAATTAAACAAGTTATTCATGACTGAATTTTGGGATGGACAAAATCAAAGTCCATAAAATGCAATAACTCCTATAATAATACACTGCATAACATCTGCCTTGTACTGTGGGTAGACATAGATAGGATAGACTTGCACACCAAATATGAAGTCATTCCAATGAGTAGTCTACAAGTTATTCATGAATTAATTTCAAGAGCGACAAATTCTATTTCAAGAGAGACAAATTCTAAGTCCATAAAGGGCAATGGCTCTGACAATAAAATCTCACAGGACACCTGCATTTCACTATGGGTATACAGCAATAGGATACACTTGCCATCCAAATATCAAGACACTCAACCAAGTACTTTACAAATTATTCATAACTGAATTTTGGGATGGACAGATGGACAGATGGATGGATGGATGGACTGATGGATGGATGGATGATGGACGGCAAGACAAGACAAATCCTATATACCCCCGTCGGGGGCAGGGGTATAAAAAAAACCCAAACAGGAGGCCACAAGGGGCCTTAATTGTTCAGCTGCTAAAATTATTTCAAGAAGGATTTAAGAACACATTCAGCATATACATGATGGGATCCCACGGGAGCCCAAATAAGACCAAGGCACTTGATTTGAACAAACTGGAATCTGAACCTCATAAGGTTGCTGCAAATATCAAAAGATTATGACAGGTGGATGTGAAGATGTGAAGATTTTTAAAGGAATTTACCCACATAGCACTAGGTTAAATTTTAGGTTGCCATAGGGAGCCCAAATATGAACCCAGGGACTTCATTTGAACAAACTGGAATTCAACCCCATGAAGGATACTGCAAACCAAATATCAATAGTTTCTGACTGATGGCTCTCAAGAAAAGGATTTTTAAAGAATTTTCCTCATATTGCATAAAGTTAAGAATATATATGACCAAATATGACCATAGACACTTGATTTGAACAAATTTGAATCTGAACTGTCTGAGGATACTGCATATCAAGTATCAAAAGATTCTGGCTGGTACATCTGAAGAAGATTTTTAAAGAATATTCCTCATTTTGAACTAAGTTAATGTTTGAGGTTCCACAGGGAGCCCAAACATGATTCCAGTGAGTTGATTTGAACAAACTTGAATCTGACCCACCCTAAAGAGGCTCTATACCAATCATCAAAAGATTCTGATTGGTGGATCTGAAGATTTAAAAAAAATGTTCCTCATACTACACTAAATTAAAATTCAGGTCTCCATAGGGAGCCCAAATATGAACCCCAGGACTTGATTTGAACGAACTTTGATCTTACCTTCTAAGGATACTGTACAGTAATTACCGTATTTCATCTAAATTTTCGGACGCCAAAAAATAATTAAATTTTCCAGCGTCCGAAAACTTCGAAAATGGCCAAAATACATGTGGACAGCAAATGTGGGTGGAAATTTTGAAAAAACACACTGCACCGGTTAATAAATTTATTGTGCACGAACTACCGGGGGTACCTCGGAAATGGGAAAGATAAAATAGCTGTTCAATACGGCGACTTGAATCATTAGCATAAATGAATAAAATGAACATACCAAATGAATTAAAAATTCCGATTGTCTGTTGTGTTTTTATTTACTTTCCCAATAAATCCCTGAGAAGAAATCACGTTTGATCTAGCCTACCGGTACTTGAAAAGTTTTGATGTTTCCACGAATTATGTTGAACAGTAATTAAGCCATGTGCTTGTGTTGTTACTGTTGGATAAAAAACCTGAGCGGGCTTCAGTGTTTTCAAAACGGACCAATGTAGCCATTCAAAGGGAATGAAGTGCGAACAATTTTTGAGTGGTGTGTATATTGGCTTAATTGTTTGTTCAGTTGAAACTGTTCACTATTGATGGAAAAGTGTGCCGGTAAACTTGAAAGAAATGGCATTATCTTCGTGTGGTGCTGCTAATACATAAATACAGGGCGAATACTGAAGTCAGCATTCAATCACCAGCATTTGATATCACAAGAACTCGAGATGGAAAAATTCCTAGTGAAATACCAAACAGCAGAAGAAGCCAGACCAACAGTACAACTGACACCCTACAAGCCTTCAGAAAAGAGACCAGTCGGACGTCCAGCTAAAAGAAAGAGAACAGATTCTGATGAAACAGCTGTAAAACCGCAGCCAGCAAAGAAACACCACAAAGAGATTTCAACGGTTGAAACTGATGCCATTAAAGATAGCAATCACCATCCAACTGTCGCAAGGGGGCACTATAAAAATTATAATATGAAGGAGAAGAAGGAAGCAGTTGAAGTAGTTAAGTTGATTGGCCTACGGCAAGCCGCCCTGAAACTGAAAATACCGAAATCGACACTCAGTGACTGGAAAAAGATAAATTTTGATGAAGAAGGAAGAGACAGATCAACAGGTCATTTATCTAAGAGTGGGAGACCTGTTACATATGGAGACGACCTAGATGACAAAATCTCTGAATGGGTATTAATCCAACGAGATTTGCAGCTACCCGTATCAGTGGAATCATTATGCGCCTATGCCAGAGAAATGGTCAAGAATGAGAATAAAGAAAGCGATTTCAAAGCCAGTACAGGCTGGGCTGAGAAATTCATGGCTCGTCACAACTTTTCACTCCATACCAAGACATCTTTAGCCCAAAGATTACCAAAAGATTTAGAGCAGAAAATCGACAGCTTTAGAGAATTTATCAAAGATAGAAGAACAGAAGAAGATGAGCAAAATGCAAAAGAAAGACCAATACGAATTATGAGTTTTATTCAGTCCCCCCCCCCCCCCCTCCACTGTGTGGAAACCAGTTACTATTGTTTAGAAGGACGACTTAATGACATACAAGTCTTTTGATTATTGATTTAGAAATACCCCCCCCCCCCCTCCAATGTGCAACGCAGATGCTACAATTTATAAAAGAGAATACAAAATAATAATTTTAATGACTGGTATTTGCACCACAGTTCCCGTATTTCCTATTTTTTGTTTTTGGAAGCGTGCCCTCCCCACGAGCACTGCTGATGTCGGAGAAAAATAATATCGAAACCCGATACGGTCTGATAGTGTTCAGGTCCATGTTTTAATTTTTTGTGAAACCCTGCAACAGCACGTGTTGACCTCATTGTCGTTTGTTCTATTTTTAATGTTGGAAAATTTTGTTGTTGTTCAGTGCACTGAATATGTTTATTCGAAGCAATAATTATCCTGTTCTGTTGCTTGTGCATGGTTTATACTGCATTATATGGATTTATTTATGGGACCCTTTCATCATTGTCATCATTTAAGGTCAGTTCACCATAACATTTGTGGGGTTTTCTTTTTCCAAATCTCGAAGGAGTCGAATGAAAGCACACTTTTTGAAAACAAAAATTTGATTGGTCAGTTCGTCAGACATGTCAGTTTGATAAGGAAAACAATACTTACCTGTCAATAAATAAAGAACAAGTTTGCAAATAGTATTGTTTTAATAATTCTATTTCGATTGTACAATATAGTGTACATACAATACATACAATACATGTTTTTAACATAAAACAAAGAAAGAAAGATGAAATATTCAACTGAAAAAAAAATCATTGTCATTTTGGATTTATGATTACTGGGATTTTCCCACCACATCAGTCCGGGACGATCTTTGAGTGGGTGTCCGAAAATTTCGAGGCTTAAAAAAAATTATTTTTCGATGAAAAAATGGTGTCCGAAAACAAAAAGTGTCCGAAAATTTAGATGAAATACGGTATCAAAAGATTCTGCATGATGGATCTGAAGAAGATTTTAAAAAATCATTCCTCATCTTACACAAAGTTGAAATTCGGGCTCCCACAGAGAGCCCAGATATGACTCCAGGGACTTGATTTGAACAAAATTATAGCTGATCCCCCTAAATATGCAGTATATAAAATATCAAGAGGTTCTGACTGGTAAAGCTGAAGAAGATTTTTCAAGAAATTTCTTCATATTGCACCAAGTTAAAAAATTGGGTTCCCATAGAGTGCCCAAATATGAACCCAGGGACTTGATTTGAACAAATTTGAATCTCACCCCATTGAGGATGCTACATACTACATATCAAAAGAATCTGAATTATGGATCTGAAGAAGATTTAAAAATAATATTCCTCATGTTACACTAAGTTAAGTTTCAGTCTCCCACAAAGAGTGCAAATGTGACTCCAGGGACTTACTTTGAACAAACTTCAAGCTGACCCCACTAAAGATGCAGTATACCAAATATCAAGAGATTTTGACTGCCAGATCTGAAGAAGATTTTTAAATAAATTTCCTTGTATTGCACCAGGTTAAAATTTGGGTCCCCACAGGGAGTTCAAATATGAACCCAGGGGATTGTTTCGATGTTCTATACCAAATATAAAAAATATTCTGACTGGTAGTTCTGGAGATTTTTTTAATTTTGAAAATTTTTTTTATGGGGGGTAACAGAATTCTGCACCTTGTGGGTGTGGCAATCTTATTTGAGCAAGCTTGAATTGACATATGAAAAGGAACATGCATATAAAGTTAGGTTCAACTTGGCCTATTGGTTTATGAGGAGAAGTTGATAATGTGAAGTTCATGCCGGACAGCGGACAGAAAGTGATCACTAAAGCACCCCAAGGGGCCTTTATCGCTCACCTGATAAAACTAGAGGTACTTGTGAGCAAACTCACAAAGTGATCCCCCCCCCCCCCCCCCCCCCCCCCCCCCGCGCATGAAATGTATAAGTTAGATTATCTCCCCTTGGAAATTTCAGAACGGAATTATATTGCTTCATGCACATCTTCATATGGAGTTCTTCCATTGTGTAAATTTTCATGAAAATTCTTCATATAGTTTAGAAGGAGTTGCGCTTACAAGGAAGGACAGACAGTATAAGTTAGATTATCTCGCCTTGGAAATGTCAGAACGGAATTATATTGCTTCATGCACATCTTCATATGGAGTTCTTCCACTGTGTAAAGTTTCACGAAAATTCTTTAAACGGTTTAGGAGGAGTTGCGCTTACAAGGATGGACAGACGGTCTAAGTTAGATTATCTCCCCTTGGAAATGTCAGAACGGAATTATATTGCTTCATGCACATCTTCATATGGAGTTCTTCGATTGTGTAAAGTTTCATGAAAATTCTTCAAACGGTTTAGGAGGAGTTGTGCTTACAAGGATGGACAGATGGTATAAGTTAGATTATCTCCCCTTGGAAATGTCAGAATGGAATTATATTGCTTCATGCACATCTTCATATGGAGTTCTTCCATTGTGTAAAGTTTCATGAAAATTCTTCAAACGGTTCAGGAGGAGTTGCGCTTACAAGGATGGACAGACGGTATAAGTTAGATTATGTCCCCTTGAAAATGTCAGAATGGAATTATATTGCTTCATGCACATCTTCATATGGAGTTCTTCCATAGTGTAAAGTTTCATAAAAATTCTTCAAACGGTTTAGGAGGAGTTGTGCTGACAAGGATGGACGGATGGACAGGGTGATTCCTATATACCTCCCCCCCCCAAACTTTGTTTGCGGGGGGTATAAGTATTTAAAGAAGCATCCAAGGTCAAATACAATGTCTACATGTCAATATAGTCGATATTGTTTAGCTAGGGGAGTGGGGTGGTGTGGGGGATGGTCTGTTGAGTGAATTGTTTTTCACTCAAACACTTTCAAACTCATTATGAAGCAAAAAGAAAAAATATCACCCAGTTGACCTGGTGGATCTGAAGAAGGAGATTTTTAAAGGAATTTCCGCATATTGCACATGAAGTTAAAATTTATGTTGTAATAGGGAACCCAAATATGAACCTATGTAAAGGTCAGTATGAAAGGTATTTTTAGCCTTTGACACTCATCTGTGACCTTGACATTGGGATGTAGAATGTAAATGTGGTGTGCAACACACCGTGTACTGATGATATAATATAGATAAGAAGTTTCATCACTTTATGTCATGCAGTGAAGAAGTTAAGGTCCAGACATGGAATGTGACCTTGACCTTAGGGTATGGAATGTAAATGTGGCATACTACAGTCTGTCTATCAATGATCTATATTTGTAAGTAGTTTCATCACGTTGTGTCGAGTAGTAAGGAAATTATGGTTTGAACAAAAAAAATGCTGACAACTAATGGACAACAGATGGAGAATGAACAACATGGTATCACAAATGCTCTAATGACTTTGTCAGGCTGGAGCTAATGAAACTCTCACTGAACAATTTGAAAAAAAAATTGGCTGAGAAATTTCTTGTTTCTCAGGCAATTTGTCCTCAATTTTATGATGCAGGTGAGAGGTGCTTTTTAAAAAATAATCCACAAAACAGCCTTGAGAAGAGCTGCAATCATTCATTCAACTCCTTACACTATTCATTAAAAAAAACCATGGTTTTCAGCAGTGAAATATTTAACACTGTAGTTACAAAATTTAACCAACTTTATCTTGTTTGACAGAGCTCTAGATTTTCAATGAGGAGGGATGTACCTCCTGGAAAACAAGAATTTAATCCTGGAATGAGTAAGGTGAAAAATAAGTTCTATGACACTAACTCTACATGATTATGAAATCATAAAACTCAAGACTGACAGCAGTCTCTGTACGACTCCACCCCTGTCTCAAGATCTTTCAAACACAATATTATGACATGCAAGGGTGGAGTATAGTGGACAAGAATCAATGACCTCGAGTTGGAGTTTTTCAAGCGTGTCCTGAGTGACGTAGATGTGAGTGAGATATATAAACAAGAGTGCACGTATCGCTGAAGCAATACAATGTCCCCTACTGGACTAATGAGCATTAACTAGAGGTACTGTGAGCAAACTCACAAAGTGATACCCCCCCCCCCCCCCCCCCCCCACGCCTGAAATGTATAAGTTAGATTATCTCCCCATGGAAATGTCAGAACGGAATTATATTGCTTCATGCACATCTTCATATGGAGTTCTTCCATTGTGTAAAGTTTCATGAAAATTCTTCAAACGGTTTAGGAGGAGTTGCGCTTAAAAGGATGGACAGACGGTATAAGTTAGATTATCGCCCCTTGGAAATGTCCGAACGGAATTATACTGCTTCATGCACATCTTCATATGGAGTTCTTCCATTGTGTAAAGTTTCATGAAAATTCTTCAAACGGTTTAGGAGGAGTTTCGCTTAAAAGGATGGACAGACGGTATAAGTTAGATTATCGCCCCTTGGAAATGTCCGAACGGAATTATATTGCTTCATGCACATCTTCATATGGAGTTCTTCCATTGTGTAAAGTTTCATGAAAATTCTTCAAATGGTTTAGGAGGAGTTGCACTTACAAGGATGGACAGACGGTATAAGTTAGATTATCTCCCCTTGGAAATGTCAGAACGGAATTATATTGCTTCATGCACATCTTCATATGGAGTTCTTCCATTGTGTAAAGTTTCATGAAAATTCTTCAAACGGTTTAGGAGGAGTTGCGCTTACAAGGATGGACAGACGGTAATAGTTAGATTATCTCGCCTTGGAAATGTCAGAATGGAATTATATTGCTTCATGCACATCTTCATATGGAGTTCTTCCATAGTGTAAAGTTTCATGAAAATTCTTCAAACGGTTTAGGAGGAGTTGTGCTGACAAGGATGGACAGACAGACGGATGGACAGGGTGATTCCTATATACCCCCCCCCCCCCCAAACTTTGTTTGCGGGGGGTATAAGTATTTAAAGAAGCATCCAAGGTCAAATACAATGTCTACATGTCAATATAGTCGATATTGTTTAGCTAGGGGAGTGGGGTGGTGTGGGGGATGGTCTGTTGAGTGAATTGTTTTTCACTCAAACACTTTCAAACTCATTATGAAGCAAAAAGAAAAAATATCACCCAGTTGACCTGGTGGATCTGAAGAAGGAGATTTTTAAAGGAATTTCCGCATATTGCACATGAAGTTAAAATTTATGTTGTAATAGGGAACCCAAATATGAACCTATGTAAAGGTCAGTATGAAAGGTATTTTTAGCCTTTGACACTCATCTGTGACCTTGACATTGGGATGTAGAATGTAAATGTGGTGTGCAACACACCGTGTACTGATGATATAATATAGATAAGAAGTTTCATCACTTTATGTCATGCAGTGAAGAAGTTAAGGTCCAGACATGGAATGTGACCTTGACCTTAGGGTATGGAATGTAAATGTGGCATACTACAGTCTGTCTATCAATGATCTATATTTGTAAGTAGTTTCATCACGTTGTGTCGAGTAGTAAGGAAATTATGGTTTGAACAAAAAAAATGCTGACAACTAATGGACAACAGATGGAGAATGAACAACATGGTATCACAAATGCTCTAATGACTTTGTCAGGCTGGAGCTAATGAAACCCTCACTGAACAATTTGAAAAAAAAATTGGCTGAGAAATTTCTTGTTTCTCAGGCAATTTGTCCTCAATTTTATGATGCAGGTGAGAGGTGCTTTTTAAAAAATAATCCACAAAACAGCCCTGAGAAGAGCTGCAATCATTCATTCAACTCCTTACACTATTCTTTAAAAAAAACCATGGTTTTCAGCAGTGAAATATTTAACACTGTAGTTACAAAATTTAACCAACTTTATCTTGTTTGACAGAGCTCTAGATTTTCAATGAGGAGGGATGTACCTCCTGGAAAACAAGAATTTAATCCTGGAATGATTAAGGTGAAAAATAAGTTCTATGACACTAACTCTACATGATTATGAAATCATAAAACTCAAGACTGACAGCAGTCTCTGTACGACTCCACCCCTGCCTCAAGATCTTTCAAGCACAATATTATGACATGCAAGGGTGGAGTATAGTGGACAAGAATCAATGACCTCGAGTTGGAGTTTTTCAAGCATGTCCTGAGTGACATAGATGTGAGTGAGATATATAAACAAGAGCACACGTATCGCTGAAGCAATACAATGTCCCCTACTGGACTAATGAGCATTAACTAGAGGTACTGTGAGCAAACTCACAAAGTGATACCCCCCCCCCCCCCCCCCACGCCTGAAATGTATAAGTTAGATTATCTCCCCTTGGAAATGTCAGAACGGAATTATATTGCTTCATGCACATCTTCATATGGAGTTCTTCCATTGTGTAAAGTTTCATGAAAATTCTTCGAACGGTTTAGGAGGAGTTGCGCTTACAAGGATGGACAGATGGTCTAAGTTAGATTATCTCCCCTTGGAAATGTCCGAACGGAATTATATTGCTTCATGCACATCTTCATATGGAGTTCTTCCAATGTGTCAAGTTTCATGAAAATTCTTCAAATGGTTTAGGAGGAGTTGCGCTTACAAGGATGGACAGACGGTATAAGTTAGATTATCTCCCCTTGGAAATGTCCGAACGGAATTATATTGCTTCATGCACATCTTCATATGGAGTTCTTCCATTGTGTAAAGTTTCAAGAAAATTCTACAAACGGTTTAGGAGGAGTTGTGCTTACAAGGATGGACAGATGGACAGACGGACAGACAAGGTGATTCCTATATACCCCTCAAACTCTGTTTGCAGGGGGTATAATAATTATACAAATGTTATAACCTAGATGTGATCAGCATGAATTCCATTGAAGTGTTTCCAAAAAAAAGTCTGGAAAACTGATATTTTGGCACTTTTCCATATATTTCCAAGGACCATAACTCACACAAGAATAATGCAATCAGCATGAAACTCAAACTTGATCTGTAAGTCATCGTTCTATAGTAGGTTACCAAGAATGAAATCATTTGGTTGAAGCATTTCCAGAAAAAGTCCAGAAAACTAAAGTATGACTGACAGACTGACTGACGGATGGACAGAGTGCAAATGAAACTTGATCTGTAAGTCATTGTTCTATAGTAGGTTACCAAAAATGAAATCATTCCGTTGAAGCGTTTCCAAAAAAACTCCGGAAAACTGATATGTTGGTGCTTTTCCATATTTCCAAGGACCATAACTCACACACGAATAATGCAATCGGCATGAAACTCAAACTTGATCTGTACGTCATCGTTCCACAGTAGTTTACCAAAAATGAAATCATTCCGTTGAAGCGTTTCCAAAAAAAACTCTGGAAAACTAAAGTGTGACTGACAGACTGATAGTCTGACGGATGGACAGAGTGTAAACCTATAGTCCCCTCCGGCAATGCCGGTAGGGGACTGAAAACTCCAACAAGGGTCATTGATTCCTGTCCCATATACTCTACCTGAGTTTTGTTCTGTATTTATACCATGATTAAAATTGAACTGAGAAAATGGAGCGGAAATTTTTAAAGAACAATATCATCTTCGTCGGTCTGTTTACTTTCTTTCATCACACTATTTTGTGTCAAAGCATTTCATTCTCATCACAAAGTCAATCAGATGCCTAACGACCAATCAGATATGTTCTTACATGACTTTTTTACACATAGGTGATACATGGTTTATCTACCACTTTTCTCAATATCTGTATCATATCTGGATACATTGAAAATACAGAATAATCAAGGAATAAAATATTTTAAATGCTTATCTTAGATGTATTGGGGCCAGATAGGTCGAAAACAGGGAAAAGTCAGTGTTTGGTAATGTAATTCTTCAGGAGGAAACAAGATTTTTTTATTCTGTTAAAAGGCCTTTACTTTGTAACCTATATACAGGTCAAATTTGTTCAAAATGTATGGTTAATGGTTTGGTGTTTGTAAGTTATATGCAGTTAAGGGGTGGGGGTCTTCAATTAAGAAATATTCAATTAACTGGTAAAGTGCTGAATTTTTTTTCAAAGGTGATTTGAAACACAAATAATGTTTTAAACAATACAGTGCTATCAGCAAGGGGAGTCTTAGTATAGCATTACTTTGATCATATTTGTTTTGTTGCAATTTATTGGAGAGGGCCAATCGGCCCTCTCCAATAAATTGTAACAAAACAATTTTATACCCATATGTTTCTTCTACTGCTGCAAAAACAACAAGCTGATTCATTCAGGGTAAAGCTTCTAAAGTAGCTTCCAGCAGGTTTCAGTAGAGCCATAATAGTGGCCTCTAGAACTCCACCAATTAAGTGGTCTCTATTATACTTACCATCAATAAATTCATTGAACAGATAAATCTCTTCTCCTACTCTCATAGCACCAAACAACTTTGGAATGTTGATGTGATTCAACTCACTCCAAACTGAGAGTTCACCGAATTCAAAATGAGAGATATGGATCTGAAAAAAATATTGTTGTCATATTCGATTCAGCTGTGGATTTTATTTGTGAGAGAAAAGATATCGTTTGGGCCTGAAAAGTTTTAAATCTGTTTCTCAGGCCCTCCTGCATGGTCCTTTTGGCTGCTGCATGCTCCCTTTTTATAACCAATGCAAACTTAAAAAAATTTTTTAAATGATTTATGTCTGATATCTTACCAAAGTTAATAAAATTAATAAATTTGTTCCTTGAGTTTAGCATTGCAAAGCATAGCGGGGCAACATACGCCCGTCAAAATTGGAACATGCACAAGTTTCTCTGGGGTAAAGTTTGAAATTTTTGTTGACTCGACTTTGTCTGTCTCCCCCCCCCCCCCCCCTCCCAATCATTGGCCATTCCCCTGCCGTGTCTGGGGTGAAGGGTAATTCACATGTTTTCACATTTTCATATTAAGCAATCTGAGGTCTTCACAAAATAAAAATATAAAGGGCTATAACTCTACTAAAAATGGGCCGCTAAAGACGGAAATAAGACGGAAATCGAACCCAACCTGTATTTTGTAGTACTAAGTCCATAAGCCAAATTTAACTCAGCTCAAACCATTGCAACTGAAGTTATCGTCCAGAAACGAAATGTGTCCACGGATGGACAGACAGATGGATGAACAGATGGACGGTGAGACCAGTTACATAATACGTCCCGTTTTTCAAACGGGCGTATAATAAAATAAAAAAAAAAGCTCTGCCCACATGCAATTTTACAAAAAATGGCCCGAGAAAGAGAAGATCTACTTTGTGGGGACTTATTAGATATGATTTTCTTACCCAGAATTCCCTGTTATCAGACTCGACTGATATGGCTTCCAACTTAGCTGACATGAAGACAATTTCAGCAGATATAAACCAACCCAGGGTTGTCCCACTTGATGCATTATGAGGTGAAACCAATATACTTATATCAAAATGTTCAGGGTTATTTGTTGAATGTAATCAGGAAAATTGGCTTTACCAGGCATGGTGGAGTGGTTTGAGGCAGAGTTTTGTACCATGAGGAATTAACCCTTTACCCAACAAATCGCCCGCATCCGCCCACGTAATATGCAAATTCAGCAGTTGAAAAAATATTATTTTTCAAAAAATTTCAACAAAACCATATCATGTGACCCCTCGTTGGAACGAGCTCGTCGAGCTCATTCCAATGAGGGGTCACATGATATGGTTTTGTTAAAAAATTTTTTTTAATTTTAAAAAATGATATTTAAAATAATAAATTTTGATATCGTCTGCGTTGGGTAAAGGGTTAATGATGGCAATAAGTTATGATTAGGTGGATGAACAGGGATGAAGAGAAGAAAGAAGTATGTTTTTCAGAAAAACTCATCACAAATTAAGATTCGGAGTAGTCCAATAATATTAGCCTTCGCCTGTGCTCCGAATTTATTATTTTTTGATTTTTAATATGTCGCACCATCGAAGTCTTATCTGATCTTTCGTTTTTCCAGCTACAAAGTTCAGCGAGAGACTCTCACTGAACGGTTGGACCTCGATTAAAGATCAAATTTCCCCACCTGGTTCCTACTTCCGATTGACAGTTGTGTGAAACACATTTTTCTTCATTCTGGTGGTCATTTTCTTGCAAATACCGGTAAATCGATATTTTGAATTATTTAGGCGTCATTTGCACCTGCAATTTTTTCAACTCGAAACAAACTGTTGAACCGGAAGATGGGTTGATAGGAAAACGCGGAGTGAAAAATGGAATACCGATAATGTAGTGCACACCAAGTCAAATGATGCGGCAGTCGTTGCAATACCGCTGAGGTCCGTTCCCGGAAATGGGATACGATTTTTAACAATTTTCCAACCGCTGTAACATTATCGCTTGAAAAAATGTTTTTATTTAATTATTGGTATTTAATACGTAATTCGACAGTAAGTATAGAAAATTTATACATCTAATATGAATGTGAAGGCATATTATTCTTGTCGAATGTGAGAACATGTATGGAGAATGAGTATTCATCATATTAGTGTTATGTCGCCTAATTTCGTACTTTGCTACTGGAAAAACGAAAGATCAGATTAGACTTCGATGGTGCGACATATTAAAAATAAAAAAATAATAAATTCGGAGCACAGGCGAAGGCTAATATTATTGGACTAGATTCGGAGTTGAAGAGATACACTGAAGTAGGAAAAGAGGTAGTTCAGCTATCTGAATGTCGTGCCTTCAACAGTAGGAAAGCTGAGATGTTTGGATAGCTGTTCTAGAAGAGAAAACTTTGGACTTTATGAAAAGAATGAGAAACAATAATCTTGTCAGAAAAGGTGAGAAAACTATAACAGATCCAGAAATTTTTGTAATTATTTGTTTTGGTTTTAACTGGTTGAGGGCTAAATTATTTTGTGGTCCAAATTTATTATTCAAAATTTGTTTTACCGTATTTACTCTATGTATTGGGACACTCTATGATTTGGGACACACATGTTTTCCAGAAAACTATATTTTTTTTTGCTCCAAAGTTTGGGACATTCAGGATATTTGTTTCCAGTTGGCCCGTCACTAGTAGCAGACGACACTCTTGGGTAACTAAAAATTTTCATTTTTTGCTTCCAAAGCATAGCTTATGATCCCTCATTGGAACGAGCGCAATAAGCTCGTTCCAATGAGGGATCATAAGCTATGTTTTGGGAAGCAAAAAATGAAAATAAAAAAAAAAATTGGACAGTGATTTCCGTATATAGTGATGGAAACCGAATCACACACAACTTTATTCAGCATCAAATCAAGACCAGGCTCTGTTCTTTCCCCATTTTCTAAGAATTGGGACACCTGTGAAAATAATTATTTTTAGCTGTCCCAATACATAGAGTAAATACGGTATTACAAATTATTGGAGAGTGCCCACAGGCAAAATGAATGTCAGCTTTTGTGCTGGTACTCTCATTTTTCTGAAAGCCCCGATAGTGGCTTCTAGCACTCAACCAGTTAATAAATAAAGAGGTTATTACTTGGTTACTTTCATATCAGCCAAGATTATTATTATCCCTGATGGGGGTGGGTGTGAGATGGGGAAATTGAACCTGAGGGCAAGATATTTGGACCAGACACGAGGCTTGCCGATTTCCCCATCTCACACCCACCCCCATCAGGGATAATTTTTCTTTCCCCACCAAAACACTCTTTGACGTCATCAAAAGAAATCCAGGGGCATGTGCAGCTATATTGAACAATTTTATTTTACTGACCATTTCTGAAAAAAACTGATTTGTTTATCGGGAAGAGCACTCAAAAGTTCTGAAAATACCATAGGTGTATATCACAAAATTAAATCCCAACTGGAGCGAAATGAATATTGACACATTCCGATGACGTTAGTCGGGTGCATGCATCAATCGATCGATCGAAATTCTGCATACTCATTTAACATTATTTACTTTTCATATTTTATGTTCCTTCAAATGTCTATCATGCGATGATTAAATAGTCTGAGTGCTCAATAAATATGCTAATAAGCCAGTCAGGTGGGACAAGTGAGATAGATATCTATCTCACATAGCCTTTTTACATAAGACACGCACATCTTGCACATTATGTGGAGGGGAGGGATGGGAGGCGGAGGAAATCATCAGAAGAAGTTCACATGAGCCTTCGCCCTTCAGTCTCAAGCTACCCTTGGGCTGATATCTTAACCAATATGAAACTGACCAAGTAATAACCTCAAATTGTTTCTTCCTGCCATTCTCTTCGGTGTCATCCCAACAAGACAGGGTTTCTTCTACGCTCTTTGGGAATGGGTTCCGTGGTCCATGCAATTGGGAAAATTCCTGTCATGAAGGCTCCAATTGGGAATTTGTTTGGAAACACACAAAGAATAAGAAATGTTACCTTTATACTGAGCCAAGAACATTAATACAGAAGCTACTACATATATAGTACATGTAATAAGTTTTATAACAAACAGTCACATGAAATAATGAACAGTCTTTGTATCTCCATTATAAATTGTTGTATTTGGTACACTTGGACAGTCTACATTCTGTGGTTTAGCAGTTGTGTCTAGACAAGACTTGGCTGCCTATACAGACAGCCAACACTTGCCTAGAAAAAACTGACAAGGTTCTTGGGATGTAACTTGCAAATGCAAAGGCACCTGTTTTGTTGCAGTAAAAAGTGCTTAAAGTCAAAACAAGGTCTTCAAGAGTTAAAACAAGATTTAAATTTTTATTTGAATGAGGACTGAGATTGGGAAATTTTGGGTTTGCATTAAAAAAAATCATGACAAAATGCCACTGGGAAAGGCTCCCATATTTGGACCCTGAAGACACCCCAAATGATCCCTGCAAGACGAATCCCAAGACGAATGGTAAAATATCCCAACAAGACGATCCCAACAAGACGATCCCAACAAGACCAAAATTTTTTTCTCATCAAATATGGGGGAAATTTACTCTAAAAAGAATGTGTACACTACAATGTATGCTATTTGAAGTATTTTAGGGTTTTATTTCAAACATGTGTTTGGGAGTTTTGTTGATAAAAAAAAACTGTAGCAAATACCATCTTGTAACAAAGCATGATGCCTCTGTTAACTGGTAGCGTGCTAAGTTTTTTGGGGTTGTCAAAATTTTGGTTGGGATTTAATTACTAAACCTCCCTACAAATGAAAAGTGGATTCATCCAGTTACTATCTATTTATTTACTTATTGGTGTTTAAAGCCACATCATCATCTGAGGCTACATTGTGCAGAGAAAATGGAAGTAGCATAAAACTTTGAAGCATCGAATGCTAATGAACATTACAAGAGTCTAAACAATTTAACATGAACCCAAGCACTTGATTTGAACTAGCCTGATTCTTCTTCTCCCTCTCCGAATATTGTAGCAAGCTGAAATTCGGGCTTGGATAAAAAGTGCAAATATTGACCAAGCGCCTTGATTTGAACTAACTTGACTCTCACCCTAAAAGAATGTTGTATACCAAATATCAAATGATTCTGACAGGTAGATGTGAAGAAGATGTTTCAAGAACATTTCTCATACTGCACAATTGTCCACATCCCCACATTACACACACCACCAAGAATGTTGTATGCCATATACCCAAAGATTCGGACTGGAAGATCTTAAAAATAAGATTTTCAAAAATATTCCTGATATTACTCCACATTAAAATTTGGGCTCCCATAAGAAACCCAAATATGGACCAGCATGTAGCGGCTACCCCACTACCACTATGTTCAGATCGCTGAACGGACGTTATATAGACACAATTTAAAAAAAATGCCGCTCAGGGTCACAGATCCAATGTCGAGTTGTGACCTTGACCTTTGACCTGGCGAGTCCAAGGTCAATAGGGTTCTTCCTCGCACCAAGGCCAACACACCTATGAAGTTTCATGACTCTAGGTTGAACCACTATCAAGTTCTCATCCGGAAACCAATTGTTGCGATATACTATGTTCAAGGTCACTGTGACCTTGACCTTTGACCTGGTGAGTCCAACATCAATAGGGTTCTTCCTCGCACCAAGGCCAACACGCCTGTAAAGTTTCATGGCTCTAGGTTGAACCACTATCAAGTTATCATCCGGAAACCAATTGTTGCGATATACTATGTTCAAGGTCACTGTGACCTTGACCTTTGACCTGGTGAGTCCAAGATCAATAGGGTTCTTCCTCGCACCAAGGCCAACATACCTATGAAGTTTCATGACTCTAGGTTGAACCACTATCAAGTTCTCATCCGGAAACCAATTGTTGCGATATACTATGTTCAAGGTCACTGTGACCTTGACCTTTGACCTGGTGAGTCCAAGATCAATAGGGTTCTTCCTCGCACCAAGGCCAACACACCTATAAAGTTTCATGACTCTAGGTTGAACCACTATCAAGTTATCATCCGGAAACCAATTGTTGCGATATACTATGTTCAAGGTCACTGTGACCTTGACCTTTAACCTGGTGAGTCCAAGATCAATAGGCTTCTTCCTCGCACCAAGGCCAACACACCTATGAAGTTTCATGACTCTAGGTTGAACCACTATCAAGTTATCATCCGGAAACCAATTGTTGCGATATACTATGTTAAAGGTCACTGTGACCTTGACCTTTGACGTAGCGAGTCCAAAATCAATAGGGTTCTTCCCCTCACCAAGGCCAATCTACCTATGAAGTTTCATGAATGTGAGTTGAACCATTATCAAGTTATCATCCGGAAACCAATTGTTTAAGATTTACTATGTTCAAGGTCACTGTGACCTTGACCTTCGACGTAGCATGTCCAAAATCAATAGGGTTCTTCCTCCCACCAAGACCAACCTACGTATGAAGTTTAATGAATGCGAGTTGAACCACTATCAAGTTATCATCCGGAAACCAATTGTTTATGCCCGCCCACCCGCCCGCCCGCCCACCCGCCCGCCCGCCCGCCATTCACCAAACTATAAGTCGAGTTTGACTTCGTCACAACTCGACTAAAAAAGTTTTTTGTTTTGATATTGAGATGCAAAGCAGAAGATGTATAACACTGTACAAACATTGAACTCACCGACAAAATCTCTCAATCGAGACCGTTTTTAATACATGTATAAAACTTATCAACAAAAGTCAATTCTATTTTACACGATAAACCATTATTGAAAACGACTCCCCAGAATGTTAAAAAATTTATAGTAATTTATATATTTTTTATACTTACCAATGACCCAGACATAGCTGGTGCTAACTCTTAAAAATCTAGGGCCAAACACAAATTTTGCCCCCCAATCCCCCAAATTTGCATCTGAAACCAAAGAAATCAGGTCCTGAATGGCCCTCCATACTTTGCCTCTGCTGCGCATGCGCAGTGTCAAGGAGGTCCCGAAATTGGCACCAATTATCATTCTTACAAGCAGTGCCTGGACAGCGCTATGTACTCAGCAGGGAGGTATGAGTTCCCAACTCCTGGGAGGACCATCCCCATCTGGGTCATTGGTAAGTATAAAAAATATATAAATTACTATAAATTTTTTAACATTTTTATACTGTACCAATGACCCAGACATAGCTGAATAGTAAAAAGGCTGGAGGGCCTAGGACATAGAGGAAAGTCCAATAAGCTCAACTATATAAAATAGAGTCATCCCCTCGAGGAGAAAAGGATAATTAGGCTTTACATGTATCTTTCTTATCTTATGATAAATTAGAAAGACACAACACCCTCCATAATTGAGCATAATAACATTCATGTTCTCTATTAACATCCAGTATATCCTGTATACTAATTATTTTAAAGTAAGCCAATAAATAAAGATAGTCCAGAGAATTGAGACTCTTTATACTCTTTTAAAAGAGTCCGAGGATTGTATATTAACGCCCGTTTGACACGTGACATATACAAATGCTTCACACCGAGCTACACTTTAAAAATATGACATGAATGAATTTTTAAACATTAACTTTACACTTTAAAACCATCCCGGTAACAACTCAGAATTACTGACTCCAGAGGAGGTATCCCCTTGCTTTTCACTATAAATCAGGTGACCTAAGGGAACACCCTCCCCCCCCCCCCCACCTTCCCCTTGCCCTGGGTCAAATAGCCCAGAGCGAAGAGGGCAGCAGGACGGAGTCACTGCCTGAACAGAAAGCCTGCATAACTATAATTGCAACTGTTTAGAGAACGACATTCTGAGTAACGGATAACAGACCTAAACAATGCAGGTCTCCAGAAATGGACTCAATATTTCTGAGATAAAAATTCGTGAATGTGGATGGCTGAGACCAATATGCAGCCTTCATTAAATCTGTAATAGCAACACTATTTGCGTAAGCCTAAGATGTAGAAAGAGCTGTTACTTCATGAGCCGAAATCTTAAGCACAGACTGCTGAGTTGAAGAAAGATTATCATAAGCAGTACGGATAGTTAATTGAATCCATCTAGCAATAGAATGGACCGTAATGTCCTTTCTATTAGGCATCAGAGACAGAAAGAAGCGTTTTCGTCCCTTTCTGATAAACTGAGATCTTTGATTATAAATACATAAAGCTCTAACCGGACAGAGTAAAGGCCTATGCCCGTCTGAAGACGGAAGGGCCTTAATAACAATAGGTTCCGGATATTATTAGGAGCCTGATTCTTAGCCAAAAATCCAACATTAGTAGTAAAGGTAATAGTGTTCCCGACACTACAATAGTGAGAATCGTCCACCGATAGTGCATGAAGCTCACTGACTCTTCTAGCAGAAGAGAAAGCTAAGAGAAATGCTGTTTATAAGACAAGAATTTGAAATCTACTGTCTCAAGAGGCTCAAATGGCTTTTCTTTTAGTTTAAGAAGAACCCAAGCTAAATTCCATTTAGGAATTAATCTAAGGGTTCTAGGTCTATTTATTGAGAAGTTTCTAACTAATTTAGATAAAGAGACATCAGATCCAATTGTAAACTATCATGGTGTGCATAGGTATCAGATAACATAAACCTATAACCTTTAATAGTAACAGGCTGCAGTTGATCTTGTCAAACAAGTATACTAGAAAGTTTGCAATGTCTGGTATGGAGGGATCAAAAATATCAACAGAATGATCCCTACACCAACGACGAAAGGCCTTCCACTTAGCCGCATAGTTTAGCGAAGAGGAGGTCCTCCTACAGTTAGAAATCGCGTCCACTGCTCGTCCTGTACAATGCTTGCGGTGCAAGAAGGACCGCACATTGGAAATACGTGAAGGTTGAGACCTTGTGGGTTGTGATGAAGTTGACGCGATTCCCCTGCGAAGGAAGATCCTCTTGTGGAGGAAGTTTTCGCAGAAAAATCCCACAGCAGACACCTGAGTAGATTTATCCATGGTCTCTGTGGAGACAGAGATGCTACCAACAGAATTGCATTGTGATTGTTTTATCTTTAGCAATATTTGCTGAATCAACGGCGCTGGAGGATACGCATATCCTATCATTCCGACCCAATAGATCGATAGAGCATCTACTGCATATGCTCGGGGATCCGGACATGGAGACACATACGTCTGCAACTGACTGTTGAGTTGTGTCGCAAATAAGTCTATCATTGACCTCTCCCATTGGTAGCAAATCTGATTGAATACCTGTTTGTTGAGAGTCCATTCTGACGGCAACAAGCGACCCTTCCGTGAAAGGGAGTCTGCTAATACATTCAGACGACCCGGAATATGAAGGACCGAAAGCAGAACTTGGTGTTCTAGAACAAACAGAAGGATTCTTTCCGTTAAATTGAACAAGAGGCCTGTCACGGCTAGAGAGCTCCGCTGAGGGCCACTGATTGCATGGGCATGTTTTCTAATACTAATATTGTTACAAACTTTAACCGAAAAATTTTCAGTTGTCACGAAAATTATGGCTTGGATCGATTACACACCACCTATTGACATTACATGACGTTATAAAGTTTGGTCCAAAAATATTCAGTAGTTTAGAAATTATGGCTCGGACAAACAAAATATTTTTTTCTTGCTCATGTGGCCTGTGACCTTGACCCTGTGGGGTTACAGACTTTATAATGGTTGATGACACACCATCCACTGATAATACATATTGTTATAAAGTTTAGTTGAAAAATATTCAGCTGTTCAGAAATTATGGCCCGGACAAGGAAAATGTTGACGACGGACGGACAGACGGACGACAGAGGACGGACGACGGATGATGGACGAATCAGTATAAGAAAAGCTCTGCTGACTTTAACGGAACGGAATGAGTGCCTCCCTGGTTCTGGATATACGCAACTACTGTCGTATTGTCAGACAGGATTTGGACATGTGCTTTCTGAATAATGTTCATCCAATGACGTAGTGCAAGCCAAATTGACATCATTTCTTGGATGTTTATGTGCTTGCCTAGAAACTGCGGATCTCAAAGACCCTGGCACTTCGAATCCGTTGGGATCAATGTTGTACCCCAACCTGTTTGACTGGCATCCGTCATAATCGTAAAACTCGGGTCCGGCAACTGCAGTGGAACTCCCTGAGTCAACCACTGATGTTTGCCCAAGTCTGAATCTCTTGTTACACTTGATTAGACAAGAGAACGTCTATAAATTGCTGAAAGCTTGCCGTCGAAAAGAAGCTTCTCCGTAGACCGAAGCAACTCTGAGAGAGTTCTTCACCTTACTATCCACGGTGGATGTAGCTAGGGCTGCGTCACGTCTAACCAACTCCAGGTTTGTCACTGAAGGGCGGAGTTATACGTGGAATAATCTACTGCCCTTAAAAGAAGTCTCAATGAGGATTGTATCCTGGAATTCTTTCCCTTGAAGACGTAATGATAACGCCTTAGTAAGGTGGTCTGCGTATGATAAAGCGTCTAAGTTAAGTCTGTTAGACATTATTGTCGTTTCCAACGTCGTGGTTGGAATTGACATAGACGACGGTATAGACAATTCCAAGTCTTCAGCCTCGTCGTCTAGACGCAGAGGAACTCTCGGTATGCCCTGTCCTGCCGTTTCGAATTTATTCCTTGAAATGATGAAAGGCAGATTTAGAGCATTTGCGGACAAGAAACCAGACTTACCTGTTTTGGTAGCAAGCTTATATATAGCGTCGTTCAATAATTCGAATGTTCTTGTGACATTATTGGACTGTGTCGGAAAACTCAGGGACGATCCCTGAACCGATCAAAAACAAATTCTGTGTCCAATGACGCTATCAGTCTCTTATCCGACATCGCAGCATTCTAGTCTGATGGAACAACCTCTGGAAGATAATGCCGGATGAAATGTACGGCAGCTTATGTTGTTCCGAAAGGGAAAGCTCGAAATCCTCCGAATCCCTTTCACCATCCTGTCGGACCCTATGAAGCTCTCGGTCGTCCGTACCTGATGCTTCAGCGGAGCATACCGACCCAGCGTCGTCGGATTATTCCTGATCCGACAGAGATTCTGTCGTTTGCTGGGATGCTGCGATAAGTTGTGCTATTTGGGATGGCACGTCCGCCACTGAGGCCTGTAGAGTAGCGGTCTTACGTTGCTTTGCCGCTGGAAGCTCTGTGTACGTTGACTCTTGCATACTTCTCTTATGCGAACATCCGGAGTCTACAGGCCTCGTGTCCCTGGCTACCGGATGGCGTGACCTGGTCGCCATGGATTCTCTGATTGGCGAAGCTGGCTGGAGATCCGTGGTCATGTAGCCAAAGTGCGGCCGTGTGCGCTGCCGTGAGGATGAGGAAGCCTTATCGACAGTCTCTCCGGACTGTCTATATAACGGAGCGTCCCGAGCGGCGGACGTATGCTCCGAATGCGAAACGTTTTGAACCACAACATCTGGTCCCAGATGTTGTTGTACGAGAGAGGGACCTCTCTCCCTCACAGCCCGGATGGACCTGGACGAGCTAGGAACCGGACTAATAGGCTTCCTCCGTTCTCTCCTCTGATCCGCCGTGACTGGGTGTGCACTTTGTTGATTTATAGTGCTCGCATCACCCAAAACTCCTTCCTGGACCGCACCGGACGAACCCGGCTGCCGAACCATTCGATGAATGGACGCTACACCGGGCGAGCTAGCGGACGTCAACGCCGTCGATCCTACTAGGGACCTCTTAGGCAATTGACGTATTTCCATGAGCACTTTGCCGCTAGCTCTTCATTTAATTGTGACGACGGAGGCACACTTTTGGAAGACATCACGGAAACATCACCCTGTTCTTGTTCCTCTGAAATAGAGATTGATAAACTAGAGTGACCCTGCGGAGAAAAGACCGTCATGGCCATTTCCCCGCTAACAACATACCGTGACACACGCTTCCCATGTTTGTCATCCAATAGACACATACTGAACAGGAGTTAGTGCGAGTACACTGACTACAATTAATACAATGATTATGAAAGTCAGAGGAAGATTTCCTCTTATTACAATTTGAACAATATCCTTTCATTGTGAAAAGAATACAAAAAGTCCTAGTACTCGCACCAACCCCTGAAAACAAAGATACATAATAACATGATTCATTAACATAGAAAAAATAACTGAAATCAAAAAAAATTCTTTGAAAAAATATTTTTTCAGAAAAGCCCAAGTTTCTGAAAAGTAACATTGAGCCCCAATGGATCCCAAGCCTAAGTGTGGACAAAAATTTTAAAAATATTTTAAAAAATTAATGCAACCCTTACGAATAATAATAATGTATCTTGTTATGATTAAACTAACACAAAGACAAGAAATCCCCCTCCACAGAGACTGTTGTCAATGTAAACAAGAAGTGTATAAACACCAGAAACATGACTCCAGGCACTGATAACCATGGCCCGAAATCAGTTACCAATAATACACTATCTGATGCAAAACAGAGACTTCCGGGGAAGAAACTGCAGAACATAAGACGGTAGATGCAGAACACTACGCCTAAACACCCATGGGTGAGGACATAAACATGGGGAAAAGAACAGAATTCATTCTGTTACCCAGCTAAAACTCCCAAGAAATTTCAGTAATAATATTACAGAAAATATGCCAAAAGCAGGGGAGAATAGCAAGGGGGGACTTAAAGGAAAGGGAGAGAGGAAACACTGAACAAGCAGTGTAACTTTATAGCAAGAATGACAACAACAGGCCCATGCCTCGAAAATAGGTAACTTAACATAATTTCATTAAAAAATTTTTAAGTTACAGCCCTGATTATTTTCTGTCACTCATTTTTCCTCTCCTCCTTCTATTTCCTCTTTAGATCCACCATTCTCTAATATTTATGTGTCTGGCATCATTTAAACTGAGATTTACAAGCACAAAGATCAGTCAGATGTGAACTGATGAAGGGCCAAACAAAGAATGATAATTGGCGCCAATTTTGGGACCTCCTTGACACTGCGCATGCGCAGTAGAGGCAAAGTATGGAGGGCCATTCAGGACATGATTTCTTTGGTTTTAGATGCAAATTTTGGGGATTGGGGGCAAAATTTGTGTTTGGCCCTAGATTTTTAAGAGTTAGCACCAGCTTTGTCTGGGTCATTGGTACAGTATAAAAATATAGATTCACGCATGTTAGCTCTAGATCCTATTGAAATCAGTCCGTGAATTTGTGACTTTAAGCGTTTATCTTTCCTATTTTCGTAGCACAACCAATGGTTATATTTGGAAAATACCAATAAAATGTGGCAATGCATACACAAAAGAAATCAATGCGGCAGACTCTGAGAATCAAAAGTAATTTTTTTTTTTTTTGACCTAATACTCCAGCATGAGTATTATACACAGTAATTTACACTTGTGTTCTATAAAGTCAAACATTCCTCCTCCTTTCTAGACACTAATTTACTAAAATTAACATGCTGAAGGGCCTGACAAACAGATTTTTAACTTTTTTGAGCCGAATATCCCTTCATATTTTGTATCCATAACAAAATGTGCATATGTTAAGTATGTTTTCCTGATCATACTCATGCAATGAAGCTTCAGGTGAAGTTAGAACAAAAATTGGAAATTTTTAATGTATTTCATCACAATATATTGTGAAATGAAACTACATCTAAAATGTTTGCGTCCAAAATATGCAATATTTAGCAGCTCTTCCCATAAATATTTTGCAATCATTATAAGTTATTGTGATGAATTTACGGTAACATGGTCTGAGGTTTGTGGCTGCGAGCTTGTGTTCACCCGAAATGCAAAGCGTCATGGTTGAACATAAGCTGCAAACCTCAGTTCATGTTACTGGCAATTCATCATGATAATGTATATGTTTCAATAAGAACCTACCCATAGCCAAAAAAAAACCACACTGTGAAATGAACTGGGCAACTTTTAACGATAACAAGTTTAGCAAATAAACCTCTTGTGTACCCCATCACATCACTGGGCAAATACTCAATAAAACAAAGGTCGAGGTCAATCCATCTTACTTTAAATTGTAAATTTATTTGTAATTTAAACAATACTTCATTCATATAAATGTCTGCTGCACGTATGAAAAATCTAGAAAAATTAAGCGGTTTGCAAATCACTCCAATGATAGAATAATTGCGAAATGGGACGTCATTTCAGATATTTTGCTTGGTGACATCAGAGGGTAACACATGCTACTGGAGCTGCAAACATGGAAGCAACTATGAGAGCTCACACCCAATCAGAGGGCAAGGATTTTAGTTAAAAATTCCATTTCATAGCCACAATTGTAACTGGGAAAGTGCTAAATTATTTCTCAACATCAAAATTTGTTAACACTTCTTTGCCTTGTTACAGTTTATGAGCGAGTTCCTACGGGCACTCTCCTTAAATTGTAACAAGGCAAATCAATGGAGATGAAGTAATTTAACTTCAAAGATAATATGAAGGACCTCCACAGAATATGAAGCCTTTAACTTTAGGTATCTGCTGTTCAGAATAAAGCACAAATATGGGCTTCCAGCCCTCTACCAGTTAATTAGCATTAATCGCCACACTTCATATTCCAAACAACGTATTGAGCAATCAATAACATTTGTAAAGTGAAGGGGTAAGCGATCTTAAGATTCAACACCAGTGCCTAATGGTAATGGATTTTAAATTTAAAACTGATCACCCCTTTATGTTCAGAATGGACTGTACGTTCCAGATCCACCAGAACAAATTATCTCTTGAAGTATTTGTTAAATATAACACAATGGAACCCTGTTAATTGAATTTCCACTTTGCCAGAGAAAACTATTCAATTAACAAGCACATACATTTAACAGGTATTGGGTCAATTTCCTGTCTTCTAGTTATAAAGTGAGCAGAGCTCACAGAGATAGAAGTTATAATAGATTAACCCTTTACCTAACGTAACGGCCAAAACCGGCCAGCACTATTCTAAAAAATCGCCAATTAATTTTCATTATGTTTTCATTTTTTGTCTCAAAAACATAGGTTATGACCCCTCGTTGGAACGAGCTTGTCGAGCTCGTTCCAACGAGGGGTCATAACCTATGTTTTTCAGACAAAAAATGAAAAAAATTAGTTATTCAAGAATTATTTTGGCAAGTGTCGTCTGCTTTTCAGGTTAGGTAAAGGGTTAAATGACTATATTGCATCTTTTGTGGCCATAAATGTCTGTCTATAAATGTGAAAAATTCAATGGATGCTGTAGTTTTACAAAAAAAAATGATTCAATTAACAGGAGTTCACTCAATAACCTATATGCAATTACCAGATCAAATATGTACTGAAGGTGTGGTAAATGGTTTAATGTTTGTAAATTATATACGATTTTCAAGATTATTCAATTAAAAGATTTCCAATTAAGTGGGCTCCAATGAGTGCATTGGAAAGTTTAACTTTCACTTTCAAGATGGGCTTCACTTTCAAGTTAACATCAGTAAACCAGAAATGGTTTACGTTTGTTGGATTGGATGACTGGATGAATGGACACATATAAAATGAAAGATGGACAAGATTGACAAGAGTAACACTTAGGGCACTTTCGCCTGTCTCCAGGGCATGGAAATATTAGTCATATAGTTGAGTTGTTTTTGAGTTATTTTTGACAACCAAAAAATTTACTATTTTTTTCACAAATTTCAGAACTCTTGAATTGTAGATGCAAATACAATTAACCTTTTACCAAACGTAATGACTACAACAGGCCAGCGGTATTCACAAAAATCACCACTCAATTTTCATTATTTTTTACATTTTTTGTTTCAAAAACATGGTTAATGATCCCTAATTGGAACAAGCTCATTGAGCACATTCCAATGAGGGGTCATTAGCTATGTTTTGGATGCAAAGGATGAAAACAATTAATTATTCAAGAATTTTTTTTCCAAGTGTCATTCACCTTTCGAGTTAGGCTCAGGGGATACAGCTGGTTTGTTAGGCATACGGTTTGCAGCAAGGATGTAAGTAACTGTTGATGAAAAACCCTGAACTTTGATGATCTGACAGGCTTTCAAAAAAAAAAAACGGGCAATTTTCACCAGAAATAAATCCCGAAACTGGTCATTTCGCATGAAAAAATCCCAGTTTCAGGGAAAATTTACATCCCTGTTAACAGGTTTATTCTATTAAGCAATACATTGGATTCACTGTATTATTATAGAGATACTAACCACTTTGACACAAAACTGGAAATCTGTGTTCCTATCACTGGCTAGGTTACATTTTCCAGACATTCCATTACCAAGGTGTACCAATTTTTGCCACTGAACATGCAATTGATATCGTGTCTTGCAAATCTGCATATCATCCTTGAGAAAAAGACAATACCAGTATACAAATTACTTTAATAGCATGTAATATTTGCATATCATTTACAGAAATCTACCTGCAACAAAGATAAATATGGCCTAAAAAGTTAAAAAGCTGTTTCTCCAGTCCTCCTGCATGGTCCTTTTGGCTGCCGCATGGTCTCTTTTTATAACCAATGCAAACTTTAAAAATTTAAAATATTTTACCCAAGTTAATAAAATTGATAAATTTGTCCCTGGAGGGCAAGAAGGATTTTTGAACTCAAGGAACGAAATACACCACCACCCATGCTATTCTATAGATTATGAGGCCTAAAACATAAAACAAACTCTGAACTTTTGATAGCAAAGAAATAATTACAAAAATAAAAAATAAAATAAAAAACCACTTGCATGCAATTTTACAAAAAAAAAGGGGCCTATACTGAATTTCTTTAATTTAAATAGCAATTTTACAAGAGAAATATGACAGTAATATTCAATTAATCAAAATATGATCAATCCCTAATAATTTGGTGAGGAATTGGGTATTCAATCGATTATAATTATTTGCTTTAACAAAGTACCTGACAACAAGAAAACGACAACAAATGTTTTCCAAGAAAAACTAAAAAAAAATGGCATTTTTTTCCTTCTAAAATATAGCTTATGACCCTAATCTCAGGTAATGTAGTACCCAATAATACAGAATACTAATTTTGCTTCAATCGACTGATCAGTTCTACAAACTCAAGCTTTAGAGAGTTGTCTTTTTAACAAACTTTAATCTAAACCAGTGAAGAAGGGTGCAGATTAAATATTAAATCATTGCAGCCAGAAGCTCATGGAAAAGAGATTACTATGTGTTTTGTCCAATACCAACAGTGTTAAATGGGAGCCCCCACAGGATGCCCCTTTCAGCAACTGATGGCATTTTATTTAACCCAAGTGAAACCAATACTCCAAATGAAGCTTCATGCCAAAACACAAATATCTGTTGTGTAGTTCCAGATATATGAGTGTTATAATTTAATTTTTTTTATTTTCAGCAGCTGGGGTTGCCACGGGGGCACAGGAAATTTTTCTTTGCATAAATCAAGTACCTGTCAACAAACAATACGTCATACCAAATTTTGTTCAAATCAGCCAACAGAAAATTTTAACAAATCTTGCTCCTACTGTGATGAGCCCATATGTTGTCTAAGAATCTTTCTTTTAATTATTTTTTCTTCAAATTTAAAAAAAACTCCAACAAAATCATATTATGTGACCCCCCACAGCTCCACTCCCCCTTCCCCTCCATTGGAACATGCTTAATGAGTTCTGAAATTTTAGTTTTTTCAACTACTAAATTTATAATTAAGTGGGTGAATGCTGCTGTTTCATTAGGTAAAGGGTTAAACACATTCCACATTAGCGACAGTAAACACAATGACCAAACTATGGTACTCTGCAAATTATATGGTGTTTAATCCTTTACCTAATACAAATAGAAATCATTATTTATTTATTTACTGGTGTTTAAGGTCACATACTTATGCACAATGGCTAATCATGACTGCATGACAGTTTTACGGGTGGAGGAAGCCGGTGCACCCGGAGAGAACCACCGAGCAACGACGAGCAATTGCTAGCTCCCCAACATCATAACTCCGCACTGCAGAACAGGCAGGGTTAGATTGGTTGAAGACATGCGCACCATCGACGTGCAGTACGCCTTAGTACATAGCATCATCGTGCCCCCATGTGGACAAAATTGGCCTTGCCCAAGGACACAACGTGGGAGTTCGAATTGATCGCTCAGACGGTCACCCATCCGAGGACTAACCAGGCTCGACGTAACAGAAATCATACTTGAAAGAAAACAAAAATGCACTGCTCCTCATCATGTTGATCATTTTTGTGAAGTTTCATGAAAATACGGCTAAAACTATGGAAGTCGTTCGCTCCACAAGTTTACATGTGCAATGGACTGACAGCGATGACGACGACAGACCCACAAGTTGACTCCTATACACAAAAGGACCTGATTTGAACAAACTTGAATCTCATCCCTCTAGAGATGTTGTTTACCAAATATGATGGCATTCTGACCAGTGGATCCGAAGAAGAAGATTTTTAGAGAAATTTCCTCATATTATGTTAAAATTCGGGCTACGATAGGGAGCCCAAAAATTAACAAAGGAAACCAATTTGAACAAACTTGAATCTGACTCTCCTGGAGATGTTGTAAACTAAATATGAAAGGATTCTGACAGGTGAATCTGAAGAAAAAGTTTTTTTACGAAATTCCCTCATACTGTACTAAGATAAATTTCAGGTTCTCATATGGAGCCCAAATATTAACCCATGCACTCGTCGACTTGAACAAACTTGAATCTGACCCCCCCCTAGAGATATTGTATACCAAATATGAAAGCATTCCGACTGGTGGATCTGAAACAAGAAGATTTGTAAAGAAATTTCCTCATATTCCACTAAGTTAAAATTTGGGCTACCATAGCAAGCCCAAATGTATACCTAGGAACCCGATTTTAACAAACTTGAATCTGACCCCTCTAGAGATGTTTAATACCAATTATGAAAGCATTTCGACTGGAGAATCTGAAGAAGATTTTAAAAACAAATTTCCTCATATTGCACTAAGTTAAAATTTGGGCTACCTTAGAAAGTCCAAATATATACCTAGGGACCCAATTTGAACAAAACTGAATCTGACCCTCCCCTAGAGATGTTGTATAACTATATGAAAGTATTCTGACCGGTAGATCTTTTAAAAGTTAAAAAATTTATAGTAATTTATATATTTTTTATACTTACCAATGACCCATACTTAGCTGGTGCTAACTCTAAAATATCTAGGGCCAAACGCAAATTTTACCCCCCAATCCCCAAAATTTGCATCTAAAACCGAAAATTACATGTCCTAAAAGGTCCTCCATACTTTTACTCCACTGCGCATGCGCAGTGTCAAGGAGGTCTCGAAATTGGCGCAATTATCATTCTTACAACCAGTGCCTGGTAAGCGTTATGTACTCAGCGGGGAGGTATGAGTTCCCAACTCATGGGAGGGCCATCCCCGTCTGGGTCATTGGTAAGTATAAAAAATATATAAATTACTATAAATTTTTTAACATTTTTATACTGTACCAATAATCCAGACTTAGCTGAATAGTAAAAATGTTGGAGGGCCTAGGACATAAAGGAAAATCCAATAGACTCAATTACATATAACAGAACTATCCCCTGAAGGAGAAAATGAGAGATAGGCTTTACATGTAGCTTTCTTATTTGTATCAAAAAGAAAGACACAACACCATTCTGTAATTGAGCGCAATAACATCAATGATCTCTATTAACATCCAGTATAACCCTTTATACTAATATTTTTAAAGGAAAGCCAATAAATGAGGAAGTCCAGCAAAATGAGACTCTATATACTCATTTAAATGTGTCCGAGGATTGTATATTAACGCCCGATTAACACGTGATATATACAAATGTCTCACACCGAGCAACACTTAAAAAATATTACATAGATGAGTAAACATTAGATTTACTTTAAAACCATCCCGGTACCGACTCGGAATTACTAACTCCAAGGGAGGTATTCCCTTGCTTTACACTATAAAGCAGGTGACCTAAGGGAACCCCCCCCCCCCCCCCCTTCCCCTTGATCAAATACTCCAGAGCGAAGAGGGAAACAGGACAGAGTCACTGCCGGAACCAAAAGCCTACATATTTTTAGTAGCCACTGTTTAGTGGACGAAATTCTGAGTGAAAAATAACAGACCTAAACAATGCAGATCTGAAGAAAAGGACTCAATATTTCTCAGATACAAATTCGAAAAAGTGGAGGGCTAAAAACAATATGCAGCCCTCATTAGATCTGTAATAGCAACATTATTAGCGTAAGCCCATGATGTAGAAAGAACTTTTACTTCATGAGCTTAAAACTAAAGCACAGACTGCAGCTTGAAGATATTATCATAAGCAGTACTGATAGTAAATTGAATCCATCTGACCATAGAATGGACCGAAATGTGGAGGAAGCTTCCACGGCATGTCCCACAACAGACGCCTGAGTAGATTAATCCACGGTCTTTGTGGAGCTAGAAATGCTACCAACAAAATTTTGCACTGAGATATATAACTTGAGCAATATCTGCTGAATCAACGACACTGGAAGAAACGCATATCCTATTATTCCGTCTCATGAGATCGATAGAGCATCTACTGCAAACGCTCGAAGATCGAAACATTGTGACACATACGTCTGCAACTGATTGTTGAGATGCGTCACAAATAAGTTGATCATATGCCGCTCTCCTAGGTAGCAAATCTGATTGAATACTCGTTTGCTGAAAGTCCATTCTGGCGTCAACAAGCGGCCCCTCCGTGAAGGGTGTCCGCTAATACGTTCAGACGACCCGGAATATGACGGACGGATAGGAGAACTTAATGTTCTAGTACAAACAGAAAGATTCCTTCCGTTAACATGAATAACAGAATGGAATGAGTGTCTCCCTAGTTCCGAAAATACGCTAATATAGTCGAATTGTCGGACAGAATTAGCACATGAGCATTCTGAATAACGTTCATCCAATAACGTAGCACAAGCCAAAATGACATCATTCTTGATGTTAATGTGCTTGATTAGGAACTACGGATCCCAAAGACCCTGGCCCTTCAAATCCGTTGGGCTCAATGATACGACCCAACCTGTTTGACTGGCATCCGTCAAAACTGTAAAACTCGGATCCGGCAATTGCAGTGGAACTCCCTGAGTTAACCACTGAAAACCTGCCCAAGTCTGAATCTCTTATTCACTTGATTGACAAGAAGATGTCCGTATCAAGTGAAAAAATCTTCACCCTCCAATTCTGGATCAGAAGAAATCGGAGAGGACAAGTGCGTAACCGCCCCATCGGAATAAATCGCGGCAGCTCTGCACAAACGTATCAGTCTCATGAGATCTCTCGCTGAGACCTTGTCTGAGCGAAGACAATAGTGAGCATAACAACTGATTAATTTCGCTCTGTGTAATGGCAGACGAACGAGAATGCTGTGCATTTCGAAGCTCATCCCCTGGTGGGTGAATGACTTGGATGATACCAGATCCGACTTCTCCTCGTTTACTTATGAAACCGAGACGCCGGAGCAATAGAAGCAGATTCTGCACATTGTTCTGAAGCATTAACTCATTGCCGTACCTCTGTAGAATGTCGTCCAGGTGGGCCGACGTTATCGCAGATGAATGAGATACGGAAATGAGTCATTACCGAGTTCGTTATTCGAGTGAAAGCCCAGGAGGCTAGATTAGACAGAAGCACATTGCTCGGAACTGATACACGACTCCTATGATGAAGAAGCGAAGATACTTTCTAAACACCTGATGTACCATGATGTGAAAGTACGCGTCTTGAGATCTATGCATGTAGCATAGTCTTACACCTGACTACTCGCTCTGACCGATCGGATGGACTCCATATATAAACTTGGAGCCACGATCAGCTTGTTTATCCAGCTCAGATTTATGAGTGGACAGAACGAGTCGTCTGGTTTTGGAACCAGAAAAGGATGGTTGCAGAAACCTGGAAATTCCTGGATTTCTACGATCTCTATCGTGATCATTCCAGAAGAGACTGGACTTCTGATGGAAGTGAGTCTCTTTCCTGCGGACTTGACGGAAGCTGAGTCCGTCTTGGACTTCGAGTTAACAGAGGTTTTCGTTTGAAGGACAATTTAGTCCTTCTGAAATCACCCCTCGAATCCAAGGGACGTCCGTGATCTACTCCCAATTAATCGAGAAACTTGACAGTCTTCCACTCACTAGTACACGATAGAGGTTAATACCATTACCTCCTTGTCCTGCGAGGCTTGCGGAAGGAGAAGCAATGTCCTCCACGGTCCGCACCTCACCCCGTCGACCTAGGGGCATCTGACCGGATGTCTCGGCCAGAATTACGGCCCCTACCTGAGTCGCTACCCTGATGGTCTCTAGAGTAAGACCAAGAGGACACATAGAAACCTCTATAGCATCTTCCCTTGGACGTATTCGTCCCAGAAGTGCCTGTCCTACTTTTCTCTGCTGAATCCGCCTATATGGAAGCGGATTTGAATAGCAGAGAGTCAGAAGCTTTCTTAGTTATCTGATCATAGACTGAGGAAAGTTTGCCGTCGAAGAAAACTCTCTGGGTACCAGAGCAACTCTGAGAGAGTTTTTCACCTCACTATCCACACGCGTGGATGTAGCCAGGGCCGCATCATGTCTAACCAACTCCATATTGCCATTAAAAGGGCGGAGTTTTATGTGAGGCCCTTGAAAGAACTCCTAAGGAGGTTGTACATCCTAGAATTCTTTTTTCTTTGAGACGTAATGATATCGCTCTGGTAAGGTGATCTGCGTACGATGATGCGTCTAAGCTAACCCTGCTAGACGATATTGTCGTTTCCAACATCGTGGTTGGAATTGACATTGAAAATGGTATAAACAATACTAGGTCCTGGCCTGGTCGTCTAGACGCAGAGAACTCTCAGAATGCTCTGTCCTGCCGTTTCAAAATATTAATCTATGAGACCTGTGGAGCCGCGGTCCTATGTAAATTATCCGCTGGAAGCTCCCGGGATGTTCATTCCTGCATTTATATAATATGCGAACGTCCCAACTGGAAAGGTCTCGTATCCTTGGCTAGCACATGGAGTGACCTGGTCGACGTGTATTCCTTGGTCGGTGAAGCAGGAGCACCAGGGACGTTCAATCCAGCATTTATATAATATGTGAACGTCCCCTGGAAATCTGTGGTCACATACCCAAGGTGTGGTCGTGTGTGTTGACGAGGATGAGGAAGCCAATATAACAGCCGCGTCGGACTGTCATGCGACGGAGTGTCCCGAGCAGGAGTGGATGTAAGCGCTGACTAAGCGAACAAACATACAACAACATCGCGGCGCAGATGTTGTTGCAAGAGAGAGAGGGTCTCTCTCGTTCACAGTCCGGGTGGACCTGGACGAGCTCGCTACTGGACTGACAGGCTTCCTCCGTACTATCCCCGGATCCGTCGTTGCTGGTTGTGCACATCTGATGTTTTAAAGTGCTCGCATCACCCAATCTGCTTCCCTGGACCACGACGGACGAACCCGGGTGCTGAGCCATTCTTTCCTGTGAATGGTCGGGACACCGGGTGGACTAGCGGGCGATCAATGCCTTCGATCGAACTAGCGAACTCCTGGCAATTGTTGTAACACCTTGAGCACTTCCCGCTAGCCCTAATATTGCAACGACGGAGACACACTTGTTGAAGACATCACGGATACATCACTCTGAATTCTGACAAAGAAACTGATAATATAGAGTGACCCTATGGAGAGAGGACCGTAATGGACCCCTCACCGCTAACAAAATACCGTGACACACGTCTCCAACGTTGTCATATCAATCAACACACACAGAGCAAGAATTAGTGCGAATACATTGACTATAAGAACACAATGAACCTGTGCATTAGAGGAAGATATCCTCACATTACAATTGAAGAATATTTTTTCAACATGAAAAAATATACACAGTCATATTACTCGCACTAATCCTTGAAATAAATATACATAATATACATAATATATTATAATCCATTATAACATTTCAAAAGAAAATAATTTAAAAAAAAAATTTTTTTTGAGAAGAGCCCAAGTTCCCAATGGGAACAATGAGCCTAAATGGATCCCAAAAAAGCCCAAGTGTGGACAAAAATTTTGAATCATTTTGAAAAATTTTAAAATCATTTCAAAAAATTAATGTAACACTTACGGACAATATTAATGTATCTTGCTATGAACTGAACTAAGCAGAGGACAAGTAATCACTATAAGAAGTAACCGTTGTCAACAAAAACAAAAATAGGCTGATGAAATCGTCAGATGTGTACCCATATGCGCAATTAGTAGAAAGCTGAATGACGGAGGGCCACCACGGATGCTGACATAATGTACACCATACAAGGTATGGTTACATATAGAAATGGATTGGAGGAGTGTCTAATTTGATGGATAAAGGGTTAATATCTCCGGATCAAATTATCAGATTTACATAAAAAACTATACAGCACAGCACATCAGTAACCTGAATAAATATATAAAGTACCATGACAATCGGACTGATATTTTTTGAGTTATCTCATGCCAAAGGGATTGGAGGAATTTTCAATTTGAAGGATAAAGGGGGTTAATATCTCCGGATCAAATTATCAGATTTACACCAAAAACTATACAGCTCAGCACATCAGTAACCTGAACACAAATATAAAGTAACTTGACAATCCAAGCAATATTTTTCAAGTTATTGAATGCCAAAGGGATTGGATGAATTTTCAATTTGAAGGATAAAGGGTTAATATCTCAGGATCAAAATAACAGATTTACACCAAAAACTATACAGCTCGGCACATCAGTAACCTGAACACAAATATAAAGTAACTTGACAATCCAAGTAATATTTTTCAAGCTATCGAATGCCAAAGGGATTGGAGGAATTTTCAATTTGAAGGATAAAGGGTTAATATCTCGGGATCAAATCATCAGATTTACACCAAAAACTATACAGCTCGGCACATCAGTAACCTGAACACAAATATAAAGTAACTAGACAATCCAAGTAATATTTTTCAAGTTACTGAATGCCAAAGAGATTGGAGGAATTTTCAATTTGAAGGATAAAGGGTTAATATCTCAGGATCAAAATAACAGATTTACACCAAAAACTATACAGATCGGCACATCAGTAACCTGAACACAAATATAAAGTAACTTGACAATCCAAGTAATATTTTTCAAGTTATCGAATGCCAAAGGGATTGGAGGAATTTTCAATTTGAAGGATAAAGGGTTAATATCTCGGGATCAAATCATCAGATTTACACCAAAAACTATACAGCTCGGCGCATCAGAAACCTGAACACAAATATAAAGTAACTTGACAATCCAAGCAATATTTTTCAAGTTATTGAATGACAAAGAAATGAATACGGACGCCGGACGGACAGATGGACGGACAAAGGATGGACGAACGACAGATGGTCACCCCGGATGCCGGCATTATGTGTACCAAACATAGTATGGGTACACATAAAAAGTGTAAACAAACCGGAAACATGACTCCAGGCACTGATAAACATGGCCCGAAATCAGTTACCAATTTAAACACTATCTGATGCAAAACAGAGACTTCCAGAGAAGAAATTGCAGAACATCAGATGGTAGATGCAGACCAAAACGCCTAACCACCCAAGGGTGAGGACGTAAACAACATGGGGGAAAAAACCCAGAAAATAATTCTGTTTCCAAGCCAAAACTCCCAAGAAATTTTAGTAATAAACATTACAAAAAATAAGTCAAAAGCATGGGAGAATAGCTAGGGAGGAATACAGGAAAGGGAGAGAGGAAACACTGATTAAACAATGGAACATTCATAGCAAGAATGACCACAACAAGGTCATGCCTCGAAAGTTAAAAAATTTATAGTAATTTATATATTTTTTATACTTACCAATGACCCAGACATAGCTGGTGCTAACTCTTAAAATATAGGGCCAAACACAAATTTTGCCCCCCAATCCCCAAAATTTGCATCTAAAACTAAAGAAAACATGTCCTGAAAGGCCCTCCACACTTCGCCCCTACTGCGCATGCGCAGTGTCAAGGACGTTCCGAAATTGACGCCATTAGTCATTCTAATAACCAGTGCCTGGTAAGCGCTATGTACTCAGCGGGGAGGCAAGAGTTCCCAACTCCTGGGAGGGCCATCCCCGTCTGGGTCATTGGTAAGTATAAAAAATATATAAATTACTATAAATTTTTTAACATTTTTATACTGTACCAATGACCCAGATATAGCTGAATAGTAAAAAGGCTGGAGGGCCAAGGACATAGAGCAAAATGGAATACGCTCAATAAAATAAAATAGAGTCATCCCCTGTAGGGAAAAAGAAGTAATAGGCCTTACATGTATCTTTCTTATTTATGATAAATTAGAAAGATACAACACCTTCCAAAATTGAGCTTCATACATCCATGTACTCTATTAATATCCAATATAATCCTTATACTAATAATTTTTAAAGTAAGCCAATAAATAAAGTAAGTCTAGAGAATAGAGACTCTTATACTCCTAAAAGTGTCTGAGGATTGCATAATCATGTCCGTTGACATATGCAATATTCAAAAGCTATACTTTAAAAACTAAGACTTGAATGAATTTTAAAAACCTAAACTTCTCACTAAACAACCATCCCAATAACAGCTCAGAATTACTAACTCCGGAGGAGGTATCCCCTTGTTTTCATAGTAAAACAGGTGACCCAAGGGAACACCCTCCACCCCCCCCCCCCCCCCTTTTTCTTGCCCTGGGTCAAATAGCCCAGAGCGAAGGGGGCAGCCGAACGGAGACACTGCCGAAACAGACAGCCTACCTAGCTATAGTAGCAACTGTTAAGTGAATGACATTCTGAGCAGTAGATAATAGACCTAACAATAGAGGCCTCCAGAAATGGACTCGATATTTCTGAGATAAAATTCATGAATGTGGATGGCTGAGCGCAATGAGCGGCCTTCAAAAATCTATAATAGCGACACTATTAATGTAAGCCCAAGAAGTAGAAGAACTCTTACTTCATGAGCCGAAATCTTAAGCACAACTGCTAAGTCAATGATATACCATAAGCAGTACCGATAGTTAATAGAATCCATTAACAATAAAATGGAGCGTAACGTCCTTCTACTAGACATCAAAGACAGAAGAAGCTTACGCCCTTTGTAATAAACAGATATCTGTTTATAAATACATAAACTGTACCCGGAAAGAGTAAAGGCCTATGCCCATACGAAGACGGAAGGACCTTAAAATAATAGGTTCCGGATAATAGGAGCCTAACTCTTATGCAACAATCCAACCTAAATAGTAACGGAAGTATTGATTCCGAAACTATGAAAGTGAAAATCATCCATCGATAGTGCATGAAACTCACTGACTCTACAGTAAAAGAGAAACCAACAGAATTACTGTCTAAAAGGTCAGAATTTGAAAACTACTGTTTCCAGAGGCTCAAATGATTACTTAGCTAAATAAGAACCGAAGTTAAAATCCGTATAGGAATTTAATCTAAAGATTCTAAGTCTATTTATCAAAAAGTTACTAACTGACTTAGATAAAGAGACAAAAGACTCAATTGTAAACTATCGTAGAGTGCATAGGTATGAGGTAACATAAACCTATAACCTAAATAATAACAGGCTGCAGTAGATCTTGTGAAACAAGTATACTAAAAAATAGCAATGAGTAGTATGGAGGGATCAACAATATGAACATAATGATCCCTACACCACGACGGAAGAGCCTCCACTTTAGCCGCATAGAATAGCGAAGAAGAGGATCTCCTATAGTAAGAAATCGCGTCCAAAGCTCGTCCAGTACAGTGCTTACAATGCAATACGGACCACACAACGGAATACATGAAGGTTGCGACCTTGCTGGTTGTGATAAAGATGACACGATTTACCCAGTGAAAAAGATCCTCACATAGAGGAAGATTTCACGTTAAGACCCACAGTAGACAAGAGAGTAAATTACTCATGATCTCTGTGAAGATAGAGATGCTATCAACAGAAATGTATTGTGGTTGTTTATCTTAGCAATACCTGCTAAAACAACAGCGCCGGAGGATACGCGATCATTCCGTCCTATAGATCAATAGAGCGTTAACAATATTAGCTCAGAGATCTGGACAAGCCAACACATACGTCTGCAATTGATTAGCAAGCTGAGTCATAAATAAATCATCATTGGGCGCTCCCATAGATAGCAAATCTGATTGAATACTTGTTTGTTGAGAGTCCATTCTGACAGCAACAAGCGACCCGTAAGAGAACGGGAGTCCGATAAAACAATCAGACGACCCGGAATATGACGGACCAAAACTGAACTTGGTGTACTATAACCAACAGACGGATTCTTTCCATTAAATTGAATAACGGAAACGAAAGAGTGCCTCCCTGGTTCCGGAGATACGCCACTACTGTCGAATTAAAGGACAGGAATTTGGGCATGCGTTTCTGAATAATGTTCATGCAATGACATAAAGCAAGCCTAAAAAACATTATTCCGCGGAAGAAAACTGATTGCTAAAAGACTGCGGAACCCAAAGACCCTGGCACTTCGAATCCGTAGGGATCAGTATTATATCCCAATCTGTTTGACTGGCAACCGTCATAACAGCCACACTCGGGTCCGGCAACTGCAGCGGCACTCTCTGAGTCAACCACCGAATGTTTGCCCCAGTCTGAATCTCTTGTAACACTAGATAGACAAGAGAACGTGTAAATCGAGCAATTCATGGATTGCCGAAAAGTTGCCGTCGAAGAGAAGCTCCTCCGAGAACGAAGCGACTCTGAGAGAGTTCTTAACCTTACTATCCACGCGTGTGGATGTAGCTAGGGCTGCGTCACGTCTAACTAACTCCAATTAGCCACTGAAGGGCGGAGTTATACGTGAACAAACTACTGCCCTCAAAAGAAATTACATTGAGAATAATATCCCGTAAATCTTTTCTTGAAGACGTAATGATAGCACGTCCGTCACTGAGGCCTGAGGAGAAGCGGTCTTACGATGCATTGCCGCTGGAAGCTCCGTGATCGTTACCCCGTGCATACTACCAATATGCGAGCGAACGGAGTGTATAGGCCTCGTGTCCCTTGGCTACCGGATGGCGCGACCTATTCGCCGTGGAATCACTGAATGCCGAAACTGATCGGATACTCGAGGTCACGTAGCCAATATGCGGTCGTGTGCCCTGCTGTGAGGATGAGGAAGCATTAAAGACAGTCTCTCGGACTGTCAATATAACAGAGCGTCCCGACCAACGGACATATGCTCCGAATGTAAAATATCTGAACCACAACATGCGGTCCCCTATGTTGTTGGGCGAGAGAGGGACCTCTCTCGCTCACAGCCCGGACGGACATGGACAAGCCAGGAACCGGACTAACAGGCTTCCTCCGATCTGTCCTCAATCTGCCGTCACTGGGTGAGTACTAAAGTAATTAAAGTGCTCGCATCACCCAAATCTCCTTCCTAGACCGCAACGGACGAACCCGGCAGCCGAACCATTCGATGAATGTACGCTACACCGGGTGAGCTAGCGAATGTCACTCCGTAGGCGATAGACATATTCCATGAGCACTTATTGCCGCTAACTCTTCATTAACTATGACGACAGAGGCACACTTTTGAAAGACATCTCCATAACTCTTCGAACAAGAAACCAGAAATGCTTGGTTAGCAAGCATAAAATAATAATATATATAGCGTCGTTCAATAATTCGAAAGTTTGTGTGACATTATTGGACTATGTCGGAACTGAGGGACGATGTCCCTGAACCGAACCAAAAATTTCTAAGTCCACCGACGCTATCAGTTTCTTATCCGGCATCGCAGCATTCTGGTCCGACGAAAGAAGCTGTAGAAGACCAAGTCAGATGACATACACAACAGCATATGTTGTTCCGAAAGGGAAAGCTCGAAATCCTCCGAATCCCTTTCGGTATCCCGTCGGACCGGATGAAACTTTCGGACGTCCGTACCCGCTTCCGCGGAGCGTCCCGACCCAGCATCGTCGGATAAAATATATGCGACAGATTCAGTTGATGCTGGGATGCTGCGATAAACTGTGCTATTAAGGAAAGCACGTCCGTTCCCGAGGCCTGTGCAGTAGCGGTCTTACAATGCATTGCCGCCGGAAGCTCCGTGTACGTTGACTCCCGCACACTTCCTATGCGAACGTCCGGAGTCTGCAGGCCTCGTGTCCCTGGCTACCGGATGGTGTGACCTGGTCGCCGAAGAATCCTTGATCGGCGAAGCTGGTAATATATCGGCGGTCACGCAGCCAAGGTGCGGTCGTGTGCGCTGACGAGAAGAGGAAGCCTTAGCAGTCTCAGCGGACTGCCTATACAACGGAGCGTCCCGAGCGACGGACGTATGCTCCGCTTGCGACACATTTTGTACCACAACATCTGGGGCCAGATGTTGTTGAACGAGAGAGGGGCCTCTCTCGCTTGCCGTCCGGATGGACCGGAACGAGCTATGAACCGGACTAAAAGGCTTCCTGCGCTCTCCCTCCGATCCGCCGTCACTGGGTGTGCATTAGGTTAATTTATAGTGCTCACATCATCCCAAAATTCCTTCTAGACCGCAACGGACGAACCCGGCTGCCGAACCGTTCGGTGAATGGACGCTACACCGGGCGAGCTAGCGGACGTCAAAGGCCGTCGAACCTACTAGGGTCCTCTTAGGCAATTGGCGTATTTACATGAGCACTTTTCCGCTAGCCCTTCATTAATTGTGACGACGGAGGCACACTGTTGGAAGACATCACAGATACATCACCCTAATCTTGATCGTCTGAAATAGAAATTGATAAAGTAGAGTGACCCTGCGGGGAAAGGACCGGAGTGTCCAAATCCCCAACAACATACCGTGACATACGCTTCCCATATTGTCATCGAAATCATATGATACAGAACAGGAGTTAATGCGAGTACACTGACCACATATAGAATGATAATAAAGTCAGAGGAAGACTTCCTCTTAAAACAATTGATCAATATCCTTTCAATGTGAAAAGAAAACAAGTCCTGGTACTCGCACTAACCCCTGGCAATCAAAATACATAATAATAATATGATCCATTAATATAGAAAAAATAATTGAAATCAAAATATTTTGAAAAAATATTTTTTCAGAACAGCCCAAGTTTCTGAAAAGTAACGTTGAGCCCCAATGGATCCCAAGCCTAAGTGTGGACAAAAATTTTAAAAATATTTTAAACAATTTATTCAACACTTACGAACAATAATAATGTATCTAGTTATGATTAAAATAACATCAAGATATTATTTTTTAGAAATCCCCCCCTCACACAGAGGGCTGTTGTAAATGTAAACAATGAGTGTAAAAACACTAAAATAAGACTCCAGGCACCCAGGCCTGAAATCAGTTACCAAAAATACACTATCTGATGCAAAACAGAGACTTCCAGGGAAGAAACTGCAGAACATCAGATGGTAGATGCAGAACACAACGCCTAACCACCCGTAGGTGAAGACGTAAACATGGGGAAAGAACAGAATTCATTCTGTTATTCAGCTAAAACTCCCAAGAAAATTTAGTAATAATAATTACAAAAACTATGCCAAAAGCATGGGAGAATAGCAAGGGGGAACTTAAAGGACAGGGAGAGAGGAAAACACTTAAAAAACAGTGTAACTAAATAATCAGAATGACAACAAAATGGCTGCTGCCTTGAAAATAGGTAACTTAACATAATTTCATTAAAAAATTTTAAGTTACAGCCCTGATAATATTCTGTCACACATTCTTTTCCTCTCCTCCTTCTCTATCCTCCTTAGAATCACCATTTCACTAATATTTATGTGTCTGGCATCATTTAAATTGAGATTTATAAGCACAAAGATCAGTCAGATGTTAACTGATGAAGGGCCAAACTTAGAATAATTAATGGCGCCAATTTCGGAACGTCCTCGACACTGCGCATGCGCAGTAGGGGCGAAGTGTGGAGGGCCTTTCAGGACATGTTTTCTTTAGTTTTAGATGCAAATTTTGGGGATTGGGGGGCAAAATTTGTGTTTGGCCCTATATTTTAAGAGTTAGCACCAGCTATGTCTGGGTCATTGGTACAGTATAAAAATATAGGTAACATGAATAATTTCGTAAAGTAATTATAAGTTACAGCCCTGAACATTTGTTTCCACTGTTTTTCCTCTCCTCCTTCTATTTCCTCCTTATATCCTCCTTATATCCACCATTTCTCTCATAATTATGTTTCTGGCATCCTTAAAACTGAGATTTACAAGCACAAATAACAGTGAAGTGTAAGTGTGTTGAGGGCCAAACAAAGAATGATAATTGCACCAATTTCGAGACCTCCTTGACACTATGCATGCGCAGTGGAGTAAAAGTATGACCCTGTGTATTTTTGGCTCCTGGGGTTCCTTTGGGATGCAGAAATTATTTTTTTTTTGCACGAGTCAAGTACTTATGACCCAATAATACCACATACCAAATTTGGTTCTTTTGTTTTGGGGAATCTCGGTTTGACATTCAGAGTTAGCAAAAGTACCTGTCATGGAGGATGTTGACATTTTGTCTGATCATTGGAGTTTCTTTTTGAGAACCTAAGTCTTTTCGAAATGGTAAGATTATTTAAATTACTTATATTTTCGTTTCTTTTAATTGTTGCTCTTCTTGCAATGTGATCGGCATTGAAACCCTGAGCGCATTGCAATCAGATCAACAATGAATCGATTACTTTACCTTTTTTTTGTTAAAGGGTTATCCTCCATGATATGTGTACTTATAGGTGCTTATGTTGTTTTAATTCTATTTTTCAGGGTTTAACAAGCGACGTGTAATATATTGAGACTGATTTGTGAATAGTATTTTGAGAATGGAATGATTGTTTAAAAAATGAAAATAAACTTGTAATATATATATTCATCAGAAGTTCGTGAAAATATTTTAGGAGTCCACCTTTATTACTCAGGAATAATGCTCGACTTCCAGGAGTACCCACGACCTCTGTGATATGTATAGTAAAACTAAACATTTTCATAGAGGGACATAATAATGTAGAACATTGTTTGCAATTAGATCTACACGTTTCCCTGACTATGGGACAAGGAAAGTTTTCCAAACAGTTTTTCAATGCCTTCAATCAGTCACTACTTCTTCAATTATCTTGGGTAATAATTACAATGGGATACCACTCTAAAAATCCATTAACCCTTTACCTAACGAATCGGCCACATCCGCCCGCATAATATGCTAATTCAGCAGCTGAAAAAATATTATTTTTCAAAAACTTTCAACAAAACCATATCATGTGTGAAAATGATATTTAAAATGTTAAAAAATTTATAGTAATTTATATATTTTTTATACTTACCAATGACCCAGACTTAGCTGGTGCTAACTCCACAAAAACCAGGGCCAAACACAAATTTTGCCCCCCAATCCCCAAAATTTGCATCCAAAACAAAAAGAAATCATGTCCTAAAGGACCTCCATAGTACGACTCTACTGCGCATGCGCAGTGACGCAGTCGTCCCGAAATTGGCGCCAAATATCATTCTTACTGGCAGTGCCTGGTCAGCGCTATGTAGTCAGCGGGGAGGCAAGAGTTCCCAACTCAGGGAGGGCCATCCCCGTCTGGGTCATTGGTAAGTATAAAAAATATATAAATTACTATAAATTTTTTAACATTTTTATACTGTACCAATGACCCAGACTTAGCTGAATAGTAAACAGGCTGGAGGGCCTAGGACATAGAGGAAAATCCAATAAGCTCAATTATAAAATAAAGAGGTAACCCCTTAAGGAGAAAAGGAGTATTAGGCTTTACATGTATCTTTCTTATTTAATATTTAAATTAGAAAGATACACTACCCTTAATAATTGAGCACAATAACATTCATGTTCTCTATTAACATCCAGTATAACCTTTATACTAATTATTTTTAAAGCAAGCCAATAAATAAAGTAGTCCAGAGAATTGAGACTCTTTATAATCATTTAAAAGTGTCCGAGTATTGTATATTAAAGCCCGTTTGACACTTGACATATACAAATGCTTCACACCGAGCTACACTTTAAAAATAAGACATGAATGAAATTAAACATTAATATTACACTTTAAAACCATCCCGGAAGCGACTCAGAAATACTGTCTTGGAGGAGGCATTCCCTTGCTTTTCACTATAAAGCAGGTGACCTAAGGGAACACCCGCCCCCCCCCCCCCCTTCCCCTTGCCCTGGGTCAAATAGCCCAGAGCGAAGAGGGCAGCCGGACGGAGTCACTGCCGGAACAGAAAGCCTGCATAACTATAGTTGCAACTGTTTAGTGGACGACATTCTGAGCAACAGATAACGGACCTAAACAATGCAGGTCTCCAGAAATGGACTCAATATTTCTGAGATAAAAATTAGTAAATGTGGATGGCTGAGACCAATAAGCAGCCTTCATTAAATCTGTAATAGCAACACTATTAGCATAAGCCCAGGAAGTAGAAAGAGCTCTTACTTCATGAGCAGAAATCTTAAGCACAGACTGCTGAGAAGAAGATAAATCTTCATACGCAGTACGGATAGTTAACTGAATCCATCTAGCAATAGAATGGACTGAAATGTCCTTTCTATTAGGCATCAAAGACAGAAAGAAACGTTTCCGTCCCTTTCTGATGAACTGAGATCTCTGTTTATAGATACGTAGTGCTCTAACAGGACAGAGTAAAGGCCTACGCCCGTCTGAAGACGGAAGAGCCTTAATAACAATAGGTTCCGGATATTTATTAGGAGCCTGATTCTTAGCTAAAAAACCGACATTAGTAGTGAAGGTGATAGTGTTCCCAACACTACGATAATGAGAATCATCCACCGATAGTGCATGAAGCTCACTGACTCTTCTGGCAGAAGAGAAAGCTAAGAGAAAAGCTGTCTTATAAGATAAGAATTTGAAATCTACTGTCCCAAGAGGTTCAAATGGCTTTTCCTTCAATTTAAGGAGAACCCAAGCTAAATTCTACTTAGGAATTAATCTAAGAGTTCTGGGTCTATTTATCGAAAAGTTTCTAACCAATTTCGATAAAGAGACATTAGATCCAATTTGTAAACTATCATGATGTGCATAGGTATCAGATAACATAGATCTATAACCCTTTATAGTAACAGGTTGCAGTTTGATTTCGTCAAACAAGTATACTAGAAAGTTAGCAATGTCTGGTATAGAGGGATCAAATATATCAACAGAATGATCCCTACACCAACGACGGAAAACCTTCCACTTAGCCGCATAGTTTAGCGAAGAGGAGGTCCTCCTACAGTTAGAAATCGCGTCCACTGCACGTCCTGTAAAGTGCTTGCCATGCAAGAAGGACCGCACAACGGAAAAACGTGAAGGTTGAGACCTTGCGGGTTGTGATGTAGTTGGCGCGATTTCCCCTGCCAAAGAAGATCCTCTCGTGGAGGGAGCTTCCGCGGTAGGTCCCACAACAGACACCTGAGTAGATTTATCCACGGTCTCTGTGGCGACAGAGATGCTACCAACACAATCTTGCATTGAGATTGTTTTATCTTTAGCAATACTTGTTGAATTAACGGCGCTGGAGGATACGCATATCCTATCATTCCGTCCCAAGGGATCGATAGAGCGTCTACTGCAAATGCTCTTGGATCCGGACACGGGGACACATACGTCTGCAACTGATTGTTGAGATGTGTCGCAAATAAGTCTATCATTGGCCGTTCCCATTGGTAGCAAATCTGATTGAATACTTGTTTGTTGAGAGTCCACTCCGACGGCAACAAGCGACCCTTTCGTGAAAGGGAGTCTGCTAGCACATTCAGACGACCCGGTATGTGACGGACCGAAAGAAGAACGTGATGTTCCAACGCAAACAGAAGGATTCTTTCCGTTAGACTGAACAACGGAACTGAATGAGTGCCTCCCTGATTCCGTATATACGCCACTACTGTCGTATTGTCGGATAGGATTTGGACATGAGCATCGTGAATAATGTCCATCCAGTGACGTAACGCAAGCCAAACTGACATCATTTCCTTGATGTTTATGTGCTTGCACAGGAATTGCGGATCCCAAAGACCCTGGCATCTCGAATCCGTTGGGATTAATGATGCACCCCAACCTGTTTGACTGGCATCCGTCATAATGGTAAAACTCGGATCCGGCAACTGCAGCGGAACTCCTTGAGTTAACCACTGAATGTTTGCCCAAGTCTGAATCTCTTGTTTCACTTGATCTGACAAGAGAACGTCTACATCGAGCGAATGAATTTTCACACTCCAATTCTGAGTCAGGAAAATTTGAAGAGGCCGTGTGCGTAGCCGTCCCATCGGAATGAGATCCGCGGCGGCTCCGCACAGACCTATCAGTCTCATAAATTCTCTCGCCGTGACTTTGTCTGTATTCAGACAATAGCGAGCGTAACAACTGACTAATTTCGCTCTGGTTAACGGCAGACGAACGAGATTGTTGTGCGTCTCGAAGCTCATTCCGAGATGAGTGAATGACTTGGACGGCACCAGATCCGACTTCTCCTCGTTTACTATGAAACCGAGACGTCGGAGCAATAGAAGAAGATTCTGAACATCGTTCTGAAGCGTTAACTCGTTGCCGTACCTCTGAAGAATGTCGTCCAGGTAGGCCGACGTTACCGCAGACGAATGAGCTCGGAAGTAGATCATTACCGAGTTCATTACCCGAGTGAAAGCCCAGGGTGCTAGATTCAATCCGAAGCACATCGCCCGGAATTGATACACCACTCCTAGGACTGCGAAGCGTAGATACTTTCGGAATGTCGGATGTACCATGACGTGAAAGTACGCATCTTTGAGATCTATGCTCGTTGCATAATCATTCACCCGAATACTCGCTCTGACCGATCGAATCGTCTCCATATAAAACTTCGGAGCGACGATCAGCTTGTTTATCCAGCTCAAATCTATGACTGGACGGAACGAGCCGTCTGGTTTCGGAACCAGAAACAGATGGCTGTAGAATCCCAGCGATTCCTGGTTTTCTACGACCTCTACCGCGTTCTTCATTAAAAGAGACTGCACCTCTGATAGCAGAGCGTCTCTTTTCTGAGGGTTTGACGGAAGATGAGTCCACTTTGGACTTCGAGTTAATGGAGGCTTTCATTTGAAGGATATCTTTAGACCTTCCGAAGTCACTCCTCTCACCCACGGGTCGTCCGTAATCGACGCCCACTCTTGAGAAAAACTCGACAACCTTCCGCCAACCGGAACGCGATAGAGGTTTGAGCCATCACCTCCTGGATCTGCGAGGCCTGCGGTAGGAGAAACCACGTCTTCCACGACCCGCACCTCGCCTCGTCGACCTCGGGGCGTCCGACCGATTGTCCCGGCCTGAAGGACGTCCCGAACGAGAGTCGCTATCCTGACGGTCTCTCGAATAAGAGCTAGAGGACGCACCGGAACCTCTATAGGAACCTCTCTTGGGCGGATAAGACCCAGAAGTGCCCGCCTTATTCGTGTCTGCTGTATCCGACCTTTTAGGAGCGGATCTAAACAACAGAGAATCACTAGCTTTCTTTTTAATATTATCATAAATAGTGGAAAGCTTGCCGTCAAAGAGAAGATCTCCTGAGACCGAAGCGACTCTAAGAGAGTTCTTCACCTTAGAATCCACTAGTGTGGATGTAGACAGGGCTGCGTCACGTCTAACCAACTCCAGATTTGCCACTGAAAGGGCGGAGTTACACGTGGAATAAGCTACTGCCCTTGAAAGAAGTCTTAAGGAGGATTGTATATCCTGAAACTCTTCCCCTTGAAGACGCAGTGATAACGCCTTCGTAAGGTGATCTGCGTAAGATAAGGCATCTAAATTGGCTCTGTTAGACGCAATAGCTGTTTCCAACACTGCGGTTGGAATAGAAGCTGACGACGGTAATGATAGCTCTAAGTCTTCCGCCTCGTCGTCCATACGCAGAGGAACTCTCGGTATACCCTGACCTGCCGTGTCGAATTTATTCCTTGCATTAATGAAAGGCAGGTTGAGAGTATTTGCGGACAAGAAGCCTGCTTTCCCCGTCCTGGAAGCAAGTTTAAAAATAGCGTCGTTCAATAATTCAAATGTTCTTGCAACATTATTGGACTGCGACGGAAACTCGGGAGCGATGTCCCTGAACCGCTCAAAAAATTCAGAGTCCAATGACGCTATGATTCTCCTGTCCGGAAGCGCAGCAGTCTGGCCCGACGGAACAACTTGAGGAAGAAAGTGCCGGATGAAGTCCACGGCAGCTTTGTGTTGTTCCGAAAGGGATAGCTCCAATTCATCCGTATCCCTTTCACCATCCGGTCGGACCTCCCGATGTTCCCGGTCGTCCGCCCCCGATGCTTCGGCGGAGCGTACCGACCCAGCGCCGTCGGATAATTCTCGATCCGACACCGTCTCTGTCGGCTGCTGGGATGCTGCGATAAGCTGTGCTATCTGCACTAGAATGTCCGACGTCGAGACCTGCGGAGGAGCGGTCTTTCGCTGCTTTGCCGAGGGCAGCTCCGCATCAGATGGCTCCCGCATACTTTTCCTATGCGAACGTCCGGAGTCCATCGGTCTCGAATCCCTGGCTGCCGGATGGTGTGACCTGGTCGCCGAAGAATCCTTCATCGGCGAAGCTGGCAAAATATCGGAGGTCACGCAGCCAAGGTGCAGTCGTGTGCGCCGGCGAGAAGAGGAAGCCTTAACAGTCTCTGCGGACTGCTTATACAACGGAGCGTCCCGAGCGACGGACGTATGCTCCGCTAAAGACACATTTTGTACCACAACATCTGGTCCCAGATGTTGTTGTACGAGAGAGGGGCCTCTCTCGCTCGCGGCCCGGCTGGACCTGGACGAGCTAGGAACCGGACTAAAAGGCTTCCTCCGTTCTCGTTCACTATCCGCCGTCACTGGGTGTGCATCTATTATTTTTATAGTGCTCGCATCACCCAAAATTTCCTCTTGGACCGCATCGGACGAACCCGGCTGCCGAACCATTCGGTGAATGGACGCTACACCAGGCGAGCTAGCGGACGACATTTGTCTAATCTCCATGAGCACTTTTGCCGCTAGCTCTGTATTTATTTGTGACGACGGACGCACACTTGAAGAAGATAACATGGAAACATCACCCTGTTCTGGTTCCTCTGAAATAGAAACTGAGAGAGTAGAGTGACCTTGTGGAGAAAGAGCCGGCATCGCTCTTTCTCCAGAAACAACATATCGTGACACACGTTTCCAATGTTTCTCATCCCAATGTTCACATACAGGACAGGGATTAATGCGAGAACACTGACTACAATTAATGCAATAATCATGAAAGTCAGAGGAAGATTTCTTCCTATTACAATTTGAACAAGTTCCCTTCATTGTGAAAGAACAACAATAAGTCCTAGTTACTCGCAAAAACCCCTGACACAAAGATACATAATAACATGATCCATTAATAAATGAAAAAACAATTGCAAAACAAAATAATTTTGAAAAAATATTTTTTCAGAGAAGCCCAAGTTGCTGAAAAGTAACGTTGAGCCCCGATGGATCCGATGGCAAAGTGTGGTCAAAAATTTTAAAATTATATAAAATAATTAATGAGACACTTTCGGATAATATAAATGTATCTTATAATGAGATAAACTACCTCAAAGGCAAACAGCCCCCCTCAAAAAAGGCTGTTGCCAATGAAAACAAACAGTGTAAACACAGAAGAAAACATGACTCCAGGCACTGAAAAAACTGGCCCGGAATCAGTCATCAATTACACTCTATCTGATGCAAAACAGAGACTCCCAGGGGAGAATCTGCAGAACATCAGATGGAAGATGCAGAACACAAACGTTATACACCCATGGGTGAAAACGTAACTATGGGGAAAATAACAGAAAACATTCTGTAACCAAGCAACTCTCCCAGGGAATTTTTAGAAATGAAACTTCTCAAAAATAAGCCAAAAGCATGGGAGAATTGCAAGGGGGGACTTTAGAAGGTTAGGGGAGAGGAAACACTGAATAAGCAGTGCAACAATTAGCAAGAATGACAACAAGAGGCGTTTGCCTCGAAAATAGGCAACTTAACATAATTTCAACAAAAAATTTTAAGTACAGCCCTGATTATTTTTTGCCACTTCTTTTTCCTCTCCTCCTTCTATCCTCCTTAGAATCACATTTTCTCCAAGAATTACGTGTCTGGCATCCTTTAAACTGAGATTTACAAGCACAAAGATCAGTGAGATGTTGACTGATGAAGGGCCAAACAGAGAATGATATTTGGCGCCAATTTCGGGACGACTGCGTCACTGCGCATGCGCAGTAGAGTCGTACTATGGAGGTCCTTTAGGACATGATTTCTTTTTGTTTTGGATGCAAATTTTGGGGATTGGGGGGCAAAATTTGTGTTTGGCCCTGGTTTTTGTGGAGTTAGCACCAGCTAAGTCTGGGTCATTGGTACAGTATAAAAATAATAAATTTTGATATCGTCTGCATTGGGTAAAAAGTTAAGGGCATGCTTGTTGAATTTGTTCAATCAAGAACATGAAATGAAAAATACAAGTTTATATAGTAACCCTTCACCTGACATAACAACGAAAACTGGAGGGCACTTTTCACTAAAATCGCTCCTCAAAACTTATTTTTTCAATTTTTTCCTCCAAAACACAGTGTATGACTCCTCACTGAAATCATCTTGTTCAGTTTGCTCAACTGAGAGGTCATAAGCTACACTTTCAAGATTATTTTTTGTATCATCTGCTAGTCATGTTAAGTAAAGTGTTAAACAGCAAGCTACCTTGGCATCTGACAGTATGACTCCTTCCTCTCTGTTCTGCTGTTTGATATCGATGCCTTTCTTGTATTGCTCTGACACACTTATCCAATGCTGACCAACTATCAATAACTGATTTCTGTTGCCATAGACTACTTCTCGAATCCCTGGCACACCAGTGGGACGATCCTCCAAGGAAAGCAGTGGTCCTCCAGCTACTCCAAACCCACCACCCATCCTACCAGTTGGAAGACTGGTAAATGGACGTTTATCGCCATATACTTTGTCAGACTGATAACGGTCGAGTCCCCATCCACCAGTATCATCTGACTGGGCATTTGCTATATGACATGTTAGTTCATTTTCAATTAATATCTCAGCTCTCAAAGACGACTTCTCTTCTTGTAGAAATGTTAATCCTCTATCATATATAATTTCACTTGATACTTCTGGTTGTTCCTTTATACTTGGCAGCTTCACAGATCGACGCCCTGATAATTTTCTTGTTATCTTTGGATGAGCAACTGTCTCTGTGTTTTCCACTCCTGAACAGGATACCACACTTTGTGTCTGTGGTGGCTTAGTATCTGTTAATGTAGTCTGTCCACATGTTCCTTCAAACAGTTGTAAATCAGTTACATTTAAACTCTCAAGACTTTTGAGACCTTCACTGTTTACATCAATTTCCATAGTTATTTTCAGCATTGCATTTTGTAAGTACTTTTTCAGCTTTATGATGACAAGTTTATTATTGCCATGTAACACTGCAACATTCTTGGAAACTGCTTTCTGTATCCTTCGACACAACCTTGCCTCACAGTCTGCCTGGGAATCTGAGGAAGTCTGGAGAAGACAATTCTCAACATGTCCCAGAACAAGCATTATTATCTGCTTACATTCTCTGCAGTTCATAAATGTTTCAAAACATTTTGCAAGATGCTTCAAAAGTCCTTCAATTACAGCACAGTTAAGGCAGCTATTTGTTTCACTCTCATAATCAAAACTGGACATACACATTATAAGGCAATCCATACATTTTTGAAACTGATCCATATTCATGACATCTTGCAAAGTAATATCAGTACAACCCTGTAAATAAAATTAAATATAAATTAGGGTTCTGAGAATATTTGATATTCGATTCAACCTTGAAATTTGATCTGAATTTGATTTGGAATTCCGACTCTGAATACTTTTGAATATGCTCCAACAATCTTCAGAATGCATGGTTTATTCTTTATTGTAGTTCATCAGTAAAATGTGACCTCATTCTTTCTGAACCCATAATTTGATTGGCGGAGAGCCGGTCAGCTCCATGCTCTAATCTCAGGTAAATTCACTCTTACTGTGCTTTAATTGCCGGAAGTAGGTCAATTAAAACATGTCTGTATCCACGCTACATGCAAGCAACAGCGCTAAACAGCTCCTATAATAGATCGAACACGCCCCCAAGTTGTTTTCTGCAAATTCAAACATGGCAAATAGATAGAGATCGAAAATAATACTTTTTGATTGTTTTTCTTCAAACAAAATGAGTTTGGCGATTTTTTTTCACTTCTGTGACAGGAATATTACAATGGAGATAAATGTCTCGTTTCATTTGACATTCGGGCATCTTACTATGGAAAACCATTGGTTAACCCGCCCCTTCAGACTTTTTAACAGATGGTTTTTCATACAAAAATTTCCGAATGTCCAACTCAACAAGAGACATTTGTCTCCTAATTAAAATTGGTTCCAGAATTGCATCATTGCTCACTTACATGCACACATATGCATGTGTGTGAGTGTCACTCATATACAATGTCAACAGTTTTTGACTGAATGCACATTTATGTTTCCAACTCTCTTGGTCTGGCCAAGTGATTATTACACTAGTGATCACTATTTTAAAAATATACATCTTCAAGATACAACCAGTACCATGGCTTTAAGTTTGTTTTTCAACCAGTGTCGTAGCTTCAAGTTTGTATCTTCAAGATTCAACCAGTGCCGTAGCTTCAAGTTTGTTTTGGAAATGACACAGAATATATGCCAATACTATAGCTTTCATAGGCCATGTTATTGAATTCTCATTGCATATTTTGGGTTGTGTTCAGCTGAGACTGTGAGTATGGCACTATTATACTCAATAGTCTTATGAAGAGACTCATGTAACATAATGACAGGGTCACAATCAAGATGGTCAACTATATTTATTTTATTTACTTTTCTTGATTATTCCCAGATAACCCAAGCATGTTCAAGAACCTCAAGCAATACTTCTTCCTGGATTCTGCGAGATTTCTGAATAGAATTTTGGGATCTGATGAAACTGTTTGTATCAGACCTGGCCACTTGAAAATCACAGGAGCCACAATCAACCACCTAAAAGCAACCTGGGAGAGCTATGATGACACTCTCTGATTTACTCCAGGAGAGCCAGATGAGACATCTATAAACAAGTCCCACAACTTTTTTATATTCCCCCATATTTTAACTGTACGTTATTAAGGGTTCCTGCAGGCAAGGACTGATAAAATTCAATCAAGGATATTCAAGGCTATTTCTCAAAATATTTCAGCATTTTTCAAGCCCCTGCAATAGCCAAATTCAAGAATTTTCAAGTACCCATTTTTCCCGAATCCATACAAGGACACTCACTCTACAGTGCAGATATCACTGTGACATCTGGAGTTAGTAGTGGCGATAGGAAAGCAATTAATTTTGTTTGGGTTTTTATTTCTATGTAAAATAAAAGTAAATCACTGATGAATTCTGTTTTTTATTTTGTCACTTCCATGCGAGGAGGAGGTGGAGAGTGTGGGGTGGGGGAGGGGGGGTGGGAGGGGGTTTGACTGCAAAAATATTCAAGCATAAAAACATCTGTGAAATGGAAAAAAATTGTTATAAATATCCCTCAAATCTCACATGGCCGAAAATATGGACGAACGAAAGAATTACAATGCAAACAAAAACAAAAATTATTCACCAATTTCCCAAACAATTCAAATGTATCAACTTCGGACAGTGAGGAATGTTTTTTCTTTGGCACTTTATAGTCATTTTCAGGAATATTAGATCTGTCAAATGAATTTCTCCTTGGCAACCTGTCTCTATCATCATCACCGTCATCTTCGCCACCTCCAGACTATAAAAAAGAAGAAATTTTTAACTCCTACATACAGATATATGTGTAGGTCACTAATGGCCTGAACCTTTTCAGAAACATGTTTAAAACTTCTTTAGATATTTCATTCCAATTCTGCAGGACAAAAACCAATTCTGTTCATAAATCCTCTTGAATATACCAGTATGCATTGCAGTGCAATTCTACATATTATACTCTGTCCATTCATGCTCACAGACCTTGAAATGTTTATATACAAGAGACCTCAAGGAGCCTTAATTGCAAACCTGAGAAATTTGTTAAAAGAAGGATTTAAGGTCACATTCAGCATCTACATGTCAATCTAGTTAACTCTTAACCCACTAAGTATTTTCAAGATATTTTTCATCAAATCTAGTCATGACTGCTGTGAAGCAGCCATGATTAAATTCGATGAAAAGTTAAAAAATTTATAGTAATTTATATATTTTTTATACTTACCAATGACCCAGACTTAGCTGGTGCTAACTCTAAAATATTTAGGGCCAAATGCAAATTTTACCCCCCAATCCCCAAAATTTGCATCTAAAACCGAAAATTACATGTCCTATATGGTCCTCTATACTTTTACTCCACTGTGCATGCGCAGTGTCAAGGAGGTCTCGAAATTGCAGCCAAAAGTCATTCTTACAACCAGTGCCTGGTAAGCGTTATGTACTCAGCGGGGAGGTATGAGTTCCCAACTCAAGGGAGGGCCATCCCCGTCTGGGTCATTGGTAAGTATAAAAAATATATAAATTACTATAAATTTTTCAACATTTTTATACTGTACCAATGACCCAGACTTAGCTGAATAGTAAAAAGGTTGGAGGGCCTAGGACATGAGGAAAATCCAATAGACTCAACAGACCTATCCCCTTAAGGAGGAAAGGAGAGATAGTCTTACATGTATCTTTCTTATTTGTAACAAAAAAGAAAGACACAATACTATTCTGTAATTGAACACAATAACATCAGTGATCTCTATAAACATCTAGTATAACCCTTTATACTAATATTTGTTTAAGGAAAGCCAATAAATATGGGAGGCTAGAGAAATGAGACTCTATATACTCATTTAAAAGTGTTCAAGGATTGTATATTAACGCTCAATTAATCACGTGATATATACGAATGCTTCACACCAATCAACACTTAAAAAATATTACACAGATGAGTAAACATAGGCTTAACCCTAAAATCATTTCGGAACTGACACGGAATTACTAAGTCCAAGGGAGGTATTCCCTTGCTTTACACTAAAAAGCAAGTGACCTAAGGGAACACCCGCCCCCCCCCCCCCCCCCCCCCCCCTTTCCCTTGCCTTGGATCAAATACTCCAGAGCAAAGAGGGCAGCAGAACAGAGTCACTGCCGGAACCGAAAGCCTATACACACATAGTTGCCACTGTTTAGTAGACAACATTCTGAGTAAAAATAGTGGACCTAAACAATGTAGATCTGCAGAAAAGGACTCAATATTCTCAGATACTAAATCGGGAAAATGGAGGGCTAACACCAATGTGCAGCCCTCATTAAATCTGTAATAACAATATTAATAGCTTAAGCCCATGAAGTAGACGAACTCTTACTTCATGAGCTTAAAACTAAAACACAGACTGCTGAATGAAGATATAATCCTAAGCAGAACTGACTGTAGATTGAATCCATCTGACCATAGAATGGACCGAAATGTGGAGGAAGCTTCCACGGCATGTCCCACAACAGACGCCTGAGTAAATTAGTCCACAGTCTTTGTGGAGCTAGAGAAGCTACCAACAGAATTTGCATTAAAATAATTACACTAGAGCAATATCTGATGAATCAACAGCGCTGGAAGATACGCATATCTCATTATTCAATTATAACAAGATCAATAGAGCGTTTACTGCAAATGTTCGAAGATCCAAACATAATGACACATACGTCTGCAACTGATTGTTGAGATGCGTCGCAAATAAGTTGATCATTGGCCGCTGGCCTTGGTAGCAATCTGATTGAAAACTCGTTTGTTGAAAGCCGATTCTGGCGGCAACAAACGGCCCCTCCGCGAAGGGAGTCCGCTAATACGTTCAGATGTTCTAGTAGCAACCAAAAGATTCATTCCATTAACATGAATAACAGGATGGAATGAGTGCCTCCATAATTCCGAAAATACGCTAATACCATTGAGTTGTCGGACAGAATTAGCATATGAACATTCTGAATTACGTTATCCAATAAGGTAGCACAAGCCAAAATGATATCATACTTGATGTTTGAGTGCTTGATAAGGAACTACGGAATCAAAAGACCCTGGCACTTCAATCCGTTGGGCTCAATGAAATGACCCAACCTGTTTTACTGGCATCCGTCAAGACTGTAAGACCCGGATCCAGCAACTGCAGTGGAACTACCTGAGTTAAGCCCAGAAAACTTGCCCAAGTCTGAATCTCTTATTCACTTGATTTGACAAGAAGATGTCTGTATCAAGCGAAAGAATCTTCACCCTCCAATTCTGAATTAAAGAAATTTGGAGAGGAGCAATGCGTAACCGCCCCATCGGAATAAAATCGCGGCAGTTCCGCCTAAACGTATCCGTCTCATAAGATCTCTCGATGAGACTTTGTCTGAGCGAAGACAATAGTGAGCAAAACAACTGAATAATTTCGTTCTGGGTAACGGCAGACGAACGAAAAAGTTGTGCGTTACGAAGCTCATCCCCCGGTGGGTTAATGACTTAGATGATACCAGATCCAACTTCTCCTCGTTTACTTAAGAAACCAAGACAACGGATCAATAGAAGCAGATTCTGCACATAGTTCTGAAGCGTTAACTCATTGCCGTACCTGTATGAATGTCGTCCAGGTAGGCAGACGTTATCGCAGACGAATAAGCTCGGAAATGAGTCATTACCGAGTCCGTTATTCGAGTGAAGGCCCAGGGGGCTAGATTCAGACCGAAGCATATTGCTCGGAGCTGATATACGACTCCTATGATAAGGAAGCGAAGATACTTTCTGATGTCTGATGTACCATGACGTGAAAGTACGCATCTTAAGATCTATGCATGTAGCATAATCGTACACCCGAATACTCGCTCTGACCGATCGGGTGGACTCTATATAAACTTGGAGCCACGATCAGCTTGTTTATCCAGTTCCGAATACCGAGTGAACGGAACGAGCCATCTGGTTTTTGGAACCAGAAAAGGATGGTTGTAGAAACCTGGAAATTCCTGGATTCTACGATCTCCATCGCGATCATTCCAGAAGAGACTAGGCTTCTGATGGAAGCGAGCCTCTATCCTACTGACTTGGCGGAGGCTGAGTCCATCTTGGACTCCGAGTAAACAGAGGATTTCGTTTGAGGAACAATTTAGTCCTTCTGAAATCACCCCTTGAATCCAAGGGACGTCCGTAATCTATTCCCAAATAATTGAGAAACTCGAAGTCTTCCGCTCACTAGTACACGATAGAGGTAAAACCATTACCTCCTGGTCCTGCAAGGCTTGCGGAAGGAGAAGCCATGTCCTCCACGGTCCGCACCTCGCCTCTTCGACCTAGGGGCATCTGACCGGAATTATGGCCCCTATATGAGTCGCTTCCCTGACGGTCTCTAGAATAAGACCTAGAGGATGCATAGGAACCTCTATAGGAACTTCCCTTGGACGTATTCGTCCCAGAAGTGCCTGTCCTACTCTTCTCTGCTGAATCTGACTATATGGAAGCAAATTTTAATAGCAGAGAGTCAAAAGCTTTCTTAGTTAACTGATCATAGACTGCGGAAAGCTTGCCGTCGAAGAAAACTCTCCGGAGACCGCAGTGACTCTGAGAGAGCTTTTTCACCATACTATCTACACGCATGATGGATGTAGCCAGGGACGCATCACATCTAACCAACTCCATATTGCCACTAAAGGACAGAGTTTTACGTGAGGCCCTTGAAAGAACTCTTAAGGATATTATCATCCTAGAATTCTTTTCCCTTTGAGACGTAATGATAATGTTCTGGTAAGGTGATCTGCGTACGATGATGCGTCTAAGCTGACCCTGCTAGACGATTTTATTATTTCCAACATCGTGGTTGGAATTGACATAGACGACAGTAAAAAACAATACTAGGTCCTGCCCTGGTCGTCTAGACGCAGAGAACTCTCAGAATGCTCTGTCCTGCCGTTTCAAAATATTCATTGAATTGATGAAAGGCAGATGTAGAGCATATTGCCGATAAGAAACCTGACCTGCCCATTTAGGTAGCAAGTTAAATAAGTATAGCGTCGTTCAACAGATCAAATGTCCGTGAGACATATCTGGACTATGTCAGAAACTGAGGGATGATGTCCCTAAACCGATTAAGAATTCTGTGTCCAGTGGCGCTATCAGTCTCTTATCCAGCAACGCAGCATTTTGGTCCGGAGGAACAACGTCAGATGATAATGCCGGATGCACTCTACGGCAATTATGTTGTTCCGAAAAGGGAAAATACAATTCATCCATATCCCTTTCGCCATCCTGTTGGACCACTTGTAATTCTTGGTCGTCCGTGCCTGAACCTGCAGCGGAACGTACCAACCCAGCTTCGTCGGATAATTCCTGATCCGACAGAGTTACTGTCGGTTGCTGGGATGCTGCGATATTTGTGCTATCTGCGATAGCATGTCCGTAACAGAGGCCTGTGGAGCTGCGGTCTTATAGGATTTAGCTGCTGGAAGCTCCTTGGACGTTCACTCCTGCATAATCTAATATGTGAACGTCCAGAGTATGAATCCTTGGCTACCAGATGGTGTGACCTGGTCACCGTAGAATCCCTGTTCGGCGATGTTGGTTGAAAATCACAGGTCACATAGCCAAGGTGCGGTCGCGTGTGCTGCCGTGAGGATGAGGAAGCCGAAAGAGCAGTCTCTCCGGACTGTCTATATAACGGAGCGTCCCAAGCAGTGGACATATGCTCCGACTGAGGAACGTTTTGTACCACAACATCTGGGCCCAGATGTTGTAATACGAGAGAGGAACCTCTCTCGCTCACAGCCAGGATGGACCTGGACGAGCTAGGAACCAGACTAATAGGCTTCCTCCATACCATCCTTGTATCCGTCGTCACTGGGTGTGCACATTGTATTTTTTTGTGCTCGCATCACCCAAATCTCCTTCCTGGACCGCAACGGACGAACCCGGGTGCTGAGCCATTTGGTGAATGGTCGCGACACCGGGTGAGCTAGCGGACGCCAATGCCGTCGATCCTACTAGGGACCTCTTAGGCAATTGACGTATCTGCATGAGCACTTTACCGCTAGCTCTTCATTTGACTATGACAACGGAAGCACACTTACGAAGACATCACGGTAACAATACCTAGTTCATGTTACCCTATGAGACCTGAGGAGCCACAGCCCTACGTGAAATATCCGCTGGAAGCTCCCGGGAAGTTCATTCCTGCATTTATATAATATGCGAACGTCCCAACTGGAAAGGTCTCGTATCCTTGGCTGGCAGATGGAGTGACCTGGTCGACGTGTATTCCTTGGTCGGTGAAGCAGGAGCACCAGGGACGTTCAATCCTGCATTCATATAATATGCGAACGTCCCCTGTAAATCTGTGGTCACATAGCCAAGGTGCGGTCGTGTGTGTTGACGAGAATGAGGAGGCCAATATAACAGCTGCGTCGGACTGTCATGCGACGGAGCGTCCCAAGCAGGAGGAGTGGACGTAAGCTCCGACTAAGCGAACAACATACAACAACATCGCAGCACAGATGTTGATGCAAGAGAGAAGGGGCCTCTCTCGCAGTCCGGGGGACCTGGACGAGCTAGCTACCGGATAGACAGGCTTCCTCCGTACTATCCTCGGATCCGGCGTTGCTGGGTGTGCACATCTGAAGTTTTATAGTGCTTGCATCACCCAATCTGCTTCCCTGGACCGCAACGGACTAACCTGGGTGCTGTACCATTCTTTCCTGGTGAATGGACGCGACACTGGGCGGACTAGCGGGCAATCAATTGCTTTCAATCCTACTAGGGAACTCTTCAGCAATTGTCGTAATACCTTGAGCACTTCCCGCTAGCCCTAATATTGCAACGACGGAGACACACTTATTGAAGACATCACGGAAACATCACTCTGAATTCTGAAAAAGAAACTGATAATATATAGTAACCCTACGGAGAGAGGACCGTAATGGACACCTCACCGCTAATAAAATACCGTGACACAAGTCTCAAACGTTGTCATATCAATCAACAAACACAGAGCAAGAATTAATGCAACTACATTGACTATAAGAAACACAATGAACTTGTGAATTAGAGGAAGATATCCTCGCATTACGAATGAAGAATATTTTTTCCAAGAAGAAAAAAATATACACCGTCATATTACTCGCACTAACCCTTGAAATAAATATACATAATATACTAATTCATTATAACATTTCAAAAGAAAATAATTTTCAAAAAAAAAATTTTTTTTAAAAATTTTCAGAAGAGCCCAAGTTTCCAATGGGAACCTTGAGCCCAAAGGATCCCAAAAAAGCCTAAGTGTGGACAAAAATTTTGAATCATTTTGAAAAATTAATGTTTCTTGCTATGAACTAAATTAAGCAGAAGACAAGTAATCACTGTCAGAAGTAACAGTTGTCAACACAAGCAAAAGTGTCAACAAACCAGAAACATAACTCCAGGCACTGAAACAAATATAGCCCGAAATCAGTTACCAATTTAAACACTATCTGATGCAAAACAGAGGCTTCCAGAGAAGAAACTATAGAACATCAGATGGTAGATGCAGACCAAAACGCCTAAACACCCCTAGGGTGAGGACGTAAACATGGGGAAAAAACAGAAAATAATTCTGTTTCCAGGCCAAAACTCCCAAGAAATTTTAGTAATAAACATTACAAAAAATAAGCCAAAAGCATGGGAGAATAGCTAGGAGGGAATAAAGGAAAGGGAGAGAGGAAACACTGATTAAACAATGGAACATTCATAGCAAGAATGACAACAAGGTCATGCCTCGAAAATAGGTAACATGAAATAATTTCGTAAAAAAATTATAAGTTACAGCCCTGAACATTTGTTTCCACTGTTTTTTCCTCTCCACCTCCTATTTCCACCATATATCCACCATTTCTCTCATAATTATGCGTCTGGCATCTTTAAAACTGAGATTTACAAGCACAAATAACAGTGAAGTGTAACTGTATTGAGGGCCAAACAAAGAATGACTTTTGGCGGCAATTTCGAGACCTCCTTGACACTGTGCATGTGCAGTGGAGTAAAAGTATGGAGGACCATATAGGACATGTAATTTTCGGTTTTAGATGCAAATTTTGGGGATTGGGGGGTAAAATTTGCGTTTGGCCCTAAATATTTTAGACTTATGATGGCATCAGTAGCAACTTGGTCAGAGCTGTAACAATGAGGTGTTAATGACCTGACATGACAAACCAGAAGGTCTGTAGTCACTGTTCCTTTGGAAGATTCGCTTATGCCTAAGTGAAGAATGATAACCTTACAAAGAATTTAGATTCTGACTTGTGGATCTGAAGAAATATAAACCCAGGGACACTATTTGAACGAACAAGAATTTGACCCCCTCCCCCTCCCCCAAAGATGTTGTCTCCAAATATAAAAGGATTCTGACAGGTGGATTTGAAGAAGATTTTTAAAGACATTTTCTCATATTGCACTAAGTTAAAATAATTCAGGCTTCCATAGGGAGCCCAACTATAAACCCACAGACTCTATTTGAACAAACATGAATCTGACCAGCCTAGAGATGCTGTATACCAAATATGAAAGGATTCTGACTGGTGGATCTGAAGAAAAAGATTTTTAAAGAAATTTCCTCATATTGCTCTAAGCTAAAATTTGGGCTGTCAAAGGGAGCCCATGTATAAACCCAGGGACTCGATTTGAACAAACATTTAATCTGACCCCCCTAGAGAAGTTGTATACCAAATATGATAGGATTCTGACTGGTGGATCTGAAGAAGATTTTTACAGAAATTTCCTCATACTGCACTAAGTTAAAATTCGGGCCTCCATAAGAAGCCCAGACATAAACTGAGAGACTTAATTCGAACAAACTTGAACCTGAACCTCGTAACAATAAAGTTTATCCAATATTAAAACATTCTGACCAGTGGTTCTGAAGAAGATTTTTAAAGCATATTTCCCATATTGCCCTAAGTTAAGATTTGGGCTCCTGTATTTAGCCCAAATACGAACGGAGGGGTTTAAATTGAACACACTTGTATCTGACCCTCCTATGGATGATGGATGCTGTATGCCAAATATAAGAAGATTCTGATCTGTAGTTCTGGAGAAGAACTATTTTTTTTAATTTTAATATTTGCAAATATGCTGACTCAGCATTTTTTTCGATGCCCTCTACAAAGCACACGAACATAACCAATGACAATTTTTTTTATCAATCGAGTCTACTGGTCCTTAGGATGCTTCATTCCAAATAAGAGTTTGCTGTTCTATGTGGTTTGGGAAATATGGGCGTTTGAAAATATTTTCTATTTTTAGTGCCTGGGGTTCCCACGGGGAACATAGGAAGGTTTTTTTAGCATGAATCAAGTATTTAAGACTCAATAATATCACATACTGAACTGCATTCAAAATCAGACCATCGGTTCCGAAAATAGAAATTTTGGGTGAGGCCAAAAATCTTGCCCCTCCCATTACAAAGGCAAATACTGCTCCATGAACTTCACTTAACAAACTTGAATGGACATATGGTAGGGACCATGCACATCAAATTTGGTTCAATTTGGCCCAGGGGTTTAGGAGGAGACGTTGATAATATAAAGTTCACGCTGGACAGATGGACAGAAAGTGATCACTTGAGCTCCCCCTGACTTTCATTCAGGAGATCTAAAAATCCATTTAATTTACAAGGAGATAATTTGATTAAATGTGTCCATAATATACTTGTTTCAGTGACAAGAGAAATCCTGTCCTGGACAGAAAAATCAAACACCGGCATGCAAAGAGTTAATCTAATTTAGACAGATAGGTTTAAGGGGAAGGTCTGTTCAGTGAATTGCATTTTTTTTGCATAAAATCATTGAACACCCTTCAAAACTCATTTTAACACATAGAAAAAAAATTGCCCAATGAACCTCACCCATTCTCCCTACAAAATTGGCTGGCTGAAAATGTTTGTTTAAAATCATTCAAAATCCTCAAAAATTAATTTGAAAGCAACAACAACAAAAAAAAGACCAACAAACCCCTCTCTGCACACACCCTCAGGGCCTGAAGTGGGCTGGTGGGGCCCATGTGCACAAAAGATTAATCTTATCAAACCGTATTATATCTACTAAAATTTGAATACCAGTGAATTCGACCCACGTTTAAGTCGACCCAAAGTGAAGTCGACCCCAAAAAGTGATCTCGACCCAAAAAAGTTAACTCGACCCAAAGTGATTTCGACCCGAAAAAAGTTATCTCGACCCACTTTTAAAATTCAACTTAGATGTGAGTCTTCCATGGAAGACGTGTGTCGCCTGCACTATATTTTAATATTTCAGACAGAATTCTAAGTGGAAAAGGGGCATAACTCTGGAAAAAATACAGATCAAAAAATAAAATAGGAGGTGCACAATGCCATAATGTGATAAAGAATCACTGAAAGTTTCATCAAACTCCATTCATAGGTTAAAGAGGAGTGGCGGATAAGAGAAAGTGTGATGCGGACGACTACGCGGACGACGCAAGACGACAAAAGTAATCCCTATATGTCGCTCCCCACTTCAAATAAAATAGGAGGTGCACAATGCCATTATGTGATAAAGAATCACTGAAAGTTTCATCAAAATCCATTCATAGGTTAAAGAGGAGTGGCAGATAAGAGAAAGTGTGACGCGGATGACGCAAGATGACAAAAGTAATCCCTATATGTCGCTCCCCACTTCGTTGGGCGGCGACACAATGAAAGTTATCCCCATCCCTATTTAAACGTGTTTTGGCGATTTTTGGAAAATCTTTTTCAACTCAAAATAAGTGGTGTTTATAATTTCAAGACCGTGTCACATTGCAGGGGACATTTCGGTTGTGTTTTACAAGCTAAATTATGGAAAAGAGCTTGGGAGATTCTGCTGCAGGCATCAATGATACATGAAAAGCGGCTAATAACTTTAATGTGCTATAGCCTATTCATTCGATGCAAAAAGAATGGCCAGAAGTAACTCACTTTGATTGAACAATCCTTTTATTCTGTCCTTAGCACAACAACTGCACATTCTGCAATTGTAATCATGTCTGATGTGTGTCTTGTTTGCAATAACAGTGTGCGCCCTCGGCAAGAAGGTTTACAATATGACAGATGGCAGCATAGGGTGTGTGGTACTTGCATAACACTGGAGGCGTATAGGTTAGCAGTTAGGGAGCGAAGGTCTATTGATTGGATTTGCAATCACTGCAATGAACAGGTTGACAATACTGTATCTGATAACACCTCACATGCCGAGACTGATGTGCCGAGTTTACGTTACATAATTCTCTTGTGGAGTCTGAACAAAACACCGTAACGAATAGTACTCAAAATAATGCTAATAGCTTTGTGGTGCCACAACAACTAAATGAGTCATCTATATTAGATCCAACTCCCTCAACAAGTAAAACAACGACCACCAACTCTTCATTTAGAATCATCTCTAGCACATCTATAAGGGAACAAGATAAACTTTATGATGATCTTGGTTACTCATACACACAGAAGAGGGAAAATATTAAGTATCTCTACTCTCTTAATACCCTTTTTCCTAGTTGAGGAAACAAAATGGTCACTTGTTCGTTCGTTCGTTCGTTCGTTCATTATGTTTTTTATTTATTTATTTATTTATTTATTTATTTATTTAATTATTAGTAAGTATCTCTACTCTCTTAATACCCTTTTTCCTAGTTGAAGAAACAAAACGGTCGCTCGTTCGTTCATTCATTTTATTAACGGGGCTTCATCCATTCATTCGGCCAGTCGGAGGCGGTCAGAGAATAATTCTTTCATTCAATATTCATTCATTCATTGTTTACCTATTTTCTTTCAGAAAATTCAGTCCTGTGGAGGTGCAGCATAAGGAACCAGTCTATCAGTGTCTGTCCGCCAACAGTTAAAAGCGCGGTGTTATATTTACTAAAGGAACACGAGACCACATCCACTCAGCAAAAGATGGATGTGCAACAGCAGCTACAATTGCCAAAAACATAAAAATCAAAGCCAAGGAGAACATTTTTCGTCCAGCATCTAACATAGTTGATGAGGTAATAATTGTTAAATCAGATATTCTGTGCTCAATAAGTCGTTACAACAATCGCTTCTAGCAAGAACAGCCAATTACTTCAGGTCTAAGTTTTGTCTACATGTACCCCATTCTCTTGATTTTGATTTAAGTACAGAACATTTCCCCTATATTTTTTCTAGAGGCGACATAAAAGTTGTTGATAGACGCCATATTTTGTTTGCCACCAATGGACAACTCTCACTGCTATGTAATGCAAAAAGGTGGTACATAGATGAAACCTTCAAAGTGATAAGAAGACAGTTTACCCAATTATTTTGTTTTTTGTTATGTTGTTGCTTTATCAGGTTTGTGCTTCACCATATCGTCATGTGAGAATCATGAGGTTTTATCTCCTACCGGGAGAAGGAAACTTATGATCCTCATGCGATGATATACAACAACAAAATGTGTATTATGACAACATTATTATTATGTCCTGTAATGCGTGTTATTTTTTAGTTTATTATATGATATCACAAAATTATCTTATATCTTTCTTTATGATCGATGAATAAATCAAACTGAATTTGTTTTTTTGTAATATTTTTTATTTCCCCCTTTTTCAAAACGGTTCTGAGATGGTTTCCAGTCAAGTTTAAAAGTGGGTCGAGATCACTTTTTTCGGGTCGAGATCACTTCAGGTCGAGATCACCAAAAGTGGGTCAACTTCACTTTTTTGGGTCGACTTCACTCGGGTCGAATTCAACGTGGGTCGACTTCACCGGCTACCCTAAAATTTTCCCAATTTGGCTGTCATGCATGGGCAGAATGCATTCAAACAAATAGTAAATATGCCATTGGGTTCTGTTCAGAGAAATGCAACACCAAATATCAAAAGATTGTACCTGGTGAATCTGAGGAAGATGATCTTCAAAGAATATTCCTCACACTGCACTGTTAAAATCTATATATTCAGTCAGAGAAAAGACACTGATAAGCCTCTCAATCCATGCACAATATATGAAAGACATAAAAAAAAAACTTCCCTTCCTCACAGATTTGAAAAAAAAAAATGCCTGAGAATTGCTGAATTTATACTGTGTGGCCTAGCAAGAATAGTGGATAATACCTACTATAACCAAAACGCATTTCTTAAATTACAGAAACTTTTCATCCAAAGGATAGCTTATGACCCTTCACTAAAACATACTCATTGTGCTCATTTCAATTAGGGGTCATAAGCTATGTTTTTTGAGGCAAACATTTATTTCTTTTATTTATTGTGGTTTAATTACACTTTCGAACACCAGTGTCACTTTGTGTCGGACAGTTTTACAAGTAGAGGAAGCCACAGAGGCAAACATTAAAAACAACATTGAAAAAAAAATTGGATTGGTGATTTTTATGAACAGCACTGGTCAGTTTGACCATTATGTTAAATAAAGGGTTAATGTGAATGTAACTGATAATACAGTGGCACCCACTTAATTGGATATCTCTTAATTGAATAACCTTGTTAGTTGAATATAACTTCCAAACACCAAACCATTTACCATACCCTCAGTACAAATTTGACATGTTAATTGCAGATAGGTTAAGGACCAAACATCTGTTAAATGAATAAAAAATCTTTTAATATGTTGAGAAATTACCCTGACAGGCCTTAACACAACCATTACAGTCATTTAATCTATTGTATCCTGTTTGACCAGCTTCATGAGCTCTGCTTAACAAAATATAAAATAAATGTTCAGTTTGTCTCTAAAACACAGGAAAGTGATAAATCCCTGTTAACCAGTTGAGTGCAGATAGTAACTATCATGGCTCTATTGAAAGGTGCTGAAAGCCACTTTAGTGGCTTTAGAATGTATTCATAATTCTTAACCCAGCTGAGTATTTTCAAGATATTTTTCATCAGATCTAGTCATGGCTGCTTAACAGCAGCCATGACTAGATCTGATGAAAAATTCATCAAAATTTAACTCAAGAAACCATCGGTGAAAAACGCCATTCAATCTACAGAAGAGAAATTTTTATTAAGTGTGCCCAAATTAACCTTATTTCAGTGGCAAGAGAAATCCAGTCCTGGGTGAGAATGTCTGCCAGCAGCATGCACAATTATTTAATAACAAAATCTTATCATAGTAACACTCCCCTTTTTGGTAACATGGTATCATTGAAAAAAAAGAAAGGAGCATGGTGGCTCAGTAGGAAGAGGTGCAGGCTGCAAGCCGGGAGATCCTCGGTTCGAATTCCACCTGCGGTAACCACGTTGTGTCCTTGGGCAAGACACTTCATCTCAGTTGCCCACGTGGGGGCACAGTGGCATTGTGTACTAAGGTGTACTGCACGTCGATGGTGCACTTGTCTTCAACCAATGCTGACCCTGCTTGTGTGGAGTTAGTATGTTGGGGAGCTGACAGTTGCTCGCCGTTGCTCGGTGGTTCTCTCTGGGTACCCCGGCTTCCTCCACCTGTAAAACTGTCACGGTCATGATTAGCCATTGTGCATAAATATGTGACCTTAAACACCAATAAATAAATAATATATAAAAAAAGAAAAAAAAGTCCTTGTCACAAATCACTTTTGAAAAATAATTTAGCACTTTGCCAGTTAAATGAATACTATCGTTAAGTGAATAATTTCTACTGGCAATGAGACCATTCGAATAACCCTTTACCTAACATGAAAAGCAGATGACACTTGCGAACAAAATTCTTAAATAACTAATTTTTTATCTCAAAAACATAGGTATGACCCCCTCATTGGAACGTTTTTGAGACAAAAAATGAAAAATTAATTGGCGACTTTTGTGAATAGCGCTGACCTGTTGAGCCACTACTTTGGGTAAAGGGTTAACTGGGTTCCCCTATAATTCGCAACACAAATATAATAAGTATAATTACACACCCTTCTCCTGTCGCTGAAGTTCCTATCACCACTACTGCCACCAGTCTCTCGCTGAAACATACAAACAAGTGGAATAAAACAGACATTTTTCAACAATGTATCTGCCTTTTATTTATAACACTTTCAACAGCCAGGGTCACCTCATGTCAGACAGTTTTATGATTGGAGGAAGTGGACGTACCCAGAGAACCACTGAGCAGAGGTGAGCAACTATCAGACTCCCCAATGCACTGTTTTGTCGTAGGAAAAATTTATCCGAGTTGGAATTAGGTTATTTGTTATACAGTGGAGCCCACTTAATTGGATATCTCTTAACTGGAGTTGAGTTTTCTTGCCTGTGATGTAATACGGCAGGTAATCTGGCTGTGACGGTTTGGCTATCTTTTGGCTGGGGGAGAATTAAACACTGAGCAGATGCTTCTAGTCAAGTGTCATCTGCCTGAATATGCAGACCACACTTGACTAAAAGCACCTGCTTACTGTAAATTTTTCGCAGTATGTCATGTTCAATAAATTCATTGTTTCCCCGGCTTATAAGAGTTCAAGACCCAAGTTATAAATCTGGCCAATTTATATACTTGGTCAATGAAGATCAAATGGGTAGGTGGTGGACTAGACTGAAAATAAGCAGAGTGTCATCTGCAAAATGAGGTCCCCAGAGGGTGAATTTGGTGATGCTACCCTGCACAATAGGGTGGCATCACTAAATGCACCCTCTGTGAACCTCAATCTGAATCAACATCTTAAGCCTAAATAGAAATATCTATCCAGAGGATAAACTGGCCCACTGTATGGGATAGCATCAGCAAATTCACCCTCTGTCAACCTCATTCTGCAAATGACTGATTGCTTATGTTCAGGCTTGGTGGTGGAGCCATCGCAATGTACCCATGGAAGGAAAATCAACTGAACAATCCTAAAGATATTTAATATTTGTGTTAACTGACTGGTAGAGTGTTGGAAGCCCAAATTTGGTCTTTAGTTTGAAGATAATTTTGTCTTTGAGGTGAAAATATTAAGTTTGCACAGATTTGCTTGTCACAATTATATCAAGTCAAAACAAGTGAGCCAAATTTGATGACCAAACATTCGTCTGCACTCCCCCTGTTAGAAAAAACACCGATAATTTGTGAAGTTAGGCCCCACAAAGTAGATCTTCTATTCCTGGTGCCATTTTTTGTAACATTGCATGTGGTTGGACAGTTTTTATAAAGGACGAAGGCGCCGGAGGCACCCGAGTTGAGACGGAGGCAAAGTCGACGTCGAAACTCGTGAGTCCTTTATACTAATTTCACACTTTTTTTAACGTAGGAAGTAGTTACCGAGATGAGACTTCACGAGAATGACTCTGGTTGATTAAACTTTTAGGGATTTTTCCCAAAGGAACCGGGGACAAATGAGGTTACATTTTTTTCAAGGATACTCGGACGCGAGAACAAGTGATGGCTCTCTACCATTGCTTTCACCCTCATTGGGTCAAGGGACCCTTAATATATTGGGGTGGGGGGGAGGGGGGAGGTTAATGGGTCACTGATTATGTCACGCGACGTCCATAGCAAGTAAAGCACGCCCCTAGCAACGGGCAAACTACTGGGCCAATTTTGATACATGGACCCAACATGCATTGCAAATGAAAACCGACAGGTCAACGGTGTCACCACGTGATTTCCCTAGCAACCAGAACGTCCGCTTAGCAACGGGATAACTACTGGGCCGATTTTGACCAAATTCGGTATACGGACCCAAAATGTAATGCAAATAAAAACAGACAGATCAATGTTGACGTCTCGTGACTTCCTTAGCAACCAGAGCGTGCCCTTAGCAACGGGCTAACTACTGGGCCGATTTTGACCCAATTCGGTATACGGACCCAAAATGCATTGCAAATGAAAACAGACAGATCAAAGTTTACATCTCATGACTTCCCTAGCAACCAGAGCGCCCCCTTAGCAATGGGCTAACTACTGGGCCGATTTTGACAGAATTCGGTATACGGACCCAAAATGCATTGCAAATGAAAACAGACAGATGTTGACGTCACGTGACTTCCCTAGCAACCAGAGCGCCATCTTAGCAACGGGCTAACTACTGGGCCGATTTTAACCAAATTTGGTATACGGACCCAAAATGCATTGCAAATAAAAACATACAGGTCAATGTTGACGTCACGCGACTTCCCTAGCAACCAGAGCTTCCTCTTAGCAATGGGCTAACTTCTGGGCCGATTTTGACCAAATTCGGTATACGGACCCAAAATGCATTGCAAATGAAAACAGACAAGTCAATGTTGATGTCACGTGACTTCCCAAGCAATGAGAGCGCCCCTTAGCAACGAGCCAACTACTGGGCCGATTTTGACCAAATTCGGTATACAGACCCAAAATGCATTGCAAATAAAAACAGGCAGGTCAATGTTGACGTCACGTCTTTTTTCCTCTTCCCTGACATGACCCAGAAGCACAGGATTAGTTGTTTCATAATTACTCGCAGAATTATCTGTTGTGATAACTACAAACAATACCGGTACGTCGGTATTTTTTTCAGTGAAATTAATGAAAATGGCTCACTGAAATTGGCACATAAAGCTCTAGGCCTATTTAATTCAAAAGACAAGTATGTGCTGTCTTGTGAAGTGTGTATGTCTGTGCTGGCTTGTGTAGTTTGCATGTCTGTTGGGCAAATCGCCCAGAAACCAAATCCGAATCATGCACAAACATGGTTCGAATCGTCCAATAATCTGGTCCGAATCGGCCAGAAATATGGTCCAAATCATCAATAGATCTGGGCCGAAACGTCCTTTATAAAAATCTGGTCCGAATCGTACACGGTCCGAATCGTCCAGAAACCATGTAACAAGTTAATTTTCTTACGTTTGATGTGTACTCTGAGGTTATTGATAGAAAACCCTGATAGAACTTATCATATGGAAAATGCCAGTCGTATTCAGAACGTTCAGTGCTGTTGGAAAAGCGAATGAAAAAAAAAATATGGTGTGTGCTTAAAGAAATCATCAAGACTACGTGATTTGCATACAAAATAATCTTTATATTTGCTCTTCATGTCATATTTTTTTCTATAATTTCAGATGCATTCTTTGAAAAAAAGGTTTATTCCCTTTCAGTTTTGGCTTAACAATTGTCAGCAAAACTTTTGTTTCCAGAGCACTGGAATGTTCTATGTTCCTCATGCACAAGTTTCTGAAAACTGCATATTTACTGAAGAAAGATACTAAAAAAATTTAAAAAAATAAATAAATAAAACCCCCATCTTCATTGTTTTCCACAATATATTGATCGAGAATCAAATATATTTTGATTTGTTTTCAAATTGATCTGTTTATGTTTAAATTAATTATTCATCAGATTTTTCCTCAACATAATGTTTTACATGACTACATTTGTGATAGTCTTATTATTTTAAAGATGGTCTTTTCAGTAAAACTGCATTGGCATATTATCATCGTCCTTTTTTGCACAGCACTGCTGCATTTTCTTGTTTATTGTACTTTTTATTTTTGTAATTATTTCTTTGCCATCAAACATCCCTTAAGTGCAAGAAGACTTTGTAATGCTAAAGCGTTGCAAAACCTTGTTGCACTCAAGGGACAAATTTATCAATTTTATTAACTTGGGTAAAATATCAGACAAAAACCATTTAAGTTTCATTTTTTGGAAGTTTGCATTGGTTATAAAAAGAGAGCATGTGGCAGGCAAAATGATCATGAAAGGATGGCCTGAGCAACAAATTTTCAACATTCCAAGGCCTTATCTTACATTTTCAGATTGTGCATCTTTGAACATCCACACTTACATTTCTATTGTTGAACCCACCACTCTGTGATGAGTTGTTTGAGGAACTATTTCCACCTTTATCACCTCCTGAATGCATGAAACTCCGCACCCTATAATACAATGGTGGGATGGCTTTGCCTTTCCTACATTTCCATTTTGGAAGCCAAGGTACATCTATAATGAGAAAAAATGATAAAATCAGTTGTCATCCAAGATATTCTAGTGTTAATACATTGCAGCCCATTTAATTGGATATCTCTTAACCCTTTACCTAACACAGAATTTTTAAAAAATAAATTAAATTTCACATTTTTCAAAAACAAATTTCACAATTTTTCAATAAAACCATACAAGCTGGTTCTAATGATATCCATATTTGTATGGTTTTATTGAGAAACTTCCAAGATATTTTAGGCTATGGTAGGCTTATTCTGGTTTATTTTCTGACTGTTTTTGGTCACTATGTTAGGTAAAGGTATATTAGGTAAAGGGTTAATTGAATAACCCTGTTAACTGAATATAATTTCCAAACACAAAGCCATTTTACCATACCTTTAGTACAAATATGACTGTTAATTGCATATACATTATAAACAACTTTTTTTTAAAACGAATAAAAAATTGTGTATTACGTCGATAAATTACCCTGAATTCACCAAATCCCCATTGTTTGTACACCTATTTGCCTTCAATATCTCTAATACAGGTATTTAACCCTTTACCCAACGAATCGGCCCCATCCGCCCACTTAATATGCAAATTCAGAAGTTGAAAAAATATTAATTTTTATACTGTACCAATGACCCAGACATAGCTGGTGCTAACTCTTAAAATATAGGGCCAAACACAAATTTTGCCCCCCAATCCCCAAAATTTGCATCTAAAACCAAAGAAAACATGTCCTGAATGGCCCTCCACACTTCACCTCTACTGCGCATGCGCAGTGTCAAGGACGTTCTGAAATTGGCGCCATTAATTATTCTTAGTTTGGCCCTTCATCAGTTAACATCTGACTGATCTTTGTGCTTGTAAATCTCAGTTTAAATGATGCCAGACACATAAATATTAGTGAAATGGTGATTCTAAGGAGGATATAGAAGGAGGAGAGGAAAAATGTGTGACAGAATATTATCAGGGCTGTAACTTAAAATTTTTTAATGAAATTATGTTAAGTTACCTATTTTCGAGGCAGCAGCCATTTTGTTGTCATTCTTGTTATTTAGTTACACTGATTTTTTAGTGTTTTCCTCTCTCCCTTTCCTTTAAGTCCCCTCTTGCTATTCTCCCATGCTTTTGGCATAGTTTCTGTAATTATTATTACTAAAATTTCTTGGGAGTTTTAGCTGAATAACAGAATGAATTCTGTTCTTTTCCCCATGTTTACGCCTTCACCTAGGGGTGGTTAGGCGTTGTGTTCTGCATCTACCATCTGATGTTCTGCAGTTTCTTCCCTGGAAGTCTCTGTTTTGCATCAGATAGTGTTTTTTTGGTAACTGATTTCGGGCCTGGGTGCCTGGAGTCTTATTTTAGTGTTTTTACACTTATTGTTTACATTTACAACAGCCCTCTGTGTGAGGGGGGATTTCTGGAAAATAATATCTTGATGTTAATTTAATCATAACTTGATACATTATTATTGTTCGTAAGTGTTGCATAAATTGTTTAAAATATTTTTAAATTTTTTGTCCACACTTAGGCTTGGGATCCATTGAAGCTCAACGTTACTTTTCAGAAACTTGGGCTGTTCTGAAAAAGTTAAAAAATTTATAGTAATTTATATATTTTTTATACTTACCAATGACCCAGACTTAGCTGGTGCTAACTCCACAAAAACCAGGGCCAAACACAAATTTTGCCCCCCAATCCCCAAAATTTGCATCCAAAACAAAAAGAAATAATGTCCTAAAGGACCTCCATAATACGACTCTACTGCGCATGCGCAGTGACGCAGTCGTCCCGAAATTGGCGCCAAATATCATTCTTACTGGCAGTGCCTGGTCAGCGCTATGTACTCAGCGGGGAGGCAAGAGTTCCCAACTCAGGGAGGGCCATCCCCGTCTGGGTCATTGGTAAGTATAAAAAATATATAAATTACTATAAATTTTTTAACATTTTTATACTGTACCAATGACCCAGACTTAGCTGAATAGTAAACAGGCTGGAGGGCCTAGGACATAGAGGAAAATCCAATAAGCTCAATTATAAAATAAAGAGATAACCCCTTAAGGAGAAAAGGAGTATTAGGCTTTACATGTATCTTTCTTATTTAATATTTAAATTAGAAAGATACACTACCCTTAATAATTGAGCACAATAACATTCATGTTCTCTATTAATATCCAGTATAACCTTTATACTAATTATTATTAAAACAAGCCAATAAATAAAGTAGTCCAGAGAATTGAGACTCTTTATAATCATTTAAAAGTGTCCGAGTATTGTATATTAAAGCCCGTTTGACACTTGACATATACAAATGCTTCACACCGAGCTACACTTTAAAAATAAGACATGAATGAAATTAAACATTAATATTACACTTTAAAACCATCCCGGAAGCGACTCAGAAATACTGTCTTGGAGGAGGCATTCCCTTGCTTTTCACTATAAAGCAGGTGACCTAAGGGAACACCCGCCCCCCCCCTTCCCCTTGCCCTGGGTCAAATAGCCCAGAGCGAAGAGGGCAGCCGGACGGAGTCACTGCCGGAACAGAAAGCCTGCATAACTATAGTTGCAACTGTTTAGTGGACGACATTCTGAGCAACAGATAACGGACCTAAACAATGCAGGTCTCCAGAAATGGACTCAATATTTCTGAGATAAAAATTAGTAAATGTGGATGGCTGAGACCAATAAGCAGCCTTCATTAAATCTGTAATAGCAACACTATTAGCATAAGCCCAGGAAGTAGAAAGAGCTCTTACTTCATGAGCAGAAATCTTAAGCACAGACTGCTGAGAAGAAGATAAATCTTCATACGCAGTACGGATAGTTAACTGAATCCATCTAGCAATAGAATGGACTGAAATGTCCTTTCTATTAGGCATCAAAGACAGAAAGAAACGTTTCCGTCCCTTTCTGATGAACTGAGATCTCTGTTTATAGATACGTAGTGCTCTAACAGGACAGAGTAAAGGCCTACGCCCGTCTGAAGACGGAAGAGCCTTAATAACAATAGGTTCCGGATATTTATTAGGAGCCTGATTCTTAGCTAAAAAACCGACGTTAGTAGTGAAGGTGATAGTGTTCCCAACACTACGATAATGAGAATCATCCACCGATAGTGCATGAAGCTCACTGACTCTTCTGGCAGAAGAGAAAGCTAAGAGAAAAGCTGTCTTATAAGATAAGAATTTGAAATCTACTGTCCCAAGAGGTTCAAATGGCTTTTCCTTCAATTTAAGGAGAACCCAAGCTAAATTCCACTTAGGAATTAATCTAAGAGTTCTGGGTCTATTTATCGAAAAGTTTCTAACCAATTTCGATAAAGAGACATTAGATCCAATTTGTAAACTATCATGATGTGCATAGGTATCAGATAACATAGATCTATAACCCTTTATAGTAACCGGTTGCAGTTTGATTTCGTCAAACAAGTATACTAGAAAGTTAGCAATGTCTGGTATAGAGGGATCAAATATATCAACAGAATGATCCCTACACCAACGACGGAAAACCTTCCACTTAGCCGCATAGTTTAGCGAAGAGGAGGTCCTCCTACAGTTAGAAATCGCGTCCACTGCTCGTCCTGTAAAGTGCTTGCCATGCAAGAAGGACCGCACAACGGAAAAACGTGAAGGTTGAGACCTTGCGGGTTGTGATGCAGTTGGCGCGACTTCCCCTGCCAAAGAAGATCCTCTCGTGGAGGGAGCTTCCGCGGTAGGTCCCACAACAGACACCTGAGTAGATTTATCCACGGTCTCTGTGGCGACAGAGATGCTACCAACAGAATCTTGCATTGAGATTGTTTTATCTTTAGCAATACTTGTTGAATTAACGGCGCTGGAGGATACGCATATCCTATCATTCCGTCCCCAGGGATCGATAGAGCGTCTACAGCAAAAGCTCTTGGATCCGGACACGGGGACACATACGTTTGCAACTGATTGTTGAGATGTGTCGCAAATAAGTCTATCATTGGCCGTTCCCATTGGTAGCAAATCTGATTGAATACTTGTTTGTTGAGAGTCCACTCCGACGGCAACAAGCGACCCTTTCGAGAAAGGGAGTCTGCTAGCACATTCAGACGACCCGGTATGTGACGGACCGAAAGAAGAACGTGATGTTCCAACGCAAACAGAAGGATTCTTTCCGTTAGATTGAACAACGGAACTGAATGAGTGCCTCCCTGATTCCGTATATACGCCACTACTGTCGTATTGTCGGATAGGATTTGGACATGAGCATCGTGAATAATGTCCATCCAGTGACGTAACGCAAGCCAAATTGACATCATTTCCTTGATGTTTATGTGCTTGCCCAGGAATTGCGGATCCCAAAGACCCTGGCATCTCGAATCCGTTGGGATTAATGATGCACCCCAACCTGTTTGACTGGCATCCGTCATAATGGTAAAACTCGGATCCGGCAACTGCAGCGGAACTCCTTGAGTTAACCACTGAATGTTTGCCCAAGTCTGAATCTCTTGTTTCACTTGATCTGACAAGAGAACGTCTACATCGAGCGAATGAATTTTCACACTCCAATTCTGAGTCAAGAAAATTTGAAGAGGCCGTGTGCGTAGCCGTCCCATCGGAATGAGATCCGCAGCGGCTCCGCACAGACCTATCAGTCTCATAAATTCTCTCGCTGTGACTTTGTCTGTATTTAGACAATAGCGAGCGTAACAACTGACTAATTTCGCTCTGGTTAACGGCAGACGAACGAGATTGTTGTGCGTCTCGAAGCTCATTCCCAGATGAGTGAATGACTTGGACGGCACCAGATCCGACTTCTCCTCGTTTACTATGAAACCGAGACGTCGGAGCAATAGAAGAAGATTCTGAACATCGTTCTGAAGCGTTAACTCGTTGCCGTACCTCTGAAGAATGTCGTCCAGGTAGGCCGACGTTACCGCAGACGAATGAGCTCGGAAGTAAATCATTACCGAGTTCATTACTCGAGTGAAAGCCCAGGGTGCTAGATTCAATCCGAAGCACATGGCCCGGAACTGATACACCACTCCTAGGACTGCGAAGCGTAGATACTTTCGGAATGTCGGATGTACCATGACGTGAAAGTACGCATCTTTGAGATCTATGCTCGTTGCATAATCGTTCACCCGAATACTCGCTCTGACCGATCGAATCGTCTCCATATAAAACTTCGGAGCGATGATCAGCTTGTTTATCCAGCTCAAATCTATTACTGGACGGAACGAGCCGTCTGGTTTCGGAACCAGAAACAGATGGCTGTAGAATCCCAGCGATTCCTGGTTTTCTACGACCTCTACCGCGTTCTTCATTAAAAGAGACTGCACCTCTGATAGCAGAGCGTCTCTTTTCTGAGGGTTTGACGGAAGATGAGTCCACTTTGGACTTCGAGTTAATGGAGGCTTTCGTTTGAAGGATATCTTTAGACCTTCCGAAGTCACTCCTCTCACCCAAGGGTCGTCCGTAATCGACGCCCACTCTTGAGAAAAACTCGACAACCTTCCGCCAACCGGAACGCGATAGAGGTTTGAGCCATCACCTCCTGGATCTGCGAGGCCTGCGGTAGGAGAAACCACGTCTTCCACGACCCGCACCTCGCCTCGTCGACCTCGGGGCGTCCGACCGATTGTCCCGGCCTGAAGGACGTCCCGAACGAGAGTCGCTATCCTGACGGTCTCTCGAATAAGAGCTAGAGGACGCACCGGAACCTCTATAGGAACCTCTCTTGGGCGGATAAGACCCAGAAGTGCCCGCCTTATTCGTGTCTGCTGAATCCGACCTTTTAGGAGCGGATCTAAACAACAGAGAATCACTAGCTTTCTTTTTAATATTATCATAAATAGCGGAAAGCTTGCCGTCAAAGAGAAGATCTCCTGAGACCGAAGCGACTCTAAGAGAGTTCTTCACCTTAGAATCCACTAGTGTGGATGTAGACAGGGCTGCGTCACGTCTAACCAACTCCAGATTAGCCACTGAAAGGGCGGAGTTACACGTGGAATAAGCTACTGCCCTTGAAAGAAGTCTTAAGGAGGATTGTATATCCTGAAACTCTTCCCCTTGAAGACGCAGTGATAACGCCTTCGTAAGGTGATCTGCGTAAGATAAGGCATCTAAATTGGCTCTGTTAGACGCAATAGCTGTTTCCAACACTGCGGTTGGAATAGAAGCTGACGACGGTAATGATAGCTCTAAGTCTTCCGCCTCGTCGTCCATACGCAGAGGAACTCTCGGTATACCCTGACCTGCCGTGTCGAATTTATTCCTTGCATTAATGAAAGGCAGGTTGAGAGTATTTGCGGACAAGAAGCCTGCTTTCCCTGTCCTGGAAGCAAGTTTAAAAATAGCGTCGTTCAATAATTCAAATGTTCTTGCAACATTATTGGACTGCGACGGAAACTCGGGAGCGATGTCCCTGAACCGCTCGAAAAAATCAGAGTCCAATGACGCTATAATTCTCCTGTCCGGAAGCGCAGCAGTCTGGCCCGACGGAACAACTTGAGGAAGAAAGTGCCGGATGAAGTCTACGGCAGCTTTGTGTTGTTCCGAAAGGGATAGCTCCAATTCATCCGTATCCCTTTCACCATCCGGTCGGACCTCCCGATGTTCCCGGTCGTCCGCCCCCGATGCTTCGGCGGAGCGTACCGACCCAGCGCCGTCGGATAATTCTCGATCCGACACCGTTTCTGTCGGCTGCTGGGATGCTGCGATAAGCTGTGCTATCTGCACTAGAATGTCCGACGTCGAGACCTGCGGAGGAGCGGTCTTTCGCTGCTTTGCCGAGGGCAGCTCCGCATCGGATGGCTCCCGCATACTTTTCCTATGCGAACGTCCGGAGTCCATCGGTCTCGAGTCCCTGGCTGCCGGATGGTGTGACCTGGTCGCCGAATAATCCTTCCTCGGCGAAGCTGGCAAGATATCGGAGGTCACGCAGCCAAGGTGCGGTCGTGTGCGCCGGCGAGAAGAGGAAGCCTTAACAGTCTCTGCGGACTGCTTATACAACGGAGCGTCCCGAGCGACGGACGTATGCTCCGCTAAAGACACATTTTGTACCACAACATCTGGTCCCAGATGTTGTTGTACGAGAGAGGGGCCTCTCTCGCTCGCGGCCCGGCTGGACCTGGACGAGCTAGGAACCGGACTAAAAGGCTTCCTCCGTTCTCGTTCACTATCCGCCGTCACTGGGTGTGCATCTATTATTTTTATAGTGCTCGCATCACCCAAAATTTCCTCTTGGACCGCATCGGACGAACCCGGCTGCCGAACCATTCGGTGAATGGACGCTACACCGGGCGAGCTAGCGGACGACATTTGTCTAATCTCCATGAGCACTTTTGCCGCTAGCTCTGTATTTAATTGTGACGACGGACGCACACTTGAAGAGGATAACATGGAAACATCACCCTGTTCTGGTTCCTCTGAAATAGAAACTGAGAGAGTAGAGTGACCTTGTGGAGAAAGAGCCGGCATCGCTCTTTCTCCAGAAACAACATATCGTGACACACGTTTCCAATGTTTCTCATCCCAATGTTCACATACAGGACAGGGATTAATGCGAGAACACTGACTACAATTTATGCAATAATCATGAAAGTCAGAGGAAGATTTCTTCCTATTACAATTTGAACAAGTTCCTTTCATTGTGAAGGAACAACAATAAGTCCTAGTTACTCGCAAAAACCCCTGACACAAAGATACATAATAACATGATCCATTAATAAATGAAAAAACAATTGCAAAACAAAATAATTTTGAAAAAATATTTTTTCAGAGAAGCCCAAGTTGCTGAAAAGTAACGTTGAGCCCCGATGGATCCGATGGCAAAGTGTGGTCAAAAATTTTAAAATTATATAAAATAATTAATGAGACACTTTCGGATAATATAAATGTATCTTATAATGAGATAAACTACCTCAAAGACAAACAGCCCCCCTCAAAAAAGGCTGTTGCCAATGAAAACAAACAGTGTAAACACAGAAGAAAACATGACTCCAGGCACTGAAAAAACTGGCCCGGAATCAGTCCTCAATTACACTCTATCTGATGCAAAACAGAGACTCCCAGGGGAGAATCTGCAGAACATCAGATGGAAGATGCAGAACACAAACGTTATACACCCATGGGTGAAAACGTAACTATGGGGAAAATAACAGAAAACATTCTGTAACCAAGCAACTCTCCCAGGGAAATTTTAGAAATGAAACTTCTCAAAAATATGCCAAAAGCATGGGAGAATTGCAAGGGGGGACTTTAGAAGGTTAGGGGAGAGGAAACACTGAATAAGCAGTGCAACAATTAGCAAGAATGACAACAAGAGGCGTTTGCCTCGAAAATAGGCAACTTAACATAATTTTAACAAAAAATTTTAAGTACAGCCCTGATTATTTTTTGCCACTTCTTTTTTCCTCTCCTCCTTCTATCCTCCTTAGAATCACATTTTCTCCAAGAATTACGTGTCTGGCATCCTTTAAACTGAGATTTACAAGCACAAAGATCAGTGAGATGTTGACTGATGAAGGGCCAAACAGAGAATGATATTTGGCGCCAATTTCGGGACGACTGCGTCACTGCGCATGCGCAGTAGAGTCGTATTATGGAGGTCCTTTAGGACATTATTTCTTTTTGTTTTGGATGCAAATTTTGGGGATTGGGGGGCAAAATTTGTGTTTGGCCCTGGTTTTTGTGGAGTTAGCACCAGCTAAGTCTGGGTCATTGGTACAGTATAAAAATATATTTTTTCAAAATATTTTGATTTCAATTATTTTTTCTATGTTAATGGATCATATTATTATTATGTATTTTGATTGTCAGGGGTTGGTGCGAGTACCAGGACTTTGTTTTCTTTTCACATTGAAAGGATTTTGATCAATTGTAATAAGAGGATGTCTTCCTCTGACTTTTATAATCATTCTATATGTAGTCAGTGTACTCGCACTAACTCCTGTTCTGTATCTGATGATTTCGATGACAATATGGGAAGCGTATGTCACGGTATGTTAGTGGGGAATTGGACATTCCGGTCCTTTCCCCGCAGGGTCACTCTACTTTATCAATTTCTATTTCAGACGATCAAGATTAGGGTGATGTATCCGTGATGTCTTCAAACAGTGTGCCTCCGTCGTCACAATTAATGAAGGGCTAGCAGAAAAGTGCTCAAGTAAATACGCCAATTGCCTAAGAGGACCCTAGTAGGTTCGACGGCCTTTGACGTCCGCTAGCTCGCCCGGTGTAGCGTCCATTCATCGAATGGTTCGGCAGCCGGGTTCGTCCGTTGCGGTCTAGAAGGAGTTTTGGGGTGATGCGAGCACTATAAATCTACCAAATGCACACCCAGTGACGGCGGATTAGAGGGAGAACGGAGGAAGCCTTTTAGTCCGGTTCCTAGCTCGTTCAGGTCCATCCGGACGGCGAGCGAGAGAGGCCCCTCTCTCGTACAACAACATCTGGCCCCAGATGTTGTGGTACAAAATGTTTCGCATTCGGAGCATACGTCCGCCGCTCGGGACGCTCCGACATATAGTCAGTCCGGAGAGACTGTCAATAAGGCTTCCTCATTCTCATGGTAGCGCACATGACCGCTCTTGGCTACGTGACCTCGGATATCCAGTCACCTTCGCCAGTCTGAGAATCATCGGCGACCAGGTCACACCATCCGGTAGCCAGGGACACGAGGCCTGCAGACTCCGGACGTTTGCATAGGAAAGTGTGCGGGAGTCAACGTACACGGAGCTTCCGGCGGCAATGCATCGTAAGACCGCTACTGCACAGGCCTCGGGGACGGACGTGCTATCCTAAATAGCACAGCTTATCGCAGCATCCCAGCAACAACTGAATCTGTCGCATAATGTTTTATCCGACGATGCTGGGTCGGGACGCTCCGCGGAAGCGGGTACGGACGTCCGAAAATTTCATCCTGTCCGACGGGATACCAAAAGGGATTCGGAGGATTTTGAGCTTTCCCTTTCGGAACAACATATGCTGTTGTGTATGTCATCTGACTTGAACTTCTACAGGTTCTTTCGTCGGACCAGAATGCTGCGATGCCGGATAAGAAACTGATAGCGTCGGTGGACTTGGAAATTTTTGGTTCGGTTCAGGGACATCGTTCCTCAGTTCCGACATAGTCCAATAATGTCACACAAACTTTCGAATTATTGAACGACGCTATATATTTATTATTATATGCTTGCTTTTACCAAGCATTTCTGGTTTCTTGTTCGCAAAGTTACGGAGATGTCTTTCAAAAGTGTGCCTCTGTCGTCATAGTTAATGAAGAGCTAGCGGCAATAAGTGCTCATGGAATATGTCTATCGCCTAAGAGGTCCCTTGTAGGATCGACGGAGTGACATTCGCTAGCTCACCCGGTGTAGCGTACATTCATCGAATGGTTCGGCTGCCGGGTTCGTCCGTTGCGGTCTAGGAAGGAGATTTGGGTGATGCGAGCACTATAAAAACTTTAGTACTCACCCAGTGACGGCGGATTGAGGACAAATTGATCCTGGCTTGTCCAGGTCCGTCCGGGCTGTGAGCGAGAGAGGTCCCTCTCTCGTCCAACAACATAGGGGACCGCATGTTGTGGTTCAGATATTTTACATTCGGAGCATATGTCCGTCGCTCGGGACGCTCCTTTATATTGACAGTCCAAGAGACTGTCGATAATGCTTCCTCATCCTCACAGCAGTGCACACGACCGCACATTGGCTACGTGACCTCGAGTATTCGATCAGTTTCGTCATTCAGTGATTCCACGGCGAACAGGTCACGCCATCCGGTAGCCAAGGGACACGAGGCCTATACACTCCGTTCGCTCGCATAATAGTAGTATGCACGGAGTAATGATCATGGAGCTTCCAGCGGCAATGCATCGTAGGACCGCTTCTCCACAGGCCTCAGTGACGGACGTGCTATCCGAGTTAACACAGTTTTTTCGCAGCATCCCAGCAATCGACAGTTTCTCGGTCGAATCAGGAATTATCCGATGGCGCTGGGTCGGTGCGGTCCGCGGTTGCATCAGGTTCGGACGACCGAAAGCTTTATAGGGTCCGACAGGATGGCGAAAGGGATTCGAAAGATTTCAAGTTTTCCCTTTCGTAACATCGGAAGCTGCCATACATATCTTACGGCATTATCTTCCAGTGGTTGTTATTTCGGGCTACATTGCTGCGATGTTGGATAAGAGACTTATAGCGTCATTGGACATGGAATTTTGGATCGGTTCAGGGACATTGTCCCTGACTTACCGACACAGTCCAATAATGTCATTAGAACATGTGTATTATTTATCGACGCTATATATATATAAGCCTGCTACCAAGCATGATAGTTTAGTTTCTTGTCCGCAATGCTCATTTCTGCCTTTTATCATTTATAGGAATAATTATTTTGGCAGAACAGGGCATACCGAGAGTTCATATGCGTCTAGATGGCGTGGTTAAAGACTGGAAATAATCTTTTTCGCCGTCTATGTCTTTTCCAACCACAATGTTGGAAACGACAATGATGTCTAATAGACTTAACTTAGACGCTTTACCATACGTAATCCACCTTACTGAGGCGTTATCATTACGTCTTCAAGAGAAAGAATTCCGGGATATGATCCTCAATGTGATTTCTTTTGAGGGCAGTACTTTGTTCACGTATAACTCCGCCCTTCAGTGGCTACTTGGAGTTGGTTAGACGTGACGCAGCCCTAGCTACATCCACGCGCGTGGATAGTAAGGTGAAGAACTCTCCGAGTCGCTTCGTTCTCGGAGAAGCTTCTCTTCGACGGCAACTTTTCAGCAATCCATGAATTGCTCGATTTACACGTTCTCTTGTCTATGTAGTGTAGCAAGAGATTCAGACTGGGGCAAACATTCGGTGCTTGACTCAGAGAGTGCCACTGCAGTTGCCGAATCCGAGTTTTATAATTATGACGGTTGCCAGTCAAACAGGTTGGGATATAATATTGATCCCAATGGATTCGAAGTGCCAGGGTCTTTGGGTTCCGCAGTCTCTAAGCAAGCACTTATCTTCCACGGAATAATGTTTTTTTAGGCTTGCTTTATGTCATTGGATGAACATTATTCAGAAACGCATGTCCAAATCCTGTCCATTAATTCGACAGTAGTGGCGTATCTCCGGAACCAGGGAGGCACTCATTCGTTTCCGTTATTCAGTTTAATGGAAAGAATCCTTCTGTTTGTTATAGTACACCAAGTTCTGCTTCGGTCCGTCATATTCCGGGTCGTCTGATTGTATTACCGGACTCCCTTTCACTTATGGGTCGCTTGTTGCCGTCAGAATGGACTCTCAACAAACAAGTATTCAATCAGATTTGCTATCAATGGGAGCGCCCAATGATAATTTATTTACGACACAACTTGCTAATCAATTGCAGACGTATGTGTCCGGATCTCTGAGCTTATGTTGTTAACGCTCTATTGATCTAATAGGACGGAATGATAGGATATGCGTATCCTCCTGCGCTGTTGTTTCAGCAAGTATTGCTAAGATAAACAACCACAATACATTTCTGTTGATAGCATCTCTGTCTTCACAGAGACCGTGGGTAAATTTACTCTGATGTCTACTGTGGGACTTAACGCGAAATCTTCCTCCATGAGAGGATCTTTTTTCGCTGGGTAAAATCGTGTCATCTTTATCACAACCTGCAAGGTCGCAACCTTCACGTATTCCGTTGTGTGGTCCTTATTGCATTGTAAGCATTGTACTGGACGAGCTTTGGACGCGATTTCTTACTATAGGAGAACCTCTTCTTCGCTATACTATGCGGCTAAAGTGGAGGCTCTTCCGTCGTTGGAGTAGGGATCACTATGTTGATATTGTTGATCCCTCCATACTAGTCATTGCAACTTTTTAGTATACTTGTTTGACAAGATCTACTGCAGCCTGTTATTATTAAGGTTATAGGTTTAGGTTACCTCATACCTATGCACTCTATGATAGTTTACAATTGAGTCTTATGTCTCTTTATCTAAGTCAGTTAGTAACTTTTCGATAAATAGACTTAGAATCATTAGATTAAATTTCTATACGGAATTTAACTTCGGTTCTTATTTAGCTAAGTAATCATTTGAGCCTCTGGAAACAGCAGTTTTCAAATTCTGACCTTTTAGACAGTAATTCTGTTGGCTTCTCTTTTACTGAAGAGTCAGTGAGTTTCATGTACTATCGGTGGATGATTTTCACTTTCGTAGTTTCGGAATCACTACTTCCTTTACTATTTAGGTTGGATTTTTGCATAAGAGTTAGGCTCCTAATAATATCCGGAACCTATTGTTATTAAGGTCCTTCGGTCTTCGTACGGGCATAGGCCTTTACTCTGTCCGGTTAGAGTTTATGTATTTATAAACAGATATCTGTTTATTACTACGGGCGTAAGCTTCTTCTGTCTTTGATGCCTAATAGAAGGACGTTACGCTCCATTCTATTGCTAATGGATTCAATTAACTATCGATACTGCTTATGGTATATCATTGACTCAGCAGTTGTGTTTGAGATTTCGGCTCATGAAGTAAGAGTTCTTCTACATCTTGGGCTTACATTAATAGTGTCGCTATTATAGATTTTTGAAGGCTGCTCATTGCGCTCAGCCATCCACATTCATGAATTTTTATCTCAGAAATACCGAGTCCATTTCTGGAGGCCTCTATCGTTAGGTCTATTATCTACTGCTCAGAATGTCATTCACTTAACAGTTGCTACTATAGCTAGGTAGGCTGTCTGTTTCGGCAGTGACTCCATTCTGCTGCCCTCTTCGCTCTGGGCTATTTGACCCAGGGCAAGAAAAAGGGGGGGGGGGGGGGAGGGTGTTCCCTTGGGTCACCTGTTTTACTATGAAAACAAGGGGATACCTCCTCCGGAGTTAGTAATTCTGAGCTGTTATTGGGATGGTTGTTTAGTGAGAAGTTTATGTTTTAAAAATTCATTCAGGTCTTAGTTTTTAAAGTATAGCTTTTGAATATAGCACGTGTCAACGGACATTATTATACAATCCTCAGACACTTTTAAGGAGTATAAAGAGTCTCTATTCTCTAGACTTACTTTATTTATTGGCTTACTTTAAGAATTATTAGTATAAGGATTATACTAGATATTAATAGAGTACATGGATGTATGATGCTCAATTTTGGAAGGTGTTGTATCTTTCTAATTTATCATAAATAAGAAAGATACATGTAAGGCCTAATACTTCTTTTTCCCTAGAGGGGATGACTCTATTTTATATAATTGAGCGTATTCCAACTTGCTCTATGTCCTTGGCCCTCCAGCCTGTTTACTATTCAGCTATGTCTTGGTCATTGGGACAGTATAAAAATGTTAAAAAATTTATAGTAATTTATATATTTTTTATACTTACCAATGACCCAGACGGGGATGGCCCTCCCAGGAGTTGGGAACTCATACCTCCCCGCTGAGTACATAGCACTTACCAGGCACTGGTTATAAGAATGATTAATGGCGCCAATTTCAGAACGTCCTTGACACTGCGCATGCGCAGTAGAGGTGAAGTGTGGAGGGCCATTCAGGACATGTTTTCTTTGGTTTTAGATGCAAATTTTGGGGATTGGGGGGCAAAATTTGTGTTTGGCCCTATATTTTAAGAGTTAGCACCAGCTATGTCTGGGTCATTGGTAAGTATAAAAAATATATAAATTACTATAAATTTTTTAACTTTTTCAAAAAATTGCAACAAAACCATATCATGTGACCCCTCATTGGAACGATCTCAACGAGCTCGTTCCAACGAGGGGGTGACATGATATTTTTTTTTTAAAATTTTGTGAAAAATTTGAAAAAATATTTAAAATAATAAATTTTGATATCGTCTGTGTTGGATAAAGGGTTAGTCTCTTATATCTCCTTTGACAGAGACCCTTAAGCTCTGTCAAACATGATATAATAGAATAAATGTGCAGTTTATCTCAAGAATACAGGAAAGTGACCAAATCCTTTTCAATTGAACACGCCTGTTAACTGAATAATTTTCATTGGCAAAGTGGCAAATGAATTAACAGGGTTTACAAATTTGTAACTGGTTAACAACTTATTGCCCATGTTTGCCCATGGCAACGAGATTTTCAATACAGCTGATTCCACTTAGCTATTAATTTATTTATTTATTTATTGATGTTTAAGGTCACTTTCAGCATCTTGAGCTATCTCATGACTGTAACATTGGCATGAAGTAAAGTTTAGCCAATTGTTTATACCCATGCTGCCCACTTTCAAGGACTTCCACCACAGGTGTTGGATCCAGTGCCTATTTCACCAGTAAAGCAGAACTTGTTTCCACAGGGAAACACTTAACAGGATATTTCTTAACTGAATAACCCTGTTGACAGTATATGACTTCCAAATACCCAACATTTTCCGTATCTTCAGCACAAATTTTACCAGTTAATTGTAAAAAGAAAACAGAGTAAACATTTTAATTGAATAAAAAAATCTTGACTAATCAAAGAAATGAATGGACATGAACAAATTTTCCCACATTCAGAGACCTATCTGACATCAATACTTCCAAAATTACCATTTAATTTATTATACCTTTTTTAACAGAGCTGCGTCACAAATCATGCCACTGAACACTATCTTGTTAACCCTTTACCCAATGGAAATGACAGGGCTTATATGTCGACGAGAATCCGAGAATCGATTCGCACAAAGATTCACGCAATAAAACCGGCGAAAATCCATGTAGATTCTCGCTGCACCTCTGCTAGGATTCGCGTGAAAAAATTGAGTCAATTTAACCCTTTAACTAACACAGCGGCAACAAATTAACGAATAGAAGGCTAACATGACCTGAAATATCCTGACACTTTGTCAATAAAACCTTACAAATATGGCTGTCATTGGAACCGGCTCATTGAGCCGGTTCCAACGACAGCCATATTTGTAAGATTTTATTGGTAAATATTGTTCATTTAATTATTTTATCATTTATTTATTATTTATTGTTTAAAAATTATCAAACTTAGTTTTAAAAATTCAAAAAAAAAGTGTGTTGGGTAAAAGGTTAAGATGTGTTATCAGTATACAACAGTGGTTCAACCTTGGTGGCGTCATGGGATCCTGGGACACTCATAGCAGGTATGGATTCTCGCAACCATTTTCACGAGAATCCAAATGGATTCTCACAAATTTAGACGAAATATAAGCCCTGAATGATATCAAAAACTGATTATTTTAAATATTATATTTTGAAATTTTTCTAAATATTTCAACAAAACCATATTATGTTACCCTTCATTGGTAGAAATTTTTTCGGTGAGCATAAAAACAGTTTATTTCTGTAACACACTGCAAGGTCTCTCCTGTAACAATTTAGAATACCGGATAGAAATAACTGGCGATCCCTCTATCCAACTTCCCGTCTGTGAGAACGTCACACGACCACAAGAAAGAAAAACAAGTTGCTTGATTGCCTCGAATCAACAAACTCTCCAAATTGGTGCTCAGGTTGGGGGACCTTCATGTATATTTTAGTGAGTGTCTTTAATGTAATGCACATTTAAAAATCTACTTGTCGAAATAAATAACAAAATATAGTTCTATAAGATGTTTTTGTGTACTTCAAATTTCTACCTTTTCAAGGTGCCCGGAGTAGAATTTTTCAATAGACAATGGCATATATTGCCAGTATTTCTTTCCCATAACAATCCCTACTGTAATAGCATAAATCATTACTACAGTAACACAAATTGTTACAGAACTGAAATTTTGTGGCAAAATAATAAATGGTTATAAGTAATATTGTCCCCAATAGCAGCATTGAACACATCTTCTGATTGGTTAAATTGGCCAAAACAAATAGCAATGATGCAGGTGATTCTAAATAAGTAATAAGAGCTTGTACTGTTGTTGCCAGAAAAACATACAGGTGCTAAGAATCATCTTTGACCCAGACAAGCTCACTTCAGTTGGGGAAAGTCCCATTAGAAGTGTTAAGCTATCTACAACTATATATTCATACTGTAGTTAATACTAATAAAAACTTACAAACACATGTAAGCAGTGGCAAATAGCTAGGCCTAGTGCAGACATTACTTGAAAATGCTTTAACATCTTCAACGTAACATATTAAGAAGGCATAAAAACTTGTCATCAGAGGTAAATATTCTAAGCTTTTTGATGGTTCATATTAACAATGTTTACGTTATTTATGTTATTAAGTGCACCTACATCTTCTAAATTTCTCAAGCACAGCTTGATCCAAATGGTTTCAAATTCGAGTCAAAACAAAAAAATCACTTGACTGATAAACAAATTACATAATGCTTGCCTTCAGCTTTAGCCTCCAGCACTCATTTTGAGTCTTACAGAATCGTTTTAACTGGTAGAGTGTTGAATTATTTTTAGTCATCAAAATTTGTTCACAAGTCTTGGCCTTGTAACAACTGATCGGAGAGTGCCTGTGAGCACTCTCCATAAATTATTACAAGAAAATTCCATACAGAGTAAATAATTTGTCTTCAACGATAATATGAAAGATATCCACAGAGTCTGAAGCCTTTGAGTTGCAATACCTGCACTTGAAAGTAAAGCCCAAATAAGGGCTTCCAGCACTCAAAAAGTTAAAAAGCAAAAATCCTTCTATTGGCATGACTATGACACACCATATACAGTCCAAGACATCTAATATGCTGCAGAGTTTATTCCATGGGAATATGAATTATGTGATCAATATCAATATTGGAATGATGAATTTACACTGATTCGAATTCCTGTAAATAACAAACTTCTTGAGACTTGCGACCAAGTTCCATAAATAGATTCAGTCTTTGCTAAATCTGTGATAGTGCTTGTTTTTGATCAACCTTTTCATGGAATCGTTTCAGGGTGTGTTGAATTTTTAATATTAATTAATTGAATTAAAGTGATGTCATAAAGGTGTCAATCTGAATTCTTGAGAAATTAGGAGTGTGACTGTCCCGGATTGGCCAGTCCATACACCCTCTGCCGCCATGATTATTCTAAGATGAAAAGGGAAATAACTCTGGCAAAAAAAAAATCTGATCAAAACTATAATCGCAGGTACACACGTTCCCATGGTAGTGAACATCCATACCAAGTTTCAAAGGAATCGACCCATACACATCTGAGAAAATCTCTGGGCAAAACTGAGGCCTATGTGGCTGCAATGTCAAGTCAAAAAGGGGCATAATTCTGGCAAAAATAATCTGACCGGAACTATAATCACAGGTGCACAGGTTCCAATGATAGTGAACATTCATACCAAGTTTAAGTTGGTCCATAAACGACTGAGAGAATCTCCAGACAAAATTAGGTCTACAGACAGACAGATGGGCAGACAGGCAAGAGGATTCCAGTATACCCCCTCCCAACTCATTGCGGGAGATAAAAAAGTTCCTTCTCCAATTTTCTTCACTGAAGGATAAGAAAATCGACTGTAGTTCATCAGCCTATTTGTCTTCTCACTATTGGTACATTTAAGAATTGAATGCAATTTTTATAATCTTTACTGGAGTATGAACGTGTGGGAATGGGTACAAATTATGTACGAATCCCAAAGGGATTCATACAATTTGTACCCATTCCCACACGTTCATACTCCAATAAATTCCCACACATTCATACTCCAATAAAGATTATAAAATTTGCATTCAATTCTTATAATTACATTCTGTAACTGTTTAAATTACTTTTTACCAAACAACAAAGCAGAAAGACGAAATAAAACATAACGAACGAGGCGAAAAACCACCCTCACACAGAATACAAAGCGCACAACTCTAATGTTTAATTTTCACAACTTTAGAAATGGAAACGAGTATTTTAGTAATGGGCTTTATGCCACAGTTGGGAAATGTCACCAAAGAATCAGCAGCGGAGTTGATCACTGCGAGAGGCGCTACAAGTTAAAAACACCGCCCGAATTACATTCTGTCAACTGCGCTCTACCGTAAATGCGGTTCAAAGTTCGACCAAATGTATTCATTGGAAAATGAATTACATTTGGTCATGATGTTTTCACCCAGCTGACCAATGGGAATTGAGTATTTGGCATTGGTCACCATATCCTATTTTACCAGTAAAACAGAGCTTGTTTAGCCCTAAAAAAATGTTAAAAAATCTGTTTTTCAGGCCCTCCCACATAATCCTTTGTGCTTTGGCGGCCGCATGCTCTCTTTTTATAACCAATGCAAACTTGAAAAAATAAAAATTAAATGGTTTTGGTCCAAACAAGCATACCAAGTTTCAAAGCGATCTGATCATAAATGCAACCTGTGAGGTGTGCCAAAGGAAATTGTACATACGCCGACAGACAAGAAGTGATGGTAATGGCTCAGCTTGACTTTGTCAAGTTGAGCTAAAAAATGACCTGAGAAACAAATATATGTTGTGGGGCTTTACCATAGTACAGAAACACAGACTCATTTTCTGAGGTTCCCATGGAGACGTTCAAGAATTTACTCATCAATAATGAACAAGGCCACACAAAGTAGATTTTCTGTTTCTCAGGCCATTTTTTGTAAAATTGTATGCGGGTGGGCATTTTTTTATTTTATATTTTATCTTTTTGTTATTATTTCTTTGCCATCAAAACCTCATGTTCTTAGTTTGTTTTATGCTTTAGACCTCATAATGTACAGAATAGCATGGATGGTGGTGTATTTCGTCCCTTGTGTTCAAGAAGGCTTTGCAAAGTCTTCATGCACTCAAGGCACAAATTTATCAATTTTATTAACTTGGGTAAATATCTTCATTTTTTTAAGTTTGCATTGGTTATAAAAAGAGAGCATCCAGAAGCCAAGATGACCATGCAGGAGGGCCTGAGAAACAGATTTTTAATTTTTGAGGCCTAAGGTGTTTTCTCTGGGATTGACTCTTTGTTTCAGGGAAGAGTGTTTCTTCTTATCTATTGCTGGAGGGATGCACACTTCTTTTTTTTCAGGTGCCGAGTTGTTTTTTTAATGATTAGTAGATTTTCATAAGTCCATGGGTGAGTGAGATCACATGGAGTGTTCTCAGATGCTGGGCTGCAGTGTACCTGGTCCTTAGTCCATTCGCAGTGTTGAAACAGGAACATATGTTGTTTCAGGGAAGAGTGTTTCTTCTTATCTATTGCTGGAGGGATGCACACTTCTTTTTTTTCAGGTGCCGAGTTGTTTTTTTAATGATTAGTAGATTTTCATAAGTCCATTGTTGAGTGAGATCACCTGGAGTGTTCTCAGATGCTGGGCTGCAGTGTACCTGGTCCTTAGTCCAATCGCAGTGTTGAAGCAGGAACATATGTTGTTTTTTTTTTGGGGGGGGGATGACAGGTAGACGGCCAATCTGGCTATGTCATCTCCCTACGATATGTGCAGAAAGAATTCTGTTATTAAAACTTTGTACTCAGAAATGTCTATTTTGTATACAATGCTCATGTTGTAAAATAAAGTATTATCTATTATCTAACATGTTCAGTCAGCCCTTTGATACTGGCATCCTACGCAGATAAAGAGAATCTTTATTTAGTTATTGTTGTTGGGGTAGTCTTTGAATGGCTGAAGGGAATGTCTATAAAAGTAAACAGGCAAGTGCTGTCTGCTTTTCATGTTAGGTAAAGGGTTAAAGGACTAACACTGAGTCATATTATACAAATGGATGAGAAACCTCTGACAATGGTAAACATACAAGGTTTACTATGGGTGGACAAAAAAAAAATTAACAAATTTTCAGTAATTTTGGAAAGTGAACCGACATTTCCGTGTTCAATCTGAGCTAACTAGATGTTTAAATAAATGAAATACAGGTCTTAATTTCTTTCCATCAACTGTATTGTATATATCATTGATATTAAATTTTGTTTGAATGATAAATTCATGTTTCCAACATGCTGGGAATAAACAGGAAAATGTGCTTTTTCAATCAACATGTAGGGATTGCAGGGTAGCTTCACAACAAGAGGGATTTTAGTGGAAATATACAGAATATGGGACCGTTTGAAAGATGGTATCTACTTCCTAAAAACTGTCAGCATTGTCCACTTTTTTTGAGAATATTTTCTTACTTTCATCTGGCAGATATGACTTTTCCAATGGTTCCAAGTATTGTATTTGAATGTTTTCTTCAATCAATGTTAAATTGTTTTTGTATCCAATGGACTCATGGAATAAAACAGCACCTGAAAAAAATATTGCAAAAATGTTTTAATCAATCAAATCTTCTGCATGATGGAATTTTCATAGCTGCAGTACAAAATTTCTCTCACAATTCAACTCTTTTGGTTCCACTTTTGCACAAATGTGATTTCTTAGCAAACTCCCTGACAGCTGTAATAAATATGATGAAACCATTTGCTCAATGTTCTTCTCATAAGGATAAAATGTCCTTTTCAAATGGCAGTCGTTGCAGGCCTTTAAAATATAGAAATTACCAATTGGCATAACCTGAAAAAGGGTTTTGAAACAATTCTTTTTTACATAACCTATTTTTGATAGCATAACACCTCTTCCTGTTCTGTGCTACTGTACTCTGATGTAGCTAGATTGTCCAGAGTTTCCATAAAATGCTTGTCTTCCAAACAAAAGTGTAGAATTCTTTGATTTCTGATCAAATGCAATTAATTCAAAGACTATTATAGCATATTATTATTATTAACATTACAAACTGTTATGCAATGATGACATGTCACATTCATCAATGTTTAAATATTTAATAGTATTTGATACAGGCCTTTGAATGCTTCAAATATTAATATCTAAACATAGTCCCCAAAACAAATAATTTTATTATCTTGGAAGCGTGTATAGCTAAAATACACTTTGCATCTGCACTTTTTACTAATATTTTCATTTTAAATGAACGTTGAGGACAAGCCAACTTCGGAGGTTGATAATTCATAACCAGCATGATAAGACAAATTTGACCGTTGTGTTCTGTTAAGTAATTGCTGCATGAAATGGGTTCAAATTGAATATTGTTGCTTGCTATGACCCAATCTGCACCAAAGACCCTGAGAATTTTTTTTTTTTAAATCATTAACCCCCTCCTTCCACTCACTACTCTCCCATCCTCTAACCTATTTACGGAGAATAACATCGAAATCAAAACTAATTGAGAGCTTGAAGTGAGAAGATGTGTGCGCAACTTGGGAAACCTCTATATAGTGATTCCGTACATAATAGTATATATTATGAATTATTTCAATGTGGCTGGTGTTTTTTATGAACATGCTGATGTCATGATGGCATGCTTCAGAAAATCACCTGGTTGTGTCAAATCAAGCGATGTTATTATACAGTTTATTGACTCAATATTCAATGAAGGGAGTGGGAAATCAAATGATTATGTTTCTCAACTGATAAAGAGATGTTTACCATTCATATTTTTTAAGCAAGCAACTCAGTCTCACATGAATGCTTAGTAATTATGGTCAATTGTACAGTCCCTTATGAATGTCTGCGTCAACAGATTTAAGCCAATGCAAAACAATTTAACATCCACTTTTGCCTTGGCAATGTCCGAATGTCAACAATACAGTGGAGCCCACTTAATTGGTTATCTCTTAACTGAATAACCCTGTTAATTGAATATAATTTCCCAACACAGAACCATTTACGATACCTCCAGTATAAATTTGACCTGTTAATTGAATATAGGTTATAGAGTAAACTCCTGTTGATTGAATAAAAAATGTTGTAATCTGTCGAGAAATTACCCAGATTCTTCCCAGTTTACCTTCGTTTATAGAATTATTTGGCCTCAGAACATCCAATACAGGCATTTAATCTATTATATCTTGTTTGACAGAGCTCATGGAGCTCTGTCAAACAAAATATAATAGAATAAATACCAAGTTTATTTCTATAATACGGGAAAGTGACACAATCCCTGTTAATTGAATACTCCTGTTAATTGAATAATTTTCATAGGAAAAGTGGCTATTCAATTAACAGGGTTCCACTGTAATTGCAAAGGTTGCCATATGTTCAATTTGCAATGAGGATGATTCTACTTAGTTAATCAATTTGGGGAATTGCAGCTCACAAGTTATATGCAGAGATGGAAGAAATAGACAGAACGCGATGTGTTTGAATTGGTGGGTGTTTTACATAACAAGTTGGAATGATGTAGTCATATTTCGCAAAAGAAACTGGTTCGAGCAAAATACGACTATGCCATTCCAACGAGTTATGTAAAACACCCACCGATTCAAACACACATCGTGTTCTGTGTTTATTACACATCCTGTGCATTAAAATTCATTTTAATAAACAAATTTTAATTCCGATGTTTAAACCCAAAGGTAAAGAGTCCATTTGTTTTGTTTGAAGCTGAACTGATCAAATGGATTGATAAAAAATCAAAACAACCTTTTGGGAACCAGGTGTGTTTGTTGAAATTCGTTTTGCTGTTTCTCTTTGACTGGTGCCCATTCACGCCAAACCATTTGGTCGCTATTACTATTCATAAAATATAAGAACAAATTTGGGCAGATTTGCAAAACAGCTGGCAGAAACTTTTTAAAAAGAAGTTCAAAGCATGTCAAGATGTCCAAAGATTTACCAAAATAAAGTTGACCAATTTAGATATAACAGGATCCGCAAACGAAACGGCCATGGGACTGTGTTAATGTTGTGGTTGGAAATGCTTGGTTTTTTTTTAATATTGTCTCATTTTTGGTTAACTAATTTTTTGTGAACCGACATTATTTTGCTTTGGACATTTTCATTTTCACACGACAGACGATCAATAATTGTAAAATAAAATTTGGAAACTTTTCAAAGCATAACTGATGACTCGACTGGAAAGGAACTAGTATAAACGGTGCTGAGAAAAAAAGTTCTGGCTTGTACATCACTAGTTGAATACAGAAACATTTATGTCATATAGGTGATTCCATTATATACAAGAGTTTTAAGTTTAATGGACGTGTAATAAATGTAGTTCTCTATCTCCAACCGGTTCTGGGTTAGAAATTTTGACAAATGGAGAAAAAGGTTATGCCATGAAGAGTTTGCATACCCAACACACAAACGAAACAAACAATTTATAGAGGCCTGCTTTATGTAGAGCATTTTGCTGGTGCATGAAATCAATCTGAACCACAGGAAATGATAGGACACCAATGATTAATGGGTTAAAAATCAGAAGGGTTAGGCCTGTTTCTCAGGCCCTCCCGCATGGTCCTTTTGGCTGCCGCATGCTCTCTTTTTATAACCAATTTAAACTTTAAAAAAATAAAAAATAAATGGTTTATGTCTGATAATTTACCCAAGTTAAAAATATTGATGAATTTGTCCCTTGAGTGCAAGAAGGCTTTGCAATGCTTTAGTATTGCAAAGCCTTCTTGAACTCAAGGGATGAAATACACCACCACCCATGCTATTCTGTAGATTATGAGGCCTAAAACTTGAACCAAGAACATGAACTTTTGATGGCAAAGAAGAAATTACTGAAATAAAAAATAAAATAAAAAAACGCTCGCCCGCATGCAATTTCACAAATAATGGCCTGAGAAACAGAAGATCTACTTTGTGTGGCCTTAACAGAGAGATTGGAATAAAGAATGGACAATGGGTTGAAGAAACCAAACAATATTTATTATTCCTTTGTAGACATACACTCCAACTTTTGCATCAGCTAGAAGTGATGACTGGAATTTATTTATTTATTGGTGTTTAAGGTCACATATTTCTGCACTATGGATAATCATGACCACAATAGTTTTACGGGTGGAGGAAGCCGGAGTATCTGGAGAGAACCACCGATCAATGGTGAGCAACTGTCAGCTCCCCAACATACTAACTCCAAACGAGCAGGGTTAGCACTGGTTGAAGACAAGTGCATCATCGACGTGCAGTATGCCTCAATACACAATGCCACCGTGCCCCCATGTGGGCAATGGAGGTGAAGTGTTTTGCCAAAGGACACAACGCGGTTGCTGCTGGAGGTATTCGAACCAAGGACCTCTCGGCTTGCAGCCTGCACCTCTACCTACTCAGCCATCATGCTCCCAATGACTGGAATTCCATTCGTTATTTTTAGGGCTGGGGGTATCACCATTTCAAGTTTGGTATTGGTATTTTAAGGATGATTTACCTTGGTATTGATATGGTATTTGAGAATGACAACATACCAACACTGGTACCAACACTGAATTCTACTGTTGGTGTTACTGCTCAGCTGTAGGTCTCTGTTGCATAACAGATACTCAAAAAGCTCATTTCAAACTAGAGACTCCGGAGGGTGATAATAGATGACAGATTTAATATATGTCAATAGGTTTGAAATAGCACGGGCACTTGCCACCGTCATATGATTTGAAAAAAAAGCTGAGAGACAATACCCCTCTTGGGTATTTTCTCTCAGCATTTTTATTACACCAAATGACCTGTAACGATGCCAATGAAAATGATAAATTTAAAGTAATTTGTATATTTTTAATACTTACCAATGGCCCAGACTTAGCTGGTGCAATCCCAATCCCCCAAATTTGCCTACAATACCGAAAATTTAAAGTCCTATCTGGCCCTCCATACTTTTAGTACCCACTCATGGGAGGGCCCTCCCACTCTGGGCCATTGGTAAGTATTAAAAATATACAAATTACTTAAAATTTATCATACATTAATACTAAAACCAATGACTCAGCTGAATCGTAAAAAGGCAGAGGGCCTAGGACTTAAAGAATAAGCAAACCAAAATACAGCTCCTTAGCCTGCATTAGAACGCCCAAAGTGAAAAGGAGTTTCAATATTTTAAGGAATTACCTATAAATCTCACTATACAACAATAAAGACATTCCACTGAAATAAGGAGCAATATCCAAATAATTCTCTATTACTTAGCATAAATGATTACGCTAAATGGTTGTAACAAGCCCCCAATTTTAAGGCTAGTCTCGTATAAGACACTTAAAATTAGGAAATGTGTGTCTGAGAGTGAAAGACTAACATCCACAAACACACGCCATATGTAACAAACTGTCCATAATATCAGAATAATCTACAGACGATAACAGCTTAACTCATAGTTACACACTTATTAAAAGGCCAGAAGAGGTAAGGAGAAACCCCCCCCCCCCCCCCCCTTTTGGAAGGAATAATCTTCAAAACAAAGAGGGGAGTGGTCTAGAAACAGTGAAAAAGCAGTACTGAATAATATATATATTCGTCTAAAAGGCGCCCGGCTATTAATTATTATTAATTTATTATTAATTATTAGAGCTTAATGTGATATCAGCAGCTAAGGCTATATATCGTGGCAATCCCGGTTATTAAAATCACAAGCTTCAAAATGTATGCCGTATCCAGAATACGTAGATAGGCCAAAAACCGGTGATATAAAACTGTACAATCTTAAAACTTGTCCAACTGAATCCCAATGGAAAGTTATCTAATAGAACTATACATTTCTTAGCCACGTTCAGGTGTACAATTCCAATAATGAACCAAGCAATTGTAACCGAACAATTATATGAGTGTAGCAATAAGCCTTGTGTACCGCTTTACAGTTGAAACCTGGATTTCAAATATGGAATGGGATTACAATTAAAAAGCCCATCACGGACCGTCCCCAATAACTCATTGTTCCCCAGGTCCATTAAAACCAATGACCGTTTGGAGAAAGAAATTACCACTCCGAATAACAAAGTCAAAATTAGAGAACATATGCATAGACGGCCTGTTGGAAACTCCATAACTGATCCAACTAGCCCCAAAATTCCCTTAAGCTCTATAGTAATGCAGAATCAAGAGAATCTATTCCGTAATAAGTCTGCCTAATAATATATACATATTATGCAAGCAATAAATAGAATCCCACCTTAAAACAACATTGATGCGATTAACTCATATGTCGTAAGAAAAGCAGACAGCTCTGAGCGTAACTACTCAGAGTAAACTAATTGCCACATTTGGAGAATATCGCTCAGGTAACCGACACGCCTGCCATACAGGAACACAAAGGCTAGTAATATCAACCGAATGTATTCATGATAGAATTTGGAATCCAAGAACAGTTACTGTTCAGGAATCATATGCTCATATATCACTTATAAATGATCAATCACAGGAAGCAAACCAACTAGAATGGCTGAGCCCCTGATGTTGCCATTAGACCACAACCCACCCGCCAATCGAAGATCAATGGAAGGCATGCATATAATTGAATGCATACGAGGCTTACAGGAAGAGCACTACGTCCTGCCCTGTAATCGCCTCTTAACATATTGGCTGGGGGGGGGGGGGGGGGGGGGGGGGGGGGAGGTGACAAATAAATCGAACCCCTCTCACCCGCAATACTTGAATTGCTAGATAAGTATGGCTGAGGCAGTAATATTAAGGCTTTGGACAGTGAAAAATTCCTCTTTCGCTATAAGAAAAAGAAACTTCACGCTACATTCCCAATCTATACTGCTGCTGCTATTCTCAATACAGCTAAAAAGCTTGTAGTTAACCCAAGCAAGCAGAATGACACTAACCTGGAGCGACTCGTAACGCTTTGGTGTTAGTTATCTAGAATAATATAGAAACCATATGGCTCGACGTCTGACCAACTCCACAATGCCACTAAGGATGGAGGGGGATGTGATGAACATGGCACTACTGCAAGGAATATACTCGCTGAAACAGCGTCAACATATCTCTTGAAATCAAGACAGTACACCATGTCATCAAATAATACACCATATAGACATAATATCCAATCATCAAGTGGAAATATAGTCCACAACTTTAGATTTGATAAGAATGAAAGCGGGAGACATAAACTATGTTCTGGCACCCAATCACAAGAAAACTAGCTAGATGAACTCCTTGCGTCTCGTACCGATTATAGCAGGAATATAATCCTGAAAAGGCTTAATCACACTAGGTTAATATGGCATTATCAGTAGGGCTAAAAGCCTCAGACAACTAACGTAACAAGAGGGCCCACAGGGCCTGAAGCGCTCATCTTGAACAGAACACAATATAAACAGAGTCCAAGAATGAATCTACATTAAGCAATCCATCTCCATAGGCTACACTGTCAATCCTTGAGTCCCTCAGAAGTGACAAAAATAATCCGGGCATCATGCCTTTTCTTCAGTTGATCATAATGTAAAATGTAGAGCTCCCCTATGAAGCCACTTGATACAACCTATGTGGATTAATCTTAGTTAAACACCTCTAGAGGGTACTGAATACAAAATTTTTAAATCTTCAGCAAAATGGCCAATTCTGGCAACCCATATGGAGCCCAAATATTAACCCAGGCTCTCGATTTGAACACAGTTGAATCTGACCTCCCTAGAGATGTTGTGTACCAAATATGAAAGCATTCTGACTGTTGGATCTGAAGAAGAGAAATTTTAAAGAAATTTCTTCATATTGTACTAAGTTAAAATTTGGGCTACCATAGTGAACCCAAATATTAACCTATGGATCTGATTTGAACAAACTTGAATCTTGATTCTGACTGGTGGTTCTGAAGAAGAAGATTTTTAAAGGATATTCCCCATATTACCCAATGTAAAAAATTCGAGCTCCTATATTGGGCCCAAATATGAACAAAGGGCTTTATTTTAACAAACTTGTATCTGACACCCCTATGAATGCTGTATACTGAATATCAAAAGATTCTGATGATTGGTTCTGGAGAAAAGATTTTAAAAAATTTTTGCAAATATGCTGACTAAGCATTTTTTTCGATGCCCATTACAGAACACCTTAACATAACCGATGGCAATTTTTTTTTACCATTCAATTCTACTGGTCCTAAGGATACTGCATACCAAATAACAGCTCTCTGTTCCATGTGGTTTTGGAAATATGGGCATTTGAAAATATTTCCATTTTTAGCTCCTGAGGTTCCAATGGGGATGCAGGATTTTTTTTTTGCATGTGTCAAGTACTTATGACCCAATAATGCCACATACCAAATTTGGTTCAAACTGGACCATCGGTTCAGAAAATAGAAATTTTGGGTGGGGCCAAAAATCGTACCCCTCCCATTACAAAGCCAAATATTCCTTCACAAACTTTGTTTGAACAAACTTGATTCTACACCTCAAAAGGGAGCTCCATACCAAATATCAAGTCATTGCACACACTGGTTCATGAGAAGATTTTAAAATTATTTTGGAGCATTTTCCCCCACTCAATCCCTATGGGGATGAGCATGCCGAGTTGAACAAAATGCAATGCCCCTCCAGGGCCATCACTCACACAAACTTTCACTTGAATTGGCCCAGTGGCTTTGGAGGAGAAGACCAAAACATGGTGTTGCCGGACGACGGATGAACGGAGAGCGATGAGATTAGCTCAGCTTGACTTAGTCAAGATGAGCTAAAAACAAAACCGCTAAGGAGAGAACAAACTCTTTTCATGCAACGGTACCTTGTCCGACAGGACAGTGGTCTCAGCCTGGCTGAAGCAGCTAAAGGTCTTTCTATTCGAGAAGACAATTAAATAGCTGACAACTGCGGCCCTAGAAGCTCACTAAAGGAGACTTACAATGCTAGCTGCTAACGACAGGGATAAACACACCGCTCAAATTTCTAGCTAGGCTACTAAGATGTCAACAATAAGACTAAAGTCTATGACACTTAAGAAAACAATACCGAGAAGGAAAAGAGCATTCTTTTCCTTTAGCGGTTCTAAACCTAAAAGACAGAGGTCTCAGCCTAGCCAATGGTGCTTAGAAGACTTCATCTCCATGAAGACAGATATCTCGGTGTAAATTTTGCGACTTTAGACAGCTCACTATATGGAGACTTACAGCATTAGTCGCTCAATTTAAGGGAAAAAAGGGCTGCACTTGATTCTTATAAGGCATCAACAAAAGCACTAAAGCCCCAGGCTCCTAAGAATACAACACCGAGAAGGAAACAACATACTGTTTCCTTTCAACAGCCCAAATTCCAAAGAGACAGCAGTCCCGTGAAGACAGATATCTGGGTGAAACTGCGACCTTGAAAGCTCACTAAACAGAGACATACAACATTAGTCGCTCAAGGTAACGAATAAGGACGGCTCTAATGACCGAAATTCCAAACAGACAGTCGTCTCAGGTAGCTAATGCAGTTATTAGTCTGCATCTCCATAAATACAAATATCTGTTTCACCTGCAGCCTTGGAAAGCTCATTAAATGGATACTTACATCAGACGCAATGTATAAGAAAAAGACCGCTGTAACAATATATAAGGCCACTATGACATTAGCCACTCATGATATATAAACAAAGACCGCTCTTAATTCACATAAGCCAAACTAATGTGACAACGATAGGACTAACTGCCTGTGACGCCTAAGAATATTTCACTGAGAAGTAAAATGTAATTCTTTCCTTCTAACGGTTTATTCCAAACAGCTAGCGGTCTCAGTGCAGCTAACAGAGCCTAAAAGTCATATATCGCTGAAAAGTTAAAAAATTTATAGTAATTTCTATATTTTTTATACTTACCAATGACCCAGACATAGCTGGTGCTAACTCTTAAAATATAGGGCCAAACACAAATTTTGCCCCCCAATCCCCAAAATTTGCATCTAAAACCAAAGAAAACATGTCCTGAAAGGCCCTCCACACTTCGCCCCTACTGCGCATGCGCAGTGTCAAGGACGTTCCAAAATTGGCGCCATTAATCATTCTAATAACCAGTGCCTGGTAAGCGCTATGTACTCAGCGGGGAGGCAAGAGTTCCCAACTCCTGGGAGGGCCATCCCCGTCTGGGTCATTGGTAAGTATAAAAAATATAGAAATTACTATAAATTTTTTAACATTTTTATACTGTACCAATGACCCAGACATAGCTGAATAGTAAAAAGGCTGGAGGGCCAAGGACATAGAGCAAAATGGAATACGCTCAATAAAATAAAATAGAGTCATCCCCTGTAGGGAAAAAGAAGTAATAGGCCTTACATGTATCTTTCTTATTTATGATAAATTAGAAAGATACAACACCTTCCAAAATTGAGCTTCATACATCCATGTACTCTATTAATATCCAATATAATCCTTATACTAATAATTTTTAAAGTAAGCCAATAAATAAAGTAATTCTAGAGAATAGAGACTCTTATACTCCTAAAAGTGTCTGAGGATTGCATAATCATGTCCGTTGACATATGCAATATTCAAAAGCTATACTTTAAAAACTAAGACTTGAATGAATTTTAAAAAACCTAAACTTCTCACTAAACAACCATCCCAATAACAGCTCAGAATTACTAACTCCGGAGGAGGTATCCCCTTGTTTTCATAGTAAAACAGGTGACCCAAGGGAACACCCTCCCCCCCCCCCCCCCTTTTTCTTGCCCTGGGTCAAATAGCCCAGAGCGAAGAGGGACAGCAGAACGGACACACTGCCGAAACAGACAGTCTACCTAGCTATAGTAGCAACTGTTAAGTGAATGACATTCTGAGCAGTAGATAATAGACCTAACAATAGAGGCCTCCAGAAATGGACTCGATATTTCTGAGATAAAATTCATGAATGTGGATGGCTGAGCGCAATGAGCGGCCTTCAAAAATCTATAATAGCGACACTGTTAATGTAAGCCCAAGAAGTAGAAGAACTCTTACTTCATGAGCCGAAATCTTAAGCAAAACTGCTAAGTCAATGATATACCATAAGCAGTACCGATAGTTAATAGAATCCATTAACAATAAAATGGAGCGTAACGTCCTTCTACTAGGCATCAAATACAGAAGAAGCTTACGCCCATAGTAATAAACAGATATCTGTTTATAAATACATAAACTGTACCCGGAAAGAGTAAAGGCCTATGCCCATACGAAGACGGAAGGACCTTAATAACAATAGGTTCCGGATATTAGGAGCCTAACTCTTATGCAAAAATCCAACCTAAATAGTAATGGAAGTAGTGATTCCGAAACTACGAAAGTGAAAATCATCCATCGATAGTGCATGAAACTCACTGACTCTACAGTAAAAGAGAAACCAACAGAATTACTGTCTAAAAGGTCAGAATTTGAAAACTACTGTTTCCAGAGGCTCAAATGATTACTTAGCTAAATAAGAACCGAAGTTAAAATCCATATAGGAATTTAATCTAAAGATTCTAAGTCTATTTATCAAAAAGTTACTAACTGAGTTAGATAAAGAGACAAAAGACTCAATTGTAAACTATCGTAGAGTGCATAGGTATGAGGTAACATAAACCTATAACCTTAATAATAACAGGCTGCAGTAGATCTTGTGAAACAAGTATACTAAAAAATTGCAATGAGTAGTATGGAGGGATCAACAATATGAACATAATGATCCCTACACCAACGACGGAAGAGCCTCCAGTTTAGCCGCATAGAATAGCGAAGAAGAGGATCTCCTATAGTAAGAAATCGCGTCCAAAGCTCGTCCAGTACAGTGCTTACAATGCAATACGGACCACACAACGGAATACATGAAGGTTGCGACCTTGCAGGTTGTGATAAAGATGACACGATTTACCCAGTGAAAAAAGATCCTCACATAGAGGAAGATTTCACGTTAAGACCCACAGTAGACAAGAGAGTAAATTACCCATGATCTCTGTGAAGATAGAGATGCTATCAACAGAAATGTATTGTGGTTGTTTATCTTAGCAATACCTGCTGAAACAACAGCGCCGGAGGATACGCGTATCCTATCATTCCGTCCTATAGATCAATAGAGCGTTAACAACATTAGCTCAGAGATCTGGACAAGCCAACACATACATCTGCAATTGATTAGCAAGCTGTGTCGTAAATAAATCATCATTGGGCGCTCCCATAGATAGCAAATCTGATTGAATACTTGTTTGTTGAGAGTCCATTCTGACAGCAACAAGCGACCCGTAAGAGAACGGGAATCTGGTAAAACAATCAGACGACCCAGAATATGACGGACCAAAACAGAACTTGGTGTACTATAACCAACAGACGGATTCTTTCCATTAAGTTGAATAACGGAAACGAAAGAGTGCCTCCCTGGTTCCGGAGATACGCCACTACTGTCGAATTAAAGGACAGGATTTGGGCATGCGTTTCTGAATAATGTTCATGCAATGACATAAAGCAAGCCTAAAAAACATTATTCCGCGGAAGAAAACTGATTGCTAAGAGACTGCGGAACCCAAAGACCCTGGCACTTCGAATCCGTAGGGATCAGTATTATATCCCAATCTGTTTGACTGGCAACCGTCATAACAGCCACACTCGGGTCCGGCAACTGCGGTGGCACTCTCTGAGTCAACCACCGAATGTTTGCCCCAGTCTGAATCTCTTGTAACACTAGATAGACAAGAGAATGTGTAAATCGAGCAATTCATGGATTGCCGAAAAGTTGCCGTCGAAGAGAAGCTCCTCCGAGAACGAAGCGACTCTGAGAGAGTTCTTAACCTTACTATCCACGCGTGTGGATGTAGCTAGGGCTGCGTCACGTCTAACCAACTCCAATCAGCCACTGAAGGGCGGAGTTATACGTGAACAAACTACTGCCCTCAAAAGAAATTAAATTGAGAATAATATCCCGTAAATCTTTTCTTGAAGACGTAATGATAACGCCTCAGTAAGGCGGATTACGTATGATAAAGCGTCTAAGTTAAGTCTACTATACATCATGTCGTTTCCAACATTGAAATTGGAAAAGACATAAACGGCGAAAAAGAATATATCCAGTCTTTAACCACACCGTCTAGACGCATATGAACTCTCGGTATGCCCTGCTCTGCCAAAATAAACTATTCGTATAAATGATAAAATGGCAGAAATGAGCAACGCGGACAAGAAACTAAACTATCATGCTTGGTAGCAGGCTTGTATATATATATATATATAGCGTCGAAAAATAAAACACATGTTGTAATGACAATATTGGACTGCGTCGGTAAGTCAGGGACAATGTCCCTGAACCGATCGAAAAATCCGAGTCCAATGACGCTATAAGTCTCTTATCCAAGATCGCAGCAATGAAGTCCGAAATAACAATCACTGGAAGATAATGCCAGAAGATATGAAAGGCAGCTTCCGATACTACTAAAGGGAAAACTCGAAATCTTTCGAATCCCTTTCGCCATCCTGTTGGACCCTATAAAGCGTTCGGTTGTTCGTACCTGATGCAACCGCGGACCGCACCGACCCAGCGCCGTCGGATAATTCCTGATTCGACCGAGAAACTGTCAATTGCTGGGATGCTGCGAAACAACTGTGCTAACTCGGATAGCACGTCCGTCACTGAGGCCTGAGGAGAAGCGGTCTTACGATGCATTGCCGCTGGAAGCTCCGTGATCGTTACCCCGTGCATACTACCAATATGCGAGCGAACGGAGTGTATAGGCCTCGTGTCCCTTGGCTACCGGATGGCGCGACCTATTCGCCGTGTAATCACTGAATGCCGAAACTGATCGGATACTCGAGGTCACGTAGCCAATGTGCGGTCGTGTGCCCTGCTGTCAGGATACGGAAGCATTAAGGACAGTCTCTCGGACTGTCAATATAACGGAGCGTCCCGACCGACGGACATATGCTCCGAATGTAAAATATCTGAACCACAACATGCGGTCCCCTATGTTGTTGGACGAGAGAGGGACCTCTCTCGCTCACAGCCCGGACGGACCTGGACAAGCCAGGAACCGGACTAACAGGATTCCTCCGATCTGTCCTCAATCTGCCGTCACTGGGTGAGTACTAAAGTAATTAAAGTGCTCGCATCACCCAAATCTCCTTCCTAGACCGCAACGGACGAACCCGGCAGCCGAACCATTCGATGAATGTACGCTACACCGGGTGAGCTAGCGAATGTCACTCCGTAGGCGATAGACATATTCCATGAGCACTTATTGCCGCTAGCTCTTCATTAACTATGACGACAGAGGCACACTTTTGAAAGACATCTCCGTAACTCTGCGAACAAGAAACCAGAAATGCTTGGTTATAGCAAGCATAAAATAATAATATATATAGCGTCGTTCAATAATTCGAAAGTTTGTGTGACATTATTGGACTATGTCGGAACTGAGGGACGATGTCCCTGAACCGAACCAAAAATTTCTAAGTCCACCGACGCTATCAGTTTCTTATCCGGCATCGCAGCATTCTGGTCCGACGAAAGAAGCTGTAGAAGACCAAGTCAGATGACATACACAACAGCATATGTTGTTCCGAAAGGAAAAGCTCGAAATCCTCCAAATCCCTTTCGGTATCCCGTCGGAACGGATGAAACTTTCGGACGTCCGTACCCACTTCCGCGGAGCGTCCCGACCCAGCATCGTCGGATAAAATATATGCGACAGATTCAGTTGATGCTGGGATGCTGCGATAAACTGTGCTATTAAGGAAAGCACGTCCGTTCCCGAGGCCTGTGCAGTAGCGGTCTTACGATGCATTGCCGCCGGAAGCTCCGTGTACGTTGACTCCCGCACACTTCCTATGCGAACGTCCGGAGTCGGCAGGCCTCGTGTCCCTGGCTATCGGATGGTGTGACCTGGTCACCGAAGAATCCTTGATCGGCGAAGCTGGTAATATATCGGCGGTCACGCAGCCAAGGTGCGGTCGTGTGCGCTGACGAGAAGAGGAAGCCCTAGCAGTCTCCGCGGACTGCCTATACAACGGAGCGTCCCGAGCGACGGACGTATGCTCCGCTTGCGACACATTTTGTACCACAACATCTGGGGCCAGATGTTGTTGAACGAGAGAGGGGCCTCTCTCGCTTGCCGTCCGGATGGACCGGAACGAGCTATGAACCAGACTAAAAGGCTTCCTCCATTCTCCCTCCGATCTGCCGTCACTGGGTGTGCATTAGGTTAATTTATAGTGCTCGCATCACCCCAAAATTCCTTCTAGACCACAACGGACGAACCCGGCTGCCGAACCATTCGGTGAATGGACGCTACACCGGGCGAGCTAGCGGACGTCAAAGGCCGTGGAACCTACTAGGGTCCTCTTAGGCAATTGGCGTATTTACATGAGCACTTTTCCGCTAGCCCTTCATTAATTGTGACGACGGAGGCACACTGTTGGAAGACATCACAGATACATCACCCTAATCTTGATCGTCTGAAATAGAAATTGATAAAGTAGAGTGACCCTGCGGGGAAAGGACCAGAGTGTCCAATTCCCCAATAACATACCGTGACATACGCTTCCCATATTGTCATCGAAATCATACGATACAGAACAGGAGTTAATGCGAGTACACTGACCACATATAGAATGATTATAAAGTCAGAGGAAGACTTCCTCCTAATACAAATGATCAATATCCTTTCAATGTGAAAAGAAAAACAAGTCCTGGTACTCGCACTAACCCCTGGCAATCAAAATACATAATAATAATATGATCCATTAATATAGAAAAAATAATTGAAATCAAAATATTTTGAAAAAATATTTTTTCAGAACAGCCCAAGTTTCTGAAAAGTAACATTGAGCCCCAATGGATCCCAAGCCTAAGTGTGGACAAAAATTTTAAAAATATTTTAAACAATTTATTCAACACTTACGAACAATAATAATGTATCTAGTTATGATTAAAATAACATCAAGATATTATTTTCCAGAAATCCCCCCCTCACACAGAGGGCTGTTGTAAATGTAAACAATGAGTGTAAAAACACTAAAATAAGACTCCAGGCACCCAGGCCCGAAATCAGTTACCAAAAATACACTATCTGATGCAAACCAGAGACTTCCAGGGAAGAAACTGCAGAACATCAGATGGTAGATGCAGAACACAATGCCTAACCACCCATAGGTGAAGACGTAAACATGGGGAAAAGAACAGAATTCATTCTGTTATTCAGCTAAAACTCCCAAGAAAATTTAGTAATAATAATTACAAAAACTATGCCAAAAGCATGGGAGAATAGCAAGGGGGGACTTAAAGGACAGGGAGAGAGGAAAACACTTAAAAAACAGTGTAACTAAATAATCAGGATGACAACAAAATGGCTGCTGCCTCGAAAATAGGTAACTTAACATAATTTCATTAAAAAATTTTAAGTTACAGCCCTGATAATATTCTGTCACACATTTTTTTCCTCTCCTCCTTCTCTATCCTCCTTAGAATCACCATTTCACTAATATTTATGTGTCTGGCATCATTTAAACTGAGATTTATAAGCACAAAGATCAGTCAGATGTTAACTGATGAAGGGCCAAACTTAGAATGATTAATGGCGCCAATTTCGGAACGTCCTTGACACTGCGCATGCGCAGTAGGGGCGAAGTGTGGAGGGCCTTTCAGGACATGTTTTCTTTGGTTTTAGATGCAAATTTTGGGGATTGGGGGGCAAAATTTGTGTTTGGCCCTATATTTTAAGAGTTAGCACCAGCTATGTCTGGGTCATTGGTACAGTATAAAAATACAGATATCTGTGTGTAACTCTGCGGCCTTAGACAGCTCACTAAATGGAGACTTACAACGTTAGCCATTAATGAAGAAGAAAAGACCGCTCTAACTGTACATAAGGCTACTATGGCGTCCATAATAGCACTAAATGCCTCTGACGCCTAGGAATACAACACCGAAAAGGAAAAGACATACTTACTCCTTCTAATGGCTCTATTCCCAACAATACAGCAGTCTCAGCCTATCTATGAGCTATCGATCTTCTATTTGAAAGGAATAGATTACTGCCTTTTTTATACTCTTGCTAAGCCAAGGGAGGCGTTGTTAATCAGACCAAAAGCCTTCAATACCTGAGCCGAAAGATCAGGGAAGGAAGATCTTCGTCCCTTAAGCTGTTTTTTGCCCAGCAAACACAGACTTTTGTTCAAATGGAACAAGATTCGAAGAGCTTATGAATACAAATTCAAAGTCTTAATGTGCCGTTCCGTGAGGGCTGGACAATCAACCTCCGTAGCCCTCTCACCATCTGAATGTTCCATCTTAAATAAGGTCAACACCATCCGAATGTACAGGTGACTGGACCAGCCCAGCACCGTCCGACAGCTCACTACCAAGAGAACCTGAGACTACTGGGGATGCTGTGATACACTGTGCAAACTGCAGCAGCAGGTCTGTGAACGAGGCTTGCAGAGCAGCAATTATCCATTTCTTCACCATATGCTGCTCACGGGACGGAGATCTGTCCCCAGATCTTCAATGCATGTCCCGTATAAAAATGCCTTAAACGTCTAGCTACAGGTTAATCCGACTTCGGTGGTGAAAACTGGGAACATCTCTGTGGAACAGTATGAACATCGGATAGCTAGGCTGCGGTCTAACATGCTTTATCGATGAAGCAGAGGAAGAAGCCATAGATGCAACCGACCCCAGCTGCAGTGTGGAAGGAGCGTCCCAAACCGCAAGCGTGAACGGGCATCCCAACTCACAAAAGTTTCTCGAAGCGAAAACAGTCGCCCCAACTGCTGACGGAACGAAGAGGTGTCTCCCGCTCACGGTCTGGCTCCAGACCTCGCTGAGCGCTCCGTTTAGAAACTTGTAGGCTTCTACCCCTTAACATGCTTTTTCATGGAAGTAGAAGAAGCCGTAACAACAGTTGGCTCCGGTTGAAGTGTGGAAGGAGCATTGCTCCGACTCATAAAAGTTTCTCACAACGGACAAACAGACGACGCCGACTGCTAACAGTGTGGAGAATGCTCTCCAATTCGCGATCTGGCTCCAGATCTCGCGGAGTATCCCATTGAGAAACTTGTTGGCTAATCCCCTTTGTGGGCGCTTCCATGTAAGATGAAGCCATAATCGCAACAAACGACGGCTGCATTGTGGAAGGAACATCTGACACATGTTCCGACTCATTATAGTTTCTCACAACAGACACAGTCGACTCCGACTGTCAATGGGACGGTGAGGGTTCTCCAACTCGTGATCTGACCCCAGATCTCGCCAAGCATCCTGTAGAGAAACTTAAAGGCTTCTTCTCCTTATTGCCATCGTCACTGGGTGAGCTTTATATAATAAGGTGCTCGCTCTACCCACATTATACTACTTGACCGCAATGGACCTATCAGGCGTCTCGGCTCCCTTGAAAGGGCCAACCACTGCACTGGTCAAGCTAGCAGCATGCAGAGAATTAAGCTACTCCGGCTTTAATCCTGTGCATTTATATCACGAGCACCTTGGCAGCTAGCTCTATTTTACTCATCAGAGTGCGACGACAGCAGCACATAATGGACAGGTGTCAAAGTACCATCACCATGTTCTTGTTCCTCTGAAAAAGAGACTGAAAGACTAGTATTAGCCAGCGGTGAAGGGTTCACCACCCACCACACAGGTCAACACCCGTTTCCAACATTTGCATCCCATAGTACAAGTATTAAAGGAGTGCCGTGACTATTGGCAAACAGCAAGCCTATATTCCGACGCTTCTTTGACTAACACTAAATATCAATTATTATAATGGCAACAATAATAATGAAGCCAAAAACATAAGTCTGCTGCACTCCCAAAAGTTAAAAAATTTATAGTAATTTATATATTTTTTATACTTACCAATGACCCAGACATAGCTGGTGCTAACTCTTAAAAATATAGGGCCAAACACAAATTTTGCCCCCCAATCCCCAAAATTTGCATCTAAAACCAAAGAAAACATGTCCTGAATGGCCCTCCATACTTCACCTCTACTGCGAATGCGCAGTGTCAAGGACGTCCCGAAATTGGCGCCATTAATCATACTTATAACCAGTGCCTGGTAAGCGCTATGTACTCAGCGGGGAGGTATGAGTTCCCAACTCCTGGGAGGGCCATCCCCGTCTGGGTCATTGGTAAGTATAAAAAATATATAAATTACTATAAATTTTTTAACATTTTTATACTGTACCAATGACCCAGACATAGCTGAATAGTAAAAAGGCTGGAGGGCCTAGGACATAGAGGAAATTCCAATAAGCTCAATTATATAAAATAGAGTCATCCCCTCGAGGGGAAAAGGAGTATTAGGCCTTACATGTATCTTTCTTATTTATGATAAATTAGAAAGACAAAACACCTTCCATAATTGAGCATCATAACATCCATGTACTCTATTAATATCCAGTATAATCCTTATACTAAGAATTTTTAAAGTAAGCCAATAAATAAAGTTAGTCTAGAGAATAGAGACTCTTTATACTCCTTAAAAGTGTCTGAGGATTGTATAATAACACCTGTTTGACACGTGATATATTCAACAGCTATACTTTAAAAACTATGACCTGAATGAATTTTTAAAACATAAACTTATCACTTAAAAACCATCCCAGTAACAGCTCAGAATTACTAACTCCAGAGGAGGTATCCCCTTGTTTTCATAATAAAACAGGTGACCGAAGGGAACACACCCCCCCCCCCCCCCCCCCCATCTCCTTGCCCTGGGTCAAATAGCCCAGAGCGAAGAGGGCAGCAGGACGGAGTCACTGCCGGAACAGAAAGCCTACCTAGCTATAGTAGCAACTGTTAAGTGAATGACATTCTGAGCAGTAGATAATAGACCTAACAATGGAGGCCTCCAGAAATGGACTCAATATTTCTGAGATAAAAATTCATGAATGTGGATGGCTGAGCCCAACGTGCCGCCTTCATAAAATCTATAATAGCGACACTATTAATGTAAGCCCAAGATGTAGAAAGAGCTCTTACTTCATGAGCCGAAATTTCAAGCACAAACTGCTGAGTTAATGATATACCATAAGCAGTACCGATAGTTAATTGAATCCATTAGCAATAGAATGGAGCGTAATGTCCTTCTATTAGGCATCAAAGACAGAAGAAGCTTACGTCCTTACTAATAAACTGATATCTGTTTATAAATAGGTAAACTCTAACCGGACAGAGTAAAGGCCTATGCCCGTACGAAGACGGAAGGACCTTAAAAACAATAGGTTCCGGATATTTATTAGGAGCCTGATTCTTAACCAAAAGTCCAACATTAGTAGTAAAGGAAATAGTGTTTCCGATAATACGAAAGTGAGAATCGTCCACCGATAGTGCATGAAGCTCACTTACTCTTCAGTAGAAGAGAAGACTAAGAGTATTACTGTCTTAAAAGGTCAGAATTTGAAAACTACTGTTTCCAAAGGCTCAAATGATTACTTAGCTAAATAAGAACCGAAGCTAAATTCCGTATAGGAATTTAACCTAAGGATTCTAGGTCTATTTATCGAAAAGTTTCTAACTGACTAAGATAAAGAGACATAAGACTCAATTGTAAACTATCATAGAGTGCATAGGTATGAGATAACATAGACCTATAACCTTAATAGTAACAGGCTGCAGTTGATCTTGTCAAACAAGTATACTAGAAAGTTGCAATGTCTAGTATGGAGGGATCAAAAATATCAACATAATGATCCCTACACCAACGACGGAAGAGCCTCCACTTTAGCCGCATAGTATAGCGAAGAAGAGGTTCTCCTACAGTAAGAAATCGCGTCCATAGCTCGTCCTGTACAATGCTTGCCGTGCAAGAAGGACCACACAACGGAATACGTGAAGGTTGAGACCTTGCGAATTGTGATGAAGTTGACACGATTTCCCTAGCGAAAGAAGATCCTCTCATGGAGGAAGTTTTCGCGGTAAGTCCCACAGTAGACACCTGAGTAAATTTACCCACGGTCTCTGTGAAGACAGAGATGCTATCAACAGAATTGTATTGTGGATGATTAACTTAGCAATACTTGCTGAATCAACAGCGCTGGAGGATACGCGTATCCTATCATTCTGTCCTATTAGATCAATAGAGCGTTAACAACATAAGCTCAGGGATCCGGACATGGAAACACATACGTCTGCAACTGAATAGTGAGTTGTGTCGCAAATAAATTATCATTGGGCGCTCCCATTGATAGCAAATCTGATTGAATACTTGTTTGTTGAGAGTCCATTCTGACGGCAACAAGCGACCCTTACGTGAAAGGGAGTCTGCTAATACAATCAGACGACCCGGAATATGACGGACCAAAGCAGAACTTGGTGTACTATAACAAACAGAAGGATTCTTTCCGTTAAATTGAATAACGGAATCGAATGAGTGCCTCCCTGGTTCCGGAGATACGCAACTACTGTCGTATTAACGGACAGGATTTGGACATGCGTTTCTGAATAATGTTCATCCAATGACATAGTGCAAGCCTAAATAAAATCATTTCCTGGAAGTTAAGTGCTTGCCTAGAAACTGCGGAACCCAAAGACCCTGGCACTTCGGATCCGTTGGGATCAATATTGTACCCCAACCTGTTTGACTGGCATCCGTCATAATCATAAAACTCGGATCCGGCAACTGCAGTGGCACTCTGTGAGTCAACCACCGAATGTTTGCCCCAGTCTGAATCTCTTGCTACACTTGATAGACAAGAGAACGTGCATATCGAGCAGTTCATAGATTGCTGAAAAGTTGCCGTCGAAGAGAAGCTTCTCCGAGACCGAAGCGACTCTGAGAGAGTTCTTCACCTTACTATTCACGCGTGTGGATGTAGCCAGGGCTGCGTCACATCTAATCAACTCCAGGTTGCCACTGAAGGGCGGAGTTATACGTGAAAAAACTACTGCCCTTGAAAGAAATCTCATTGAGGATCATATCCTGGAATTCTTTCTCTTGAAGACGTAATGATAACGCCTCAGTAAGGTGGTCTACGTATGTTAAAGCGTCTAAGTTAAGTCTATTAGACATCATTGTCGTTACCAACATCGTGGTTGGAATTGACATAGGCGGCGAAAAAGATAATTCCCAGTCTTCAGCACCACCGTCTAGATGCATGTGAACTCTCGGTATGCCCTGTTCTGCCAATATAAATTATTTCCTAGAATTGAAAAAAGGCAGAATAGAGCATTGCGGACAAGAAACTAGACTATCATGCTTGGTAGCAAGCTTATATATAGCGTCGTTAAATAATTCGAATGTTCTAAAGACAATATTGGACTGTGTCGGTAAGTCAGGGACAATGTCCCTGAACCGATCCAAAACTCCGTGTCCAATGACGCTATTAGTCTCTTATCCAGCATCGCAGCAATGTAGTCCGACGGAACAACCTCTGGAAGATAATGCCGGAAGAAATGTATGGCAGCTTCTGTTGTTCCGAAAGGGAAAGCTCGAAATCGTCCGAATCCCTTTCGCCATCCTGTCGGACCCTATAAAGTGTTCGGTTGTCCGAATCTGATGCAACAGCGGAGCGCACCGACCCAGCGCTGTCGGATTATTCCTGATCCGACCGAGAATTTGTCGTTTGCTGGGATGCTGCGATAAACTGTGCTATTTTGGATAGCATGTCCATCACTGAGGCCTGTGGAGAAGCGGTCTTACGATGCATTGCCGCTGGAAGCTCCGTGTTCGTTACCCCGTGCATACTTCTATTATGCAAGCGAACGGAGTGTATAGGCCTCGTGTCCCTTGGCTACCGGATGGCGTGACCTGTTCGGCGTGGAATCACTGAATGACGAAGCTGGCCGGATACTTGAGGTCACGTAGCCAATGTGCGGTCGTGTGCGCTGCTGTGAGGATGAGAAAGCATTATCGACAGTCTCTCGGACTGTCAATATAACGGAGCGTACCAAGCGACGGACATATGCTCCGAATGCGAAATATCTGTACCACAACATCCGATCCCATACGTTGTTGTACAAGAGAGAGACCTCTCTCGCTCGCAGCCCGGACGGACCTGGACGAGTTAGGAACCGGACTAACAGGCTTCCTCCGATCTATCCTCTAATCCGTCGTCACTGGGTGTGTACTAAAGTCTATTATAGTGCTCGCATCACCCAAAACTCCTTCCTAGACCGCAACGGACGAACCCGACTGCCGAACCATTCAATGAATGGATGCTACACTGGGTGAGCTAGCGAATGTCAACTCTGTCGATCCTACTAGGGACCTCTTAGGCGATTGACGTATTTCATGAGCACTTATTGCTGCTAGCTCTTCATTAACTATGACGACAGAGGCACACTTTTGAAAGACATCTCAGTAAGTTTGCGAACAAGAAACCAGACATGCTTGTTAATAGCAAGCATATAATAATATATATAGCGTCGTTCAATAATTCGAAAGTTTGTGTGACATTATTGGACTGTGTCGGAACTGAGGGACGATGTCCCTGAACCGAACCAAAAATTCTATGTCCACCGACGCTATCAGTTTCTTATCCGGCATCGCAGCATTCTGGTCCGACGAAAGAAGCTCTAGAAGATAAAGTCAGATGGCATACACAGCAGCTCATGTTGTTCCGAAAGGGAAAGCTTGAAATCCTCCGAATCCCTTTCGGCATCCCGTTGGACCGGATGAAATTTTCGGACGTCCGTACCTGCTTCCACGGAGCGTCCCGACCCAGCGTCGTCGGATAATACATAATGCGACAGAGATTCTGTCGTTGCTGGGTTGCTGCGATAAGCTGTGCTATTTGGGATAGCACGTCCGTCACCGAGGCCTGTGCAGTAGCGGTCTTACGATGCTTTGCCGCTGGAAGCTCCGTGTACGTTGACTCCCGCACACTTTCTTATGCGAACGTCCGGAGTCTGCAGGCCTCTTGTCCCTGGCTACCGGATGGTGTGACCTGGTCGCCGATGATTCTCTGATTGGCGAAGCTGACTGGATATCCGAGGTCACGTAGCCAAGAGCGGTCGTGTGCGCTACCATGAGGATGAGGAAGCCTTATTGACAGTCTCTCCTGACTGACTATATATCGGAGCGTCCCGAGCGGCGGACGTATGCTCCGAATGCGAAACATTTTGTACCACAACATCTGGGGCCAGATGTTGTTGTACGAGAGAGGGGCCTCTCTCGCTCGCAGTCCGGATGGACCTGGACGAGCTAGGAACCGGACTAAAAGGCTTCCTCCGTTCTCTCCTCTAATCCGCCGTCACTGGGTGTGCATTTGGTTGATTTATAGTGCTCGCATCACCCAAAACTCCTTCTAGACCGCAACGGACGAACCCGGCTGCCGAACCATTCGATGAATGGACGCTACACCGGGCGAGCTAGCGGACGTCAAAGGCCGTCGAACCTACTAGGGTCCTCTTAGGCAATTGACGTATTTACATGAGCACTTTTCCGCTAGCTCTTCATTAATTGTGACGACGGAGGCACACTTTTGGAAGACATCACGGATACATCACCCTGTTCTTGATCTGGTCCCTTCATAAATATGACCTGTAGACTGTGCTCAAGGTTTTCGGGCTTTGGGCACTTGTAGCCATCACAACTGACCAATCACGACCGAAAGGGGATGTCATCATCTAAGCATTATATGGAGTCAACCTAACAGGTTACCATGAAATCCTTCCATAAATGTGACCTTTTGCCTATGATCACGATCAAAATGGGACGTTCTCATCTAGACATTATCTGGAGTCATCCTGCCAAGTTACAATGAAATCCCTTCATAAATATGACCTCTAGACTGTGCTAAAGGTTTTTGGGCTTCGGGCTCCTGTAGCGGTCACAGTTGCCCAATCACGTCCAAAAGGGGTCTTTCTCATCTAGACATTGTATGAAGTCAACCCACCAAGTTACAATGAAATTCCTCAATAAGTATGACCTGTAGACTGTGCTAAAGGTTTTCAGTCTGAAATAGAGATTGATAAAGTAGTGACCCTGCGGGGAAAGGACCGGAATGGCCAATTCCCCACTAACATACCGTGACACACGCTTCCCATGTTGTCATCGAAATTAACACATACAGAACAGGAGTTAGTGCGAGTACACTGACTACATATACAATGATTATGAAAGTCAGAGGAAGATATCCTCTTATTACAATTGAACAATTATCCTTTCATTGTGAAAAGAAAACAAAGTCCTAGTACTCGCACCAACCCCTGACAATCAAAATACATAATAACACGATCCATTAACATAGAAAAAATAATTGAAATCAAAAAATTTTGAAAAAATATTTTTTCAGAACAGCCCAAGTTTCTGAAAAGTAACATTGAGCCCCAATGGATCCCAAGCCTAAGTGTGGACAAAAATTCTAAAAATATTTTAAACAATTTATGCAACACTTACGAACAATAATAATGTGTCTAGTTATGATTAAATGAACATCAAGATATTATTTTCAAGAAATCCCCCCTCACACAGAGGGCTGTTGAAAATGTAAACAATAAGAGTAAAAACACCAGAAGAAGACTCCAGGCACCCTGGCCTGAAATCAGTTACCAATAATACACTGTCTGATGCAAAACAGAGACTTCCAGGGAAGAAACTGTAGAACATCAGATGGTAGATGCAGAACACTACGCCTAACCACCCATAGGTGAAGATGTAAACATGGGGAAAAGAACAGAATTCATTCTGTTATCTAGCTAAAACTCCCAAGAAATTTTAGTAATAATATTACAGAAAATATGCCAAAAGCATGGGAGAATAGCAAGAGGGGACTTAAAGGAAAGGGAGAGAGGAAAACACTGAACAAGCAGTGTAACTTGATAACAAGAATGACCACAACAGGCTGTTGCCTCGAAAATAGGTAACTTAACATAATTTCATTAAAAAATTTTAAGTTACAGCCCTGATAATTTTCTGTCACTCATTTTTCCTCTCCTCCTTCTATATCCTCCTTAGAATCACCATTTCTCTAATATTTATGTGTCTGGCATCATTTAAACTGAGATTTACAAGCACAAAGGTCAGTCAGATGTTAACTGATGAAGGGCCAAACAAAGAATGATTAATGGCACCAATTTCCGGACGTCCTTGACACTGCGCATGCGCAGTAGAGGTGAAGTATGGAGGGCCATTCAGGACATGTTTTCTTTGGTTTTAGCTGCAAATTTTGGGGATTGGGGGGGCAAAATTTGTGTTTGGCCCTATATTTTCAAGAGTTAGCACCAGCTATGTCTGGGTCATTGGTACAGTATAAAAATATAAACATCACAAGGATACATAACATAGACAAAACAAAAAATTTTCGAATAAAATTTTAAAACATTTTTTCGAAAAATTTTGAATGAAGCCTAAGTGCACCAAGGGAACCGCATGAGCCCAAGGGCGTCCCGATAGAGCCTAAGTGTGGACAACCACTAACTAATAAAAGCTAAACTACCAGAATAAGATATACTATGTATCCTAATAGAAAAATCGTGATTGTTTAAAACTAAACATTGAATTAATACAAATCCAAAACGTTATTGAACAGACAACAACGTCAAGAGGAAAAACTGGAAACTAATCAACAGGCACAACAAAGCCCCAGAGTCAGTAACCGATCAACAACCACCTGATGCAAATCTACATTACGTGTACAGTCCATACGAAAAAAATATCCAAAAATCGACTGAGTGTGTGTTATGTGTAATTACATAATGTCAGACGTCCACTCACTAATCAGTGTTGATTGGACTGTATTGGGAAAAGATTCGCCAATTAACATATTAATTTCTGTTCACTAATCTTTTTTTTTTTGTACCTGATACATTTTGTTTGGGAATTTTGTATATCAAATAAAATCTTTAAAGGTGAAAATTGGTTCCGTAAATCCCGTTATTTTGTGTGCTAAATTTGACCAAAAAAATGAGAATTTCGCCGATCACGTGCAACAGTGTGGCTCTTCCGTCAATTGGATCTACATTGCATGAAATATTCTGAAGTCATTGGTGACCGACGAACAAACTCAGTATTCAGTCTGTTTTTCAACAGACACGGAAAGTTATAGATTGCTTATACATTTTTATTTTTGAACATCAAGGGAATTTACCTGCTTTTGCCAGGGGAATAACATCATAATCCACCCAAATGTCAAATTATAACACAATATTTGTGACATATCTGGCAGCGGTTTTCATGGTTTTTCCCAAATATTGGACGATTAATTTTTTTTAATGAATAATACATTCTCATTTTAGTTCATCTAAACTATTTCGGTAAATAGCTCATGCTACAATAAAAATTAAATCACCGGGTTTTAACTTTGAAATGTTCGGGCACTCGGCACAGTATAGAATCCATAATCCTGTGTCGGAAAAGCTATTGCCACAGCTAAACGCCAGGATGTATCGCCAAGACTGTCACATTGTTGTTTCAAAAACACCGTACACCCAGAACACATTTTATTCACTGAAATACTCATTCTATTCCATAATTTCATTTAAAAAATACAGATGAACTGTTATGAGAATGAATGAAGACAAGACCATTTCGACGGAGACAATCCGACCCTCAATTATACGGGAGGGGGGGGGGGGGGGGAATACAAATCATATATCAGCAAAAATTTTATTTTAATATCAAAACAAATCGAAAATCTCACGAATTAACAAACAGATTTTTTCAATTCCTACATCAAACCGCAGTACAGAGTTCTGGAAATGAAAGATATGGCATTTGTATCTGAATATTTTATTAAATGTAGATTATAGAAATTTTCTGACTGAACAATATAATTGCTAATCAGGGACAGTCTCTGAAAGTTTTTCTCGCGAAACATTAATTGGTTATGTAATCCTTCTCACGTGACCGCACTAAAAAAGCTTTTCATACCCGGTCGTTTCTACACAAACAACGGGGTATTAACAAGTGCGGTTTTGTATGCAATGTACACGTAATGAGAACTTCATATGAAGGAAAAAACAATGCATCTGGTAGAAGATGCAAGAGTACAAAAATGTCCTGAACCGAAATTGACAGGACGTAAACATAGGGAATAAACAGAATACCTATTCCGTTTACAAGATAAACTCCCAAGAATTTAATAAAAAATTCTTCAATAAAAAAAACAAAAGAGCTTGGAAGTATAACAGGGGGTTCAGCAGAGGGAAGAGAAGTTATAGTACCAAAACAACAGTGGAGTCATATTATAATGACGACGTTTAGAATCATATCACAAAATTGGGTAACATGAATAATTTACATAAAAATGAAAGTGTCAATGACACTGTAGCTCAACTTGTTAAGACATGTAAATGTATAGTATGTGACACAGCAATGACAAACATCTAGGTAATGACCTGATAACAAAGGTACATATAAAGTATTGTAACGGTCTGTACATAAATACTGACCGTAGCGTGTAACAAAATGTATAGGTAAAGTATTGTAAAGGTGGGTGACAGTCAGATGTTAAACTAGAAAAGAAATCTTTTGAGTCCAAGAGTGGGTCTGACAGAACCCCAAAATATTTGTTCTCATAGCACAGTGATAACAAAGGCACCCCAAAACACACTTGTTCATGTCCCAAGGTGAAAACAAAGGTACCCAAGAAGTTTCATGAAGATCAGTTCATAAATATGAGCTGTATAGAAGTGACAAAAAACTGATTGGACCTAATTTTGGTACAAAATGGCCACTGGCAGCCATCTTGAATTTTGGACCGCACCCAGAAACACTCGTTCTCGTCCCAAGGTGATAACAAAGGTACCCAAGAAGTTTCGTGAAGATAAATACAGCCTCTAGCCCGAGCCGTATTGACATGTGCACTTACAGTGTATAAGTAGCACTGAATAAATCTAAGTTCATCAAATTTGCATAATTTCTGCACGAGAAAAAACCCGTACTATATGTGATGTATTCCATGTTACTAAACATTCATACAAAAATTTATTCAAATCAGAACTTTCATACAGAAGTTCTGTACAAAAGACTGACTGCATTAATTTTGGTACAAAATGGCTGCTGGTGGCCATCTTGAATTTCGGACCACACCCAAAAACACTCGTTCTCATCCCACAGTGATAACAAAGGTACCCAAGAAGTTTCATAAAGATCGGCTCATAAATACGGCCTCTGGCCTGAGCCATGTAGAAGTTCTGTGCAAAAATCTGATTGCACCTAATTTTGTACAAAATGGCCGCCATCGGCCATCTTGAATTTCGGACCGGACCCAAAAGCACTCATTCTCATCCCACGGTGATACCAAAGGTACTCAGGAAGTTTCGTAAAGATCGGTTCATAAATATGGCCTCTAGCCCGAGCCGTATTGGCATTTGCACTTACAGTGCTGAAAGTAACATTGAATACACCAAAGTTAGTCTAATTTGCATAATTTACGCACGAGAAAAAACCCCGTATTATTTGTGATGTATCCCATGATACTAAACATTCATACAAAAAATTATTCAAATCAGCGCTTTCATATGGAAGTTCTGTGCAAAAATCTGATTGCACCTAATTTTGTACAAAATAACTTGAATTTCGGATCAGACCAAAAACACTCGTTCTCGTCCCACGGTCATAACAAAGGTACCCAAGAAGTTTCGTAAAGATCGGTTCATAAATACGGCCTCTAGTCCAAGACGTATTGAATTGTTGACGAACAGACGGACAACTGGCCATGGCATAAGCTCAAATTTGGCTTCGCCAAAGTTGAGCTAATGATAAAGTTACAGCCCTGAACATCTGAAACCACCATTATTCACTTCCAGCATCCTGTTACACTGTTGATTTCATGAAAACCATCATTGATTTGTGTTTGGAATCTTCAATAAACAGCTGCGCCATGAGCGCATGATACGCCCGTTATTAATTACAAGAGGGAACCACTCAATATGAGTATACATGTGTACTTGTCAGATTACATATACTTGCCACCAAAATATCATGAAAATTGCTCAAAGTCCAACATGTGGAAAATTGCCTATATTTTGGTGAATAAAGTCCCATAACTCTGGAATGACAAATCGGACAGCGACACAAATCGAAAGGGAGATTCCTTCTATCAACATATACTTGCAACCAAAAAATCATGAAAATTGCTCTAATTATTTTCAAGTTGTTGTTCGACATGTGAAAAATAAAGTCCCATAACTCTGGAATGACTAATCGAGTGGCGACACCAACCAAAAGGGAGCTTCCTTCCATCAACATAAACCATCTACCAAACAATTATGAAAATCTCTCGAAGCATTCTCGAGTTATCGTACGACATGTAAAAAATCGACAATTTTCTAAGTAATAAAGTCCCATAACTCTGGAATGACCAATCGAACGGCGACACGAAACGAAAGGGAGCTTCCCTCCATCGATATACAACACCTACCCAAAAATCACGAAAATCTCTCAAAGCGTTCTCGAGTTATCGTACGACGTGTAAAAAGTTAAAAAATTTATAGTAATTTATATATTTTTTATACTTACCAATGACCCAGACTTAGCTGGTGCTAACTCTAAAAAATCCAGGGCCAAACACAAATTTTGCCCCCCAATCCCCAAAATTTGCATCTAAAACCAAAAGAAATCATGTCCTATAGGACCTCCATACTTTGCCCTTACTGCGCATGCGCACTGTCAAGGACGTTCCGAAATTGGCGCCAATTATCATTCTTACCTGCAGTGCCTGGTCAGCGCTATGTACTCAGCGGGGAGGTAAGAGTTCCCAACTCCTGGGAGGGCCATCCCCGTCTGGGTCATTGGTAAGTATAAAAAATATATAAATTACTATAAATTTTTTAACATTTTTATACTGTACCAATGACCCAGACTTAGCTGAATAGTAAAAAGGCTGGAGGGCCTAGGACATAGAGGAAAATCCAATAAGCTCAACTATATAATATAGAGGCAACCCCTCAAGGAGAAAAGGAGTATTAGGCTTTACATGTATCTTTCTTATTTTATGTTAAATTAGAAAGATACAATACCCTTCATAATTGAGCACAATAACATTCATGTTCTCTATTAACATCCAGTATAACCCTTTATACTAATTATTTTTAAAGTAAGCCAATAAATAAAGTTAGTCCAGAGAATTGAGACTCTTTATATTCTTTTAAAAGTGTCCGAGGATTGTATATTAACGCCCGTTTGACACTTGACATATACAAATGCTTCACACTGAGCTACACTTTAAAAATATGACATGAATGAATTTTTAACATTAATATTACACTTTAAAACCATCCCAGAAACGACTCAGAAATACTGACTTCGGAGGAGGCATTCCCTTGCTTTTCACTATAAAGCAGCTGACCTAAGGGAACACCCTCCCCCCCCCCTTCCCCTTGCCCTGGGTCAAATAGCCCGAGCGAAGAGGGCAGCCGGACGGAGTCACTGCCGGAACAGAAAGCCTGCATAACTATAGTTGCAACTGTTTAGTGGACGACATTCTGAGCAACAGATAACGGACCTAAACAATGCAGGTCTCCAGAAATGGACTCAATATTTCTGAGATAAAAATTTGTGAATGTGGATGGCTGAGACCAATAAGCAGCCTTCATTAAATCTGTAATAGCAATACTATTAGCGTAAGCCCAAGAAGTAGCAAGAGCTCTTACTTCATGAGCCGAAATCTTAAGCACAGACTGCTGAGAAGAAGATAAACTCTCATAAGCAGTACGGATAGTTAATTGAATCCATCTAGCAATAGAATGGACCGAAATGTCCCTTCTATTAGGCATCAGAGACAGAAAGAAACGTTTTCGTCCCTTTCTGATAAACTGAGATCTCTGTTTATAGATACGTAACGCTCTAACAGGACAGAGTAAAGGCCTACGCCCGTCTGAAGACGGAAGAGCCTTAATAACAATAGGTTCCGGATATTTATTAGGAGCCTGATTCTTAGCTAAAAAACCCACATTAGTAGTGAAGGTGATAGTGTTCCCGACACTACGATAGTGAGAATCATCCACCGACAGTGCATGAAGCTCACTGACTCTTCTAGCAGAAGAAAAAGCTAAGAGAAAAGCTGTCTTATAAGATAAGAATTTGAAATCTACTGTCCCAAGAGGTTCAAATGGCTTTTCCTTCAGTTTAAGAAGAACCCAAGCTAAATTCCATTTAGGAATTAATCTAAGAGTTCTGGGTCTATTTATCGAGAAGTTTCTAACCAACTTAGATAAAGAGACATTAGATCCAATTTGTAAACTATCATGATGTGCATAGGTATCAGATAACATAGACCTATAACCCTTAATAGTAACAGGCTGCAGTTTGATTTCGTCAAACAAGTATACTAGAAAGTTTGCAATGTCTGGTATAGAGGGATCAAAAATATCCACAGAATGATCTCTACACCAACGACGAAAAACCTTCCACTTAGCCGCATAGTTTAGCGAAGAGGAGGTCCTCCTACAGTTAGAAATCACGTCCACTGCTCGTCCTGTAAAGTGCTTGCCATGCAAGAAGGACCGCACAACGGAAAAACGTGAAGGTTGAGACCTTGCGGGTTGTGATGGAGTTGACGCGATTTCCCCTGCGAAAGAAGATCCTCCTGTGGAGGAAGCTTTCGCGGTAGGTCCCACAACAGACACCTGAGTAGATTTATCCACGGTCTCTGTGGAGACAGAGATGCTACCAACAGAATCTTGCACTGAGATTGTTTTATCTTTAGCAATACTTGCTGAATTAACGGCGCTGGAGGATACGCATATCCTATCATTCCGTCCCAAGGGATCGACAGAGCGTCTACTGCAAATGCTCTTGGATCCGGACACGGAGACACATACGTCTGCAACTGATTGTTGAGATGTGTCGCAAATAAGTCTATCATTGGCCGTTCCCATTGGTAGAAAATCTGATTGAATACTTGTTTGTTGAGAGTCCACTCCGACGGCAACAAGCGACCCTTTTGTGAAAGGGAGTCTGCTAGTACATTCAGATGACCCGGTATATGACGGACCGAAAGAAGAACCTGATGTTCTAGAGCAAACAGAAGGATTCTTTCCGTTAGATTGAACAACGGAACTGAATGAGTGCCTCCCTGATTCCGAATATACGCCACTACTGTCATATTGTCGGACAGGATTTGGACATGAGGATTGTGAATAATGTCCATGCAATGACGTAACGCAAGCCAAATTGACATCATTTCCTTGATGTTTATGTGCTTGCCCAGGAATTGCGGATCCCAAAGACCCTGGCATCTCGAATCCGTTGGGATCAATGATGCACCCCAACCTGTTTGACTGGCATCCGTCATAATGGTAAAACTCGGATCCGGCAACTGCAGCGGAACTCCCTGAGTTAACCACTGAATGTTTGCCCAAGTCTGAATCTCTCGTTTCACTTGATCTGACAAGAGAACGTCTATGTTGAGCGAATGAATTTTCACACTCCAATTCTGAGTCAAGAAAATTTGGAGAGGACGCATGCGTAACCGCCCCACCGGAATGAGATCCGCAGCGGCTCCGCACAGACCTATCAGTCTCATAAATTCTCTCGCTGTGACTTTGTCTGCGTGCAGACAATAGCGAGTGTAACAACTGACTAATTTCGCTCTGGTTAATGGCAGACGAACGAGATTGTTGTGTGTCTCGAAGCTCATTCCCAGATGAGTGAATGAGCAGATCCGACTTCTCGTTTACTATAAAACCGAGACGTCGGAGCAATAGAAGTAGATTCTGCACATCGTTCTGAAGCGTTAACTCGTTGCCGTACCTCTGAAGAATGCCGTCCAGGTAGGCCGATGTTACCGCAGACGAATGAGCTCGGAAATACATCATTACCGAGTTCATTACCCGAGTGAAAGCCCAGGGTGCTAGATTCAATCCGAAGCACATCGCCTGGAATTGATACACCACCCCTAGGACTGCGAAGCGTAGATACTTTCTGAATGTCGGATGTACCATGACGTGAAAGTATGCATCTTTGAGATCTATGCTCGTTGCATAATCGTTCACCCAAATACTCGCTCTGACCGACCGAATCGTCTCCATATAAAACTTCGGAGCGACGATCAGCTTGTTTATCCAGCTCAAATCTATGACTGGACGGAACGAGCCGTCTGGTTTCGGAACCAGAAACAGATGGCTGTAGAATCCCGGAGTCTCCTGGTTTTCTACGACCTCTACCGCGTTCTTCATTAAAAGAGACTGCACCTCTGATAATAGAGCGTCTCTTTTCTGCGGATTTGACGGAAGTTGAGTCCATTTTGGACTTCGAGTTAATGGAGGCTTTCGTTTGAAGGATATCTTTAGACCTTCCGAAGTCACCCCTCTCACCCAAGGGTCGTCCATAATCGACGCCCACTCTTGTGAAAAACTCGACAACCTTCCGCCAACTGGTACGCGATAGAGGTTGAAGCCATCACCTCCTGGACCTGCGAGGCCTGCGGTAGGAGAAACCACGTCCTCCAGGACCCGCACCTCGTCCCGTCGACCTCGGGGCGTCCGACCGGTTGTCCCGGCCCGAAAGACGTCCCGAACGTGAGTCGCTACCTTGACGACCAAGAGGACGCACCGGAACCTCTATAGGAACCTCTCTTGGGCGCATTAGTTCCAGAAGTGCCTGTCTTACTCTTATCTGCCGTGTCCCACTTCTTAGAAGCAGATTTGAACAGCAGAGAATCCGAAGCTTTCTTTGTAATTTTATCATAAATTGCAGAAAGCTTGCCGTCAAAGAGAAGTTCTCCTGAGACCAAAGCGACTCTGAGAGAGTTCTTCACCTTAGTATCCACGAGTGTGGATGTAGCTAGGGCTGCGTCACGTCTAACCAACTCCAGGTTTGCCACTGAAAGGGCAGAGTTACACGTGGAATAAGCTACTGCCCTTGAAAGAAGTCTTAAAGAGGATTGTATATCCTGAAATTCTTTCCCTTGAAGGCGCAGTGATAACGCCTTAGTAAGGTGATCTGCGTAAGATAAGGCATCTAAACTGGCTCTGTTAGACGAAATAGTTGTTTCCAACACCGCGGTTGGAATAGACGCCGACGACGGTAATGATAACTCTAAGTCTTCCGCCTCGTCGTCCATACGCAGAGGAACTCTCGGGATACCCTGTCCTGCCGTGTCGAATTTATTCCTTGCATTAATGAAAGGCAGGTTGAGAGTATTGGCGGACAAGAAACCTGCTTTTCCCGTTTTGGAAGCAAGTTTGAATATAGCGTCGTTCAATAATTCAAATGTTCTTGCAACATTATTGGACTGAGACGGAAACTCGGGAGCGATGTCCCTGAACAGCTCAAAGAAATCAGAGTCCAATGACGCTATAATTCTCTTGTCCGGAACCGCAGCAGTCTGGCCCGACGGAACAACTTGAGGGAGAAAGTGCCAGATGAAGTCCACGGCAGCTTTATGTTGTTCCGAAAGGGATAGCTCCAAGTCATCCGTATCCCTTTCACCATCCGGTCGGACCTCATGATGCTCCCGGTCGTCCGCCCCCGATGCTTCGGCGGAGCGTACCGACCCAGCGCAGTCGGATAATTCCCGATCCGACACCATTTCTGTCGGTTGTTGGGATGCTGCGATAAGTTGTGCTATCTGCACAAGTATGTCCGACATCGAGGCCTGCGGAGGCGCAGTCTTTCGCTGCTTCGCCGAGGGCAGCTCCGCATCTGATGACTCCCGCATACTCTTCCTATGCGAACGTCCGGAGTCCATCGGCCTCGTGTCCCTGGCTACCGGATGGTGTGACCTGGTCACCGAAGAATCCCTGATCGACGAAGCTGGTAAAATATCGGCGGTCACGTAGCCAAGGTGCGGTCGTGTGCGCTGACGAGAGGAAGAAACCTGAGCAGTCTCCGCGGACTGCCTATACAACGGAGCGTCCCGAGCGACAGACGTGTTCTCCGCTTGCGACACATTTTGTACCACAACATCTGGTCCCAGATGTTGTTGTACGAGAGAGGGGCCTCTCTCGCTCGCGGCCCGGCTGGACCTGGACGAGCTAGGAACCGGACTCAAAGGCTTCCTCCGATCTCGCCTACTATCCGCCGTCACTGGGTGTGCACGTTGAATGTTTATAGTGCTCGCATCACCCAACATTTCCTCCTGGACCGCATCGGACGAACCCGGCTGCCGAGCCATTCGGTGAATGGACGCTACACCGGGCGAGCTAGCGGACGACATTTGTTTAATCTCCATGAGCACTTTTGCCGCTAGCTCTGTATTCATTTGTGACGACGGAAGCACACTTGCGGAAGATAACATGGAAACATCACCCTGTTCTTGTTCCTCTGAAATAGAAACTGAGAGAGTAGAGTGACCTTGCGGAGAAAGAGCCGGCATAGCCCTTTCTCCACTAACAACATATCGTGACACACGTTTCCAATGTTTGTCATCCCAATATTGACATATAGAACAGGGATTAGTGCGAGAACACTGACTACAATTAATGCAATGATCATGAAAGTCAGAGGAAGATTTCTTCCTATTACAATTTGAACAATATCCTTTCATTGTGAAAAGTCAACAGCAAGTCCTAGTTACTCGCACAAACCCCTGACACAAAGATACATAATAACATGATCCATTAATAATGAAAAAACAATTGCAAAACAAAATAATTTGTGAAAAATATTTTTTTCAGCGAAGCCCAAGTTTCTGAAAAGTAACGTTGAGCCCCAATGGATCCGATGGCTAAGTGTGGTCAAAAATTTTAAATTTATATTAAATAATTAATGCAACACTTACGGATAATAAAAATGTATCTTATAGTGAGATAAACTACACCAAAGGCAAACAGCCCCCCTCAAAAGAGACTGTTGCCAATGTAAACAAACAGTGTAAAAACACCAGAAAACATGACTCCAGGCACTGACAAAACTGGCCCGAAATCAGTCATCAAAATAACACTCTATCTGATGCAAGACAGAGACTCCCAGGGGAGAATCTGCAGAATATCAGATGGAAGATGCAGAACACAACGTTTATACACCCATGGGTGAAAACGTAACTATGGGGAAAAGAACAGAAAACATTCTGTAACCAAGCAACTCTCCCAAGAGAATTTAGAAATGATCTTTCTCAAAAATATGCCAAAAGCATGGGAGAATTGCAAGGGGGGACTTAGAAGACCAGGGGAGAGGAAACACTGAATAAGCAGTGCAACTTTTTAGCAAGAATGACAACAACAGGCTGTTGCCTCGAAAATAGGCAACTTAACATAATTTCATAAAAAATTTTAAGTACAGCCCTGATTATTTTTTGTCACTCCTTTTTCCTCTCCTCCTTCTATATCCTCCTTAGAATCACCATTTCTCCAATAATTACGTGTCTGGCATCCTTTAAACTGAGATTTACAAGCACAAAGATCAGTGAGATGTTGACTGATGAAGGGCCAAACAGAGAATGATAATTGGCGCCAATTTTGGAACGTCCTTGACAGTGCGCATGCGCAGTAAGGGCAAAGTATGGAGGTCCTATAGGACATGATTTCTTTTGGTTTTAGATGCAAATTTTGGGGATTGGGGGGCAAAATTTGTGTTTGGCCCTGGATTTTTTAGAGTTAGCACCAGCTAAGTCTGGGTCATTGGTACAGTGTAAAAATATCAACAATTTTCTAAGTAATAAAGTCCCATAACTCTGGAATGACTAATCAAACGGCGACACTAAACGAAAGGGAGCTTCCCTCCATTGATATACACCACCTACCCAAAAATCACAAAAATCTCTCAAAGCGTTCTTGAGTTATCGTACAACATATGACCGGACGGACAGACAGACGGACAGACAGACAGCGGTATACCATAATACGACCTGTTTTTTCAAAACGGGCGTATAAAAATGAGAATTTAAAGCACAGATGTCAGTTCAGTTGTTACTGACATTGGGTCAAACAGAAGAATGATGTTCTGCCAATTCCAGTCCCTTCCTGGGTACTGCACATGCGCAAGTACTAAAAGCATGGAGGGCCAGATGGGACTTTTAATTTTTGGTATTGTATGCAAATTTTGGGGATTGGGGGGTTCAAAATTTGTGTTTGGCCCTTAATAATATTGAAGTTGCACCAGCTAGGTCTGGGCCATTGGTTTTAGTATTAATATATAATTTGTCCATGGGCTAATGTCAGCTATTTTGGATTAATGTTCTGTTGTATTCTGTTTTTTAGCTTACAGCTTAATATTTTCGACTTCCAAAAGTTTGGTATTTTGTGTTTCCCTCCGTGTGGTGAATCGGTATTATCATGATAGCATTACCACACGGTATATATGATATATTGCTCTCCTCTAATTATTTTCTAAGTGATGCACAAGTAGGAGTGTAAGCCTGCAGTGAAGTTATCAATATGGGTTTGTTTCTCCAGTGCAATTTTATTCACTATTGAGCAGTTGTCCTTTTGAACCGATTTGATTCAAAATTCAATTCAAATTTGATATCTATTTATTTATTTATTGGTGTTTAAGGCCACTTTAAATAGCCAGAATCAGATCGTGTCGGACAGTTTTATGGGTGGAGAAAGCCGGAGTACCTGGAGTGAACCACAGAGCAATGGCAAGCAACTGTCAGACTCCCTCACATACTAACTCCACACAAGCAAGGTTAGCATTGGTTGAAGACAAGTGAACCATCGACCTTCAGTACACCTTAGTACACAATGCCACATGGGCAAATGGGATTAAGTGTCTTGCCCAAGGACACAACACGATTGGTGCAGATAAGATTCAAACCGTGGACTTCTTGGGTTGAAGCCTGCATCTCTACCTACTGAGCCACCACACACTCCACAGGATATCAAAATTTATAAATTTAATTATTGTTTTTCAAAATTTTAAAAAAATATTTCCACAAAATCATATCAAGTGACCCCTCATCAGGCCTGGCATTCTGAAAAATGTAGGAGGGCAAAAAATCGCTCTCCTCAATCAGCTTAGGAGAGCAATTAGCTTTACACAGCATTTTAGGTATCCAATTGAACGAACTCATTGAAACTGAAACCAACAGACTACATCAGTGATTTTATTAACTTTACTAAGGTAAAGCGAAATCTCTTAGACATCTAGATGTCTCACTCAACAACCGAACACTCACTTGACAAGACCTGTGTGTGTACCCAGACCTGTTGTCCAAGAAAGTCATACACCTACCACTACCACCTTCAACCCCCAAGGGGGTTGAAGGTGGTAGTGGTAGGCGTATGACTTTCTTGGACAACAGGTCTGCTTGAATCTACAGTCACATCCTGGTGCAAGTGCTTCAAGTGACAGGATAGTAGTAATGGTAGTATATTATAGTGTCAATATTCCTTGAATAATTACCCCTCAAACTGTGATGTCAGTTGTTGAACTTGAAACTGACAGAAAAAAAAGTATTGCTGTGACCCATTTTGCTTCAAATGATTGCAACTGTGTTTGGGTATGGTTGCAGCCATTACCTTTTACCACTAAACCACTTTCAAAATGAAATTACGTGATGTTATGTGACTTCAAAGTTGAATTACATTTTTGCTTTACAACAAAAATTTAATGTGTGTGCATAATACATGTAATCTCAATCATCCCAGACCAAAATATTTAGGAGGGCAATTTTTCGCTCTCCTTAATTCTTTCAGGAGGACAGTAAGGAGAGCTAAAAAATCGCTCTCCTGAAATTGCCAAGCCTGCTTCATACGGGTTTGCTAAGTTCGTTTGCATGAGGGGTCACATGATATGATTTTGTTGACATTTTTTGAACTGCTTAATTTGTAAATTACGTGGCTGGATGGACCAGATTCGTTGGGTAAAAGGTTCAAGATTAAACTCTGAACTAATTTCTTTCTTCATTAGATAGATTCTGCATACACATTTATTATTATGTAATGTAGATGGGTGGTGAAAAGGTAACTGCAATAATAATTATGCCATAGACAGACTTGTCGTTGCACGGAAAGACTACTTGTTTTCTGCAACGCAACATTTTGATGACCTGTTGACGTTCAGAATTTCATTTTAATTTGACTAAGAAGAAACCTAATAGGGCAAGTAGCACTCAATTGAGAAGTCAGTAAGCTTCATATCTGGATATCAATTCACCCTCATTCAAGTTCATTTACATTAATTAATCAAACTTAACATTGTTATAATAAAGATGGTGTGAGTAGAATATCATGGCATTTTGGTAAGATATTGTCCAAACACATCACATCACATCACCATAGGTGTCAGTAGGAAAGATTAACCAAATGCATGTGCACGTGCATGTGCACACACACACACACTCATGTATTTTTAAAAAATCTGGCACATAAATGTGAGCGTTTGGCACATAAATTCAAAATCAAGAACCTGGTATATTCTTGATTTGACCACATCTTTCATTACAAAAAATGTAATCTTGTTCAACTGTGTACACATTGACCAGTCACATTCCAATTGTCCTTAATGGTGACCTCGGATTAAGAAGTCGTGTATTGTCTAAATGCATGCTTGGTTTCTCCAATCTGCAAACAATAGACCAGATTATCAATTGTCTTTTATTGTTGGTGGTACTTTCCCCATTGACCAAAATCAAAGATTAACACAGTTATAGAATGACAAAGGATTCAATTCACATGTCAATCAGTAACCGTATAGATCATATATGCTTCACGATACTTTATTATTTTATGTTCCGTTTTATTTTAAATTTGATTTTATAAAATTTTATGCTTTTGATATTTCATGAATAAAATATGAAAAAAAGAAGCTTTTATACAGTACGGCCATCGTGGACTGGTCGTAATCCAGGTGTAGGTGGTGATGTCCATGCATGAGTTTACCAGGTAATAAAAATCATCATCAGCAAAATTTAAATTAAGGAAGCACAGGGTTGTACCCAGTGCTTTAATTAAATGTTTGATGAGTATTCCTATAATTACTGTTTGGAATCTAATATTATTGCATTTGTGGAAATATTGCCTACTTGTGGAAAGTGACCAATCCACAGCAGCTGCACCAAAGTTCTCTGACATAAAATACCCATGGTACAAAACAATCTCATTTGACACAAAAAATTCTCATGTGGCACAAAAAAATATTCAGTTTTGCCACATTAGAATATTGAGCAAGTGGGAACACTGATGTCACTTTGATAAGTACTCAATGTTTCAAGTCTGAGATTTGCAAGTGTACCAAGGAATAAGTTTTTTATTTCTGAATTAAAAAAAAAAGAAGGATGACAAGCGGGTTTTCTGAGCATGAGGCAATGTCTGTGAAACAAAAGTATTTTGTTTAATTACGCCTAACAAAATTTCTTTTTTGTTTATATTTCTGGTGTTGCATGCAAATTTTAACCCTTCATCTAATTACAAACTGAACAGTTCAAAAAAAAAAAAAATTTTCAAGGAATTTCAACAAAACCAAATCATGTGAAACCTGCACTGGAAAAATTTCATTGAGGTCATTCCAAGGAGAGAAGTCACACGATATGGTACAGAAGAAATGTTTTGAAAAAAAATATGAAAAAAATAAAATTTAATATCCCGTGCACTGGATAAAGGATTAAGCGTTTACCTAACATGAAAAGCAAATGACACTTGCAAACAAAATTCTTAAATAACTAATTTTTTTAATTTTTTGTCTCAAAAAACTATGGGTATGACCCCTCTTTGGAACGAGCTCAATGAGCTCGTTCCAAAGAGGGGTCATAACCCATGTTTTTGAGACAAAAAATTTTAAAAAATAATGAAAATTAATTGGCAATTTTTGTGAATAGCGCTGACCAGTTTTGACCGTTATGTTGGGAAAAGGGTTAAATACTCAGTGTCATATAATAAACTATTACAGGAGTCATTCAATCTCAAATATCATGTACAGACTTGTTGCCAACACAAGGTTGGACAGATCAAATATGATGCCTGCACTGCAGCAGGCTGCTTAATCTGGCCAATCTAATCTGGTCAACTCTGTGGAATTTGACAACTTAGAAGATCGATTGACCATTGTAATAATCTGCATATATGACTTGCTATAAAACTTTGCCTTTACAACATGAAACAACATAACAACAATTCTTCAGCAAAAGGTTAAATTCACAAAATTGCCATCCCAATTCTGGAACAAATTACAAAAACATAGATACATTACCTTTCCTTGAAACTTCTTTGACCGATTCCTGAAGTTTTAACAGCTGACCTGAAAAAAATACGAGCAGTATTGAAACTGGTGGAACCACCCAAATATGTAGCTGTCCTCATAAAAATCCAAGACTATAAAAAACGAATGAAAAGATTTTGGTGAAATACACTTTGAATTGAACTTATATAGCCAACCACAAGCCATCCATGCCTACCAACATTTTTTCTAAAGACTTCTGGCAATTCAAACAAGAGCACCTCTGGGCGGTGATAAATATACGGCTGCTTAATGTAAATTCAATCATTTTGCATTGCAATATATACCTCACACATTTCGAATGCATCTTAATGTATCACAAGAAACAACAAAAATGGGATGCATTAGTAATTTGTTTTGGGGTTTTTATTGAGTTATTGCTTGGACAGGACAGCCATCCTGCATTTCCCAAAATGCTGGTTATTGAAAGGAACCTACCTACAACTACCTACAATCAGATGGCTGCCATGGTGGCCATATTGGATATGGCAGAAAACTGATTATTGAAAAGAATCTTCCTCTAGTCAACATTAATCCACCACAAAAAAGGATCCATGGTGCATTTCATTTTTAATTTATTGCATGGGCAAGCAAAAATTACCTCCACATCCAAGATGTCTCCTACAGTGGCCATATTAGATAGGGCAGAAAACTGATTTATCGAAAGGAACCTTCCTTTAGTCACCACAAGTCGAAAAAAAAAAAAAAATTTAATCCATGGTGTAATAAAAGTTAAAAAATTTATAGTAATTTATATATTTTTTATACTTACCAATGACCCAGACATAGCTGGTGCTAACTCTTAAAAATATAGGGCCAAACACAAATTTTGCCCCCCAATCCCCAAAATTTGCATCTAAAACCAAAGAAAACATGTCCTGAATGGCCCTCCATACTTCACCTCTACTGTGCATGCGCAGTGTCAAGGACGTCCCGAAATTGGCGCCATTAATCATTCTTATAACCAGTGCCTGGTAAGCACTATGTACTCAGTGGGGAGGTATGAGTTCCCAACTCCTGGGAGGGCCATCCCCATCTGGGTCATTGGTAAGTATAAAAAATATATAAATTACTATAAATTTTTTAACATTTTTATACTGTACCAATGACCCAGACATAGCTGAATAGTAAAAAGGCTGGAGAGCCTAGGACATAAAGGAAATTCCAATAAGCTCAATTATATAAAATAGAGTCATCCCCTCGAGGGGAAAAGGAGTATTAGGCCTTACATGTATCTTTCTTATTTATGATAAATTAGAAAGACACAACACCTTCCATAATTGAGCATCATAACATCCATGTACTCTATTAATATCCAGTATAATCCTTATACTAATAATTTTTAAAGTAAGCCAATAAATAAAGTTAGTCTAGAGAATAGAGACTCTTTATACTCCTTAAAAGTGCCGGAACAGAAAGCCTACCTAGCTATAGTAGCAACTGTTAAGTGAATGACATTCTAAGCAGTAGATAACAGACCTAACAATGGAGGCCTCCAGAAATGGACTCAATATTTCTGAGATAAAAATTCATGAATGTGGATGGCTGAGCCCAATGTGCAGCCTTCATAAAATCTATAATAGCGACACTATTAATGTAAGACCAGGATGTAGAAAGAGCTCTTACTTCATGAGCCGAAATCTCAAGCACAAACTGCTGAGTTAATGATATACCATAAGCAGTACCGATAGTTAATTGAATCCATTAGCAATAGAATGGAGCGTAATGTCCTTCTATTAGGCATCAAAGACAGAAGCTTACGTCCTTACTAATAAACTGATATCTGTTTATAAATACGTAAACTCTAACCGGACAGAGTAAAGGCCTATGCCCGTACGAAGACGGAAGGACCTTAATAACAATAGGTTCCGGATATTTATTAGGAGCCTGATTCTTAACCAAAAATCCAACATTAGTAGTAAAGGAAATAGTGTTTCCGATACTACGAAAGTGAGAATCGTCCACCGATAGTGCATGAAGCTCACTGACTCTTCAGTAGAAGAGAAGACTAAGAGAATAACTGTCTTAAAAGGTCAGAATCTGAAAACTACTGTTTCCAGAGGCTCAAATGATTACTTAGCTAAATAAGAACCGAAGCTAAATTCCGTATAGGAATTTAATCTAAGGATTCTAGGTCTATTTATCGAAAAGTTTCTAACGGACTTAGATAAAGAGACATAAAGACTCAATTGTAAACTATCATAGAGTGCATAGGTATGAGATAACATAGACCTATAACCTTAATACTAACAGGCTGCAGTTGATCTTGTCAAACAAGTATACTAGAAAGTTGCAATGTCTAGTATGGAGGGATCAAAAAATATCAACATAATGATCCATACACCAACGACGGAAGAGCCTCCACATTAGCCGCATAGTATAGCGAAGAAGAGGTTCTCCTACAGTAAGAAATCGCGTCCATAACTCATCCTGTACAATGCTTGCCGTGCAAGAAGGACTACACAACGGAATACGTGAAGGTTGAGACCTTGCGGGTTGTGATGGAGTTGACACGATTTCCCAGCGAAAGAAGATCCTCTCATGGAGGAAGTTTTCGCGGTAAGTCCCACAGTAGACACCTGAGTAAATTTACCCACGGTCTCTGTGAAGACAGAGATGCTATCAACAGAGTTGTATTGTGCATGTTTATCTTAGCAATACTTGCTGAATCAACAGCGCTGGAGGATACGCATATCCTATCATTCCGTCCTATTAGATCAATAGAGCGTTAACAACATAAGCTCAGGGATCCGGACATGGAAACACATACGTCTGCAATTGAATAGTGAGTTGTGTCGCAAATAAATTATCATTGGGCGCTCCCATTGATAGCAAATCTGATTGAATACTTGATTGATGAGAGTCCATTCTGACGGCAACAAGCGACTCTTACGTGAAAAGGAGTCTGCTAATACAATCAGACGACCCGGAATATGACGGACCGAAGCAGAACTTGGTGTACTATAACAAACAGAAGGATTCTTTCCGTTAAATTGAATAACGGAATCGAATGAGTGCCTCCCTGGTTCCGGAGATACGCAACTACTGTCGTATTAACGAACAGGATTTGGACATACGTTTCTGAATAATGTTCATTCAATGACATAGTGCAAGCCTAAATAACATCATTTCCTGGAAGTGCTTGCCTAGAAACTGCGGAACCCAAAGAACCTGGCACTTTGAATCCGTTAGGATCAATATTGTACCCCAACCTGTTTGACTGGCATCCGTCATAATCATAAAACTCGGATCCGGCAACTGCAGTGGCACTCTCTGAATCAACCACCGAATGTTTGCCCCAGTCTGAATCTCTTGCTACACTTGATAGACAAGAGAATGTGTATATCGAGCAATTCATAGATTGCTGAAAAGTTGCCGTCGAAGAGAAGCTTCTCCGAGACCGAAGCGACTCTGAGAGAGTTCTTCACCTTACTATCCACGCGCGTGGATGTAACTAAGGCTGCGTCACGTCTAACCAACTCCAGGTTGCCACTGAAGGGCGGAGTTATACGTGGAAAAACTACAGCCCTTGAAAGAAATCACATTGAGGATCATATCCTGGAATTCTTTCTCTTGAAGACGTAATGATAACGCCTCAGTAAGGTGGTCTACGTATGATAAAGCGTCTAAGTTAAGCCTATTAGACAACATTGTCGTTTCCAACATCGTAGTTGGAATTGACATAGACGGCGAAAAAGATAATTCCCAGTCTTCAGCACCGCCGTCTAGATGCATATGAACTCTCGGTATGCCCTGTTCTGCCGATATAAAAAATTATTTCCTAGAATTGAATAAAGGCAGAATAGAGCATTGCGGACAAGAAACTAGACTATCATGCTTGGTAGCAAGCTTATATATAGCGTCGTTAAATAATTCGAATGTTCTAAAGACATTATTGGACTGTGTCGGTAAGTCAGGGACAATGTCCCTGAACCGATCAAAAACTCCGTGTCCAATGACGCTTTTAGTCTCTTATCCAGCATCGCAGCAATGTAGTCAGACGGGACAACCTCTGGAAGATAATGCCGGAAGAAATGTATGGCAGCTTCTGTTGTTCCGAAAGGGAAAGCTCGAAATCGTCCGAATCCCTTTCGCCATCCTGTCGGACCCTATAAAGTGTTCGGTCGTCCGAACCTGATGCAACAGCGGAGCGCACCGACCCAGCGCCGTCGGATTATTCCTGATCCGACCGAGAATTGTCGTTTGCTGGGATGCTGCGATAAACTGTGCTATTTTGGATAGCACGTCCGTCACTGAGGCCTGTGGAGAAGCGGTCTTACTATGCATTGCCGCTGGAAGCTCCGTGTTCGTTACCCCGTGCATACTTCTATTATGCGAGTGAACGGAGTGTATAGGCCTCGTGTCCCTTGGCTACCGGATGGCGTGACCTGTTCGCCGTGGAATCACTGAATGATGAAGCTGGCCGCATACTCGAGGTCACATAGCCAATGTGCGGTCATGTGCGCTGCTGTGAGGATGAGGAAGCATTATCGACAGTCTCTCGGACTGTCAATATAACGGAGCGTCCCAAGCGACGGACATATGCTCCGAATGGGAAGTGTCTGTACCACAACATCCGGTCCCATATGCTGTTGTACGAGAGAGGGACCTCTCTCGCTCGCAGCCCGGACGGACCTGGACGGGCTAGGAACCGGACTAACAGGCTTCCTCCGATTTGTCCTCTAATCCGTCGTCACTGGGTGTGTACTAAAGTCTATTATAGTGCTCGCATCACCCAAATCTCCTTCCTAGACCGCAACGGACGAACCCGACTGCCGAACCATTCGATGAATGGACGCTACACCGGGTGAGCTAGCGAATGTCAACTCCGTCGATCCTACTAGGGACCTCTTAGGCGATTGACGTATTCCATGAGCACTTATTGCCGCTAGCTCTTCATTAACTATGACGACAGAGGCACACTTTGAAAGACATCTCAGTAACTTTGCGAACAAGAAACCAGACATGCTTGTTAATAGCAAGCATATAATGATATATATAGCGTCGTTCAATAATTCGAAAGTTGTGTGACATTATTGGACTGTGTCGGAACTGAGGGACGATGTCCCTGAACCGAACCAAAAAATTTCTGTGTCCACCGACGCTATCAGTTTCTTATCCGGCATCGCAGCATTCTGGTCTGACGACAGAACCTCTAGAAGATAAAGTCAGATGACATACACGGCAGCTTATGTTGTTCCGAAAGGGAAAGCTCGAAATCCTCCGAATCCCTTTCGGTATCCCGTCGGACCGGATGAAATTCTCGGACGTCTGTACCTGCTTCCGCGGAGCGTCCCGACCCAGCGTCGTCGGATAATACATAATGCGACAGAGATTCTGTCGTTGCTGGGATGCTGCGATAAGGTGTGCTATTTGGGATAGCACGTCCGTCACCGAGGCCTGTGCAGTAGCGGTCTTACGATGCTTTGCCGCTGGAAGCTCCGTGTACGTTGACTCCAGCACACTTTCTTATGCGAACGTCCGGAGTCTGCAGGCCTCGTGTCCCTGGCTACCGGATGGTGTGACCTGGTCGCCGATGATTCTCTGATTGGCGAAGCTGACTGGATATCCGAGGTCACGTAACCAAGAGCGGTCGTATGCGCTACCATGAGGATGAGGAAGCCTTATTGACAGTCTCTCCGGACTGACTATATATCGGAGCGTCCCGAGCGGCGGACGTATGCTCCGAATGCGAAACACTTTGTACCACAACATCTGGGGCCAGATGTTGTTGTACGAGAGAGAGGCCTCTCTCGCTCGCAGTCCGGATGGACCTGGACGAGCTAGGAACCGGACTAAAAGGCTTCCTCCATTCTCTCCTCTAATCCGCCGTCACTGAGTGTGCATTTGATTGATTTATAGTGCTCGCATCACCCAAAACTCCTTCTAGACCGCAATGGACGAACCCGGCTGCCGAACCATTCGATGAATGGACGTTACACCAGGCGAGCTAGCGGACGTCAAAGGCCGTCGAGCCTACTAGGGTCCTCTTAGGCAATTGACGTATTTACATGAGCACTTTTCAGCTAGCTCTTCATTAATTGTGACGACGGAGGCACACTTTTGGAAGACATCACGGATACATCACCCTGATCATGATCGTCTGAAATAGAGATTGATAAAGTAGAGTGACCCTGCAGGGAAAGGACCGGAATGGCCAATTCCCCACTAACATACCGTGACACACGCTTCCCATGTTGTCATCGAAATTAACACATACAGAACAGGAGTTAGTGCGAGTACACTGACTACATTATACAATGATTATGAAAGTCAGAGGAAGATTTCCTCTTATTACAATTGAATAATATCCTTTCATTGTGAAAAGAAAACAAAGTCCTAGTACTCGCACCAACCCCTGACAATCAAAATACATAATAACATGATCCATTAACATAGAAAAAATAATTGAAATCAAAAAATTTTGAAAAAATATTTTTTCAGAACAGCCCAAGTTTCTGAAAAGTAACGTTGAGCCCCAATGGATCCCAAGCCTAAGTGTGGACAAAAATTCTAAAAATATTTTAAACAATTTATGCAACACTTACGAACAATAATAATGTATCTAGTTATGATTAAATTAACATCAAGATATTATTTTCAAGAAATCCCCCCTCACACAGAGTGCTGTTGGAAATGTAAACAATAAGTGTAAAAACACCAGATCAAGACTCCAGGCACCCTGGCCCGAAATCAGTTACCAATAATACATTATCTGATGCAAAACAGAGACTTCCAGGGAAGAAACTGCAGAACATCAGATGGTAGATGCAGAACACTACGCCTAACCACCCATAGGTGAAGACGTAAACATGGGGAAAAGAACAGAATTCATTCTGTTATCCAGCTAAAACTCCCAAGAAATTTTAGTAATAATATTACAGAAAATATGCCAAAAGCATGGGAGAATAGCAAGAGGGGACTTAAAGGAAAGGGAGAGAGGAAAACACTGAACAAGCAGTGTAACTTGATAACAAGAATGACCACAACAGGCTGTTGCCTCGAAAATAGGTAACTTAACATAATTTCATTAAAAAATTTTTAAGTTACAGCCCTGATAATTTTCTGTCACTCATTTTTCCTCTCCTCCTTCTATATCCTCCTTAGAATCACCATTTCACTAATATTTATGTGTCTGGCATCATTTAAACTGAGATTTACAAGCACAAAGATCAGTCAGATGTTAACTGATGAAGGGCCAAACAAAGAATGATTAATGGCGCCAATTTCGGGACGTCCTTGACACTGCGCATGCGCAGTAGAGGTGAAGTATGGAGGGCCATTCAGGACATGTTTTCTTTGGTTTTAGATGCAAATTTTGGGGATTGGGGGGCAAAATTTGTGTTTGGCCCTATATTTTTAAGAGTTAGCACCAGCTATGTCTGGGTCATTGGTACAGTATAAAAATATGAAATCCACCACGGATCCTATTTTGTGTGATCAATTAATAGTGACCAAAGGAAAGTTCTTTTCAATAATCAGTTCTCTGCCATATCCAATATGGCAACCATGGCAGCTATCTTGAAGTTTTTGCCATTTTTGCTTGTCCCTGCAATAACTTGAAAATGAAATGCACAACCGTGAATCCTATTTTCGTGGTGGATTAGTGGTGACTAGAGGAAGGTTCCTTTCAATTATCAGTTTTCTGCCATATCCAATATGGCTGCCATGACAGCAATCTTGGATTTTTTATAATGTTTCTTTGTTCACGTAATAACTTGAAAATGAAATGAGACCTATTTTTTGTGGTGGATTAGTGGTGACTACATGAAGGTTCTTTTCGATAATCAGTTTTCTGCCATAATCAATATGGCTTCCATGGCAGCCACCTTGGATTTTATTGGTAATTTTTCCTGGTCTGCAACAACAACTTGAAAATGAAATGCACTATGGATCCTATTTGTAAGGTGACTACATGAAGGTTGCTTTCGTTAATCCGTTTCTGCCAAATCCAATATGGCCACCAAGGCATTCATCTTGGATTGTAAAATGAAATGCACCATGGATTCTATTTTTTGTGGTGGATTAGTGGTGACTAGAGAAAGGTTCGTTTTCATAATCAGTTTTCTTCCATATCCAATATCCCTGCTGTGGCAGCCATATTGGATTTTTTGTAATTTTTGCTTGTCTGCGCAATAACTTGAAAATTAAGGAAAGTTTTTTTGTAGATCCACAACTTATTTTCACTGATCAGGCAATTCCAATTTTCTGTCCTGACACACTCTTAACAAACTAAAATCTGATACAATGAAAAAATATTCCAATGATAATCAGAGTTCATAATTGCACACATTAGTGGCAGCATGATTTCAAGTTTCTTAGTGATGTGAAATCAGGATGTACCTGCAAGATGAGTTGTAATGCTCCAAAAACATTTTCTTGAATTACATTTAATTTACTAGGAAATTTTTTAACTAAAAGGATTCAAGTTTCAAATTGGACTTTCAGACACCAAAACAGGAAATTTGAATGAAAAACAAGTTTATATGGTACCTTTGAACATATCAAAGACATCTTCATACTTTGGCCATTTTTCTTCACTGCAAGGTACAATGTCAGCTTGCATTAAAGGCTGTGAGAAATCTGAAAAATAAGAAAAGACGAATAAGGCCCCACAAAGTAGATCTTCTGTCTCTCAGGCCATTTTTTCATGGGGGCAAGCAGTTTTTTATATTAGTTTTCATTTTTGTAATCATTTCTTAGTTATTTCTTTGCCATCAAAAGTTGATGTTCTTGGTTTGTTTTATATTTTAGGCCTCATACTCTACAGAATAGCATGGGTGGTGGTGTATGTCATCCCTTGAGTACAAGAAGGCTTTGCAATGCTAAAGCATTGCAAAGCCTTGTTGCTCTCAAAGGATAAATTTATCAATTTTATTAACTTGGGTAAAATATCAGACATAAACCATTTAATTTTTATTTTTTTAAGTTTGCAATGGTTATAATCCGTAATGCCACTGAGAGCGGAGAATGAAGTGAAGAACAAAACTTCCCTTGAAGAAGAAAACCCTCTCGTGGGGAAGCTTCTGGCGAATGTTCAATAACAGACACCATAACCTAAATGAAATCAATAGAAACAAATGAATTGAAGGATACACATATCCTATCATTCATTCCCATGAAAACGGCTGAGCGTCAAATGTATGTGCTCAAATGCCTAATACAAATAATGGAAACTATTATTCCCGTGCGCCGCAAACTTAACTATCCTGAAGTGATCCTATATAAGATCATGTAATAGCATTACACTTAGAATAAGCCCAAGATGGAACCAGCGCTTTACTTCTTGCACTGAAATCTTAAGCACTGACTGTGGATTGGAAGATAAATTTACCTAAGAAGTACGAATAGCTAACTGACTTATTTAACAATAGAATGAACGTAAATGACCCTTCTATTGGAAATTAATGACAAAAGAAACGTTTCTTCTCTTCTGATAAACTCTGATCTGCATCTATAAATACATGATCGGTAATAATATAATTCAATGATGTAGCGTAAACAATGAGACATCATTTCTGAATATGTGGTTTCCAAGAACCAAGGGTCCCAAGTTCCCTGCATAGAGAGACCATCGGACTCAGGATTGTAACCCAATATATGAACTCACGTCCTTCATAATTGAGAAAATCGTTAAATATATACCCAAACTTGACCTTATGTTAAAAGATTCTCTAAAACAAAACAGGTCTAGAGCGAAAAACATCTACCACTCCAGTTAAGAATAACTGGAGGGGACGTGTGCGTAAGCGACCAATTGAAATAACATTCATAGCCACTCCACACAACCCCATCCGAAGCATAAAATTTTCCGCTGTTAATGCGTCAGGTAACAGATAAAAGTGAGCCAAACAGCTGGCTAATTCGCTCTGTGAAACAACAGACGAACCAGCCAGTTGAAAATGAATTGTGGGATACGGGTATTCTATCATTAATCCCATGAGACATTATCTAGTTCACAATACAAGTGATCTAAAGAACTATACTTGCTACATCGCCGAACGCTCGCTTTTCGACTGAAAGATTATCATAAAAAACCTAATTATCCAGTTCCAGTCAAAATCTGTCTGACCGAGCTCAAAAAGAGCCTCGAGCTACCGGCTCAGGGGTGTCTGATCAGTAACTCAAACAGATGTAAACCCCTATCCAAGTGGCTGTATAGACAATCCTAAAGACATATATAGGAGAGATACCTATACCTTCGCTATGAGTCCTTATAAATGATCGGAGTCTAGGACAACCTCTCCTACTCTTTCTGTTGGTGTGGTCGATTAGTCCCCAACTTAAAGAGTCGAGTATTGATGCTTTCTTGCAGCTTAATCCTAGATTAATGAAAGCTTACCATCAAAGACTATAGTTGGAAAACTAAAGCGGCCTGTAGCAAGTTTTCCACCTAGTCAAATGTTAAAGATGAAGATGCAAGGCTTCGTCACATCAGAATAACTCCCACTTAACATTTGTTAAGACAGAGATATATATATAATAGGTCTGGAAAGAATTTTTAAAAGGTACAAACGACCACAAAATTCCTTTCCATATAGACGTTGCGTCACAGTACTTAAAACTGAAGTACATAAGACCATGAGTCTAAATTCAGCCTGAATATGAAATTATCTTCTCAAGCGTGTCTGAGCGAACAGCTAAATGATGAAGGTAAGGCTACAACTGAGATCTTAGCCTGCTCATTCAACGCAGAGAAACTCTCAACACATCTTCCCCTGTCGTTTTTTAAAAGTATGTCAACAAACACAAATGGTTAAAAATACAGAATAAGATGATAAGAAACCGTATTACTTTTTCTCGCAGGAAGTTAAATATGGTGTCGTCTACACAATCAAAGACCTGGGACACCCATATAGACTTAACCGGAAAGACATCTTATTATCCTGCTCTTTGTCCGGATGAAGTCAGCGTCTAACAACGCTAGCGGTATCTCAAAATTACTCGCAGCATTATGATTCACTGGAACAAGTTCAAGGAAAATGATAATGTATAGTATCCATAACTTCCTTGAGTTGTTCCGAAAGGGAAAGTTATCCTCTTCCGTATCCCTTTCATCATTCGTCTAAAGCAGTTAGAATCAAGGTCACCGGCATCTGAATAGGCAGATGACTGGACCGATCAAGCACCATTCAACAGCTCAAGATTTGAGACTGACGTTGAGTGCTTCTGCCTTAGCAGGAATACTGCGATTAACTGCGCAATTTGCAACAGCAAGTCCATTACGTAGACTGAGGAGCAGCGGTCATGAATGCTTGTCCGCTGGCTGCTCCTGGAACAGTGTGTCCGAGATGGCTATTACTGTGGACATCAGGATGAATGAATCCTCATCCCCTTGGCTACTAGATGGTGCGACTTTCTTCACAAGAGATGGACCTTTTGACGGTGCAGACTAGATATCCTAAGTCACTTAGCCAAAGTGCGGTCGGGAGTGCTTGGTAGACGCAAAAGAATCCAAACTGTAGCCGACCCCGGCTAAGAATTGAACTAAGCGTACCGGACAATAGCTATGTACGTAAGCTCTGACTGACGCATGTTCCTACCAACAACGCCCCAAATGTTGTAAAAGAGAGAGAGGGGTCTCCCTCTTGCTTGCGACCTGGAGAGACCCAACCGAGCGTACCTCAGAACTTGCCGCCTTCTTCCTTCCATCAACACAAGGTGAGCATGATTGGATTAAATAGTGCTCGCTCCACCCTTAATCTCTATCGACCGCTACAGACATACCTGGAGTCACACCATTATTCTACGTGATAGATCTGCCGGTTGAGCTAGCTGTTGACAAGTGACGTAAACCTTAGTTCAAAAGCCTAGCCCTTGTCTAATATCATTGAGCAGTTTTCCGCTAGCTCTGAATACAATGCACATGCGACACATCCGGTGTCCTGGTCCTCATATTCAATCTTAACCGCTTCACCAGCTTCAGGGAACTGAAACCACTCATCGCGGTTTATAGTCCTGTGCAATATAAGAGCACTTTGTCCGTTATGGAGAGGAAACAGCAAGACTAGCCGACCCCGGCTGCCTATTAGACGGGACGTCCCGGACAGGAGGCATGGACATATACTCCGACTGACGCAAGTTCCTACCAACAACATCTGTCCCAGATGATGCTGTAAGAGAGTTCTCATAGGCCTGAGTAACCACTTCACCAGTTGAGCTAGCTGGCGACAATGGACTTGGTGCGGTCGTGTGTGCTTTTCGAACGTAGAGGAAGCTATAAGACTAGGCGACCCCAGCAGCCTATTAGAAGGAGCATCCCGGACAGGAAGGCATGGACGTAAGCTCCACCAACTGACACAAGTTTCTACCAACAACCTCTGACCCCAGATGTTGTTATAAGAGAGAGGGGCCTCTCTCTTGCTTGCGATCATGGTAGACCTGGACGAGCATACCTCAGAACTTGTCTGCTTCCTCCTTCCTGTGCTTCCTCATTTCCGTCGTCGCAGGGTGAGCATGTTCGTATTTTTATAGTGCTTGCTACACCCTTATTCCTCTTCTCGACAGCTACGGATAGCTACGGACATACCTGGCGTCACACCACTAGTCTACATGATAGATCTGCCAGCTGAGCTAGCTGGAGACAAGGGACGTATACCTTAGTTCAAAAGCCTAGCCCTTGTCTAATATCATTGAGTACTTTTCCGCTAGCTCTAATAGTATAATGCGACGATGGAAGCACACTCCCTGACGGGATCACGAAACCCCACCATGTTCTTGTTCCTCTGTAAATAGAAATGAAAAAATTTATAGTAATTTATATATTTTTTATACTTACCAATGACTCAGACTTAGCTGGTGCTAACTCTAAATTATTCAGGGCCAAACACAAATTTTGCCCCCACAATCGCCTAAATTTGCATCCAAATCAAAAAATTCAGTGTCCTATATGGTCCTCCATACTTTATCCACTGATGCGCAGTGTCAAGGAAGTACCAAAATTGGCGCCAAATCCTCATTCTTACAGCCAGTGCCTGGTAAATGTTATATGATCAGCGGGGAGGTAAGAGTTCCCAACTCATGGGAGGGCCATCCCCATCTGGGTCATTGATAAGTATAAAAAAATATATAAATTACTATAAATTTTTTCATATTTTTATACTGTACCAATGACCCAGACTTAGCTGAATAGAAAAAAGGCTGGAGGGCCTAGGACATAAAGGAAAATCCAATAGGCTCAATTATATATATAGAATTATCCCCTCAAGGAGAAAAGGAGATACAGGATTTACATATATCTTTCTTGTTTATACAAAATAAGAAAGACATATTACCAATCCGTAATTGAGCACGATAACATCAATTATCTCTATTAACATCCAGTATAACCCATTATACTAATTTCTTAAAGGAAAGCCAATAAATAAAGATAGTCCAGAGAATGAGACCCTTTATACTCATTTAAAAGTGTCCGAGGATTGTATATTAACGCTCGTATGACACGTGACATATACAAATGCTTCACACCGAGCTACACCTTAAAAATATTACATAAATGAGATAGACATTAGCTTTGCACTTTAAAACCATCCCAGCACCGACTCGGAATTCCTGACTCCAGAGGAGGTATTCCCTTGCTTTTCACTATAAAGCAGGTGTTATAAGGGAACACCAACCCCCCACCCCCTTCCCCTTGCCCTGGGTCAATCACCCCAGAACGAAGAGGGCACTGCTGGAACAGAAAGCCTGCATAACTATAGTTGCAACTGTTTAGTGGACGACATTCTGAGCAACAGATAATGGACCCAAACATCTAAGGTCACCAGAAATAGACTCAATATTTCTAAGGTAAAAATTTGTGAACGTTGAAGGCTGAGACCAGTATGCAGCCTTCATCAGATCCGTAATAGCAATACTATTAGCATAAGCCCAAGATGCAGACAGCGCTCTAACTTCATGCGCTGAAATCTTAGGCACAGACTACTGAGTAGAAGTTAATCTTTCATAAGCAGTACGTATAGTCAACAGAATCTAGAAATAGAATGGACCGTGATGTCCCTTCTATTTGGAAGCAGAGACAGAAAGAAACTTTTTCGTCCCTTTCTGATAAACTCAGATCTACGTTTGTAAATACGCATAGCTCTAACTGGACACAGCAAAGGTCTATGGCCATCTGAGGACGGAAGAGCCTTAATAACAATAGGCTCAGGGTACTTATTAGGAGCCTGATTCTTAGCCAAAGATCCAACATTAGTAGTTAAAGTAATAGTATTACCAACACTACGATAGTGAGAATCATCAACAGATAGAGAATGAAGCTCACTAACTTTTCTAGCAGAAGAGAAGGCTAATAGAAAAGCTGTCTTATAAGATAAGTATTTGAAGTCTACCATGTCAAGGGGTTCAAATGGCGCTTCTTTTAGCTTCAGAAGAACCCAAGCTAAATTCCACTTAAGAATTAACATAAGGGTTCTAGGTCTATTTATCGTAAAGTTTTTAACTAACTTTGATAGAGAGACATTAGATCCAATTTGTAAGCTATCATGATGAGCATAAGTATCCGATAGCATAGACCTATAACCCTTAATAGTTATTGGCTGCAGTTTGATCTTGTCAAACAAGTAGACCAAAAAATTTGCAATGTCTGGAATGGAGGGATCATAGATATCAATTGAATGATCCCTACACCAACGAGAGAAAACCTTCCACTTATAATTGGCAGCATAGTTTAGCGAAGAGGAGGTCCACTGCTCGTCCTGTAAATTGCTTGCTGTGCAAGAAGGACCGCACAACAGAAATATGTGAAGGTTGAGACCTTGCGGGTTGTGATGCAGTGTGCACGATTTCCCCTGTGAAAGAAGGTCCTCCCAAGGTAGAAGCTTCTGAGGAATGTCCCATAACAGACACCTGAGTAGATTTATTCATGGTCTCTGGGGCGACAGAGATGCTACCAACAGAATCTTGCAGTGAGATTGCTTGATTTTTAGCAATATCTGTTGAATCAATGGAGCTGGAGGATACGCGTATCCTATCATTCCGCCCAAGAGATCGAGAGACCATCTACTGCGAACGCTCGAGGATCTGGGCATGGCGACACATAAGCCTGAAACTGATTGTTGAGATGCGTCGCAAACAAGTTTATCATTGGACGATCCCATTGGTAGCAGATCTGATTGAATACTCGCTTGTTGAGAGTCCATTCTGACGGCAACATACAACCTTTCCAAGAAAGGGAGTCTGCTAGAATGTTCAGACGACCCGGAATATGACGGACCGACAGAAGAACCTGATGCTCTAGGACAAACAGAAGGATTCTTTCTGTTAAGTTGAACAACGGAATGGAATGAGTGCCTCTCTGGTTCCGAATGTTCGCTACTACTGTCGAATTGTCGGACAGTATTTGAACATGTGAATTCTGAATTATGTTCATCCAGTGACGTAGCGCAAGCCAAAATGACATCTCTTTGATGTTTATGTGCTTGTTCAGAAATTGCGGATCCCAAAGACCCTGGCACCTCAAATCTGTTGGGCTCAATGTCGCGCCCAAACCTGTTTGACTCGCATCCGTCATAATCGTAAAAACCGGATCCGGCAGTTGCAGTGCAACTCCATGAGTTAACCACTGAATATCTGCCCAAGTCTGAATCTCTTGTTTTACTTGGTTTGACAAGACGATGTTCGTTTCGAGCGAATGAATCTTCACACGCCAATTCTGAGTGGAAAATATCTGGAGTGGACAAGTGTGTAGGCACCCCAGCGGAATAAGGTCCGCGGCGGCGGCTCCACACAAACCTATCAGTCGCATAAATTCTGTCGCCGTTACTACATCTGAGTGTAGACAAAAGCGAGCGTAACAACTGACTAATTTCGCTCTGGGTAACGGCAGACGAACCAGATTGTTGTGCATCTCGAAGCTCATTCCCAAGTGAATGAATGACTTGGAAGGAACTAGATCCAACTTCTTTTCGTTTACTATGAAACCGAGACGTCAGAGCAATTGAAGCAGACTCTGAACATCATTCTGAAGAGATAATCTGTTGCTGTACCTCTGAAGAATGTCGTCCAAGTAGGCTGACGTTACCGCAGACGAATGAGCTTGGAAATGAGTCATTACCGAGTTCATTATTCGAGTGAAGGCCCAGGGTGCTAGATTCAGACCGAAGCACATTGCTCGGAACTGATAGACAACTCCTAGGAGAGCGAAGCGAAGGTACTTTCTGAACGTCAGATGTACCATGACGTGAAAGTACGCATCCTTGAGATCTATGGTCGTTGCATAATCGTTCACTCGAATGCTCGCTCTCACCGATCGAATGGTCTCCATATAAAATTTCTGAGCCACGATCAGCTTGTTTATCCAACTAGATCTATAACTGGATGGAACGAGCCGTCTGGTTTTGGTACCTGGAACAGGTGACTAAAAACCGGGAGATTCCTGGTTTTCTACGACCTTTATTGCGTTCTTCTCCAGAAGAGATTGCACCACTGATAGAAGCGAATCTCTCTTCTGAAGGTTTGATGGAAGCTGAGTCCATCGTGGACTTCGTGTAAACGGAGGTTTTTCTCTGAAGGACAGTTTTAGACATTCCAAAATAACCTCCTGAACCCATCGGAGATCCGTAATTGACAACCAATTGTTAAGAATCTTCCACCCACTGGAGCACAATAGAGATTCTGACCTTCACCTCCTGGACCTGCGAGGCTTGCGGGAGGAGAAACTACGTCCTCCCCGACCCGCATTTCGACCAATCGACCTAGGGGCATCTGACCGGTTGTCTTGGCCAGCATTACGTCTCCTACCTGTGTCGCTACTCTGACGCTCTCTGGAGTAAGAACTAGAGCCTTTTTTAGATCCTCTATAAGAACTTCCCTTGGACGTACTCGCCCCAGAAGTTCCTGACTTACTCCTCTCTGCTAGAGTCCGGTTTTTTAGAAATGGACTTAAAGAGAAGAGAGTCTGAAGCTTTCTTGATAATCTGATCGTAGATTAATGAAAGCTTACCAACCATCAAAGAGAAGTTCTCCTGAAACCGGAGCAACTCAAAGAGAGTTTTTCACCTTAAAATCCACCCTAGAGGATGAAGCCAGGGCAGCATCACGTCTGACTAACTCCAAATTTGCCACTGAAAGGGCAGAGTTATATGTGGAAAATGCAGCTGCCCTAGAAAGAACTCTCAAGGAAGTTTGAACATCCTGGAATTCTTTACCATCGAGACGTTGTGCTAACGCTCTGGTAAGGTGATCTGCGTATGATAAGGCGTCTAAACTGGCTCTGTTAGACGAGATTGTCATCTCCAACGTACTGGCGAGAATCGACATAGACACCGGCAATGACAACTCCAAGTCTTCTGCCTGGTCGTCTAAACGCAGAGGAACTCTCGGAACGCCCTTTCTGCCGTTTCAAATTTATTTCTACTGTTGATGAACGGCAGATGCAGAGCATGTTGTAATAAGAAACTGGATCAGACAGTCTTAGAGGCTAGCCTAAAAATAGCGTCATTCAGCAATTCAAACGTCCGGGAGACATTTCTGGACTGGACCAGAAACTCAGGAACGACGTCCTTAGTCCGGCCGAAGAAGTCTGTGTCCAGTGACGCTATCAGTCTCTTATCTGGTATTGCAGCTCTCTGGTCCGATGGAACAAGGTCTCGTTTCCTTCAAAAGTTAGCACTTCCGGGTTATCGAATACCCTCCTGGAACTGAGAATTTAGGACCTTATTTGATTTCATGATGGTGTGGATCTAGTAAATAGTGACCATCAGTGTTTATATGCTCCCCTAAATCTACTGTTTGGGGGGTTGAAAGTGGTGTACGGTTATATGCATTTTGGTTAGAGGTCAAGTTCACATAGGCTTGTTGATTGTGTGACCAAGACCATACTGTGGGCTGATTTTTCACAGGTGAGAAATGGGACAATTTTTCATGAACTTCTTTTGGTGTGCCTTCTTGAAAAAATGAATAAGAAAACCACCTTTTTTTTCTTGATTAAATTTGAGCTGCCAATGCCATAAAACAACTGAGGAATAATGAGAAAGGCCTATAACACTGTTTTCTCGCTGTGCATGCACGAAATTGGGAGACTTTTGCTCTTTAATGAGTGAATTTTGACAATTTTACACGTTTTTCAAGAAATTAACTGGATCATTCGGACAAGTGTATATGAATGATGTATTAAGGGTTCTATATTGTGATATAATCAGCTGGGTAGCCTAGAAAGAGATCTTTCTGAAAATGTACAATTGTGTGCACATTTGGTGTAAGGGAGATAACTCAAATGTGAATTCATTTACACTGCTCCATTGAATACATTTGACACTTGGTGAAAACATGCATTTTCAACAGAATAACTGTAACGAGACCTTAAGTAAAAAGACTAGTTGTACTTCTGGACTGATAATCTGAACAGCAAACTATAATATCAGTGGAAATGAGTTGTAGGATAACCACAAGACTAAATTAATCATACTTAACTTTCATTGATGATACTATGTTCCAATATATTTCTTGGAAAGTCCCCTAAACAAACTTTCAAAGGACTACTATTGTATTACCAATGAATGCTGAGTAGAACTGTGTTTTCTTGGAAGATAAGATTTTTCTCATTTGATCTAACAATGTTCTGATAAAATTTTATGAAAAGCTCTCCTAAAGGGCTTTCCAGTAAATTGTAACAGAATATAGTTCTACCAATTGAGGCTTGTTTGGAATGGATTTTCTTGATGGTTATTATCCTACAACTCATTTCAACTGGTACACACTCCATTTAGTTAGCCTCTTACAACATGCAAGGAGTAGACAGGGGACCTATTCTTTAAACTCTTCACCCAACACATTTTTTTTGCTGTAACTGATTTTATTTAGTCCAGGGAAAAATGAAGAGCCAGTTGTCCTTTCTGACAAGGGCATAATTAGTTTGAATAATATTTCACATAGGACAGCGTAGTATGCCTGGTCCTACAAACAAGAGATTTGGGAGGGTTGGTTGGTGGATTGTTTGTTTGTTTGTTTGTTTTTTCTGAAAGAGGGTAAATTATTCTCTTCACTGAATTAATTGTCAGATTTCCTTATCTTTTTACTTAGTTTAGTTTAGTTTAATATTCATTTTGGCTGGTGGGGGGGGGGGGGGGGGTGGCCTGGGGGGGGGGGGGGGGTGCAATGTGTTTGAAATTTGTTTATAGTGTTTTTTTTTGGACAGTGTGCTGGGTAAAGAGTTTCAAATACCCGGAATCCCCACGGGTAATGCTTTATTTTAATTGAAGCAATCATTAGATCATCCATTTTTATTCCACTTGTAGCTACTGTTCACATAAATGGCACAATTAATTTACCAGTCACCACTCACTGATGATGAGAAAGAACTTCTTGACACCCTCATCAACTATGGGCCATACAAAGAGTATATTGGGGAATGTGTTTTATGGAAGGGGCCATGCAGTGTTACTGGATATGGCATTTTAAATACCAAGTTAAGAGGTTCAAAATGCCAGTTTCGATTACATCGAATTTTTTTTTTTCTCAAATCTGGCTTGGATTATTTAGATCCCCAAACTCATGTAAGCCACTTGTGTCACAGGAAAAGGTGTTTCAACTTTCAACACCTCTCCTATGAGCCCAAGGAAGTCAATGAGTCACGAAAAGAATGTTCCAAACAGAGGCACTGTAAAGGTCATCCCCAATATCCTCCTTGTGTATTTTGAAGGGTTGGGAGGTATGTAAATCAGTTGAAGTTCTGTTCCTGATTAATTACAAGGTTTTATTACATAATGAATCATTTCAAAAAATTGGTATCTGTTACTTCTTGAAACAGCAGACATGCATGATAATATTTAATATTACAATAATTCTCATTGACATACATATATTAACAAATTCAGTTAGTTAAGAAATGAATTTAATTGAGTCCATACAGGGGCATGAAAAATAATAACTGATTTCCCCCCCCCCCCCCCCATGATTTCTCTCCATGAACACTCCCTTTTGTCCCCTGCCCCCCCCCCCCCCCCCCACACACACACACACCAATATTATGGGGGGGGGGGGAGGGGGGCAAGTGACAGTTGCTCTTGCCTGAAATGCTACTATGTTTTCTATAAAAAAGTGTTTCCAGTCATTTATAATAACAAAAGCATTTCAGGCTATTACTACAACCATGCATGCAGTCTTAAGTAGCTACAAGTGGTAAATCCCACATGGGCATGCACCACTCAATATGATATGTCCTGAACATTTTCGGCATAATTATGTTCACCAGCTATAGCTCTATGTTTAAAAACTGAAGCCCTCAAAATATTTTTGTTATATCTTACTAGTCTTGCATAATACCTTCTTGATTTATAGGCTGATGATGATTGCCTAGTCCTATCATACATTTCTCTGTGATTTTTTTTCTCTGTACCTTTTTTCATTGGTCCATGAATGCCGTATTTTAAACGGAGCTTCTCTGCCAACAGAAGGGCTGAAGTTCCAGCACCATGAGTTTCTATATGACCAGCTGAATGTGCCAAAGCTTCAGCATTGCGCACATAGTTAGATGTTTTTGGACACAATGTCTGAAACCGGTGATGAAAAGACTCTGCTTTGTTTGTATTCCTAAAATTCACCATCTGTGTCAGATACTTGTTGCCAAGTGATTTGTTTAAAACATTTTGAATCAGTGTCCTATTATTAGGGTTTAGCAGCACTTTCTTCATAAAATTGTTCAATTCCATGTGAGATTTGTGTTTCTTAAAACACCCAGAGTTGAAATGTTTACAAGAACTGTGTTCACCCACCATACATTTTAAAATATTGTCTCGAATCAACTTTGCCCTGGACACAAAGTGATTGCTATCTCTGGCTTGTTTAGAGGCATTTTTAAATTCTAAGTAGATCCTATACCGGATACAGCTACATAACTTTCCCTTTATGGCATCTCCTCCCCTCATGTCTGTCCCAATATACAACTTACATTTGTGGAGTTGTTTTAAAATGTTCCTGAATCTGTGTATAACACAAGTCTCGTGCTTAGCTCTTGTTTTAATTTTGTTCATTTGACCACAGGCATCTGTTGTAACACTTGAAACTTTCAGGATTCCTTTAGAGTCAACAGATTGTATATTTCTCTCTGTTAATCGTTTCTCACACGATGCCATGCTCAACATGGGATTTAATGTCTGGCTGCAGTTGTTATGGCTGCAGTTAGAGTTCTTTGATTTACTACAAAGTTTGTTTGCAAATTCAAGATTAATCAACAGACCTCGACTTGTGTCATTTTCATGTAATGGTGCATCTGCTTGCTGGGAAGCTTCATACCCAGCAGTGCATCTGTTGTTGTATGCCAAATCAGTCTGAACAGATACAGGAAGGGCACTATGATCCAAAATCGATGGTGAACACTTCAAATGGTTAGATAATTTCAAAATTTTGACATCTTTAACAAATTTCTGATTAGCGAGCATTGATGTTTTATTGAGTTCCTTTATCACATCACATGAATAGGTGAAAAGTTTCTGCACCCAACTAACACTTGGAGTATGTATATCAAGATGGTTGAGCAGGAGCACTGCATCATTGATACCAATTTTCGAATAAAGTAAAGCCTTTGACAGCATTAAATTCAGCTGACCTGTGGGCCTTTTGCTACCTGGTGTTCTCTTCTGCTTGTTGAAAAGTTCAGTCCCTGATGATATATATCCACAGCTATTACACTTAAGAGATAGGGTTATACAAAGTCCACTAACTTTAATATTGCCGAGGGACACATCACCTGTGCACTGTCTCCTATCATGTTTTCTGTGTTCTATGAAAAATTGATTGTAAAGTTGAGGTAATTTCTCTATGTTTACTATTCCATTTGCATGGCTGATTTCATCTGCTAAGGTTGTCTTTTCCTTTTCTTTTTCAGAATATTTTTTTATTGGACGGAGTATAGTTGGCACCACAAGGGAATTTCTGTCTGTTACAGCAGAGTCATATAGCTCTTTCGTCGGACGACGTATACAAGCTGTCTCTAGTTTTTTGACTGATACATTATTTGCTTTGTCTGCATCTGCACAAGCATTCACTTCATCACACTGAGTATGTTTATATGCTTCTCTGAGTTTCCATAGTTGTGATCCAGGTTGAATTGTCACTTTACAACTAACCTTTCTAAAATACCTATTTTTCTTTCTTTTCAAAGTCATTTTACAATCCTGTGTTGATTATTCTACCCTCTGTAAATTCTGAGACTCAATTAAATTCATTTCAGCTCAAGCAATGATGTCATAATATGCTATTGTGACATCACTGCTCCATACAATAACAAGGCAAAGCACTTATTCATTCATCCATCCTTTCAATTTGTTTTTTGTTTCTGTAAATGATTACTGATTCCACCCACCATCATAATTAAAACCATGATTATATGACCACCACCACCACCACCACCACTACTACTACTACTACTACTACTACTACAACAAAGGAGCCACTTAGCTGGATATTTCTTAATCTAATAACCATTTTAATTAATTGAATAAAACTTTCAAGCACAAAACCATTTACAATACCTACTATGGTGGAACCCTGTTCATTGAATAGCCACTTTTCCAGTGAAAATTATTAAATTAACAGGAATTGTGTCTCTTTCCTGTATTCGAGAGCTAAACTTAGCATTTATTCTATGATATCTTGTTTGACAGAGCTCTGTCAGCTCTGTCAAACAAGATATAATAGATTAAATGCCTATATTGGATACACTGAGGTCTATAGGTCTATAAACAAAGGAAACCTGAGGAGAGCCAGGGTAATTTCTAAATTTTCTTAACAGATTATAAGATTTTTTATTCACTTAACAGGAGTTTCAATTAACAGTTCAAATTTGTACTGGAGGTATGGTAAATGGTTTTGTGTTGTTAAATTATATTCAACTTTCAGGGTTAATTCAGTTAAGAGATATCCAATTAAGTGGGATCCACTTACTGTGGTGGTGGTGGTGGTGGTAGTAGTAGTAGTAGTAGTAGTAGTTGTTAAACTGATTTTGTTCCAGTTCACCACAATAGTTACTATACAGATTTATCAGTCCTGCCTTGATGTGACCAGTCAAGATGAGTTCTAAATTGACAAAGAGCAATTTAACTTACTGCACAGATCATTCTATCATGGCAGAATGAATGAGAGTCATATTTAGCACTTTCAGCTATAAAACAGTTTGCATTAAGGCTTTAAACTCATTTAAGAATGTGCCAGACATTTAGCTTTCTCTCTGAAAATCACGTTGTCAGAGGACGTCAAAATATGACTGCTTTGCAGTGTTTGCCTTAGAACACTTTTGAGGCCTAGTGAAAGCCACATGGCTCCATTGGGCTGATGTTGTATATCATTGTGTTGGAAATTAAACGCAGATATACAAAAACAGTTGCTATGGGTGTCCTAAATTATTTTTTTTTTACTTAAGGTCTCGTTTCCTTCAAAAGTTAGCACTTCCGGGTTATCGAATACCCTCCTGGAACTGAGAATTTAGGACCTTATTTGATTTCATGATGGTGTGGATCTAGTAAATAGTGACCATCAGTGTTTATATGCTCCCCTAAATCTACTGTTTGGGGGGTTGAAAGTGGTGTACGGTTATATGCATTTTGGTTAGAGGTCAAGTTCACATAGGCTTGTTGATTGTGTGACCAAGACCATACTGTGGGCTGATTTTTCACAGGTGAGAAATGGGACAATTTTTCATGAACTTCTTTTGGTGTGCCTTCTTGAAAAAATGAATAAGAAAACCACCTTTTTTTTCTTGATTAAATTTGAGCTGCCAATACCATAAAACAACTGAGGAATAATGAGAAAGGCCTATAACACTGTTTTCTCGCTGTGCATGCACGAAATTGGGAGACTTTTGCTCTTTAATGAGTGAATTTTGACAATTTTACACGTTTTTCAAGAAATTAACTGGATCATTCGGACAAGTGTATATGAATGATGTATTAAGGGTTCTATATTGTGATATAATCAGCTGGGTAGCCTAGAAAGAGATCTTTCTGAAAATGTACAATTGTGTGCACATTTGGTGTAAGGGAGATAACTCAAATGTGAATTCATTTACACTGCTCCATTGAATACATTTGACACTTGGTGAAAACATGCATTTTCAACAGAATAACTGTAACGAGACCCAACATCTGGAAGGTGTTGCCGGATAAAATCTACAGCCACCTTATGTTGTTCCAGAAGGGAAAAATCCAGCTCCGCAGATTCCCTTTCACCATCTGACTGGACCAGATGCGAATCTCGGTCGTCCCTATTGGACACTGCAGGGGAACGTACCGACTCAGCTTCCTCAGACAGTTCCTGATCTGTAAGAGTTTCCGAAGGTTGCTGGGATGCTGCGATGAGTTGTGCTATCTGCAAAAGCAAGTCCATCACGGAGGCCTGTGGAGCTGCGGTCTTACGTTGTTTAGCCGCTTGAAGCTCCTGGGACGGTACCTCTTGCATAATTCTTTTATGCGTACGTCCCGACTGGTAAGGCCTCGTGTCCTTGGCTACCGGACGGAGTGACCTGGTCAACGTGGTATCCTTTGTCGGCGAAGCAGGCTGGATATCTGAGGTCATGTAGCCAAGGTGTGGTCATGTGTGCTGGCGTGTGGAAGAGGAAGCTAATAGACTAGCCGACCCCGGCTGTCTATGCGACGGAGTGTCCCGAGCAGGAGGAATGGACGTAAGCTCCGACTGACGAACGTTATGTACAACATCTGGCCCCAGATGTTGTTGTAAGAGAGAGGGGACTCTCTCGTTCGCGGTCCGGGTAGACCAGAATGAGGTAGATACCAGACTAACTGGCTTCCTCTGATCCATCCTCCGATCCGTCGTCGCAGGGTGTGCGTGATCCGAGATTATAGTGCTCGCAACACCCTTTCCCCTCTCCTGGACCGCAACGGACGTACCCGGCATCACATCACCCACATTACGAGTGATAAATCCGCCGGGCGAGCTAGCTGGAGACAAGGTCGTCAATCCTACTAAGGATCTAGGCACTTGTCTGATTTCCTTGAGCACTTTTGTCGCTAGCTCTTCATTGGTTTGCGACGATGGCAGCACACTTCCGGAAGACATCACGGAAACATCACCCTGTTCTTGTTCCTCTGAAAAAGAGACTGAAAAACTAGAGTGACCCTGTGGCAAGAGGACCGGCATGGACCTCTCACCACTAACAATATACCTTGACACACGTCTCCAAAGTTTGTCATCCCAACTAGCACACACTGAGCAAGAATTAGAGCGAGTACAGTGACTACAGCAAATACAATGAGCATGAGAATCAGAGGAAGACTTCCTCTATTTACAATTTGAACAATATTCTTTCATAATTAAAAAATATTATTCAGCCGGAGTACTCGCACTAACCCTTGAAAATACAAAGATACATTGTAATAATATAATCCATAACAAAAATTTAAAAAAATAATTCAAAAGAAAATTTTCGAAAAAAATTTTGACATGAGCCCAAGTTCCCAAAGGGAACGATGAGCCCAAATGGATCCCAAAAAAGCCTAAGTGTGGACAAAAATTTTAAAACATTTCTACAAATTAATGTTACACTTACGGACAATATTAATGTATCTGACTATATAATAAACCTTACAGAAGACAAGGAATCACTGACAGAAGTAACCGTTGTCAACGTAAATAAAAGTCAATAAAAACCGGAAACAAGACTCCAGGCACTGAAAAACATGGCCCGAAATCAGTAACCAATTTAAAACACTATCTGATGTAAAACAGAATCTTCCACAGAAGAAGCTGCAATACATCGGATGGTAGATGCATGACCCTAGGGTGAGGACATAACCATGGGGACAACAGAATAAACATTCTGTAACTATGCTAAAACTCTAAAGAAATTTCAATAAAAAAATTTCAAAAATTATACCAAAAGCATGGGAGATTAGCAAGGGGGGTATCAAGGAAAGGGAGAGATGAAACACTTAACAAACAGTGGAGATTTCATAGCAAGAATGAAAACATCAGGCCATTGCCCCTAAATTAGGGAACATGAAATAATTTTACATAAAAATTATAAGTTACAGCCCTGAACACATCCTTCCATTGTTTCTTCCTCTCATCCTCTTATTTCATTCTTGGATCCACCATTTCCTTCATGCTTTTGTGTCTGGCATCATTTTAACTGAGATTACAAGCACAGATATCAGTGAGATCTTACTGAGAGAAGGGCCAAACAAAGAATGAGGATTTTGCGCCAAATTCGGTACTTCCTTGACACTGCGCATGCGCAGTGGACAAAGTATGGAGGACCATATAGGACATTGAATTTTTTGATTTGGATGCAAATTTTGGGGATATGGGGGGGGGGGGGGGGGGGGGGAAATTTGTGTTTGCCCTGCATAATTTAGAGTTAGCACCAGCTAAGTCTGGGTCATTGGTACAGAATAAAAATACTAAAAAACTATTGTGACATTTTGGCAAGAGGACCAGCAGTGTCCCCTCGCCGCGATAGGACCTCGCCTAACACAAACCATGACATCCGTCATCAACATTGTCAAACCTGACACATGGAGCAAGAATTAGTGGTAGTACATCAACAACACTCAAGACAACGACCATGTAAATAGAGGAAAGGCTTCCTCTATTTGCCCTACTATTAGATAAATATTATTACCTAAATTCTAATATATGTCATTGTACCACCACTGAATCTACATAAATATAACATTAAAATACAAACGATGAAATAAATACATCCAAAAGAAAAATTCCTTCAAAAAACATTTTTGAAAAATTTTTTCTTGTATAAGAGCCCAAGTTCCCAAAGGGAACGATGAACCCCCAAAAAGCCTAAGTGTGGACAAAATTATAAAAATATGCTATAACATTAACTACCACACTATCAGAATATTTAATGTTGCTTACAACTGTCGTTCCTAAAAATAATAGGAAACTACCTAGAGCATTGTCAATATAAACAAAAACAGGAAACAAGACCCAGGCAACACGGCCCGAAGTCAGTAACAGAAACAAGACTATCTGATGTAAAGCAAGATCTTCATCAGAAGAAAAAAATGATACATCGGATGAAATATGCATGACCAAAATGCCCAAACAGCCCAAGGGTGAGGACGTAACCCTGGGGATGTACAGAATAAACTTCTGTATAATACGTTAAACTCCCAAGAAATTTTATAAAAAAAACAAGAGGCCCCACGGGGCCTGAAGTGCTCATCTTGTACAGAACACAATTTAAACAGAGTCCAAGAATGAGTCCACATTAAGCAAGCCATCTCCATAGGCTACACTGTCAATCCTTGAGTCCCTCAGGAGTGACAAAAATAATCTGGGCATCATGCCTTTTCTTCAGTTGATCATAAGTAAAATGTAGAGCTCCCCTATGAAGCCCCTTGATACAACCTATGTGGATTAATCTTAGTATCTCTAGAGGGTACTGAATACAAAATTTTTAATTCTTCAGCAAAATGGCCAATTCTGGCTCCCATAGAGAGCCCAAATATTAACCCAGGCTCTTGATTTGAACACAGTTAAATCTGACTTCCCTAGAGATGTTGTGTACTGAATATAAAAGCATTCTGACTGTTGGACCTGAAGAAGAGAAATTGTAAAGAAATTTCTTCGAATTGCACTAAGTTCAAATTTGGACTACCATAGCGAGCCCAAATATTAACCTATGGATCCGATTTGAACAAACATGAATCTGACACCCCTAGAGATGTTGTATACCAAATGTGAAAGCATTCTGACAAGTGAATCTGAAGAAGAAGATTTTTGAAGAAATTCCCTCATATTGTAGGAAGTTAAATTTCATGTTCCCATATGGAGCCCAAATATTAACCTAGGCACTCGAATTGAACAACCTGGAATCTGACCCCCCTAGAGATGTTGTATACCAAATATAAAAGCATTCCGATTGGTGGATCTGAACAAGATTTTTAAAGAAATTTCCTCATATTGCTCTAAGTAAAAATTTGGGCTACCATAGTGAGCCCAAACATATACCTAGGGATCTGATTTGAACAAACTTGAATCTGACCCCCATAGAGATGTTGCATACCAAATATCAAAGCATTCTGACTGATGGATCTGAAGATGAAGATTTTTTTAAATTACCCTCCATATTGAACAAAGATAAAATTTGGGCCCAAATATTAACCTAGGGACTTGGTTTGAACAATCTAGAATCTGACCCTCATAACAATGATGTATACCAAATATTAAAAGATTCTGACTGGTGGTTCTGAAGAAGAAGATTTTTAAAGAATATTCCCCATATTACCCTATGTTAAAACTTCGGGCTCCTGTGGAGAGCCCAAATATGAACCAATGAGCTTTATTTCAACAAACTTTTATCTGACCCCCACCCCCCCCCCCCCCCTCCCCCTATGAATGCTGTATACCAAATATCAAAAGATTCTGATGATTGGTTCTGGAGAAAAGATTTTTTTAAATTTTTGCAAATATGCTGACTCAGCATTTTTTCAATGCCCATTACAGAACACTCCAACATAACCGATGGCAATTTTTTTTACCATTCAATTCTACTGGTCATAAGGATACTTCATACCAAATAAAAGCTCTCTGTTCCGTGGGGTTTGGGAAATATGGGCGTTTGAAAATATTTTTATTTTTAGCTCCCAGGGTTCCCATGGGGATGCGGGAATTTTTTTTTTTTTTGCATGGGTCAAGTACTTATGACCCAATACTACCACAAACCAAATTTGGTTCATACCAGACATTCGGTTCAGAAAGTTAAAAAATTTATAGTAATTTATATATTTTTTATACTTACCAATGACCCAGACATAGCTGGTGCTAACTCTTAAAATATAGGGCCAAACACAAATTTTGCCCCCCAATCCCCAAAATTTGCATCTAAAACTAAAGAAAACATGTCCTGAAAGGCCCTCCACACTTCGCCCCTACTGCGCATGCGCAGTGTCAAGGACGTTCCGAAATTGGCGCCATTAATCATTCTAATAACCAGTGCCTGGTAAGCGCTATGTACTCAGCGGGGAGGCAAGAGTTCCCAACTCCTGGGAGGGCCATCCCCGTCTGGGTCATTGGTAAGTATAAAAAATATATAAATTACTATAAATTTTTTAACATTTTTATACTGTACCAATGACCCAGACATAGCTGAATAGTAAAAAGGCTGGAGGGCCAAGGACATAGAGCAAAATGGAATACGCTCAATAAAATAAAATAGAGTCATCCCCTGTAGGGAAAAAGAAGTAATAGGCCTTACATGTATCTTTCTTATTTATGATAAATTAGAAAGATACAACACCTTCCAAAATTGAGCTTCATACATCCATGTACTCTATTAATATCCAATATAATCCTTATACTAATAATTTTTAAAGTAAGCCAATAAATAAAGTAAGTCTAGAGAATAGAGACTCTTATACTCCTAAAAGTGTCTGAGTATTGCATAATCATGTCCGTTGACATATGCAATATTCAAAAGCTATACTTTAAAAACTAAGACTTGAATGAATTTTAAAAACCTAAACTTCTCACTAAACAACATCCCAATAACAGCTCAGAATTACTAACTCCGGAGGAGGTATCCCCTTGTTTTCATAGTAAAACAGGTGACCCAAGGGAACACCCTCCCCCCCTCCCCCCTTTTTCTTGCCCTGGGTCAAATAGCCCAGAGCGAAGAGGGCAGCCGAACGGAGACACTGCCGAAACAGACAGCCTACCTAGCTATAGTAGCAACTGTTAAGTGAATGACATTCTGAGCAGTAGATAATAGACCTAACAATAGAGGCCTCCAGAAATGGACTCGATATTTCTGAGATAAAATTCATGAATGTGGATGGCTGAGCGCAATGAGCGGCCTTCAAAAATCTATAATAGCGACACTATTAATGTAAGCCCAAGAAGTAGAAGAACTCTTACTTCATGAGCCGAAATCTTAAGCACAACTGCTAAGTCAATGATATACCATAAGCAGTACCGATAGTTAATAGAATCCATTAACAATAAAATGGAGCGTAACGTCCTTCTACTAGACATCAAAGACAGAAGAAGCTTACGCCCTTTGTAATAAACAGATATCTGTTTATAAATACATAAACTGTACCCGGAAAGAGTAAAGGCCTATGCCCATACGAAGACGGAAGGACCTTAAAATAATAGGTTCCGGATAATAGGAGCCTAACTCTTATGCAACAATCCAACCTAAATAGTAACGGAAGTATTGATTCCGAAACTATGAAAGTGAAAATCATCCATCGATAGTGCATGAAACTCACTGACTCTACAGTAAAAGAGAAACCAACAGAATTACTGTCTAAAAGGTCAGAATTTGAAAACTACTGTTTCCAGAGGCTCAAATGATTACTTAGCTAAATAAGAACCGAAGTTAAAATCCATATAGGAATTTAATCTAAAGATTCTAAGTCTATTTATCAAAAAGTTACTAACTGACTTAGATAAAGAGACAAAAGACTCAATTGTAAACTATCCTAGAGTGCATAGGTATGAGGTAACATAAACCTATAACCTAAATAATAACAGGCTGCAGTAGATCTTGTGAAACAAGTATACTAAAAAATAGCAATGAGTAGTATGGAGGGATCAACAATATGAACATAATGATCCCTACACCACGACGGAAGAGCCTCCACTTTAGCCGCATAGAATAGCGAAGAAGAGGATCTCCTATAGTAAGAAATCGCGTCCAAAGCTCGTCCAGTACAGTGCTTACAATGCAATACGGACCACACAACGGAATACATGAAGGTTGCGACCTTGCTGGTTGTGATAAAGATGACACGATTTACCCAGTGAAAAAGATCCTCACATAGAGGAAGATTTCACGTTAAGACCCACAGTAGACAAGAGAGTAAATTACTCATGATCTCTGTGAAGATAGAGATGCTATCAACAGAAATGTATTGTGGTTGTTTATCTTAGCAATACCTGCTAAAACAACAGCGCCGGAGGATACGCGTATCCTATCATTCCGTCCTATAGATCAATAGAGCGTTAACAATATTAGCTCAGAGATCTGGACAAGCCAACACATACGTCTGCAATTGATTAGCAAGCTGTGTCATAAATAAATCATCATTGGGCGCTCCCATAGATAGCAAATCTGATTGAATACTTGTTTGTTGAGAGTCCATTCTGACAGCAACAAGCAACCCGTAAGAGAACGGGAGTCCGATAAAACAATCAGACGACCCGGAATATGACGGACCAAAACTGAACTTGGTGTACTATAACCAACAGACGGATTCTTTCCATTAAATTGAATAACGGAAACGAAAGAGTGCCTCCTTGGTTCCGGAGATACGCCACTACTGTTGAATTAAAGGACAGGAATTTGGGCATGCGTTTCCGAATAATGTTCATGCAATGACATAAAGCAAGCCTAAAAAACATTATTCCGCGGAAGAAAACTGATTGCTAAAAGACTGCGGAACCCAAAGACCCTGGCACTTCGAATCCGTAGGGATCAGTATTATATCCCAATCTGTTTGACTGGCAACCGTCATAACAGCCACACTCGGGTCCGGCAACTGCGGCGGCACTCTCTGAGTCAACCACCGAATGTTTGCCCCAGTCTGAATCTCTTGTAACACTAGATAGACAAGAGAACGTGTAAATCGAGCAATTCATGGATTGCCGAAAAGTTGCCGTCGAAGAGAAGCTCCTCCGAGAACGAAGCGACTCTGAGAGAGTTCTTAACCTTACTATCCACGCGTGTGGATGTAGCTAGGGCTGCGTCACGTCTAACTAATTCCAATCAGCCACTGAAGGGCGGAGTTATACGTGAACAAACTACTGCCCTCAAAAGAAATTACATTGAGAATAATATCCCGTAAATCTTTTCTTGAAGACGTAATGATAACGCCTCAGTAAGGCGGATTACGTATAATAAAGCGTCTAAGTTAAGTCTACTATACATAATGTCGTTCCCAACATTGAAATTGGAAAAGACATAAACGGCGAAAAAGAATATATGCAGTCTTTAATCACACCGTCTAGACGCATATGAACTCTCGGTATGCCCTGCTCTGCCAAAATAAACTATTTGTATAAATGATAAAATGGCAGAAATGAGCAACGCGGACAAGAAACTAAACTATCATGCTTAGTAGCAGGCTTGTATATATATATATATATAGCGTCGAAAAATAAAACACATGTTGTAATGACAATATTGGACTGCGTCGGTAAGTCAGGGACAATGTCCCTGAACCGATCGAAAAATCCGAGTCCAATGACGCTATAAGTCTCTTATCCAAGATCGCAGCAATGAAGTCCGAAATAATAATCACTGGAAGATAATGCCAGAAGATATGAAAGGCATCTTCCGATACTACTAAAGGGAAAACTCGAAATCTTTCGAATCCCTTTCGCCATCCTGTCGGACCCTATAAAGCGTTCGGTCGTCCGTACCTGATGCAACCGCGGACCGCACCGACCCAGCGCCGTCGGATAATTCCTGATTCGACCGAGAAACTGTCAATTGCTGGGATGCTGCGAAACAACTGTGCTAACTCGGATAGCACGTCCGTCACTGAGGCCTGAGGAGAAGCGGTCTTACGATGCATTGCCGCTGGAAGCTCCGTGATCGTTACCCCGTGCATACTACCAATATGCGAGCGAACGGAGTGTATAGGCCTCGTGTCCCTTGGCTACCGGATGGCGCGACCTATTCGCCGTGGAATCACTGAATGCCGAAACTGATCGGATACTCGAGGTCACGTAGCCAATGTGCGGTCGTGTGCCCTGCTGTGAGGATGAGGAAGCATTAAAGACAGTCTCTCGGACTGTCAATATAACGGAGCGTCCCAACCAACGGACATATGCTCCGAATGTAAAATATCTGAACCACAACATGCGGTCCCCTATGTTGTTGGGCGAGAGAGGGACCTCTCTCGCTCACAGCCCGGACGGACCTGGACAAGCCAGGAACCGGACTAACAGGCTTCCTCCGATCTGTCCTCAATCTGCCGTCACTGGGTGAGTACTAAAGTAATTAAAGTGCTCGCATCACCCAAATCTCCTTCCTAGACCGCAACGGATGAACCCGGCAGCCGAACCATTCGATGAATGTACGCTACACTGGGTGAGCTAGCGAATGTCACTCCGTAGGCGATAGACATATTCCATGAGCACTTATTGCCGCTAACTCTTCATTAACTATGACGACAGAGGCACACTTTTGAAAGACATCTCCATAACTCTTCGAACAAGAAACCAGAAATGCTTGGTTAGCAAGCATAAAATAATAATATATGTAGCGTTGTTCAATAATTCGAAAGTTTGTGTGACATTATTGGACTATGTCGGAACTGAGGGACGATGTCCCTGAACCGAACCAAAAATTTCTAAGTCCACCGACGCTATCAGTTTCTTATCCGGCATCGCAGCATTCTGGTCCGATGAAAGAAGCTGTAGAAGACCAAGTCAGATGACATACACAACAGCATATGTTGATCCGAAAGGGAAAGCTCGAAATCCTCCGAATCCCTTTCAGTATCCCGTCGGACCGGATGAAACTTTCGGACGTCCGTACCCGCTTCCGCGGAGCGTCCCGACCCAGCATCGTCGGATAAAATATATGCGACAGATTCAGTTGATGCTGGGATGCTGCGATAAACTGTGCTATTAAGGAAAGCACGTCCGTTCCCGAGGCCTGTGCAGTAGCGGTCTTACGATGCATTGCCGCCGGAAGCTCCGTGTACGTTGACTCCCGCACACTTCCTATGCGAACGTCCGGAGTCTGCAGGCCTCGTGTCCCTGGCTACCGGATGGTGTGACCTGGTCGCCGAAGAATCCTTGATCGGCGAAGCTGGTAATATATCGGCGGTCACGCAGCCAAGGTGCGGTCGTGTGCGCTGACGAGAAGAGGAAGCCTTAGCAGTCTCAGCGGACTGCCTATACAACGGAGCGTCCCGAGCGACGGACGTATGCTCCGCTTGCGACACATTTTGTACCACAACATCTGGGGCCAGATGTTGTTGAACGAGAGAGGGGCCTCTCTCGCTTGCCGTCCGGATGGACCGGAACGAGCTATGAACCGGACTAAAAGGCTTCCTGCGTTCTCCCTCCGATCCGCCGTCACTGGGTGTGCATTAGGTTAATTTATAGTGCTCGCATCACCCCAAAATTCCTTCTAGACCGCAACGGACGAACCCGGCTGCCGAACCATTCGGTGAATGGACGCTACACCGGGCGAGCTAGCGGACGTCAAAGGCCGTCGAACCTACTAGGGTCCTCTTAGGCAATTGGCGTATTTACATGAGCACTTTTCCGCTAGCCCTTCATTAATTGTGACGACGGAGGCACACTGTTGGAAGACATCACAGATACATCACCCTAATCTTGATCGTCTGAAATAGAAATTGATAAAGTAGAGTGACCCTGCGGGGAAAGGACCGGAGTGTCCAAATCCCCAACAACATACCGTGACATACGCTTCCCATATTGTCATCAAAATCATACGATACAGAACAGGAGTTAATGCGAGTACACTGACCACATATAGAATGATAATAAAGTCAGAGGAAGACTTCCTCTTAAAACAATTGATCAATATCCTTTCAATGTGAAAAGAAAACAAGTCCTGGTACTCGCACTAACCCCTGGCAATCAAAATACATAATAATAATATGATCCATTAATATAGAAAAAATAATTGAAATCAAAATATTTTGAAAAAATATTTTTTCAGAACAGCCCAAGTTTCTGAAAAGTAACGTTGAGCCCCAATGGATCCCAAGCCTAAGTGTGGACAAAAATTTTAAAAATATTTTAAACAATTTATTCAACACTTACGAACAATAATAATGTATCTAGTTATGATTAAAATAACATCAAGATATTATTTTTTAGAAATCCCCCCCTCACACAGAGGGCTGTTGTAAATGTAAACAATGAGTGTAAAAACACTAAAATAAGACTCCAGGCACCCAGGCCCGAAATCAGTTACCAAAAATACACTATCTGATGCAAAACAGAGACTTCCAGGGAAGAAACTGCAGAACATCAGATGGTAGATGCAGAACACAACGCCTAACCACCCGTAGGTGAAGACGTAAACATGGGGAAAGAACAGAATTCATTCTGTTATTCAGCTAAAACTCCCAAGAAAATTTAGTAATAATAATTACAAAAACTATGCCAAAAGCATGGGAGAATAGCAAGGGGGAACTTAAAGGACAGGGAGAGAGGAAAACACTTAAAAAACAGTGTAACTAAATAATCAGAATGACAACAAAATGGCTGCTGCCTTGAAAATAGGTAACTTAACATAATTTCATTAAAAAATTTTAAGTTACAGCCCTGATAATATTCTGTCACACATTCTTTTCCTCTCCTCCTTCTCTATCCTCCTTAGAATCACCATTTCACTAATATTTATGTGTCTGGCATCATTTAAACTGAGATTTATAAGCACAAAGATCAGTCAGATGTTAACTGATGAAGGGCCAAACTTAGAATAATTAATGGCGCCAATTTCGGAACGTCCTTGACACTGCGCATGCGTAGTAGGGGCGAAGTGTGGAGGGCCTTTCAGGACATGTTTTCTTTAGTTTTAGATGCAAATTTTGGGGATTGGGGGGCAAAATTTGTGTTTGGCCCTATATTTTAAGAGTTAGCACCAGCTATGTCTGGGTCATTGGTACAGTATAAAAATATAGAAATTTTGGGCGGGGCCAAAAATCTTACCCCTCCTATTACAAAGCCAAATATTACTTCACGAACTTCCTTTGAACAAATGTGATTCTGCACCTCATATGGAAGCTCCATAACAAATATCAAGTCATTGTACACACTGGTTCTTGAGAAGAAGATTTTAAAAATATTTTGGAGCATTTTCCCCCACTCCCTCCCTATGGGGCTGGGCATGCTGAGTTGAACAAAAATGAAATGCCCCTGTGGGACCATCACTCACACAAACTTTCACTTGAATTGGCCCAGTGGCTTTGGAGGAGAAGAACAAAACATGGTGTTGACGGACGACAGACGGAGAGCGATGAGATTAGCTCAGCTTGACTTTGTCAAGATGAGCTAAAAATTTCAATAAAACAAGCCAAAAAAGTTTGGGAGCTTAACTGGGGGATCAAGGGAAGGTAGGGAAGGAATACTAAATAAACAGTGGACAGATCATTATCAATCAGTGATGACATCAGGCCCATGTCCCAAAATTAGGGAACATGAACCAATTTTTATAAATATTATAAAATTACAGTCTTGAACATTTCAAACCACCGTTTCTTCCTTCCTTCATCCAGTTGTGTCCTTGGATCCACCAATTTAACCATTGATTTGTGTCTGGTATCATTATTAATTGAGATTTAAAAAGCACAAATGTCAGTTTGTTGTTATCTGACAAGGGCCAAACAAAGGATGGTGTTTGCGCCAGATTCGTTCGGTGACTTCCTGGCATCTGCGCATGCGCGGAGGGTAAATGTATGGAGGGCCAGATAGGACTTCTAATTTTCGGTTTTGCATGCAAATTTTGGGGATTGGGGGGCAAAATTTGTGTTTGGCCCTAGATATTTTTGGTTTAGCACTAGCTAGTCAGGGCCATTGGTATACAGTATAAAAATATAAAACTTTCAGGTCCACACCCATGAGGTACTTCCAGTTACTAACTAAAATTGAGTAGATTTTCATTTTTATTATATGCTATGAGACATTTTATTGCATAATATTCAGCCCAATTCAAACCCAAATGTGCACATTTCAAAACAATAACAAAGAACTGCTGATTGTCCCTTCAAGGTGATGTGATGCAGCGTAGCTTGACGATATTTAGGAGGCTACTGGGGGATATTCCTCGATATCCATCGAGTCGATGGATATCGAGAAATATCTTTTGGATAATCTGCATTAATTTACAGGCTAGCATATAATAAAATCCAGTTTCATTTCTTACCATCAAATAATATCTTTCCCATCTTTTCCAAATCATAGAACTCACACGGATCTGAAATAGAAAAGTCTTCATCGTCATCTTCATTATTCACTTTTTCATCATCACAAGTTTCTTTCTCAGTGTACGTCTCTTTTTCTGTTTTCTTTTCTTTCTCAGATAGTTGATTAGCTTCCACCTCCAAAACAACCTCACTTGAACAAGATACTTTGTTGGTACCACCACCATATAAGCATTCTGAACCATGCTGAATCTCAATAGATACACAGCCAGGCTTTTCTGTTTCTTTTAAGTCTTGTTCTATCTTTGAGATTGTTGCATTATCTGAAATGAAAAAATTTTACTGGAAATTTAGGCTTTTTCTCCGACAGCTACCTGCAATCAAGAGCTAGTTTTGAAAAATCCCCACTGCTTAACCCTTAAGGGGCTGGATATCTTTATACTCTTTTTCTGTACACTGACAGGCCACATAATGTGACTTTGAAGTTGTTTCTAAACAAGTCTTGGCTGCCATTATAGGCAGCCAAGACTTGCCAAGAAACAACTGCCACAGCTAATGGACTGTAACTTGGAAATTTACCCAAAGACTGCATGTTGGGGTACCAGTATTTATTTATTTATTGGTGTTTAAGATCACATACTTATGCACAATGGCTAATCATGACCATGACAGTTTTATGGGTGGAGGTACCTGGAGAGAACCATCAAGCATCGACGAGCAGCTGTCAGCTCCTCAACATGCTAACTCTGTTCAAGCTCCACTCAATCAGGGTTACAGCAGTTGAGGACATGTGCACCATCAACATGCAGTACACCTTAGTACACAGCGTCATCATGCTCCCATATATGCAACTGGGTTAATGTGCCTTGCCCAAGGACACAACGCGGGTTGTCCCAGACAGGGATCGAACTCAGGACCTCTAGTACAGTAGTCCAACAGTCTGCCACTGAGCCACTGCGCTCCCTGGAGTACCAGTTTTGTGGCAGAAAAGTGCTTAAAGTTGGATTTCGACCCTTAAGGGTGAACTATACTTTTTTGTGTTTTATTAAAATTTGTGGGGAAAAATTGTAAACAAGCTTCAACAAAGCTATTTGTTATCAACAGAGAAAACCCTGCACAGGAAAGAACATTTGATTGCACACCTCTTAATTCAATAACCCTGTTAACCAAATAAACTTCCAAACATAAACATTTAACATACCTCTTGTACAAATTTAACCTGTTATTTATTTCTCTATTTATTGGGGATTTTAATGACACTTTTGACAGCCATGTCACCTTCTCTTGGAGGACAGTTTTACAGGTGGAGGAAGCTGGAGTACTAGGAGAGAATCACTAAGAAAGGACAAGCAACTGTCAGACTTCCCAACGTACTAACACCACACAAGGAGGGTTAGCTGTGATTGAAGACAAGTGCACCATCGACATGCAGTACATCTCAGTACACAGCGTCACCATGCACCCAAGTGGACAATCAGGATTAAGTGTCTTGCCCAAGGACATAGCACAGTTACCCCTGGTCAAGCCAGAAAATAAGCAGACTGTCATCTGCAAAATGAGGTACCCAGAGGGTGAATTTAGTGATGCAACCCTGCCCAGCAGGGTAGCATCACTAAATTTACCCTCTGTGAACCTCCATCTGAATCAGGGTCTCAAAACTAAACAGAGAGGTACCCAGAGGATAAATTGGCCCACTGTATGGGATGGCATCATCAAATTCACCCTCTTGGGACCTCATTCCACAAATGTCAGACTGCTTATTTCCAGGCCTGCCCCTGGTGGGGATCGAACTATGAACCTTTCAGTTTGAAGCCCAATCCTGAAAACCCTGAGCTACCTTGCTCCCAATTTAACCTGTTAATTCCATATATATCATGGAGTATACTTCAGATAACCGAATACAAAATATTGTGAACTATTGAAGAATTTTATCCATTGAACTATGTATGTTTATAGAACTATTTAGCATCAGTTCAAGAGTATATTTATTTATTTATTGGTGTTTAAGGTCACATATTTCTGCAGAATGGCTAACCATGACCGTGACAGTTTTACGGGTGGAGGAAGCCGGAGTACCCGGAGAGAACCACTGAGCAACGGCGAGCAACTGTCAGCTCCCCAACATACCAACTCCACACAAGCAGGGTTAGCATTGGTTGAAGACAGGTGCACCATCGACGTGTAGTACGCCTTAGTACACATCGTCACCGTGCCCCCACGTGGGCAATGGGGGTGAAGTGTCTTGCCCAAGAACACAACGCGGTTGCCTCAGGTGGGATTCGAACCGAGGACCTCTCGGCTTGCAGCCTGCACCTCTACCAACTGAGCCACCGCGCCCCTGTTCAAGAGTATAAGCATTTTATCTATTATATCTTGTTTGACAGAAGTCCATGAGTTCTTCCCAAAAAAATACAATAGAATAAATATTCAGAAAATAACCACATTACAGGAAAATAACCTAATTTTCCAGTAAAATGACATGCATATGTAATTATTGCATTTAATTTGTTCGTCAACATGTCGTGTACGCTGCCCATATGAACACAGAAATTGAGACCTCACTAATTACACTACGAGGTGGGGTCTCAAAACCCCACCACGTGACTTCAATTTGTCTATAATTAACTTGTGTTTTTTGCAAGTGCAGTAATCTTCCACCAAAAATAGTTTCAGTTCATTGTTGTTTAGGCCATCAAAAAAAGAACCTCTGTTTCTCAGGCCCGCGTGCATGGTCATTTTTGGTGCGCATGCAACCTTTTTATAACACAAAAAAAAATCTTCAAAAAATTTGAGATATTGTGCTCATTTCGGTAAATCGATATCGATGCGTTCGCAAATTTTAAATTAACACACTTCAGGCTTTTTCTACATCATACCTTAATGAAGTGGGTGGGTTCTAGCAATATTCACGACAGAAAGTGTTTTATTCTGTAAAAGGTAAGTCATAATGACAGCAAGAAGGAAGGTGTCTTTCAGTCTGACAACAAACAGTCACAAAGGGGAATGGTCGATTCGCACCACGTTTGATTCGCACCAACCCCCAGAAAGTCTGCAAAGTCAGGTGCTATGTTGAATGGAACACAGTCTCCTGGCATTTATTTTTAGTAACATTTGTATTGTAAATGGCCGTCATTGGGAATTTGTGTACTGTTATTTGAAACCGTTACGAGTTTCCCAGTTAATTTAAATAAATGCATTTGAGATGCAGGATAATTGGATAACTAATAGTAACCGTTGCTTGATATAAAAGTAACAGTCATAGTTGAAAATAAATCGCATATAGGCAGGTATGTGCGGTCGAATTGGTTAATAAAAACACGCAAACATTCGTTTTGTATTTCATTTTCAGATTTCAAAAAAATATGATTCATGGATGAACTGCCCGTTCAAATGGGTTGTGATAATTTTGAATATAATGGGGAAAAATTGCGATTCACGATTTTATTAGGCAGGTTGTGAAAGGATTTTTTTTTTGGTCAAATAAATCTCTGAAAGTTGGCACTTCGACATTTGATTTGTCCCAGAGACGTTTCAACCCGAGACGTTTCACCCACGAGGCGTTTCGTGACTTTCGTCCTGTGTTATAATTTTCATGTTTCACTGAAAAAACAAACATTCAAACCCCACTTCATTTACGACCCAACACCCCTGTGGTGAATAACCAATATATTTGCGAAATTTTGCATGGTCCACCAGGCGTTTGGGTGGGGGTCAAATTACCACAAACAACCTCTCGGGGAGAAAATAAAAAGAAAAAAAAAACCCGCCCGCCCGCATGCTTTTTTGGAAAAAATGGACTGAGAAATAGACAATCAACTTTGTATGGCCTTAGTGATTGTTAGGTATTGCACTTTAGTATAAATTGAATACGTATGCTCCATACATGTTTTTTGATAATAAAAAGCATCATATGGCAGAAAAAACGATCAAAATATGGAGTTTGAATCGTGTTTTTAATCTCGCATGAATATGTCAAACTGTGTGATGGGATGTTCGGCTGACGTCGATTTATCTTTTGATCTCTCAGTCACCGGCTCTTAATTAAATCAAATTTTTTCACAGTCAGTGAAAATTTACTTTTACTTTTACTTGAAATATTAAAAAGATAGTTCAATATTTGAAACAGTTATTAAAAGCTATTGCGATTCCGAATGTTGTTCATCAAAATCGATTCAGAACTCAAGGAATTACGAAAAAATAAATTTTATACCATACTGAAATCATGGATGTGAGTTGAAAAAATTATAACTTGACCAGAACAATATCTGGACATTCCCCCGATGGCCTTTCACCTTACTGTAGCTACTGATGGAGAAGAATCATGTTACCAGTACTGAATTTTGAATAAATTGTGGGTTGGGGAGGAAGAGAATCCGATTTACGATTTTAAGAGTTAAGTTCAGAGTGGAATGTTAAAATGTACATGTTGAGAGTGGAATTAACATAAATAAACTACATTAACGAAAAGGAAATGCTTGTGGTGGCCCTGGGACGTTTCATCCCAAGACGCTTCGGAATCCATAATATATTGAAGCACCTGCATGCACTAGCAAGGAAAACTGACCAAGTGTGTGTGTGTGGGAGGGGGGGGGGGGGGGGGGCAGATGGGCAATCACTGATATAGGCCTATTTGTGCGTGTGGGTTTATGGGAGTCAGTGGTCCAATTGCCTAGTTTCGGGGATGGGGAGGGAGGGGGAGTACTATTTACTTCACCATTTAGGAGTGGTATGGTTGACTGAATCTTACACTGCTAAGATACTGAAATTTTTGATGTGCTGGCTGCACGCAAAAATCAGGGGTGCCGCCAGAAAATCTCCGATAGAGGAACTAAAATTTCCAACGGGAATAGGGTCATGGTGGCTACGTTCTCTGACAGTAGTGCGGCCTATTCTGAGAAAATCTGATAATACATTAATAAAATAAAGGCATTTCGGCTCAACAATTTTCTGAAATAGTCACTTTTCAAACATCTTAGTGCTATTCAACTCAAAACTGAACACTCCACTATGAAGATCACAAATTTTTAGTGTGCTCTGAGAGTCACACACGGCAGATCTGTAGGGTCTCCACATGATATGATCTCCCCGACGAACTGGCCAAATTCCCCGATGGGGTGGGGAGGTGGGGTGTATCTCCCCGATGGGGGAGGGGGATTGTAGCCCCCTGATCTCATCCCCACACTTTCGTGCCACCCCTGGCAAAAATCTCAAAAACAAGCATCTAAAATTTCAAATCTTACTGAGAGAAACTTTTCTTTAACAATCGTTCCAATTTTCAGTATGTGACATTCCGACATAATGTTTTACTTGATGTCTGAAGTGGAAAAATGAGGATGGGTTCAAAAATTCACTGGCACACAGTCGATGGACTTGATCGTAAGAAAGAAAGAAAATTAGCACTCTATTCTCAAGCTATTGAAAGTTTTCTAAATAATAAACTAAGCTTTGTAAACTTCTGTGTAAATTTTGCAAGCCATTAACAACACACAGTTTTTACAGTAATAATGCGAGTTCATTGAGCTTCTGTTTCAAGTTCTTGTTGTTTTGATTGCAAATATGAAGTCCTTTGTTTCTATGATCGCAACTGTCTTTTGGTAAGTGTCACATATTTTTCATTCATCGACGGAAAGTTCAATCATGATAAAATACAAGTTGTGTGGTAGGTGTGGTGACTTCTGTAAGGAAATTAATATGTAGCCAATTAAATGCTCCAACAATTAAAACAGTTTTGACACCTTTCAGTTTGGGTTAATTGCAAAATAATTTCTGGCTATTTCGACCCCAAAACACATTTAAATAGTCGATGTGCACTTTGATTTTTATAGTGAAATATCTAGGAATTATTTTCGAATTATTTACTGAAAAGCACGGCTAGTTAGTTGCCTTGTTCTTTGGCGATTAAGTGCAAAATAATTTCTGGCTATTTCGTCCCCAAAACACATTTAAATAGTCGATGTGCTCTTTGATTTTTATAGTGAAATATCTAGGAATTATTTTCCAATTATTTACGGAAAGCATGGCAAATTAGTTGCCATGCTCTTCAGCGATTAAGTGCAAAATAATTTCTGGCTATTTCGTCCCCAAAACACATTTAAATAGTCGATGTGCTCTTTGATTTTTATAGTGAAATATCTAGGAATTATTTTCAAATTATTTAATGAAAGCATGGCAAGTTAATTGCCTTGCTCTTCGGCGATTAATTGCAAAATAATTTCTGGCTATTTCGTCCCCAAAACACATTTAAATAGTCTATATGAACTTTGATTTTTATAGTGAAATATCTAGGAATTATTGTCCAATTATTTACTGAAAAGCAAGCCAAGTTAGTTGCCTTGCTCTTGGGCGATTAATTGCAAAATAATTTCTAGCTATTTCGTCCCCAAATAAAAACAAGCTTATTTATGTTAATATCTTTGTGTAGTGTACTATGTTTCTATAGTTTATCGCTTGTTAAAAGTTGAAACACTTGAATGAAATAAAATATATCAAAGCCAATGTTCTTGTTATTGTTGCTCTGTTGTCAATGGAGATAAGTAATTAACTGTTCACGCCCACTCATAAATAGTTCCTCTATAAATAGACAGGACTAATCTAAATTTAGCATCAATAACTGGGGTATTAATTGACCAGTCTCATATGGGTACTGTACACGTAATGAAAGCTATATGTGATCTGTCAAAATAGATACAGGAACTATTTTCACTTAATTTATAATCAGAAAAAGATACATTTAACCCATTACCTAACACAACAAAAGATGATACAAGTCTTTCTTGAAAAGCTAAAAAGATCAATTTTTGCTTCCAAAACATAGGTTACAACAAGATCAATAAACCTAATCTAATGAGTTGTCATAAGCTCTGTTTTAGGGCCGTAAATTAAGTAGATAATAAAATTGCCATGGAGATTTTTGAGAATAGTGCTGGGTGGATATGATCATTACAAAAGGTAAAATGTTAACAATATACTACGCCAAATAAAAGCAAGACTGAAGCATTCCCTGCACAGCACATGGACGCAGGATATTGAAGAGCAAACTATGATTTGTTACTTGTATATGAGCCGTGTCTGTAAGACACATAATTATGATGCAGCTGCAAAGTGTGAAATTCTACAAAAAATTCCCCAAGTTCAACAACCTGTAATTTTGTGAAATATTGAAGCAAATCAAAATCCTGACAAGATACACACCTCTGGTGTATGAACATTCATTCTCTGAAAAAAAAAGAAGTTTTAGCTTGAAAACAGTGAGAGTAGTTAGCCAGGCAATGTACTCTAGATGCTGATGGATGGTCAGCAGACAGATGGCTGGACAGACAGAAGGACAGGGGTAAAAGAATATGCCCCTGACTATTCATCATGGGGGCATAAAAATACAATTGGTTCTCAAGCAATTATTTTCTCAAGTCAATGAGACAGGGAGGCTTTTATTTTCATTCTTTTTTTGCTTGATGACTGGAAGAGTACTAAATTATTTTTAGTTGGAAAAAAATGTTCGCATGGTATGGACATGTTAAATTTTATAGGAGGGTGCATATGGGCACACACCCATAAAATTATAACAAGGCAAATCCACGAAGGCTAAATAATTTCTCTTCAAAGCTAATATAAAGCACAACCACAGAATATGAAGCCTCTAAGTTTCAGTACCTGCATTTATGAAAAAATCTGATATCTGGAAATCAAGTTCGTTTGACTAACATATATTTGTATTCATTCATGACTAACATATATTTGTATATACAAATATATGTTAGGGGAGGAGGGAGGGGTGGGGGGTATGGAATCCTAGCCCACGATTGTCAGTGTAGACATTATAGGAGGGGCTGCACTTAGATCAGTGGTGAGGGGGGGGCATATATATGCTGCAATAGTGGGTGGGGACAACATTTACACACATCAGGCAGGGGGGGGGGGGGCATCAGGGGGGTTATTACTACGCAAGGACGGTATAAAAAGATTTCTATTTTTGGTTGGGGGACCAAACAACATACAAAGAAGTACCTGTAAATCTGACAGAGAAAATAACAAACAAGATTAAAAGCCAACTCAAAAAACTAGAAAAAAACAAACTGATAGACAAAAAAAGTATTAGCATACATGATACCTAAGCAGCCACAGGCTGGTAGAGTAAAAGGTAACCCCAAAATGCATAAAAATGAAGCTCCTTTAAGAACAATAATTTCGGGAATTAACGTTGTTAATTACCATCCTACATACGCGACACCACACATTTCTTGAACAGACTGGACTGTATACCCAATCACTCCCTGAAAACAGCATAATGTACTGTATGGACGCCAAGAAACTATATCCAAGCATCCCATGTAATGAAGGTATATTAGCATGTAAAAAAGCACTAGAAAACTCTAAAAGAAAATTATTCCCAACAGATATAGGTCTAATAGAAACTGTTTTGGACAATAACAATTTTTCATTTAAAGGAAGACATTATTTACAAACGGACGGCGTTGCAATAGGTTCGCAATTAGGGATGAATTATGCCTGCACATATATGGGTGAATGGGAAGAGAAACGGTCAACAGCATCGAAGTTACACCCCCTTGAACAGGTACGGTACATTGATGATATCTGGGGAGTATGGACGCATGGGTTGGAGTCTCTGAAACAATATCATTCTTTGCCAAATACGATACACCCAAGAATACAGGTTGATTCAAGGTGGTCTGAAAATGGGATAGAATTCTTAGACACGATAGTCATAATTGAAGACGGATTTCTTAAAACCGGTTTATATACAAAACACACGGACACGCATCAATACCTGCACGCAAAGTCAGATCACCCAATCAACACTAAAGGAGCTATACCATATGGAATAGCTTCAAGAGTAAAAAGAATTTGTTCCGATAATGCTGAATATGAATGCCACAAAAATGATATAAAACAACACCTGCATGCCAGAGGTTACGACGAAAAGTTTGTAAGAGAACAACTAAAAAAGGTCGACCAAATCGAGCGTAAACAGTTACTTGAAAAACGATCCAACAAATCAACCGGCGAAAGAGTCCAGTTTGTGGTCACCTACTTGCGGCGCCTCCCCGACATTGGGAAAATAACACGGGAGCGGATGCCCATTTTACACCGCTCAAAACGCATGAAGTTGGCATTCGAAAAACCTCCCCTGATTTCGTACAAAAGACTGAAAAATTTGGGAGATATCATAGTCCATAGCAAGCATAATAAAATGTTCAACAATCAAGGGACGGGATCTGATAGATGCGAGAGAAATTGTGCAATCTGTGGGTTTATGCTCCAAACAAAACAATTCGCAGACAAGGACGGAACGGTCTACCACATAGGCAAAAAAATCACCTGCATGTCCAGGAATGTGATATATGGGATTCTCTGCGACAAGTGCAATGAAGTTGTGTACGTGGGAGAGACGGGGACAAAATTGTATGAGGGAATGCAAAACCATTTGAGTAGAATAAAACTTGAGGTTATGGATGAACCGATACCACTTTATTTTCTGACCAAAAACCATAGTATAAAGAATTTTAAGATTATTGGGATTGACCAAATTAATCAACAAAATACAGCTTACAGGAGGGGTCGTGAAGCATTTTGGATTAACAAACTTCAAACACTAGAATCCAATGGGCTCAATAGACAAGAATAATTCCAAATATTCTCATTTATAAACTAGCTGAACTGCGGGGGGGGGGGGGGGGGGGGGGGGGGGGGGGGGGGGGGGGGGGGGGGGGGGGGGGAAGAGTATAAATTAGTGTATAGAGCAATTACACCTAAAAACGCATTCGTTTCGTGTTGAACATAGCGAGTATATGTTGTGAGATTATGATCATTGGGTATATGTCAATGCGTACATCATGTGTATATGGGGGGGGGGGGGGGGGGGGGTATGGAATCCTAGCCCACGATTGTCAGTGTAGACATTATAGGAGGGGCTGCACTTAGATCAGTGGTGGGGGGCATATATATATGCTGCAATAGTGGGTGGGGACAACATTTACACACCCTGGAAAGATCGGGCGGGGGGGGGGGGGGGTATTACTACGCAAGGACGGTATAAAAAGATTCTATTTTTCATCAGCGGTAGTGATGTCGGATTGACGCGGGTTGGGTACTGGGGCGGAGATATGGAAGCGCGCTTTTAAATGATTGAATGATTCGTGCCAAGGAATGGTTGGATGTGTGAATACAGTATACGAACTTACTTGCCTCTGCCTCTGTTACCAGGGCGAGGTTTTAGAAATAGTGTCTAATTCATATTTGCTTTTTGCGTAATAACGCGGAACATATCTTTACTTGTTGCCACCCAAGGAAGATATTATACGGTATTTTTTGCATAATTTACACTTGAATACAAAAAGCAAAGTGAAGCGCGGAACATATCTTTACTTGTTGCCACCCAAGGAAGATATGATACAGTTATTTTGCACGTAATAGACTCGGATATGGGGAACAACATGAAACGGGGAACATACCTTTGCCGCCCAAGGGAGATATGATACAGGGATTTTATAATCAATACACTTGAATATGGAGAACAACGCGTTTGAACAATTCGGGTCAAGGAATGGTTGAATGTGTGAATACTGCATGCGAACTCGCTTCTGCCTCTGTTACCAGGGCGAGGTTGAGATAAATGATTGAATGCTCCTAATTCTAAGGCTGAAAACAAAATTTGCGCATAAAAACGCGAAATATATCTCCACTTGTTACCACCTAAGGAAGATCTGATACGGTATTGTTTGTCCATAATTTACAATTAAAAACAGTGAACAACGTGTAATGTGGAACATATCTTTACTTGTTGCCACCCAAGGAAGATATGTATCGGCGATTTTATAGACGGGTTCGTGGTTAGAAGCTAGGCGGCCACTTGCCAAATAATAAATCGATCTGTAAGACGTACGCATATCTCGATCAATTTTATAATTCCAATTCAACAATTAGGATCTGTGTGACGCTAAATTTTATGTTCCCATGACGCGATACACATTGGTACGGCACTTAACGTAACGGAATAAGAATTAGTCAAAAATGAAAGCCGCTTAGAAGGAAGTAAACTTCCGAGCATGACGGCAATTTGACGAAGTTGTATTCAATATATTTATACACCTTTTTCAAAACATGAATACCATCTACATGATATTTTGAGTTACTTTCTACAGAACAGAGCAATCTGGATGTTTACAAAAACAAATATAACAAGGGCAAGGCAAAGCATGAGCCAATGCGACTGACCCATATGCAAGTTTGATGTAGTCTTGAAAGTATTGGGGGGACAGAAAAATTTTCTAAGTGGAAAGAGTGCATACAGACAAATTTTCTACGTCGAAAAGGAGCCATAACTTTTGGAAAAATTATTTTACAGAACCCATTCCTTGTGCATATCCGTTCCCCCATGCAAGTCTATTAGCATACCAAGGAAGATCCAAATCTGAGCGATGGCTTTGAAATTACAATGCAAAACATTTGTACAGATGAACGGACAGACAGGTGGATGGACAGACAGATGGTCGGAGGGCTTCACTATATACGCCCGAATCCTCCTTTGTAGGTCAGGGGACAACACAAAGAATGTGCCAAAACCCTTGACCTGCCAAAAATTTTCTAAGGCAAAAAAGTGCCATAACTCTGGAAAAAGGTGTGGAAGAAACTCATTCTACACAGGTATTGTTCCCCCATGATGCTCTATAACAATACCAAATATCATTCAAATCGGAGTAAGAGTAGCTGAGATACAAGGGAAATGTTGGTTCGGACAGATGAATGGATAGACGGAGGTGTCCACTAGATACCCCTTCACCTTTTCATGACGGGGGTATAATAAATTGACTATGTATTTCAATCATGCTACGTTGAAAACATGCACAAATGAAAATTTTCAACGACAGAATGCAATTACAATGATGGCCTTACATTACAAAATATTTGCATTATTTACTGTTATTAGTCTACATTTAAATTAAAACTGAATAAATGTGAACTACATTGAGCATGGATGTACTATATACAGGAATGAAAGACCTAAAGAATATCTAAAAGTCTTATATTTTTTTTCCAATTATAATGAAAAGACGAACATCAAACATGAATCAGTCAATATTTTTAACTGGTAGAGTTCTAAATATTTTTCAAAGGTGATTTGTAAGATGAGTATTTTTTTCAGAGATATCATGCTACCAGAAAGGGGAGCCATAGGAAAGAAAGATAATGTTCATAAATAACTGTTTTGTTACAATTTATTAGAGAGTGCCTTAACCCCCTGCACACTGATGTCAAAATATCCAGATTTGAAGTAGCCATTTTTCAGGCCTGGCATTCTGAAAAATGCAGGAGGGCAAAAAATCGCTCTCCTCAATCAGCTTAGGAGAGCAATTAGCTTCACACAGCATTTTGAGTATCCATTTGAACGAACTCATTGAAACTGAAACCAACAGACTACATCAGTGATTTTATTAACTTTACTAAGGTAAAGCGAAATCTCTTAGACATCTAGATGTCTCACTCAACAACCGAACACACACTTGACAAGACCTATGTGTGCACCCAGACCTGTTGTCCAAGAAAGTCATACGCCTACCACTACCACCTTCAACCCCCCAAGGGCGTATGACTTTCTTGGACAACAGGTCTGCTTGAATCTACAGTCACATCCTGGTGCAAGTGCTTGAAGTGACAGGATAGTAGTAATGGTAGTATATTATAGTGTCAATATTCCTTGAATAATTACCCCTCAAACTGTGATGTCAGTTGTTGAACTTGAAACTGACAGAAAAAAATATTGCTGTGACCCATTTTGCTTCAAATGATTGCAACTGTGTTTGGGTATGGTTGCAGCCATTACCTTTTACCACTAAACCACTTTCAAAATGAAATTACGTGATGTCACGTGTCTTCGAAGTTAAATTTACAACAAAAATTTAATGTGAGCATAATACATGTAATCTCAATCATCCCAGACCAAAATATTTAGGAGGGCAATTTTTCGCTCTCCTTAATTCTTTCAGGAGGGCAGTAAGGAGAGCTAAAAAATCGCTCTCCTGAAATTGCCAAGCCTGATTTTTCCCATAATACAACTGGGAATTTAACCAATTCAATCTTGTTTGACAGAGCTCATTGAGCTCTGTCAAACAAGATATAATTGGTTAAATTTCTAGTTGCATTATGGGAAATATTTGCACCCTGAACTTTAGATATTTTGACATCAGTGTGGAGGGGGTTAAATTGTAATAAAACAATTTCATGTGAAGAATTTTCCCTTCTGCTGAGAAGCGAGCAAGCATAGTGCATACAGCATAAAGCCACTAAAGTGGCTTCCAGCACTTCTCAACAGAGCCAAGGTAGTTGCTTCTAGCACTCAACCAGTTAAAAACTGATATAGTAATACAGTGAATCCCATTTAATTGTATACCTCTTAACTGAGTAACCCTGTTAATTGAATATAATTTCCAAAAAACAAACCATTTACCATACCTTTAGGGCAAATTTGCCCTGTTAAATACATATGGGTTATAGAGTAAACTCCTGTTAATTCAATAAGAAATCTTGCAATATGTCATAGAATTACTCTAAAGATGACCAAATTCTCCTTCTTCAAAGATATACTTGGCCTCAATACATCCATTACAAGCATTTAATTGATTAAATCTTGTTTGACAGAGCTCCTTGAGCTCTGTCAAACATGATATAATAGAATAAATGCTCAGTTTATCTCTATAATACAGCAAAGTGACAAATCCCTCCTAATTGAATACTCCTGTTAATTGAATAATTTTCACTGACAAAGTAGTTATTCAATTAACAGGGTTCTACTGTATACAACCTGTTTGAAGTACAGTGCTTTGACCATTGAATCACAATGCTACCTGCAGGATAACTTACTTTGTGGTAAAGATGGAGGCTCTTCATTCTGGTCACCACCAACAAAACCTTTAACGAATGTTGCTTCAGGATCAGAATTGTTGTATTTCTGTCTTTTTTGGTTATTCTTCTCATCAAGTGAATACTTTTTATTCTTGTCTCTGGAGGGGTTGTCTTCTTCTTTCTCTTTATTCCCTTCTTTATTTTTGACAGATTCAACTAACCTGAAAACAACAAAATGAACATATTACTGTTGATCGCTGTATAACATATCAAACCGGCTGCAGTCCTTCCCACAAATATTTCTCCCCGAGAGTCATAATCTGCTCCCGAGAAATTAATCACGGGAGTTATCTGCTCTCGTAAAATAATTGCACCGAAGGTCAGAGCCGACTGCCAAAGGCAGGAGCTGGGCAGAGTATGAGATATGTGTCCCCTCTCATTGGTGGCCTCACCCGAGAAGATTTGGGAAAATTCACAGCTGTGAGAGCAATTTGGGGGAACATTCATGATTTATTTCTGGATATTTCAGGAGATGAACCTGAACACTTTTTTGATAGTTATTACGTTGGTATAGTGTGTCTCATATCCAAACAAATTTTTAAATGTCCAAGTCAAAAACATTGAAAAAAAGAACCATTTTTGAATGTATAACCTTTAAACAAAGCGACTATGCGAAAAGCAAAACAACTGAATTTGGTCTAAATACGAGGTCAATGTCATCGGACATTTGGAACAACCAATGAAATCGCATTTTACATATGACTATGCAATAGCGTGGGTGCGATCAATCGTCATTTCGGAAAAGATAATCTCCAGTTGAAAAAGCTTTGACCGGCTCTCTGGTTTTCAGCCGAAATGAGCCAAGCGCAATATCTTGCGCTTGGGAAATGAAAAATATTGGTGTTCCCGGGCGTTAGAGCAAGAGCGCCCACTTCGTGGGAAGGACTGCCGCTGTGGTAACGAAAGTCCAAAAATTACAGAAACTGGTCAGGCCTCGATCTGAGTCACAGAAAATTGATTAGCAACTTTTTGCAGCCTAGGATCAAGATCCCCAAGGGACCTGGCTGCTCGCCACTTTGCGACAACGGCTTCTCCCCAGAAAATGTTTCAAATGTACTATTGAATGAAGCATTCTGGTGGCTTTTGGGCGAGAATCCTCTTGGTCTTTTGAATGGTAATAATTACGTTTTTTTTAACAGCCTGTTTCAAAATTCCAAACTTTGTCTCACTAGCAGTAACTGTCAATCATTACTTGAATGGCCTGGAAAGTAATAAATGGTACACAATTTACCTTATCTGACCATGCTATTTCAAATCTTTCACATGTGACGGAGTGACTGTCACTTATACACTGACTGGTACAATTCCGAACAAGTTTCAAAGAAGTGTGACAGTATTAGCCTATTTGCACAACAGTTTCTTAACTATTTTCTAGAAAACTGTGAGAAGAGAATTAGGAGAAGACCAAAACATGGTGTTGACAGACAACAGATGGAGAGGGATTAGATTAGCTCAGCTTGACTTTGTCAAGGTGAGCTAAAAAGCCTATGACATAAATTTTAGCTTTACACGTCAACCATTGTGATCATGTGTGCCAGCAATGGGATTTCAATAGTTAAGATTTACACCTACAGTGGAACTACATCCAAGTTGACCTCGACCCGAATGCAAACTTGTCTAAATTTATCGCTTGTCACATCGTGAAGAGTTGAATGAAAACGGCAGTCATTTATTATGTTTTTAAATGAGTTTACCTCATAAGATGCAAAAATTAACAAACATGCATTGCCTCATGTTAATAAAGCATTCATAACACGAAACAGTATGTTATTAAAATGAAAAAGGCCCTGTGATTTGTGTATTTCTTTTTCCAGTTCATTTCGGCGATAATATTGACAATGGAAGTACCGTCCACTGGTGCTCATGTAAACAAAAACACATTCACACGTGTGTATGTTTGCTTTTCCTTAAAAGCAAGAAAAAATAATAGCGACTCTTAAAAATTAGGCGATCATGGTATAACATTTGGTACACCAAGCTACTATGGATATATTCTATACATATCTGATGGATGTATTGAGGCAGCATAGGTTGCAAGGTTGGTGATTGTAAGGGTATTTTTTCTACACATTACACACTTTTTATTCCATTAACAGGAGTTTACTTACATGCAATTAACAGGTCAAATTTGAGCTGAAGGTGTGTTCAATGGTTTTGTATTTGGAAATTATATTCATATTCAATTAACTGGATTTAAGTGAGGGATGGGAGTGCAGAGGCTCATTAGGCAGAGATGCAGACTGCACAGTGGCATTGTGTACTAAGGTATACTGCATGGCGATGGTGCATTTGTCTTCAACCAATGCTAACCCTGCTTGTGTGGAGTTAGAACATTGGGAAGTCTAACAGTTGCTCGCCATTGTTCAGTGGTTCTCTCTGGGTACTCTGGCTTCCTCCACCTGTAAAACTGTCTGACACGAGGTGACCCTGGCTGTTGAAAGTGTCATTAAACCCCAATAAATAAATAAACAAGAAGCCTGCATCGCAAAGTGCTGCTAATTCCCCCGACCACAAAAAATTTTCTAAGCCGAAAGAGTGAAAAAGGGCCATAACTGTGGGGAAAAAATGTGGAAAATGTGTCATGCTACATGGGTATCGTTCCCCCATCATGCTCTATCACAACACCAAATACCATTCAAATCGGAGTAGTATGGCTGAGATAAAAGGGCAAATGTTGGTATGGATGGACGAATGGATGGACTCTACTAGATACCCCTTTGACTTTTCAAGTCAAGAGCATAATAAATTGAGGGATATCCAATCAAGTCGGAGCCACTGTACAAAAGAAATACAAAGCATTGTCAAATGTAAAATAAGTTATCAGACTGGCAAGGAGACATTTTTCTTAAAAAAACTGAGGCCCTAGGCCAAATGAGGGAAGCAATTTTTAGTCCTCCTGCATTTGTAAGAATGCCAGGCCTGGGCTTCTTTCAATCAACCAGTTAACTGTAAAACTTACCAGTCTTTATTCCATTCATTTAACAGCTGCTCTTGATTTTTCAGTTTTTTCAGTGGATTGCCAGATTGATAATTCTCTTTCCATTTGACTAGATTCTCTTGTAAATGTTCTATTATCTTATTTCCATCATCTAAAGAATTCAGTATGTGTTTAGAAAGTTTTATTGGGAGACTTTGAAATTCTATTTGCTTGATGGGTGGAGCAAATTGCTCCTGCAATGATAAATGCATTATCTTTATCTTCTCGAAAGCATTTCAGATCACAAAGCTGAAAGATAAAAGTGATAAACTTTAGTAATTATTAAACGCTTGTTCTATGAAACCCCATCTACAGCACAACTAAACCATGCTGAAAATGAAAATCTGTTCCACACATATGTGTGGAATGGAAAGCGTTAACAAACTATTGTTAAACAGAAGAAAAGTTTCACTGTAATTTTCTACAAATCATGCAACGCAATTCCAATTTGAATCGCAAGAGATAGCTGAAAATCGTCCCCTGAGTTCCAATGTGTTCTATGTGCCAGTAGGCATATAGAACACATTGGAATGCAGGTTACAAAATAGCCTAGAAACATGGGTTCCCCTTGCAAATTTGATGCGCTCTTTTTGTTGATAGTTGTCAAATGAATTGCTGAGTGTCCTTCTAATAATTGTTTTTACTGACGTGAAGTTGTGTAATAAACACAGAACGACACATGCATGCGAATGGGTTAATTGATATGGCACTTGTGCCATCGCGGAAGGATAAAACTCAAGTACTGTGGCAATTTCAGAGATAGGCTGAATTGGAATTTCGAATTCGTTATCAGTTTCAGTATTTTTAGGGGGAATACCATAGTATTGGTTTGGTTTTTGGAATCTGGCTTGGCTGGGATTTGATGATACAGTAGAATCCTGTTAATTGAATAGCCACTTCGCCAATGAAAACTAGAAACTGTTTTAGCACACTAAAACATATGTCTCCCCTTCCTTTCTATTTAATGCACTGCAAATTATATATACATGAATAATATTGACAATCATACCAAATATCTAAGGTCTAGCTCAAGAGAGAAACAAGTATGTCCTAACTTCCCCTTTGGGGAGCGGGGTTATAAATATCTATGATCTAGCTCAACATCCACATGTGAAAAAAAAAAACAAATTCTGGTCTGGACAATTACTCCCTATTTAAAGTACATAAATTTGACCTTGAGGTCAAGGTCATGTGAAGGTCATGATGACATGTGGTCTCATTGTGATACATCCACATGTCAATCATCTAAGTCCTAGGTCAAAAAACAAAAAAGTTCTGATCTGGACAATTATTCCCTATTTGAAGTACATAAATTTGACCTTGAGGTCAGAGGTCAAGGTCACATGCAGTTCATCAAGGTAGTGGACATGCAGTTTCATGGTGACACACCCACATGTCCAAAAAAAAAAAATCTGGTCTGGACAATTACTCCCTATTTAAAGTATATAAATTTGACCTTGAGGTCAAGGTCACATGAAGGTCATGATTACATGTGACATGCGGTCTAATTTCGATACATCCACATGTCAAATATCTAAGTCCTAGGTCAAAAAACAAAAAAGTTCTGGTCTGGATAATTATTCCCTATTTGAAGTACATAAATTTGACCTTAAGAGGTCAAGGTTACATGAAGGTCATGGAGGCAGACGACATGCGGTCTCATGGTGACACATCCACATGTCAAATAACCAAGACCTGGGTCAAAAAACCCAAAAATTCTGGTCTGGACAATTACTCCCTATTTGAAGTACATAAATTTGACCTTGAGGTCAAGGTCACATGAAGGTCACAATGGTGTGCGACACACCGGCTCATGGTGATACATCCACGTGCCAAATATCTAAGGCCTGGCTCAAAAGACAAGTTTTGGTCCGAACAAAGTTTCCTTGAAAAAAGCACAAATCTGACCTTCAGATCAAAGGTCAAGGTCACATTAAGGTCACAATGGTACACTACACACCGGCTCATGGTGATACATCCACATGCCAAATATCTAAAGCCTGACTCGAAATACAAAAAAGTTCTGGTCCAGACAGTTTCCCTTAAAAAGCGCATAAATCTGACCTTCAGGTCAAAGGTCAAGGTCACATGAAGGTCACTATGGTACACTGCACACCGGTTCATGGTGATACATCCACATGCCAAGTATCTAAGGTGTAGGTCAAAAGACAAAAAAGTTATGGCCCGGACTAAGTTTGTGTGATGTTTCCTTTAAAAAAACACATAAGGTCAAGGCCACATGAAGGTCATTATGGTACACTGCACACTGGCTCATGGTGATACATCCACATGCCAAGTGTCTAAGGTGTAGGTCAAAAGACAAAAAAGTTATGGCCCGGACAAAGTTTGTATGAGAAGAAGAAGAAGAAGAAGAAGAAGAAGAAGAAGAATATGCACTAAAACAATATGTCTCCCTTCTGGGAAGGGAAGACATAATTATTCAACAAACAGGATTATTTAATTAACAGGGATTGTGTCACTTTCCTGTATTCTAGAGATAAACTTACCATTATTCTATTATATCTTGTTAGACAGAGCTCCGAGAGCTCTGTCAAACAAGATATAATAGATTAAATATCTGTATTGGATGTTTTGAAGCCAAATAGGTTTATAAACAAAAGAAAAGTGGGAGAAGTCAGGGTTATTTCTTGACAGGTTACAAGATTTTTTATTCAATTGACAGGAGTTTACTCTGAAACCTGTATTTAATTAACACCTCAAATTTGGACAGGAGGTATGCTGAATGGTTTTGTGTTGGAAAATTATATTCAATTAAAAGGGTTATTCAGTTAAGAGATATCCAATTAAGTGGGCTCCACTGTAGTAGGACCAAAGGGGAATTCGCAACAATAAATTACTGAATAAGTTGTTCCCATATCATTCTACCACAGTTTCATAAATGCCACTTCCAATGAGCTCAACACCTGCAGTCTTTTGCCAACACAAATCATGTCTACAGTAATTATGTGACTTATTCCAAACACAGCTTCACCTTTGAAGGCCTATTTCAGGCTTTTGCAAACTCAGGGATAGTGTCCTTAACATGTCATCATTAGGAGGTGCCAAGGCCCATTAATGGTTAACAAAACGCAAAATAAAATCAGTCACTTCTTTCATAAAAATGAACATTTCAACTGCTATAAAGCCTCAAGATAGCCTTATAAAACACTGAATACAGGAAAATTTGGAAATACAAATGGTTTTGATATTCAATGATTGTTTCGGTTTTCCACTATCCCCATATCGGTATCAATTTGGTTTTTCGGTATATTGCCCATCTCTAATTGGAAAATCATGACTGCAACATGGAAATAAAGTCAAGTTTAGTAAAACGTTAATACACATAAAAATATATCCACTCAAAAACACTAGATATCCTCTACGTATGCAAGGTATTGTGAACAATTGGGCATCTAGGTTCTATTCAATTAACAGAATAATTCAATTAAGAAATATTCAATTAACTAGCTCAACTGACAAGTAATGAAAGCCACTTTTGTAGCTTTTCACTGTATGCATACTACTTCGTTATTAGTGCAGTAGTAGAAAAAAATGTTGATATAAAATTGTTTTGTTACAATTTATTGAAGGTAGCCAATAGGCACTCTCCAATAGATAGTAACAAAACAATTATTTATGAACAAAAGCAATGCTAATCTAAGGTTCCCCTTATGGGTAGTATTGTGTCTTTGAAAAAAAAATACATGTTACAAACCACTTTTGAAAAATATGCTAATCGAAGGCTCCCCTTATAGGCAGTAGTGTGTCTTTGAAAAAAAAATAAACGTTACAAACCACTTTTGAAAAATAATTCAGCATTCTATCAGTTAAGTGGGCTCCGAAGTACTGATTTCAGCAAATGGGCAAATCAATTTTGCATTTCAGGGAGTTAAGAAATAATTTATCTCTTCAGCCCAACAGAGAAATAGTACTGAATTATTAATGCTTCCTCACTATTTGTTGTCCATTACTTTCTTTTTACAAATATTTATGCAATGGCATCACTGATGTGCAAATGTCTTTGTGGGGATGATAATACATTTATTTATTGGTGTATAAGGTCACATATTGCTGCACAATGGCTAATTGTGATTGCAACATGGAGATAAAGTGAAGCTTACGACAATCGTCTATACACATGTGGCCCATTTTCTGAGGCCAATCATTGGTAAATGGGTCCTGTTTTATCAGTAAAACAGAGCTTGTTTACCAACAAGCTTGTTTACCAAACAAGCACTTCTTCACTTCACGAGGAGGGGGGGGGGGGGATTTTGGGCAGATTACAAACACAGAGTCAAAACTCAGTGCTTTTGCTATGAACATGTTGGACAAACATTCAAAGATTTTTTTTGTGTATACATCCGGTGTCATATTCAATTTATTTCCGCTGTCTTATAACAAACAAATTTTGACAACAGTCAATCAATCTGGGTTGTCAAATCCTATCTCACTGCCAAGACCAAATCAACCAGATCAAACAAAACTACTACAGTAATATGTCTGAGCTGGATATTCAGGTCAGGGGTGTTAACCCTTTACCCAACGAATCGCCCGCATCTGCCCGCATAATATTCAGCTGAAAAAATATTATTTTTCGAGAAATTTCAACAAAACCATATCATGTGACCCCTCTGGAACGTGCTCGTTCCAAAGAGGGGTCACATGATATGGTTTTGTTGAAATTTTTTGGAAAAAATTAAAAAATGATATTTAAAATAATAAATTTTAAAATCGTCTGCGTTGAGTAAAGGGTTAACATGATTTTTCCAACATATAGGCAGCCAAGACTTGGCTAAAACAACTACAAAGACAGAGGATGCAGACTGTTAAATTGTAGCAAAAATACCTAAAAATATCCAGTCCTTTAACTGCTAGAGTGCTGTAAGCCCATTTTTAGGCTTTACTTTGAAGCACAGGTACCATCGCTTAAAAGCCTCATATTCAGTGGATGTGCTTTGGTTTACCTTTGAAGTGAAATTATTTAGTCTGTAAGGATTTGCCTTAATTGTTACAATTTATGGGAAAGTGCCTCTTAGTTATAACAAAGCAAAGACATGTGAACGAATTCTGATGATCAGAAATAATTTAGCACTCTACCAGTTAACCCTTTACCCAACGTAACGGCCAAAACCGGCCAGCACTATTCTCAAAAATCGCCAATTAATTTTCAAAATATTTTCATTTTTTGTCTCAAAAACATAGGTTATGACCCCTCGTTGGAACGAGCTCGTCGAGCTCGTTCCAATGAGGGGTCATAACCTATGTTTTTGAGACAAAAAATGAAAAAAATTAGTTATTCAAGAATTTTTTTTGCAAGTGTCGTCTGCTTTTCATGTTAGGTAAAGGGTTAAGCCTTTTCACCCAATGTAACAGTCAAAACTGGCCAGCGCTTTTCACAAAATTCACCATTCAATTTTTATTACTTTTTCATTTTTTGTCACAAAAACATAGCTTATGGCCCCTCATTGGAAGGAGCTCAATAAGTTTCCTGAACCCTTTGAAGAGATTGGTATTACTGCTGAGCAAAAAGAAGAAAAAATTTTTTTGCATTATACGCTACATTATTAAAATGGTATTGAACATTTTTTTCTTTATTACAGTATGTTTGATTATATATCACCATTCACATTAACTTATGTTCCAATAAGACTAAAACCCTCCTCCTCTGATTGGACGAGAGCTCGCTTAGTATATTCTATGTTTACAGCTCAAGGGGCAGATGTTACCATCTGACGTCACAACGCGAAATATTTGAAATGAAGTCGCCCTTTTCGTAACTGCTTCATCAATGGAGAGACCAGCAAGCTGCTTCATTTTTCTAGATGTTTCACGTGTGCAGCAGACGTATGAAGTGTTGTTTAAATTACAAACCGATTTATGATTTGAACTAAGATGGAATGAGTTTATCTGGTTTATTGATTATTTATCCAGTGCCGTCATGGATACACGAGAGGTTTATTTACTAAACCTGTGATCGTTAAAAGTTGCCTTTAGAAATGAGCTTCTCGTGTTTCATGATGTAGGTTTAGGCTATGGGTAGTGTTTTATTGGAACGTATACATTATTGTGATGAGTTGACAGTAACATGGTCTGAGGTTTGCTTCGCGTCTCGGTTGAACATAAGCTCCAAGCCGCAAACCTCAGTGCATGTTACCGTCAACTCATCACAATAATTTATAATGTGTACCAAATGTCTAGTGCACTCAAACAGTAGAGATTAAAACAACACACATATTTCATATTGAGGATTCTTTGAGCAGAGGTTTTGATATTTATTCACCAACATTGCTATCAGTATGAGGTCATAAAATTTATCTCTCCTTTGTGATATGTTTGACAGGGCAGGAGGACCTGCAATCTCACCTTTCATTCAGTCAGTCATCAGATCTTCTGTGCATACTCAACGTTTTGGTACATGTCGACCAAATGAATAAACATCAGGCCCAAAGGAGAGGGGAGGGTGGTGGGGAGACTTCACCATTTAATTATTTTTTGGTGTTTAAGGACATTTTCAACATCTTGACGCAACATAGGTATGAAGTTAAGTTCTGTCAATCCTTGATACCTATGCTGACCATTCAAAAGGACTTCCATCCCAGGAATTGGTTCCAGGTCCTTTTTACCAGTAAAGCAGAACCTGCACACTGCAGTAAACGAGCACTGCTCCACTTCCTGGGATTCCTGCGGGGCCCACCCCACAATAAATCTTCCCATCAGAAAACTGCTATCAGAGAAACAAAAATGTGCATTATGAATAGAAATTGCACTGCAAATAACTAACACACAAATCTTGTACAGAAATTTATATTAAGTCCTCAGGGCTCATTGAGCTCAGTCAAACAGGACTGAATTGGTTAAATTATTATGTGAAAAATTTAATTTGTCAAATTTTGATAGTTCCACCTCAACAACAGTGCAGAGGTTAACACCAATAATTTCTAACCATCTCAAACATTGTACCCTAAAAAATGGTAAAAAAAACCCTCGAAATTATTTTAAAAAGCTGAAACAAAATTTCCATCACTGAGGTGATTACTATTCTGATTACATGTACCACACAAGATAGCCACTGAACTATAATTCTGGAGGAATATGATTATATCCAAAAACAAGAGGCCGCAAGAGGCCTTAATCGCTCACCTGACAAAGTGGTTCAAAGATGTATTTTGGGTCACATTCAGCTAATCATGGTTCATCAACACTACAGAGGAATGAAGTCATGAATTTATTCTTAACTCGTGTCCATATCAGGTGATTATTATCATTGGTCTTCCTGACTACTTCCAATTCTATCAGCTGTAGACAAGCCTGCGAAACCTCCAAGGGTTGTTATGTCACTGCAGTATGAAAGGCAAATTTTATGGTAAAACACTAAACAAACCCTGAACCTATCCTCCCCCCACCCCTGGGCTCAAATATTAAGCCAGGAACTCAAACTGAACATACATGAATCTGATACCCCTTAGATATGTTATATACCACATTTAAAAGGATTCTGACTGGTGGATGTGAAGAAGCAGACTTTTAAAGAAATCTCCTCATATTGCACTCAGTTATCATTTGGGCTCAAACAGAGCCCAAATATTAATCCAAAGACCCAATTTGAACAAATTTGAATCTCATCCCCCCTTGAGATGTTTCATACCAAATATGAAAGCCTTCTGATTGGTGGATCTGAAGATGAAGATTTTTAAAGAAGTTTCCTCATATATTTTGACTTCTGCACTGGTATCCTCATTTTTTTGAAAGCCCTGAAAGTGGCTTTCAGCACTCAACCAGTTAAGGGGGTTAAATGTAACAAGAGTTTGACCACCGAGGTGGTATTAGTCCCCTACGGCGCTTTTGTGACATAAGGTGTTTTTGTCACAGAAGACACTAGAGTATATATGCATCTTCGATTTTGAAAAAAAAACATTGAGCGTGCATAATCCCCTCACAACCCTTTATCCATGTACCATATATGAAAGGCATAGCTTGAACCATGTTGGAGGGAGGGGTGGTAACATAAAATAGAGAAAAAAGCTTAAAAAACACAACAAAAATGGCTGCCATTCTGCCATCTTGGATTTTGAAAAATAAATATTGACTGTGCATCATCCCCTCAGAACCATTTATCCATGTACCAAATATGAAAGGTGTAGCTTGAAGCATATTAGAGGGAGAGGTGGTAACATAAAAACAGACAGACAGACGGACAGACAGACAGATGTTAGATTTTGAAAAAAAAATATTGAGCGTGAATAATCCCCTCACAACCCCTTTATCCATGTACCATATATGAAAAGTGTAGCTTGAACCATGTTGGAGTGAGGGATGGTAACATAAAATAGAGAAAAAAGCTGAAAAAACACAACAAAAATGGCCGCCATGCCGTCATCTTGGATTTTGAAGAAAAAATATTGAACGTGCATCATCCCCTCCCAACCCTCTATCCATGTGCCAAATATGCAAAGAGTAGCTTGAACCATGTTGGTGGGAGGGGTGGTAACATGAAAATAGAGAAAAAAAGCTTAAAAAACACAACAAAAATGGCCGCCATTCCGCCATTTTGGATTTTGAAAAAAAAATTTGAGCGTGCATCATCCCCTCAGAACCATTTATCCATGTACCAAATATGAAAGGTGTAGCTTAAAGCATGTTGGAGGGAGAGGTGGTAACATAAAAAACAGACAGACAGACAGACAGATGGACAGATGGACGAAGTGCAATCCTACAGTCCCCTTACGGTTCCTGTAGGGGACTAATAAGGCTACGATAGAAATCACAGATATTAGGATGGATAAGAATGGCAGACCTTCATAGCACCAATCGCTCGTGTCAATGTAAGATGGTTGGCAGAAATTGTCAGTTTTCTGAACACTGTATTATTACCCAGCGCAGCCGGCAAGGGAGAAAACTGAAATATTTTGTCATTTATCTAAGAAATAAATTAATTCAAATTGTTAATAACGCTTAATTTAGGAAGGATATCGAAAACTTTTTTAACTATGCTTTTCAATTCAATTAGGGCATTCAGAAACCATGAATGACCCAGCTTCTTATATGAACTTTAAATTTTTTTTAAACACTTTAAATATTTTTTTAAAAAGAATTTACCTTCTATTACAGAGTAGAACACTCTCACCATGGGTAATGCTAAATTTCAAATCCACTGCATTGAGGCAAATACAAAATCACCTGCATGGTAACCTTAGTCATCACTGTTAGGGAAAGAGTTAGGGGGTATTCAGAAACCATGAATGACACAGTTTTTTTGTGGGGTGGGGTGGGGGAGGGGATTTTAACATACATTCTTGTTATATACCATCTGACTTAGTTTTGTGCGTGTATGTATGTTTGTATAACTTTTATTTATTTTTTTTCTCCACAATTGTGTCCTCTATGTTCATTTATTTTGTCATGATGTCATATACGTTTTATGTTTTTTTCTGATTTCTCCTTCATGTCCACTGACTTCTCCCTCCTGGCCCCTGACTTCTCCCTAAAGTCTCTGGAGGGAGAAGTCACTTCTCCCTAAAATCAGCTGCCAGGCTGACCCTGCGCAGGAGTCCTAATCGATCGCTCAGATGGTCACCCATCCGAGGACTAACCAGGCTCGACGTTGTTTAACTTCGGTGACCTGACGAGAATCGGTTACCGCAATGCCAACGTACCCCTGGCATGGCAACTTTATTTGAACAAACTTGAATTGACATACAAGGAACATGCACATCAAATTTGGTTTAATTCAGCCCACTGGTTTATGTAAAGTTGATAATGTAAGTTAATGTCGGATAACGGATGGAAAGTTATAAGATGAGCTAATGAAAGTGCCAATGACACTGTAGCTTAACTTGACTGTGTGTTGTGTTTGATGAAAAGGATAATGTTCAATGTTTATGAAAAGATTATGAAATACGACAAGAATTGTGATAATTGAGAATATGTTAATTTCTGTTCCCTGTATGCTATGATTTCAATAAAAAAAATCTAAGGTGTAGACAGTACTAAAGAATTGAGGGTTGGGTTAATATGACCCTCACAGTTAATGTATGTCAACCAAAGTTACCAAGTTACAGTGAAATTATTCCAAAACGAGTCATCCTATCAAGTTACAATGAAATCCCTTCATAAATACAGCCTGTAGACTGTGCTGAAGATTTTCGGGCTTCGGGCCTGTGTAGCCATCACGTCTGACCGATCGCAACCAAAAGGGGATGTCCTCATCTAGACATTATACTGAGTCATCCTACCAAGTTACAATGAAATCCCTAAAAAAATATGACCTTTAGTCTGTGCTAACGGTTTTGGGGTTTTCGGCTCGGGCAGCCATCACGGTTGAATGATCATGACCAAAAGGGGACATTCTCTTCTAGACATTATCTGGAGTCATCCTACCAAGTTGCAATGAAATCCCTTCATAAATACAACCTGTAGACTGTGCTAAAAGTTTTTGGGCTTCAGGTCCCTGTAGCCATAACAGTTGACAAATCAAGACCAAAAGGGGACGTTCTCATCTTGACATTATATGGAGTCATCCTACCCAGTTACAATGAAATCCCTCCATAAATACGAACTGTAGACTTTGCTAAAGATTTTCAGGTTTTGGGCTTGGGCAGCCATCATGGTTGACAGATCGCAACCAAATGGGGAATTTATCATCTAGACATCATACGGAGTCATCCTACCAAGTTACAATAAAATCCCTCCATATTAAAGATGACCTGTAGACTGTGGTAAAAGTTTTTGGGTTTTGGGCTTGGGCAGCCGTCACGGTTAACAGATCATGACCAAAAGGGGACATTCTCATCTGGACATTATACAGTCATCCTACCAAGTTACAATGATATCCTTTCATAAATACAACCTGTAGACTGTGCTAAAGGTTTTGGGGTTTTGGGCTTGGGCAGCCATCCTGGCTGACCGACGAACGCGACCAAAAGGGGACGTTCTCATCTAGACATGACCACAAACCTGCAGATGAAATTTTGTGATGACAGGACAAGATCTACGGGGGTGTAGCCTGTACTAAAAGAAAATGTGAACAGACTGACAGACTTCCGCACGCATGATGGCAATAGCTTATCTTGACTTTGTTAAGTTAAGCTTAAAATGAGATAAAGTCCCCATGTGATGCTAGTGCTAATAGGTGGTGATTCAATCATCAGGCCTGGCCTTTTGAAAAATCCAGGGGAGCCACTATGGCCCTCCTAAATCTGTTTCAGGGGAGCTATTCTACACTACTATCAATTATACAATGTTATTAATATGAAAATTGAGGAGAGCCATTACAGTTTAAGGAGAGCAATTATGGCTCTCCTCAATTTGCATTTAGGAGAGCCAAGGAGAGCCAGAGCAATAGCTCCCCTCAAATGGCCAGGCCTGAATCATATATATATTTTATAACTGAAGTGTGCATGTTTGTGCCCCAATGAAGGAAGATATCGATTCTTACACATATCACTATCTGTTGTGTCACATAGGCATAACAGGATCAGACTGAATGTGAACAAGGTGCAATGCCACCAGTATACCCTGCCAAGGGTTTCCAAGATGAAAAAAAGCAGAAAAAGGCCCATAACTCTAGTAAAAAAATTTAACAAAACCTGTTACTTGTGAATATCCTTTCTCCCATGGTGGTCTATCAGTATACGAAAGATCATTTAAATCCAACATTTACTCGCTGAGATCTGAAGTTCCAAAGTTGTTGCGGATAGACAAATGTACGGATGGATGGACAGAACCCATTTCTATATCCCCATATATAACAAGACAATACTAAAAAAAAAATTAATAAAATTGTCTATAAATTGAGCCTGTTCAAACCCTGTAAAGTTAATGTTGTTTTGTTTGCCATACTCTTTGAAGATGATGTACTAAAAGAACACAATGAGGGTGGACTACAGGGGATTGGAATCCATGATACGAGGTGGGAGTTTTACATGTATTTCACATGCACCCAAAGCATGCGTGAAATAAAATCCACCAAGGGTCGTTAATTCCTGTCAATCATTTCTCCACCCGAGTTGTGTTCTGTATTTGTACCACAATTAAACTTGAACGAGATAGTCTAATGATTTCCATATCCCCTGTCGACTTTTCTATGACATGCAGAGCATTTGAGGAGTGACATTATAATTGTGTGTTACTTATTGGTTGAAAGTTAATGGTTGAATGATTAATAAAGTGTCACAAACAAAAAATTGCCCGATTGATGTTATTCCTAATAAAAACAAGAGGCCCCCAAGGGTCCTGAGAGCGCTCACCTGACACTGACAACTATCAACCAAGGGTCCTGATTTGAACAAACTTGCATCTGCTCCATTCAGAAAACCATATACCAAATATCAAAACATTCTGACCAGTGGATCTGAAATTTTTTTTTTTTTTTTAAAATTCCTCATACTGAACTAAGTTAGCATTTGGGCTCCCATAGGGAGCCCAAATATGACCCTAGATACTTGACTTGAACAAACTTGAATCTCAGCTCCCTAAGGATGGTGTATTCCAAATATCAAAAGATTCTTACTACTGGATCTGAAGAAAAATATTTTTAAAAAAATATTCCTCATGTGGAACTAAGTCCCTGGGTTTATATTGGGCTCCCTGTGGGTCACGACAAATGCGACCAAAAGGGGAGATTCTGACTGGTAGTTCTGAAGAAGATTTTCAAAGAATATTCGCCATATTACCCAAAGTTAAAAAATTCGGCTCCAGTATTGAGCCCCAATATGGACCAATGGGCTTCATTTTAACACATTTGTATCTGACACCCCTATGGATGATGTAAACAAAATATTCGACGATTCTGACCATTGGTTTTGGAGAAAAGATTTTAAAAATTTTTTGCAAATATGCTGAATTTCGATGCCCTCTACAGAACACCCTAACATAACCAATGGCATTTTTTTTACCACTCCATTCTACTGGTCCTAAGGATGCTTCACACCAAATAACAGCTCTCTGTTCTGTGTGGTTTGGGAAACATGGGCGTTTGAAAATATTTCTATTTTTAGCTCCTGGGGTTCCCACGGGGCATTTAAAATTTTTTTTTTTTGCATAAATCAAGTACTGACTCACTATCACTAATAATTCATATCAAATTTGGATCAAATTGGCCCCTCGGTTTGATATACAGAAATTTTAGGTGGGGCAAAAATTCTTGCCCCTCCTGTAACGATGACAAATATTGCCCTCAATCTTCTCTTGAACAAACTTGAGTCTACACCTCAAAAGGAAGCTGTATACCAAATATCAAGTCTCTGCTACAGCTGGTTCATGAAAAGAAGATTTGAAAACAAATTGGAGCATTTCAGCCCCACCCTATCCTCAATATGAGCAGAAACCCAATTTTAAGAGAAACCCAAATGCCCCTATATAACCAATACTCATGTGAAATTTCATTAAAATGTGGCCAGTAGTTTGGGAGTAAAAGGTGTAAACACCACCTTCACGAGGGACGACGGATGACAGGCGACGGACGAGGGACGAAAAGTGATCAGAATAGCTCACCCTGACTTTCTCAGTCAGGTGAGCTAAAAATATCCCTTGGTGCCAAATTTTGGCTTGATATCTCAGAAAGTGTGGGAGTTTAGCTAGTAACTCGGGGCCATAATTGCACAAAATCTGTTGAATAAAACATTCCTTCCCACATGTACATCTACTCTTCATACTGATATTTCACACCAAGTTTGTAAAAATCCTATAAAAAGTAGAGGAGGAGTTAAGTGGACAAGCATTTTTATCTATTTCCAAAGGCTGTTACTGCACAAAATTTCTTGAATCAAAAATTAAAATTTTTTAGTAAATTTTGTTTCTTAACATTCCTACCACAATTGTTTACAATTGGCTGTAACATTAGTGCAAGCCCAACTTCGGAACTATCTCAAGCTAAGAGACCTTTCCAAACAAGTTGGAAAAGTGATAGAGTGCAAAAGCACGAAAAAGATCGAAAAAGGGTCGAGCAAAACCGGCGCTTGACATTACAGGTACTCTCTCTGCACACCTCTTGCATTTACCGAGCTCATGCGCAACAACCGTGACGTCAATTCCGTATTTCTGCCAACGAAAAGTTTGTAATTTAGCGGGGAGGCATCGATATCAAAGATATCCCCAAGGAGGGTGGGCCTCCACAATTGTGGTAGGTATGTTAAGAAACAAAATTTATTAAAAAATTTTAATTTCTTCTCAACCTACTCACAATTGTTTACAATTGGCTGAATAAACAATAGGAGGAGGTGAATCACATAACCAATACCAACAAGAGCAGCAGAAAGAAATGCAAGGAGGGCAGAGAATAATAGCGAAACCTATAATGAAGAAAGAGAGAAGGCACCCGAAAAGAACAAGGCTGAGCAGAGCACAAACCTGATAAAAAACAAATTTAACGAGGGTGCACAACAGCCTGAGCAGCAACAAGAGGGCCTAAAGAAAAAAGGTCCTCAGATTGCTGCTCTAGGTGGCGGAGATAAAAGGAGAAGGTAGAAGCATTCCTCCAGTAAGCCGCATTCATAACATCCCGGAGCGAAAAAGAATTGGCAAATGCCCAGGATGTAGAAATGGCACGAACCTCATGAGCATTAAACCGGTTCGAAACAAGATCCGAAGCAGACAAGCTGGAATAAGCCAGCTTGATTGCAAGACAGATCCATCTGGAAATAGAATGGGAAGAGATAGACTGCCTTCTAGGAATGAGAGACAGAAAGAATCTCTTCCGACCCCTCCGAATGAACTGAGTGTGATTAATGCAAGTCTTGATCGCACGAACAAGACAAAGAAGAGGCCTCTGGCCATCAACAGAAGGGAAAGCCCGAATGTAGATGGGAGGAGGTACCGAATCAGGAAGTTGATTCTTTGCCAGAAAAGAGCAATCAGTAGTGAAGGTGACACTGTTATCCTCATTTCTGAAGAAAGCAGAATCAACAGATAGCACATGAAGCTCACAGACATGTCTGGCAGAAGCAAACACTAGAAGGAAAGCCATCTTATAGGTGAGAAAATGCATATCGGTCTCAGATAAAGGCTCGAATGGCGCCCCCTCCAAACAATGCAACACACATGCCAAGTTCCACTTGGGTGTAAGATGCAAAACTCGAGGCCTCTTCAAGGAAAAGTGCCGAATTACGACAGATGCACCGCTTTCCCACATATGAGAAAGTATCAGACAGCATAGACCGATAGCCCTTTATCGTAATAGGCTGGAGGCCCTTGGAGTCAAAAAGGTACACCAGAAAATCCGCAATTTGAGTGACTGACGGATCACGGTAATCCACATTTTGAGCTGTACACCAGCAGCAAAAAATCTAAATTTTATAGTAAATTTCCTTTCTTATTATACCTACCACAATTGTTTACTACAGGCTTGCACTACAGTGGAAGTCCCTAACTCGGATAAAATACTCTCTATTTTTGTCTTTCCCAAGCAAGTTGGGAAAGAAAAGTGGTGCAAAAGCACCAATAAAAACAAGAGGCCCCACATGGCCTTAATCGCTCACCTGACAAAGTGACTCTAAGAAGTATTTTAGGTCACCTTCACCATGTCATGCCTCATCAACATTAACTGGTTGAGTGATAGATTTTGTTTGAAGTTCAACATTTGTTACGTAAAATTAGTTTTATTTAAAATCATTGGTGTGTGGCCAATCTCCAATGATTTTTAATAAAGCAAATTTATCTCTGCAGACAAACTGGTTTAGCATGAAGCACAAACAAGGAATGTGAAGAGATAGCCTTGGACATCTCTCCCCAACTGTGGATATCTTCCATGTGCTACATGTATATATTTGCATGCAAGAAAACAAAAATTTTCACAAATTTTATTTTTTTTTATCATCATTGGAACAAGCTCAAACAGCTTATTCCAATAGGGGTATGGGAAGATCAGGTATATTTTTGAGACAGAAATGTGAATATATAAATAATGGTGTTTTTTTGTGAATGATGCTGGAGAATTTTGCGTAAAGATATGGTAAATGGTTTGTTCTAGATACAGAATGATGCAAAAGTATTTAAATTTGATTAGGCAAGTTGTTCCTATAATGCATTTAAAAATTGAAGTAACTGTTTTTTTGCTGACGAACTTTTAGATGTGTGTGTCTGTGTTTGTGTGTGTGTGTTTGTGTGTGTGTGTTTGTGGGGGGGGGGGGGGGGGGGGGGGGGGGGGTAAGAGTGTTCTTGCAAACAAAATTCCTGAATAAATGGAAAATTTTATTTTTTGTGTGAAAGACATAGTGCGTGAATGTTGATTGGAACAAGCTTAGAGAGCTCATTTTAATGTGAAGTCATAAAGCTGTGTTTTACGTACGAAATTCTGGAATAACTAAAAAAAATTGCTTTTTTGACTCAAAAAGCATGGTGTGCGACCTCTCATTGGAATGAGCTCAAAAAGCTCATTCCAATGGGGTATTTACAAGCGATAAGTACATGTATGTTTAAGAGACAAAAATTAAAATTTGAATAGCGATTTTTGCGAAGAATGCTGACAAGTTTTGGCAGTTATGCTGGTCAAAAGGTAAGATATGCAAAGTGGTTGTTTTTTAGAGGCGACATTTAATTAAGGGGAATTAACCCTTGATTACTGAGGTAACTTCTAAAAGTACTGAAATTTCATGAAGCAATGTGAATAACAGACAACAGTTGCCTAAAAATTTCATGAATAACTAAAATTTTTATTCCTTTGTCTCGAAAACATGGCATATGACCTTTGTTGGAATGAGCTGAATGCGTGTGTTCCAATGAGGGGTCATAAAATTTGAACGAAGATTTGTGTGAATAATGCATTAGTACTGCTAGATTTGGGTAAACGGTTCACCCTGGATACCACCCCTTCTATAGTAGATCTTTTCTGCAAATTTTGTCTAAGATTCTATCAACTTTACAAATAAATACGTTCATGAATCACAATCAGATCCACCCTACAATGCTGCATACCAAATATCAAAAGATTCTGCCTGCTGGATCTGGAGAAGAAGATTTTTTAAGAAATATGCCTGAAACGCACTAAGTTAAAATTTGGGCTCCTATACGGAGCCCAAATATAAACCCAGGGGGCCGATTTGAACAAACTTGAATCAGATCCACCCCACAATGTTGCTTACCAAATATGAAAAGATTCTGAAGCTGGATCTGGAGAAGAAGATTTTTTAAGAAATTTGCCTGAAATGCACTAAGTTCGAATTCAAGCTTCTATAGTGAGCCCAAATATGAAACTAGGAAGCCGATTTGAACAAACTTGAATCAGATCCACCCCACAATGTTGCATACCAAATATCAAAAGATTCTGCCTGCTGGATCTGGAGAAGAAGATTTTTTAATAAATTTGCCCGAAATGCACTAAGTGCGAATTCGGGCTTCTATATTAAGCCCAAATATGAATCCAGGGGGCCGATTTGAACAAACTTGAATCAGATCCACCCCGCAATGTTGCATACCAAATATCAAAAGATTCTGCCTGCTGGATCTGGAGAAGAAGATTTTTGAAGAAATTTGCCTGAAATGCACTAAGTGCGAATTCGGGCTTCTATATTAAGCCCAAATATGAATCCAGGGAGCCGATTTGAACAAACTTGAATCAGATCCACCCCGCAATGTTGCATACCAAATATCAAAAGATTCTGCCTGCTGGATCTGGAGAAGAAGATTTTTGAAGAAATTTGCCCGAAATGCACTAAGTTTGAATTCGAGCTTCTATAGTGAGCCCAAATATGAATCCAGGTGGCTGATTTGAACAAACTTGAATCAGATCCACCCCGCAATGTTGCATACCAAATATCAAAAGATTCTGCCTGCTGGATCTGGAGAAGATGATTTTTTAAGAAATTTGCCTGAAATGCACTAAGTTCGAATTCGAGCTTCTATAGTGAGCCCAAATATGAATCTAGGAAGCCGATTTGAACAAACTTGAATCAGATCCACCCCACAATGTTGCATACCAAATAACAAAAGATTCTGCCTGCTGGATCTGGAGAAGAAGATTTTTTAATAAATTTGCTTGAAATGCACTAAGTTCAAATTTGGGCTCCTATACTGAGCCCAAATATAAACCCAGGGGGCCGATTTGAACAAACTTGAATCAGATCCACCCCACAATGTTGCTTACCAAATATGAAAAGATTCTGCCTGCTGGATCTGGAGAAGAAGATTTTTTAAGAAATTTGCATGAAATGCACTAAGTTCAAATTCGAGCTTCTATAGTGAGCCCAAATATGAATCTAGGAAGCCGATTTGAACAAACTTGAATCAGATCCACCCCACAATGTTGCATACCAAATATCAAAAGATTCTGCCTTCTGGATCTGGAGAAGAAGATTTTTTAAGAAATTTGCCTAAATGCACTAAGTTCGAAATCGGGCTCCTATACTGAGCCCAAATATGAACCCAGGGGGCCGATTTGAACAAACTTGAATCAGATCCACCCTACAATGTTGCATACCAAATATCAAAAGATTCTGCCTGCTGGATCTGGAGAAGAAGATTTTTTAAGAAATTTGCCTGAAATGCACTAAGTTCGAAATCGGGCTCCTATACTGAGCCCAAATATTAACCCAGGGGGCCGATTTGAACAATCTTGAATCAGATCCACCCCACAATGTTGCTTACCAAATATCAAAAGATTCTGCCTGCTGGATCTGGAGAAGAAGATTTTTTAAGAAATTTGCCTGAAATGCACTAAGTTCGAATTCGGGCTTCTATAGTAAGCCCAAATATGTATCCAGGGGGCCGATTTGAACAAACTTGAATCAGATCTACCCCGCAACATTGCATACCAAATATCAAAAGATTCTGCCTGCTGGATCTGGAGAAGAAGATTTTTGAAGAAATTTGCCTGAAATGCACTAAATTCGAATTCGAGCTCCTATAGTGAGCCCAAATATGAATCTAGGGAGCCGATTTGAACAAACTTGAATCAGATCCACCCTACAATGTTGCATACCAAATATCAAAAGATTCTGCCTGCTGGATCTGGAGAAGAAGATTTTCAAAGAAATTTGCCTGAAATGCAGTAAGTTCAAATTTGGGCTCCTATACTGAACCCAAATATAAACCCAGGGGGCCGATTTGAACAAACTTGAATCAGATCCACCCCACAATGTTGCATACCAAATATCAAAAGATTCTGCCTGCTGGATCTGGAGAAGAAGATTTTTTAAGAAATTTGCCTGAAATGCACTAAGTTCGAAATGGGGCTCCTATACCGAGCCCAAATATGAACCCAGGGGGCCGATTTGAACAAACTTGAATCAGATCCACCCTACAATGTTGCATACCAAATATCAAAAGATTCTGCCTGCTGGATCTGGAGAAGAAGATTTTTTAATGTTTTTCCCATTGCCTACAGTGTTAAAAAGTGCTGACTCAGCACTTTTTCAAAGTCCCGAAACTGTACCCTATGATAAAACCGATGGCAATTTTTTTTTACCAATCCTTTCTGTTGGTCCTAAGGAAGCTGCACACCAAATAAAAATTCTCAGTGCCGTGCAGTTTTGGAGATATGGGCGTTTTAAATTTTTTCTATTTTTAGCTCCTGTGGTTCCCACGGGGCTGCGGGAAAATTTTTTTTTGCATAAATCAAGTACTCATGACCCAATAAGCCCTCACATAAAATTTGGTTCAAATCAGCCTCTCGGTTTGGAAAATAGAAATTTTGGGCGGGGCAAAAAATTTTGCCCCTCTCATAACAACGTCAAGTATAGCCCCACAAACTTCTCTTGAACAAATCTGAGTCTACACCTCAAAAGGAAGCTGCACACCAAATATCAAGTCTCTGCTACTGCTGGTTCATGAGAAGAAGATTTACAAAGATTTTGGTGCCCCTTGGGGGTGTGGCACCACCCAGGAGGAGGGGCAACTTCATTTGAACAAATCTGAATTGGCATTAGGTAATAAACATTTAGCCAACATTTGAATAAAATTGGGCTAGTGGTTTAGGAGGAGAAGTCGATAATGTAAAGTTAACGCCGGACGGACGACGACGGACGACGGACGACGGACGCCGGACGACGGACGCCGGACGACGGACGACGGACAGAAAGTGATTAGTTAAGCTCTCCTTGAGCTTCGCTCAGGTGAGCTAATAAGCCAAAACTGGGTCGAGTGCAACCGGCGCAGACCCAGTACGGGACGCTCTCTCCCAAGTACAACTCCACGACTTCCGTTGCCAGTGCGCATATACCGTCTCTAAAGACTCATTCTTTTTTGAATCCGTAAACGTTAGAGTTATGTGATCAGCGGGGAGGAAAGATTCTTTACCCGTAAAGAAGACGGGAGGGCCTCCATGTAAACAATTGTGGTAGGTATAATAAGAAAGGAAATTTACTATAAAATTTAGATTTCTTATCAACCTACTCACAATTGTTTACTACAGGCTGAATAGACAAAAGGCTGGAGGGAATCGCATAACCAACCCCCACATAACCCTAGTGCACTGGAACCGTGAAGCAGAAGGAAGAGGTCCCGAGGCTTATCAACCATAATGTCGCAATCATTGGTAAAGGACAATGAAAAGAGACATATGAGCCTGTGTGACACACAGACAGAAAAAAGGGCAGTAACAGCACAAGGCTGAAACTGACCTTCAAGAAGCCTAATGGCTATGGCAGACAACAGCCTGAGCAGAAGAAAGAGGACCCAAGGCAAAAAGGTCCTCCGACTGCTCCTGCAACTGGCGTAAATAAAAGGTGGAGAAAGTAGAAGCATTTCTCCAGTAGGCTGCCTGCATATCATCCGACAACTTGACGGAGTTAGAATAAGCCCAAGAGGTAGACAGTGCCCGCACCTCGTGGGCAGAAATACGATTGGTAATACAATCGCCAGCTGCTAAACGACTATAAGCCGTACGAATAGCAAGACAAATCCATCGAGAAATGGATTGAGGAGAGATCTTCTGTCGACCCGGAATGAGAGACAGAAAAAAACGTTTTCTGCCCTTCCGTATGAAGCGTGTCCGATCAAGATAAATGCGAATAGCACGGACCGGACTGAGCAAAGGGCGAGTACCCTCAACAGAAGGGAAGAGCCCTGATACAGATAGGAGGAGGAGTAGTATCTGGTAACTGATTCTTAGCCAAAAAGGAGCAATCAGTGGTAAAAGTAACACTGTTGGGAGAACTCCTAAAAAAGGCCGGGTCAACCGAGAGGGCGTGAAGCTCACTAACCCGTCTGGCCGAAGCAAATGCCATCAGAAAAGCCGTCTTGTATGTGAGAAATTGCATATCCACCTGGGATAAAGGTTCGAACGGCGCCCCCCCCCCCCCCCCCCCCAAGCAAAGCAGCACCCACGAAAGATTTCATCGTGGAGTAAGCTGCAAAGTCCGAGGCCTTTTCAAAGAAAAGTGCCGAACAAGCTTGGAGAGGTAAGGATTAGTGCCGATACGACGCTTCCCCACATAAGAAAAAGTCTCTGAAAGCATAGACCTGTAACCCTTGATGGTAACAGGCTGGAGACCCCAAGAATCAAACAGATATACCAGAAACTCCGCAATCTGTGAAATCGAAGGATTGGCATAATCAACAGAGTGATCAGCACACCATCGACAGAAGACCTTCCATTTAGCTGCATAAGCTAAACCAGTGGAGTGCCTCCTTGAAGAAGAAATGCACTCCACTGCTCGTCTCGAAAAACCTCTACGGAGGAGACAGGACCTGACAAAAGATATGCGTGAAGGCACAATGAAGTCGGGTCGACGTGAAACCTCCTCGGGCGACCTTGACAAAGAAGGTCGCGACGTAGCAGGAGACGTGCCGGAACCGCCGCCATCAGCGAGCGGAGCTGATTGATCCACACCCGCTGAGGCGACAGGGGAGCGATCAGAATGATTCGACAACTGCAGGTTCGAATTTTGGCGAGAACCTGAGGAAGAATCGGAACCGGCGGGAAGGCGTAGCCGACTAGACCGTTCCAATCGAGTGACAGAGCGTCCACGGCAAAAGCCAGAGGATCTGGACACGGGGACACGAAAGTGTCCACCTGATGGTTCCAACGAGTCGCAAAGAGATCGATGTGGGGACGTCCCCAGAGATCGCAAAGTGACTGGAACACTGCCCTGTGAAGCATCCACTCGGTGGAAATAACCCTGCCCTGTCGGGACAGGGAGTCGGCTAGGACGTTCAGACGACCGGGAATGTGACGAACAACCACACCGGCGTGAACCTCTTGAGCGAGCAGTAAAAGATCCCGAGCTAACTCGTACATCGGAAGCGAGTGCGTGCCGCCCTGGTTCCGAATGTAAGCAACCACTGTCGAATTGTCGGATAGTAGAAGGACCTGGCGATTCGACAAGTGAGGGATCCACTGCCTGAAACTCAGAAGAAGAGCAAGAAGCTCCTTCTGGTTGATGTGTAGAGCTGCTTGATCCTGGTCCCACATCCCGTGTAGGGAAAGACCGAGAGGATCCAACGTCGCACCCCATCCGAGATCGCTGGCATCTGCCGTCAGAACGCGATCGGACGTGGGTAAGTCCAGCGGAACACCCTGCGTAATCCACTGAACATCTGTCCAGGGAAGAAGGTGAGGATACAGAGAGTCCGGAAATGGAAGCACCTGATCCAGAGAATCTACATTCGGTCTCCAACGACTGAGCAGAAAGTGTTGGAGAGGTCTGACACGCAGCCGACCTAGAGGAATGAGATCCGTCACCGAACCGCAGAGACCGATCAGCCGGAGAAAACTCCCGAGCGGTCGCGGACCTGGACTGGGATAGAGTCAGAGCAAAAGCTGAGAGAATCACAGCCTTGGCCTGGGGAACAGCCACCAAATGGAATTTGGTTTGGAAAGACATCCCCAGATGACAAAACGACTGAGAAGGGACCAGGTCCGACTTCTCCTCGTTGACTCTGAATCCTAGCGACGTGAGCAAGCTCAACAGAGTGGCGACATCCGATTCCAGTAAGGCAGCATTGGAATGCCTCTGGAGGATATCGTCCAGATATGCCGAAGTAGTCACCCTGGACTGTGTGCGATGGAACGCTATCACATGCGACATCAGTCTGGTGAACGCCCAAGGAGCCAGGTTGAGGCCGAAAGGCATCGCCTTGAACTGGTAAACTCGCCCCAGAAAAGCGAACCTGAGATACTTCCGTGACGCCCGATGCATCGGAACGTGGAAGTAAGCGTCTCGCAGGTCGATGCTGGCTGCGAAATCTCCCTGGTGAATTGATTGGCGGACCGACCTGAAAGTCTCCATGCTGAACTTGGGAGCAATGATAGACTGGTTCAGGATGCTCAGATCGATAACCGGTCGGAGTCGGCCGTCCTTCTTCGGCACCAAGAACAGGCGGGAATAGAAACCCACTGACTGAACGTTCTTGACGACCTCGATCGCCCCCTTTGCCAGGAGATTGGCAATCTCCGTGGACAAAAGTTCCCGACGTAAAACGTCTGAAGGAACTGTGGTTGGAAGAGGCACCCTTGACAGAGTGGGGTGCCGTCGGAAGGATATGCGCAGCCCGGACCGAACAACATCTAACACCCATGGATCGGATGTGATGGTGGTCCAATGGTCTGCAAACTCTGCTATCCTTCCTCCAACCTGGGACGAGTCGAGGTGAGGACCTTCATTTCGAGCCCCGACGAGGCCCGCGAGAGGAGAAACCACCTCCTCTGCTAAATGAAGAATCCTGAGACTTCCCTCGATTCTGCCGACCCCTACCTTTACCCTGTGAGTAAGAAGCAGAGGCGGCGGCAGAAGGACCAGCCTTTTGCTTCACAGAGGAAGCAGAAGGGTACTTGTTAGGCTTGGAACGGCCCTTGCCTCCCCGAGAAGGCTGATCAAGCTGACGAAACAGCAGCTGATCTTTGGAATGACGTAGGACGTCATCCCGGACCGTCGACACGGAACCATGGAAAAGTTGCGGACCTGCCAAAGAAGCAGATCGAAGAGTAGCACGCTGCTCCTCGGGAAGGGATCGTCCTGTGTCCAGCACAGCGTCCCTTCGAACTAATTCCAAATTGGCCGTGTTACAGGCATGCGTGTGAGTAAGGTGCATAAGCGCCTTGGACAGCACACGCAAAGGAGCCTGTACCTCGTCAAACTTATCTGGAGGCAGATAAGCAGCCAAAGCTGAGACGACGTGATCTGAGAGAGAAAGCATGCCAAGCATCTCTCTAGATAAGCCCAACGTGGACTCCAGAGTCGTCATTGGAATGACGGCAGACTTGGGCTTGGAAAGCCCGAGGGAAGTGAAGTCCTGATCCAGAACCGTCAAAGTCTGGCAGACTGACGGATTGGCGGAATCGTAGGAACGATAACGCACAGGAGGCAAAAAGGTGTCAACCCTGGTGAAGAACGAAGTCTTCAAAGCCTTGGAATTCAGCTTGGCATCCAATGCTGAAAAAGCTTCAACCACCTGTACCGACTGGCACGGTCGAAGGCGCCCAGAAGCAGGTTGCTCCATAGGCTGTTGGCGCGTGACCGATGATCGCGGCCAGGCTGACACTGTCGGCTGGTTAGCAGGTTTGAGCTCAGGCAGAAACCCTAACACAAAGTCAAGAGCCGCCCCCAAGTCCGAAGACTGCTGGCCCTCGACCTCAAGCATGTCGGACTCCTCCCCAGAGTCGGAAGACACATAGCCCATCGTGGGCAAACCAGCCGACGCCTCCCATGGTGTCGGGACACCAGAGGAATCGGAAACCGGCCTGTTTCCAATTCCGGGAGGCGGCGCCATAGGAGGCGCCTGGAAACCACCCATAGCCTCGCTGGAAGCAACAGGAAGGCTCTTTGAGAGAACCTGAGTGAGTAAGGAGAGGGCCTCCCTAAGCTCACTGCCTGTACCGACCGGTTCGACAGGGGAGCGAACCGGCAAAGTGGCTTCACCTCGGACCCTCTTAACCAGCGAAGGGTCACGATCCTCCAAAACACCCGACGCGGGACGACGGGCGGCAGCCGAAACATCTGAAGGCAGACGTGTATAGGGGTACGATGCACCCCGAGGATCAATATTGCGAGAACTCATGAGAGTCACCACGGACCTCTGCGGGGCAGAAGGTCCAGGCTGCACAAAAGGCGTTGGTCCCCCAAAACTGGTCGTGTGACCAGAGTGAGTGGACGGAAATGCCACGGAGTTCATAGTGTTTCCACTACGAACATCCGAATCCAAAGACACAACTGTGGTACTCGACGGCGACGAGACCACAGCGATGGGCTCGGCCGGCAGCCCCTTCCGACTTCGCCGAGTTGAAGTCAGGGAAGGCTGGGGCCGATATCCCACGTCTACAGTATCGGACAGTTCTGCAGTCCCCTGCAGCGAAAAGCCGAGGCCGGCTGAAACAGACAACGAAGCAGACGGACCAGCAGCAGTAGTAGATACGGCGAGAGTCGTTGAGGCTGGTGAAATAATGGAGAGAGCACACCGGCTCGGCTCCGAAGGAGGAGTCACAACCCTAGTGACAGCCTCAGATGTCGACTGGAGGGGGACCGTAGTCCCGGAACCAGGCATCTCTACACCAGAACACTCAACGGCTCCCGCAGTATCCACCACAGGAAAAGACTGCACATCCCCCACGAAGGAGGAATAACTCTCACCAGACAAAGTCGGCTCGGGAGGCCCCGAACGACCACGTTCTCCTTTCCCGCGGGAGCGGGAGGCACGGCCACGAGAACGAACGACACGATTTACAGACGCCCAAAAGGTGGAAGACCATGTTCCACAGACACCACACAGCCGCTCGGCCGAACACCCATTACAGGAGGAACACGACGAATGTACATCGTCCACATGCTGAGGCAGCAGACACTGCCCACAAGGAATTGTCCTAGGCATGAGAGAGGTGAGAGGAGCAGAGAAGGTGAGATCAGAAAACAGAACACCCCCAAAGAGAGAAAGGTGACAGAAACAAAGACCCCAGACGGTCGACCGGGAACCACCCAACAGGAAGACTACTCTCAACAGAAAGAAGAAACACTGCAGGAGTGGTACCCCGCTGACACCTAACTCTAACACAATTAGAAAAATTTGCAAAAAAAGCATGAACAATAATTGTGAAAATCTAAGTCCGAACCGCGTGGCCCGCGAAAATCGCACACGACCCGAGAGAGAGCAAATAAATATACATTATGGACATATAATAGAAAAAAGAGAATATAAAACACTGTTCCTGAGAATACAAAGGATACACTGTGGTATAATGAATCAGGAATCATCAAACATCGAGCTGGTGGAACACTGATAAGCGTGCAAAAACATCTCGACACGAAGCGGATTTAAAAAAGAATGAGTCTTTAGAGACGGTATATGCGCACTGGCAACGGAAGTCGTGGAGTTGTACTTGGGAGAGAGCGTCCCGTACTGGGTCTGCGCCGGTTGCACTCGACCCAGTTTTGGCTTATTTTTATTGGTGCTTTTGCACCACTTTTCTTTCCCAACTTGCTTGGGAAAGACAAAAATAGAGAGTATTTTATCCGAGTTAGGGACTTCCACTGTAGTGCAAGCCTGTAGTAAACAATTGTGAGTAGGTTGATAAGAAACCTTCCACAGGACCTGATAGAAGACAGGCGTGATGGGACATGCTCGCCAGGTTGTTGTGATACTTCCTGGGACGACCATGGGAAAGAAGATCGCGATGGGGAGGTAGACGAATCGGCTGATCTGCCAACAGAGGCCGCAGCAGATTGATCCACACCCTCTGTAGAGACAGAGGTGCGATCAGAATTATCCTGCAACTGCAAGCACGAATCTTCGCCAACACTTGAGGAAGAACCTGTCCAGTCCAGAGACAAAGCATCTACCACAATTGACAGTGGATCTGGACAAGGAGAGACAAAGGTCTCTACCTGATGATTCCAGCGAGTGGCAAAAAGGTCGACCAGAGGTCACCCTCACCACTCGCAAATCGGCTGAAACACCGACCGATTCAGCATCCATTCAGTGGGAAGAACAATGTCGCGTCGGGACAGGGAGTCTGCTAAGACGTTGAGATGCCCGGGACTGTGCCGAATGGTCACCCGAGCGTTTACATCCCACGCCAACAGTAGAAGACCCCGAGATAGCCAATACATGGGAATCGAATGTGTGCCTCCTTGATTCTGTGTGTCAGGGACCAGCCTAGGGGGGAATTTTAGGGAGACTTCAAGTCTCCCTCCAGAAAAAATAGGGAGACTTCAGAGTCATGTAGGGAGACTTCATAGGCAAGTGGGGAAAATTAAGAATATTCATGTACCACCCCCCGCTGCCCCTTCATATTTTCAATTTGTGGTCCTCCATTAACGTACAAATAATCCAGGTCCAGTTGTCTATGATGCATCTGTGCCAGGTTAAAAAATCACAATGTAATTATTGACTGAAAATCCCCCACTGCTACCTTCTCCTTCATTACCCCTCACCTCTTCTTCGTGCCAATCCCCCATCACCCTCCTGTGGTTGCCTTTCAACAAAGTCTACTAAGCTAATAATTTCTTAAGTCTGAAAGTGTGAACAGGACCAGATGTAAGAAGGTTGCTTGGGAGGTACTTTGTTAGTTAATAAACAAAATACATTCTGGGGTCGAGTATTTTGTAAAAGAAATGTCATTCCGCATCATTTTTATGGCATTCCGGTGTCATTCCGCGTCATTTCATGTCATTCCGATGTTTAGGAGGACCCTTTTTCAAGATCGTCCACATGCACACTTGTGTCCTGTACAAAGCTTTTCTTGACATCACTAAAGCTTTTTTTCATGTGTTTCAATTCCATTCGTGTTTTTCTGGGAATAGACAGCCCAACAGTTAACAGTCGTCAGCAAATCGAAATGAAAATAATGTGTTATAAAATATGTCCGTTGTGGATACATTTTCGGCATCCTAAGCGACGTAACCTACTTTCAAACTGGGTTGTTTTGTTGAGTCGCGTAAGTCACCTATTTCGTTTCGATATTTGAAGCTCCGCCTGGAACACAACAAAATAGAAATAAAAAAATCCGCCAAAAGCGACAATGGACAATTGATTGTCGTGTGATTTCAAATAAATGAACGTTTATTTGACGAATTAAAATGCCCATTTATTACACTCGAGCACATTCGATTTTTGAAAATACTTGTTTTCATGTAAACCTCGCATCACTCAGTTCAGCCTTTTCTCATTTTGGCCAATTTTTAGAGGGTGACTTGTAATCGCCCCGACTATTTTTCTAGGCGACTTTAAGCTTAGAAGGGCGACATAATCACCCTAGTCGCCCTCACGGCTGGTCCCTGCTGTATGTAGGCCACCACTGTTGAATTGTCCGAAAGTAGGACAATGTGGTCCGACAGGTGAGAGATCCAAAGCCGAAAACTCAACAGAAGAGAAAGGAGCTCTTTCTGGTTGATATGAAGGCCCACCTGCTCAATGTCCAACTCGCTGTGAGAAGACAGACCGAGAGGATCCAACGTCACACCCCAGCCCCGATCGCTGGCATCCGCAGTAATGATGCGATCGGCCGAAGGAAGATCCAAAGGGACACCCTGAGTCAACCAGGGAACATGGGCCCACGGGTGGTGGTGACGAAGCAGGGACCGAGGAATAGGAAGTTCCAGGTCCAGAGGATCTACATTCGAATGCCAATGATCCAACAGGAAGTGTTGGAGAGGTTGGACAAACAAGCGACCCAGCGGAATGAGATCTGTCACCGAACTGCAAAGGCCCAGCATCTGAAGGAAAGTCCTGGCCGAGACCGAAGAAGATTGGAGCAGGTTCCGAGTCAAGGCGGAAAGAATCGTCGCCCGAGCATTGGGAACCGACACCACATTGTGAAGAGTGTCGAAATTCATTCCCAAATGACGAAATTGCTGAGAAGGAAGGAGATCCGACTTCTCGCAATTGACTCTGAAACCGAGCGACACTAGTAGGCCAAGCAACTGCCGGACATAGGATTCCAGAACTGCAGCATTGTGGTGCCGTTGGAGGATGTTGTCCAGGTAGGCTGACGAAGACACAGCCGACTGAGTACGGTGAAAAGCGAGCACATGTGACATCAGTCGGGTGAAGGCCCAAGGAGCCAGGTTCAAGTCGAATGGGAGAGCTTTGAATTGAAAGACTCGATCCCGAACAAGAACCGAAGGTATTTCCGTGATGCCAGATGAATGGGTACATGGAAGTAGGCATCCTTCAGGTCGATACTGGCAGCAAAGTCGCCCTGATGAACTGAACGTCGAACCAACTGGAAAGTCTCCATTCTGAAACGAGGTGCTATAATGGAAAGTCTCCTTTCTGAAACGAGGTGCTATAATGGACTCGTTCAGGATACTCAGATCAATGACAGGACGAAACTGGCTGTTTTTCTTCGTCACCAAGAAAAGTCTCGAGTAAAACCCCGGTGAAAGGGTGTTCCTGACCACCTCGACCGCCCCTTTGGAGAGGAGATTGTCTATCTCCTGCACCAGAAGGTCACGACACAGAGAATCGGAAGGGACCTGAGTCGGGAGGGGCACCCAAGATAAACAGGGGTGCCAACGGAAAGACAGTCGCAGACTGGATTGGATGACGTCGAGGACCCAAGTGTTCAACGTTATCTCTGTCCGACAGTCAAAATACAGCGACAGCCTTCCCTCGACTGGAGGCGAATCGAGGTGAGGACCTTCATTTGCGGCCTTGACGAGGCCCCTGAGAGGAGAAACCACCCCCTCGGGAAGCAACAGAGTCCTGAGACTTTCCTCCCATTTTGGTGTTCAAGCCCTGGAAGGACTCAACAACCTGAGCTGATTGCAGAGGATGCAAAGCCCCTGAGCTAGAAGGCTCAACAGGGTTACAGCACTCCACAGACCAATTTAGCCGTGTTACAAGTATGCGTGTGAGTAAGATGCATGAGCGCCTTCACACGCAAAGGAGCCTGAACGTTGTCAAACCCTTCTGAGGGCAGATAAGCAGCCAAAGCAGAGACCACGTGTTCGGAGAGAGAAAGCATGCCCAGCATCTCTCTCGATAAGCCCAACAGGGACTCCAGAGTCGCCATAGGAATAATAGCCGACTTGGGCTTGAAAAGCCGGAGGGAGGTGGAGTCCTGATCCGAGACTGTCAAAGCCTGGCAGACTGATGGATTGGCAAAATCGTAGGAACGATATCGCACAGGAGGCAAAAAGGTGTCAGCCCTGGTGAAGAACAAAGTCTTCATAGCCTTGGAACTCAGCTTAGATTCCAAACCCCCAAACACTTCAACCACCTGTACCGACTGGCGTGGTCAAAAGTGCCCAGAAGCAGGTTGCTCCAAAGGCTGGAGGTGTGCGACCGATGATCGCGGCCTGGCTGACACCGTCGGCTGGTCTGACGTTTTGAGATCCAGAAGGAACTCAAACACAAAGTCAAGAGCTGCCCCCAAGTCAGAAGACTGTTGGCCCTCAACATCAGGTATGTCTGACCCATCCTCTGAGTCAGAAGACACACGGCCCATCACAGGCAAACCAGCCGATGCATCCCATGGTGTAGGCACACCAGGAGGATCAGAAAGCAGCCTGCTTCCAATCCCAGGAGGTCGGCACTGCAGGGGTGCATGGAAACCTCGTTGGCAGGAATGGGAAGGCCTTTGGAAAGAACCTGAGTGAGCAAGGAGAGGGCCTCACTAAGCTCACAGCCTGTGGCAGGCGGTTCGACACGGGAACGAACCAGCAAAGTGGCTTCACTCGTGACCCTCTGAACCAGTAAAAGGTCACGATCCTCCAGAACACCTGATGCGGGGCGACGGGTGGCAGCCAAAACATCTGCAGGCAGATGCTGATAGGGGTATACCAGACCCCGAGGATCAACAGTGTGGGAACTCAGGAGAGTCGCTGCAGACCTCTGATGGACAGAAGGTCCAGGCTGCACAAAAAAGCATCGGTCCCGCAAAACTGGCCGTCGGACCAGAGTGCCTGGACAGAAATGCAACGGAGTCCATGGTGACCCCACCAGGAACATCCGAATTCAAAGTGAAAGCTGCTGGGCTTGACATCTGAGTGACCACAGCAGAGGGTTCGGCTGGCAGCCCCTTCCGACTTCGCCAAGTTGAAGGCTGAGGCCGATATCCCACGTCTACACTACCAGACATATCTGCAGACCCCTGCATAAGCCGAGGCCGGCTGAAATGGTGACCGATGATGTTGCAGACGGAACAGCAGTAGCAGCAGATACGGCGGCAGCTGTTGAAACCGGTGGAAAAGTGGAGAGAGCATCAGAGCTCAGCTCCAAAGGAGCAGTCACAACCCCAGTGACAGCCTCAGATGTCAACTGGAGTCAGGGACCACAGTCCCGGAACCAGGCATCTCTTCACCAGACAACTCAACAGCTCCCGCAGTATCCACCACAGGAAAAGGCTGCACATACCCCACAGAGGGGTATAACTCTCACCAGACATGGCCGTGTCAGGAAGCTCCGAACGACAGTGTTCCCCTTCCCCACGGGTGCGGGAGGAATGGCCACGAGAACGCATCACATGCTTGGGCAAAAGGCATTGCCCTCAAGGAACAGTCCTGGGAATAACATAGGTGAGAGCAGTAGAAGAAAAGGTGAACTCAACAGATGTAGAAACTAGAAAGTAGAAGAACACCCCCAACTACAAGAGAAAGGTGGCAGAAAATAAAGGACCGGCGGGAACACAACTGAACCCAGATGGCCGACAGGGACCCAAAGAACATAAATTCTGCCCTCAACAGAGAGGAAAAATCCTGTCCATACAGCTCCCCCCCCCCCCCCCCCCCCCCCCCCCCCACTGACACCGAACTCCAATAATAATAATAATATCCAAAAGGATAACATAAATTTATCAACCAAAAAATTATATGTCCGTACCGCACGGTACGCAAAAGTTGCGTGCAAACACAGAAAATATACAAAATACAATGAAAATGTGGTTGAAATTAAAAACGAGAATATATAAAACACAGTCTTGTTATATTCAGATCCATAATTCTAGTCACAGGTAACCATTATCAACGAGCTGAATTATCACTGTTTCGTAATACAAATGGCCGCACGTCGTTCCAGAAAAAAGAATGATTCATTAGTTTTTGACTGCGCACTGGTACCAGAAGCCATGGATCTGTACTAGAGGAGCGTCTCCTACTGAGTGTGCGCCGGTAGCACTCAACCCAGTTTTGGCTTATTTTTTGTTGGTGCTTTTGCACCACTTTTCTTTCCCAAATTCCTTCGGAAAGATCAAAATAGAGAGTACATTTTCCGAGTTAGGGACTTAAACTGTAGTGAAAGACTGTAGTAAACAATTGTAGGGTAGGTTGATAAGAAATAAGTATAATTTGGGCACATTTAATCAAATTTTACCCTCGAAAAGTTAATGAATACGTTGAGTTAAATTTAAAGCAGCCATGACTAGATTTGATGAAAAAATATCTTCAAAATACTCAACGTGTCAAGAGTTAAGGTAGGTCACTTGCCACAAATACTGTAGTAAAAGCACATATATGCATGTACATCATTAAAAATGTAACCTTCACATTCATGTGCATGCGTGCATGGATGTGTGTGTGAGGGTGAGTGTGTGTGTGTCTGTGTGCGTGTGTGTGTCTGACATTGTCTCGTGTCCAGGAGGATGTGTGACTGTGGGTATGTGTGTGTGTGTGACTGGATGTGGATGTATGTTTATATAAGTTACATTACTGAAAAGATTATTCACACAAGCAGAAGAGCAAATGCATGTGCCATTTTGTTTGTGACTGTCTGTATATGCTTTTGAGAGTATTGTTATGTACATTAATTCTCATCTATTAAGCTGCTACTTATGTGTTCAAACTTGTTTTTGTTTTTTTTTACTGCCATACCTTTTCTTGTATTATGGTTGAGTAAATAAAGTATTATTATTTAATATTATTATTATTATTTATTATTATTATTATTACTACTGCAAAACAACAAAACATGAATCATGATGTAGTGTCTCTCTGGACTCTATTATCAGTATCAGTTATCAAAATACACTTGGGGAGAATTAAATTTCAGATGCTAACAATAAGATCCATACATGTGATCAGGTTCTGAACAGTAGCTGATCAATTTCAATTAACATAAACAAGTTGTAAAAATAGTTAGTGGCTTGTCTAGACTAGACAGTAAAAATCTATATACATTTGTTACAACAAATTAAAGGATTGGTTATTAAATAGAGTTTATTTACACCACTTACAACAGAGTAGATAGCTCCTGTTTAGATACTGTTCACTAAAGATTTATATAAATTTGTAGGTCAGTTACAAAATTGGAATCCACCAGCAAAATACAAAGGCAATGAAAATAAATCACAAGTTAACCTTCAGTCTATCACAAGCATTCTCTATTTGGAGACATCACTTTGTGATTTTTATTGCACAGTGAAACCCTGCTATATATTTATAGGTGTTTAACCCTTTACATAACATGAAAAGCAGACGACACTTGCAAAGAAAATTCTTGAATAACTGATTTTTTGTCTCAAAAACATAGGTTATGATCCCTCATTGGAACAAGCTTGATGAGCTCATTCCAAAGAGGGGTCATAACCTATGTTTTTGAGACAAAAAATGAAAATCTAATGAAAATGAATTAGCGATTTTTGAGAACAGCACTGGCCGGTTTTGGCAGTTATGTTGGGTAAAGGGTTAAGGTCATGTATTCGTACACAATGGCTAATTGTGACTGCAACGTGAAGATAAAGTTAAGTTTAGTCAATCGTTTATTCCCATGTTGCCCATATAAGAGGACTTCCACCCCAAGCATTGGTGAATGGGTCCTATATTACCAGAAAAATAGACCCTGTTTACCACAATAACAAATCACTGCTTCACTTCCTGGGGTTCCCACGGTGAAACCTGTCAATTAAATTACCACTTTGCCAATGTAAATTATTTACCCCTTCAGGGCCTCATTCCGACTTTAATTCCATTTTTCTACAACAAAACAGGTGCTCTGACATAGAGTCTTTGGATAAACTTGCAAGTTACATTCAAAGTGCCTTGGCAGTTGTTTCTTGGTAAGTCTTGTCTGCCTAGCCAAGCTGCCTAAAAACAGCTGTAGGGGAACATTTATAATTATTTATAATAAATCGGATAATTGTCGCTCATAACTCACTTTCCACTGTACAATATCTTGTCCGACTAAATGTTTTTCAGCCCTTTCTGCGACTTCTCCCGGTTATCATGAACAACCCAAGAACATCCAACAGTCATGTAATACACCACTGTAAAGCTTACTCATTCCCCTTTCCATTGACACAAGGTACTGCTGGATATGTTATGTGAATCAAATTTGATCGGGTATAACGAAGATGAGTGCTATCGTTTTCGAAAAGCGAGTTGTGTACCTTGTTAATATTTATATACCATTATGGGGGCACGTCAGCATCGATTCAAAAATGCTATAAAATATCATTTTTTTTTCGATTTCACAGCTTGTGCCGAGTACCTGTGCTTCAGTATGCATGTCTGTTTGAGCTGTGTTTATTTCCTGCAACACAATGACTAGACACAAAATAAAAAAAACAGGAAGAAAATGAACTTCCCAAATGGGATGCATCATTCAATGACTCAGCATATTTGGTTGTTCTTCACATATTTCAATGTAGTAAACAACCATATCACATGACAACATCATGAAAATTAATATACTGGGTAGCTTTCAATATCATTCAAATGAAGAAACTTGTTGAGTGTCACTGTTTTCTACTCCAAAAATCATCAGGTTTTTTCATGATCACAAGTGAGCACCAACTTGAATTAACCCTCTGCACTCTGATGTCAAAATGGTAAAGTTTTCAGCAGCAAATATTTCCTATAATGCAGTTTGATAGTTAACCAAATACAGTGGAACCCTGTTAATTGAATAGCCACTTTGCCAATGAAAATTATTCAAGTAATATGAGTAATGAGAATTCAATTAACAGGGATTGTGTCATTTTCCTGTATTCTAGAGATAAACTTAGCATTTATTCTATCATATCTTGTTTAACAGAGCTCCATGAACTCTGTCAAACAAGATATAATAGAATAAATGACTGTATTGGATGTACTGAGGCCAAATAGATCTACAAACAGAGGAAAACTGGGTTGAGTCGGGGTGTTTTTTCGACAGCTTGCAAGATTTTTTATTATATTAACAGAAGTTTACTCTATAACCTATATTCAATTAACAGGTCAAATTTGTACTTGAGGTATACTAAATGGTTTTGTGTTGGGAAATTATATTCAATTAACAGGGTTATTCATTTAAGAGATATCCAATTAAGTGGGCTCCACTGTATACCCTGTTTGACAGGGCTCAGTGATTTCTGTCAAACAAGATATAACTGGTTAAAGTCATAGTTTAACAAGAAAAAAACAGTGAATGGAGAAAATTTTCTTGCACTACCAGTGTGTTGGGTTGAAAACATTGATTTACAATTTTAAAAGTTCCAAGAAAATAAATCTCACAGAAACATTAGCCATTCGCAGTACATCAAGAGTACCGTAGTACCAAAACCCATTTGAGGATTTTCCAACCAAACAATTACTAACAATTTCTGAAAAAATGCAGAACATGCTCGAATTGTGAGTTCAACAAGGCACCATCTGCAATGCTTTAGTCGAAATTGTCAGTTGGTACCTATGCGTTTTATTAACCCTTTACCTAACATGAAAAGCAGACGACACTTGCAAATAAAATTCTTGAAAAACTAATTTTTTTCATTTTGTTGTCTCAAAAACATTGGTTAATACCCCTCATTGGAACGCGCTCGACAAGTAACAAGGGTTATTTTATTCATCAGTAACACTTCAGTTCACATCGGTAATATTGAAGTATTTAAGTGCATCCACCGGTAATAATTTTTACATTCACCCATATGGAAAATTGAAATATCTTCTGAGCACCACATATATAGACGTGTGACTTGGCAGTAAAAGTTTAACTGGGTTCAATCATCCGGCATACAAAGCAAGAATTAAACAATGTCATTGAATGTACAGGTTCACAGCATTCTACTAAGGCGTGGAAATCAGAGAAAAACACTGTTGCTAACATCATGAAACATGCCTGCAGCTCAATTGCAGAGGGTGGGGGGTCTTCTTTGATCTTGCTTTGTCTGGGACTAGATTGCATTATTTTCGATAATGAACTGTGTAAATACTTAATATATACAGTGGAGCCCACTTAATTGGATATCTCTTAATTGTATATCCCTGTTAATTGAATATAACACAAAACCATTTACCATACCTTCAGTACAAATTTGATCTGTTAATTGCATATGGGTTGTAGAGTAAACTCCTGTTAATTGTATATAAATTTTTGTAATATGTCGAAAAAATTACTGTGACACGCACTAAATTCCCCTTATTTATCAACTTTTTGGCCTCACTACATCCAATACAGGCATTTATTCTATTATATCTTGTTTGACAGAGCTCTATGAGCTCTGTCAAACAAGATATAATAGAATAAATGCTCAGTTTACCTCCAGAACACAGGAAACTGACCAAATCACTGTTCATTGTATACTCCTGTTAATTGAGTAATTTTCACTGGCAAAATGGATATTCAATTAAGAGGATTCTACTGTACTACTTATTGATGTCAGCTGCGTAAACTGAACACCCCTTATTGCACAACTTTATTGTTCAAACTTTATTGTCCAACAGTAACTTGAGAATGCTATAGATTGCTTAGAACAAGTGTTCATGTTGCAACAGGGCAACTTACAGATGAACTTTGGGTTTGGAAGTAAAATATTGAAATATATGACTTTCGGAGATTTCTGAGGATGTTGATAGACTTGCTTTCAGATTCTAGTTCACTCATTTTACATGTCAGTGATTAATACTGAATTCTCCTCTGAATATTTTTTTTATTTATTGATGTTTAAGGTCACATATTTATGCACAATGCCTAATCATGACCGTGACAGTTTTACGGGTGGAGAAAGCCGGAGTACCCGGAGAGAACCACCGAGTAACAGCGAGCAGCTGCCAGCTCCCCAACATCGTAACTCCGCACTGCAGCACAGGCAGGGTTAGATTGGTTGAAGACATGCATATCATCGACGTGCAGTACACCTTAGTACACAGCGCCATCGTGCCCCCACGCGGGCAATGGAGATGAAGTGTCTTGCCCAAGGACACAACACGGTTGCTGCAGGTGGGATTTGAACCGTGGACCTCTCGGCTTGCAGCCTGCATCTCAACCTACTGAGCCACTGCGCGCCCCTCCTCTGAATACTCATCAAACTGCCTCTGGACTGCAAATGTGAATGCATGGGAAGTAGATTTGCATACAAACAACATAAATCAATATGTACTATCAATCTTTTATTCATTAGGAATGCAAACTAAACAAACTAAAACTAGAGTAAAGTCGAGGGTGGCATATACCTCCGCCTACAATACCATGGATAACATTACAGAAGTAAAACATTTATTGCTGGGTGACGCTGAAGGATGACAGATGACAGACCAGTGACAGATTACAGACCATTGGGCCATATATCATAAGAACTATTGTCACCATAGGGTGACATAAAAAGGTCCCCCGCGCCTCTAATTCTGTGAAAAAATATTTTTCTGCCAACTTTATATATGTTGTACATCTACAAGATATATATAACCATATCCTAAAGTTTCAACCCTCTACATTAGAAATTGTGGGAGGAGTTGATTAAACTATGAAGATACCCTTAATTAAACAAGTTATTCATGACTGAATCTTTGGACATACAAAATCAAAGTCCATAAAATGCAGTAACTTCTACAATAATACACTGCATAACATCTGCCTTGTACTGTGGATAGAATCAATAGGATACACTTACACACCAAATATGAAGTCATTCCACTGAGTACTCTGCAAGTTATTCATGAATTAATTTCAAGGCGGACAAATTCTAAGTCCATAAAGGACAATGACTATGGGAATAAAATCTCACATGACATCTGCATTTCACTATGGGTATACAGCCATAGGATACACCTGCATACCAAATATCAAGTCACCCAATGAAGTACTTTACAAGTTATTCACGATTGAATTTTGGGACCGATGGACGGATGGATGGACAGGCCTGATGGATGGATGGATGGACAAGGTGAATCCTATATACCCTCAGAGGGGGGATAATAAAAACAGTACCCCACAAAAATGTTAACCAAAAAAGCATATGAAAAGTATAAAATATATCTGCTAAACAAGATGCACATCTTGGTTTCCAAAATAGAAAGCCTGTGGGGATCTGTCAAACAAGTTATAAAAGATAAAATGTATTATTACACACCTGTACTATGTAATTCCCATCTACAGCAACATTAAACCAAGCAGAAAATGAAAATCTGTTCTGCACATATATGTGGAACGGAAATGGTTGATGGATTATTTTTAAATAGAAGCGAAATTTCACTGGAATTTTCTACAAATTGTGCAATGCAATTACAATTTGAATCACTAGCAATTGCGGAAAATCATCCCCCAAGTTGCAATGTGTTCTATGTGCCAGCAGGCACATAGAACATATTGGAACAGTTCAGGGGATGAATTAGTAACACAGGTTCCCCTCCTCAAAGTTGACAAATGAATTGCTAAGTGTCCTTCTAATCATTGTTTTTATAGATGTGACGGTGTGTAATAAACACAGAATGACACACATGTGTGAATGGGTTAATTGATGTGGCACTCGTGCAATCGCGGAAGGATAAAACTCGAGGCCTGCAGCCTCTAGTTTTATCCTTCAACGCTGGCACGAGTACCATATTGATCAACCCATTCACACAAGTGTGTTATTCTATGTATTTCTGGTCTGTTTGTTTGTTTACTTTCAACTGCCAGAGACACATAGACAATTTTACAGGTGGATAAAGCAGGAGTCCTGGAGAGAACCACTGAGCAACCGTTGCTTGCAACTGTCATAGAGTTAACAGCAGTTGAAGGCAACTGCATCCTCGACATACAATACGCCTTAATTTAGAACACCCACATGGACAAGATTTAAGTGTCTTGCCTAATGACACAACACAGTCACAGCTGGTCATGATCGACCCATCGACCTTTCGGTTTAAAGTCCAGTCCTCTAACCACTGTGCTCCCTGTACTTTTTATCGGAGTTTAATGACATTTTCAACAGTCAATGTCACCTTATTCTGGAGCTCAAAATACTGTGATTACTGATCAAATAGGTTTTTAAACATGGGTAGTTCAATGGATGGTTGTGTAATTCTGAGAGAGTTTTCACTCAATGAACAGGAGTGTACTCTATATAACCCATATGCAGGTCAACCTAGCAGTGAAGGTGTGGTAAATGGTTTGGTGCTTGGAGGTTATATTAAATTAACAGTGTTTATTTATGAAATATCCTATTAAGTGGGCTCCATTGTACAGAATGGTGGTCAGACATGTGACAATCTTGAGTACTGTTTTTGCGCTGATGTCTGTCTGATAACCTGATAGCAGTTAACTGTCAGGCTAAAGCACAAGCTGACAATCCTATCTTCACCATCCCAATGGCTCAAGAGGGGTATGGGGGTCAAAAGCTCCAATGAAAGTGTCAATGACACTGTAGCTCAACTTGTTTAAGACATGTACATGTATAGTATGTGACAGAGCAATGACAAACCTCTAGGTAATGACCTGATAACATAAGCACATGTAAAGTATTGTAACGGTCTGTACATAAACGCAGACTGTAGCCTGTAACAAATATATAGGTAAAGTATTGTAAAAGTGGGGTGACAATTAGATGCTAAACTAGAAAAGAAATCTTTGAGTCCCAGAGCGGGTCTGACTGAACCCCAAAATATTTGTTCTCATAGCAAAGTGATAACAAAGGCACCCAAAAAACACTCGTTCCTGTCACAAGGTGATAACAAAGGTACCCCAAGAAGTTTCGTGAAGATCAGTTCATAAATACACTCTAGCCTGAGCCATATTGAAATGTGCACTTACTGTGTATGAGCAACACTGAACAAATCAAAGTTCATCTAATTTGCATAATTTCTGCACGAGAAAAAAACCCGTATTATATGTGATGTATTCCATGTTACTAAACATTCCTACAAAAATTTATTCAAATCAGAACTTTCATACAGAAGTTCTGTACAAAAAAACTGACTGCACTAATTTTGGTACAAAAAGGCTGCTGGCAGCCATCTAGAATTTTGGACCACACCCAAAAACACTCATTCTCAACCCACAGTGATAACAAAGGTACCCAGGAAGTTTCATAAAGATCGGTTCATAAATACGGCCTCTAGCCTGAGCCATATAGAATTTGTGTACAAAAAACTGATTGGACCTAATTTCGGTACAAATGGCCATTGGCAGCCATCTAGAATTTGGGACCGCACCCAGAAACACTCGTTCTCATCCTAAGATGATAACAAAGGTATCCAAGAGGTTTTGTGAAGATTGGTTCATAAATACAGCCTCTAGCCCAAGCCATATTGACACATGTACTTAACTGTGTTTAAGTAGCACTTTATAAATCAAAGTTCATCTAATTTGCATAATTTCTGCTCGAGAAAAAAACCTGTATTATATGTGATGTATTCCATGTTACTAAACATTCATACAGAAATTTATTCAAATCAGAACTTTCATACAGAAGTTCTGTACAAAAAACTGATTGCACTAATTTTGGTACAAAATGGCCACTGGCAGCCATCTTGAATTTCAGACTGCACCCCAAAACACTCGTTCTCGTCCCACGGTGATAATAAAGGTACCCGAGGAGTTTCGTAAAGATCGGTTCATAAATACGGCCTCTAGCCTGAGCCATATAGAAGTTGTGTACAACTGAAAGTGTCAATGACACTGTAGCTCAACTTGTCAAGACATGTACATGTATAGTATGTGACAGCAATGACAAAGATCTAGGTAATGACCTGATAACAAAGGTACATATAAAGTATTGTAACGGTCTGTACATAAATACTGACCGTAGCCTGTAACAAATGTATAGGTAAAGTATTGTAAAGGTGGGTGACAGTCAGATGCTAAACTAGAATTTATTTATTTATTGATATTTAAGGTCACATATTTATGCACAATGGCTAATCATGACCGTGACAGTTTTACGGGTGGAGGAAGACGGAGTACCCGGAGAGAACCACCGAGCAACGACGAGCAGCTGCCAGCTCCCCAACATCGTAACTCCGCACTGCAGCACAGGCAGGGTTAGATTGGTTGAAGACATGCGTACCATCGACGTGCAGTACGCCTTAGTACACGGCGTCATCGTGCCCCCAACGCGGGCAATGGAGATGAAGTGTCTTGCCCAAGGACACAATGCTAAACTAGAAAAGAAATCTTTGAGTCCCAGAGTGGGTCTGACTGAACCCCAAAATATTTGTTCTCACAGCACAGTGATAACAAAGGCACCCCAAAACACACTCATTCCTGTCCCAAGGTGAAAACAAAGGTACCCAAGAAGTTTCGTGATATAATATAAATACGAGCTGTATAGAAGTTGTGACAAAAAACTGATTGGATCTAATTTCGGTACAAAATGGTCACTGGCAGCCATCTTGAATTTTGGACTGCACTCAGAAACACTCGTTCTCATCCCAAGGCGATAACAAAGGTACCCAAGAAGTTTAGTGAAGATCGGTTGATAAATACAGCCTCTAGCCCGAGCCGTATTGACATGTGCACTTACAGTGTATAAGTAGCACTAAATAAATCAAAATTCATCTAATTTGCATAATTTCTGCATGAGAAAAAAACCTGTACTGTATGTGATGTATTCCATTTTACTAAATATTCATACAAACATTTATTCAAATCAGAACTTTCACACAGAAGTTCTGTACAAAAGACTGACTGCACTAATTTTGGTACAAAATGGCTGTAGTGGCCATCTTGAATTTCGGACCACACCCCAAAAACTCGTTCTCATCCCACGGTGATAACAAAGGTACCCAAGAAGTTTTGTAAAGATCGGTTCATAAATATGGCCTCTTGCCTGAGCCATATAGAAGTTGTGTACAAAAAACTGATTAGACCTAATTTCGGTACAAAATGGCCACTGGCAGCCATCTTGAATTTTGAACCGCACTCAGAAACACTCATTCTCGTCCCAAGGTGATAACATGGGTGCCCAAGAAGTTTCGTGAAGATCGGTTGATAAATACAGCCTCTAGCCCGAGCCGTATTGACATGTGTACTTACTGTGTGTAAGTAGCACTGAAAAAATCAAAGTTCATCAGATTTGCATAATTTCTGCACGAGAAAAAAACTTGTATTATATGTGATGTATCCCATGGTACTAAACATTCATACAAATGAAAGTGTCAATGACACTGTAGCTCAACTTGTCAAGACAAAGACATGTACATGTATAGTATGTGACACAGCAATGACAAACATCTAGGTAATGACCTGATAACAAAGGTACATATAAAGTATTGTAACAGTCTGTACATAAATACTGACCTTTGCCTGTAACAAATGTATAGGTAAAGTATTGTAAAGGTGGGTGACAGTCAGATGCTAAACTAGAAAAAATCTTTGAGTCCCAGAGTGGGTCTGACTGAACCCCAAAATATTTGTTCTCATAGCACAGTGATAACAAAGGCACCCCAAAACACACTCATTCCTGTCCCAAGGTGAAAACAAAGGTACCCAAGAAATTTTGTGAAGATCAGTTCACAAATATGAGCTGTGTAGAAGTTGGGACAAAAAGCTGATTGGACCTAATTTCGGTACAAAATGGCCACTGGCAGCCATCTTGAATTTTGGACCGCACCCAGAAACACTCATTCTCGTCCCAAGGTGATAACAAAGGTACCCAAGAAGCTTTGTTTAGATCGGTTCATAAATACAGCCTCTAGCCCGAGCCATATTGACATGTGCACTTACAGTGTATAAGTAGCACTGAATAAATCAAAGTTCATCTAATTTGCATAATTTCTGCATGAGAAAAAAACCCATATTATATGTGATGTATCCTATGGTAGTAAACATTCACACAAAAAATTATTCAAATCAGAGCTTTCATGTGGAAGTTCTGTGCAAAAATCTGATTGCCCCTAATTTTGAACAAAATGGCTTCCAGCGGCCATCTTGAATTTCAGACCGCGCCCAAAAACACTCGTTCTCATCCCACGGTGATACCAAAGGTACCCAAGAAGTTTTGTAGAGATCGGTTCATAAATGCGGCCTCTAGCCTGAGCCGTATTGGCATTTGCACTGACAGTGCTGAAAGTAACACTAAATATATCAAAGTTAGTCTAATTTGAGCTTATGCCATGGCCCATCGTCTGTCTGTCCGTACGTCAACAATTGGATACGGCTCGGGCAAGAGGCCGCATTTATGAACCGATCTTTACGAAACTTCTAGCCTGAGCCGTATTGAATTGTTGATGGACAGACGGATGACAGATGACTGGCCATGGCATAAGCTCAAATTTGGCTTCGCCAAAGTTGAGCTAAAAAAATGAAAAAATACTGACCGTAGCCTTTTAACAAATGTATAGGTAAAGTATTGTAAAGGTGGGTGACAGTCAGATGCTAAACTAGAAAAGAAATCTTTGAGTCCCAGAGTGGGTCTGACTGAACCCCAAAATATTTGTTCTCATAGCACAGTGATAACAAAGGCACCCCAAAACACACTCATTCCTGTCCCAAGGTGAAAACAAAGGTACCCAAGAAGTTTCGTGAAGATCAGTTCATAAATACGAGCTGTATAGAAGTTGTGACAAAAAACTGATTGGACCTAATTTTAGTACAAAATGGCCACTGGCAGCCATCTTGAGTTTTGGACCGCACTCAGAAACACTCGTTCTCGTTCCAAGGTGATAACAAAAGTACCCAAGAAGTTTCGTGAAGATCAGTTGATAAATACAGCCTCTAGCCCGAGCCGTATTGACATGTGCACTTACAGTGTATAAGTAGCACTGAATAAATCAAAATTCATCTAATTTGCATAATTTCTGCACAAGAAAAAAACCCATACTATATGTGATGTATTCCATGTTACTAAACATTCATACAAAAATTTATTCAAAACAGAACTTTCATACAGAAGTTCTGTTCAAAAGACTGATTGCACTAATTTTGGTACAAACTGGCTGCTGGTGGCCATCTTGAATTTCGGACCACACCCCAAAACACTCGTTCTCATCCCAAGGTGATAGCAGAGGTACCCAAGAAGTTTCGTGAAGATCGGTTCATAAATACAACCTCTAGCCCGAGCCGTATTGACATGTGTGCTTACTGTGTGTAAGTAGCACTGAAAAATTCAAAGTTCATCTAATTTGCATAATTTCTGCACGAGAAAAAACCCCGTATTATATGTGATGTATCCCAAGGTACTAAACATTCACACAAAAAATTAAGTGGAAGTTGTGTGCAAAAATCTGATTGCCCCTAATTTTGAACAAAATGGCTGCCAGCGGCCATCTTGAATTTTGGACCGCACCCAAAAACATTCGTTCTCGTCCCATGGTGATACCAAAGGTACCCAAGAAGTTTCGTAAAGATCGGTTCATAAATGCGGCCTCTACCCCGAGCCGAATTGGCATTTGCACTGACAGTGCTGAAAGTAACACTAAATACATCAAAGTTAGTCTAATTTGCATAATTTAAGTACGAGAAAAAAACCCGTATTATATGTGATGTATCCCATGGTACTAAACATTCATACAAAAAATTATTCAAATTAGCACTTTCATATGGAAGTTCTGTGCACAAAACAGATTTCTGCATCGTCGGTACAAATTGGCGGCTGGCAGCCATCTTGAATTTCGGACCGGACCCATAAACACTTGTTCTCTTCCCACGGTCATAACAAAGGTACCCAAGAAGTTTTGATCGGTTCATACATACGGCCTCTAGCACAAGCTGTATTGAATTGTTGATGGACAGAAGGACAGATGGCCAGACGGATGACTGGCCATGGCATAAGCTCAAATTTGGCTTTGCCAAAGTTGAGCTAAAAACTGATTGGACCTAATTTCGGTACAAAATGGCCACTGGCAGCCATCTTGAATTTTGAACCGCACCCAGAAACACTCGTTCTCATCCCAAGGTGATAACAAAGGTACCCAAGAAGTTTCGTGAAGATCGGTTCATAAATAGAGACTCTAGCCTGAACCGTATTGACATGTGCACTTATTGTGTATAAGTAGCACTGAATAAATAGAAGTTCATCTAATTTGCATAATTTTTGCACGAGAAAAAAAACGGTATTATATGTGATGTATTCCATGTTACTAAACATTCATACAGAAATTTATTCAAATCAGAACTTTCATACAAAAGTTCTGTACAAAAAAACTGATTGCACCAAATTTGGTACAAAATGGCTGCCGGCAGCCATCTTGAATTTCGGACTGCTCCCCAAAACACTTGTTCTCGTCCCAAGATGATAACAAAGGTGCCCAAGAAGTTTTGTAAAGATCGGTTCATAAATACGGCCTCTAGCCCAAGCCGTATTGGCATTTGCAGTTACAGTGCAGAAAGTAACATTAAATAGATCAAAGTTAGTCTAATTGGCATAATTTATGCACGAGAAAAAAACCTGTAATATATGTGATGTATCCCATGGTACTAAATATTCACACATAAAATTATTCAAATCAGAGCTTTCATATGGAAGTTCTGCGCAAAAATCTGATTGCACCTAATTTTGTACAAAATGGCCGCCAGTGGCCATCTTGAATTTCAGACCGGACCACAACACACTCGTTCTCGTCTCACGGTGATAGCAAAGATACCCAAGAAGTTTCGTAAAGATCGGTCCATAAATACGGCCTCTAGCCCGAGCCGTGTGTACGGCACGACGGACAACAGGCCATGGCAATACCTCAAATTTGGCTTTGCTAAAGTTGAGCTAAAAATTAAGACTGTGTGATAAGACACCTTACATTAAACTGATGTGAAAAGTAATCCATATATGAAATTTCATCGAAATTGGTTGACTCTAAGGAAAGTTAGAGTCTGAAAACCGTCAGCCAATCAAATTTAAGCAACCTAATTAAATATGCGCAGAAAATGCCCATATTCGATCTTGGACCCACAATTGATGAAAGTGATCAACTATCCAAATTTCATTGAAATCGATTGACTGTAAGGAAAGTCTGGAAACTAAAAACACGGAAGGTGTGCACTTACTGTGTATTAGTAGCAGCACTGAATAAATCAAAGTTTCCCTAATTTGCATAATTTTTACATGAGAACAAAACCCATATTATATGTGATGTATTGCATGTTACTAAACATTCATACAAAAATTTATTCAAATCCGAACTTTCATTTAGAAGTTCTGTACAAAAAACTGATTACACCCAATTTCGGAACAAAATGGCCACTGGCGGCCATCTTGAATTTTGGACCAAACCCCAAAACACATATTCTGGTCTCACAATGATAACAAAGATACCCAAGAAGTTTCGTGAAGATCGGTTCATAAATACGGCTTTTAGTCCAAGGTGCGTTGACGCACGAGGCAGACGGACAGATTTTCGGTACAAAATTTCACACATTCGAACTTGACCTAGGTATTGATAAAAGTAATCCATATATGAAATTTCATCGAAATCGGTTGACTTTAAGGAAAGTTAGAGTCTGGAAACCGTCAGCCAATCAAATTTCAGCAACCTAATTAAATATGCGTGGAAAATGTCCATATTCGAACTTGGATCCACAATTGATAAAAGTGATCTACTACCCAAATTTCATCGAAATGCAGCACACCGTAAGGAAAGTTAGAGTCTGGAAATGAAAAACACAGAAGGACGGAAGGATGGAAGGACGGAAGGACTCTCCGAATTTAATATCTCTAATTGTTTTTCAAAAAGCAGGCGACAAAAATATTTTGGAGCTTTTTCCCCCACTCCCTCCCTATGGGGCTGGGCATGTTGAGTTGAACAAAAATGCAATGCCCCTTTGGGACCATCACTCACACAAACTTGCACTTGAATTGGCCCAGTGGCTTTGGAGGAGAAGACCAAAACATGGTGTTGACAGACGATGGACAGACAACGGAGAGCGGAGAGATTAGCTCAGCCTGACTTTGTCAAGATGAGCTAAAAATGACTGCCACATGCAATTTTACAAAAAATGGCCCGAGAAATAGAAGATCTACTTTGTGCATGGGGCCTAAAATATTAGTTTTTGATACTGCATGTGTTGGGTTAAGGATTAATAACAGTTTATTATATCGAAAACTTCCAAATTTGCAACATATTATTGCAGGAGACAGAAAATGAAGGGAAATAAAAAGTAAAAATACTTTTGTTCAATCAAAAAATGTAACTGCACAATTACAAGGACTAAAATTTTGAAACTTGAATGTTGCTTTCAGTTTCTGGAAATATATAGAACTAGCAGGGTTACCTGGCATTGCTCGGGCTGAGGAGAGTATTCGCCCTTAATCTATACTATATTTTGCTGGTCATAACTGTTGGTGCCCCTCTACACCCCCAACCCACCCTGGCACTTTTTTAAACCAAACCATTAGATTCCTGGTAAAAAATTACCCCCGTAAACCCCTTTGAAGACCTATATTAGTGAGACAAATTATGGTCATAACTTTGGGTGACCCTCTACACCCTCACCCTGATACTTTTTTAAACCTCACCATTAGATTCCTGATAAAAACCTACCCCTAGTAGACCCCTTTGAAGACATTTATCCGTAAAAAAAAGTTTGGTCGTAACTTTTGGTGCCCCCCTACACCCCACGCCACACACCACGCCACACACTTTTTTAAACCTGACGATGACCTTCTCCATAAAAAAGTAAAAAGTACTCCTAGTAGACCCATTCGACAGACAGACAGACAGACAGACAGACAGACAGACAGACAGACAGACAGAGACAGACAGTCAGACAGACAGACAGACAGACAGACAGACAGACAGACAGAGACAGACAGACAGACAGACAGACAGACAGACAGACAGACAGACAGACAGACATTCTAAAATATAGTATAGATATACCCATAGTAGCTTGGTGTACCAAATGATAACCACAAGTGGTGAAGTGGTGTTAACCATGAGCCTTTGGTGAACAACCACGAGTGGTGAAGCCTTTGGTGAACAGTTTACATCACTTCACAACGAATGGTTAACATTTGGTACAACAAGCTACTTTGGGTACATTTTATGATCGTCAGATTATTAAGAGTTTGAATGTTAAATAATACAATATTCAATATTGACACATGCAAATTTGTTTTTGTTTACATGAACACTGGTGGGCAGTACTTCTATTGCCAATTTTATTGCTGAAACAAAATGGAAAAAGAAACGTGCAAATCACAGGGCCTTTTTCATTTTAATAACATACTATTTCGAGTTATTTGATGCTTTATTAACATGAAACAACGCATGTTTGTTAATTTTTGGTAACTTCTGAGGCAAACTCATTTAAAAACGTAATAAATAAGTACGGCTTTCATTTCACTCTTTGTGAGGCGACAAGCACTAAATTTAGACAAGTGTGAATAATATTGAACTCTCCATTCAAAATTATCCAAGATCACTATTCAAAAACACCCTAACGGAGCAATTTCTAAGTTTGCAGGCCAGGCAATCTTGAAAATCTAGGAGTGCAAAACAATTGCCCTCCTCAGATTGCATGGGAGTGCAGTTGCACCTGAAATTTTCAATGCCAAAACTTTCCAAGATCACTATTCAAAAACACCCTAACTGAGCAATTTCTAAGTTTGTATACGCAACATATCAACTGCAACAATCCGGTATGTCATGACTGTAGGTCTCAGCTTTGTTATCTCTTTGCTATTTCTATATTCAACTCAAACTTTTTCACAAACTATAGAACAGATTTTGGACATGATGAAAAGGTCTGCCTTAACATATAATCTGCATTGGGACTATAAAATTCCCACTTATTAGCGAACATGTTGTTATCAGGTTTGCCTAGTTTGGTACGTTTATTTCTATTTCTCTTTTTCTTTTTTTTTTTCATTTTTTATTAAACAGGCATGGCAGGAAGACAGCCATAGTGGCTATGTCATCTCCATGTGGTGCAGTCATGTAGAAGTGAATAATGAATGTTACCTCTATTTTTTTGTAATTGTATACATGCAGTACTACTAAATAAAATCAACCAATTATCAGAAGTGTTTCTCCATTTAATACATGCATGGTTGGGGGCAATTAAAATCAATAAAAAAAACAAGTTTTCAAATCTCATGACAGATATCTGCAGCATAATATATATTGTCAGTGGGTATTTCTATGCTGAATAATTACTACACCTGAAGTGATGTGGGAAACTGGAAATATAGAATTTTTCAAATTTAATACAGTCAGGACTGTAACTGAACTGTCTTAATAATTTGAGGGAGAGGAAGGGGGAGGGGGGGAGGGGGGGAGGAGGTGTGACCACTTTTGTCCAACCATGATATGAATTTTCCAGATGGTTCTTAAATAGTTTTTTGTTTGTTGGGGTTTAACCCTTTACCCAATGCAAACAATATCAAAATTTATTATTTTAAATAGCATTTTATGAACAAGAAGAATGTTACTAAGGTAACACATGCCTCCCCCCCACCCCCCACTTGTGACCTTCACCTTGCAGATGCAGTGGAAACTATTATACGCAACACACCTTCTGACTGTCCTTAACATTTGTAAAAAGTTTAACAATTGTACTATGATTCGTTTCTGAGTTATCGCTGAGACACGAATATTGACCGATTTTTAGTGTGACCTTGAAATGTGACCTTGACCTTGAAGGTACGATCCCGGCTATGGTGTGTGACACATCCTCCAATGGTCCTTTATAATTGTGTGAAGTTTGTTGACTGTAGCCCTAATAGTTTTGGAGTTATGCTTGAGACACGATTTGTGAAACTGAACATATGAAGGTCAATTGTGACCTTCACATTGCAGATGCGGCAGAAACTATTATATGCGACACACCTTCTGACTGTCCTTAACATTTGTAAAAAGTTTAACAATTGTACTATGATTCGTTTCTGAGTTATGGCTGAGACACGAATATTGACTGATTTTTAGTGTGACCTTGAAATGTGACCTTGACATTGAAGGTACCAACCCGGCTATGGTGTGTGACACATCCTCCCATAGTCCTTTATAATTGTGTGAAGTTTGATGACTGTGGCCCTAACAGTTTTCGAGTTATTGGCTTGGACACACACACACACACAGACACACGGCCAGACGGACACATGCACACTTCAATCACTATATGCCAACCGACTTAAGTCGGGGGAGCATAAAAATTTTCAAAAAATTTAAACAAAGCCTTATCATGTGACCCCTCAATGGGACAGGCTCAATAAGCTTGTTCCAATGTGCAGTCACACTATATGGTTTTGTTTAAATTTTTTGAAAAATAATATTTTGTCAGCGGCTGAATTTGCATATTAAACGGGTAGATGTGGCTGATTTGTTGAGTAAAGGTTTAAAGGGTTAATGACACTTTTGACAGCCAGAGTCACCTTGTGTCTGAGAGATTAACAGGTGGAGGAGTACCTGGTGACTCATAAAGACTTACATGTTCTATTTACAAATTGTTCTGTACTATAATTGGTAATTACCATAAAATACCATTACGATCACAATTCTCATACTTTGTTCTGAATCAATCTTCACTCTGTTTTGTAGTCACATTTTCGGCAAGTTCATTATTGGTGTTACATTTCTTTGGAAATTTTCATGACTTTTCCAGACTAGAAGTAAAACTAGAGATGGTCTATCACCCAGTATACCCCCACCGTGGCATACCACCTAGTGTGGGGGACTGAAAAGGGGCATTCAATTTTTTAAATAAAAAAAAATCCAAAATGTCCATCAGTCGGCCATCTTGATATTATGTCACGCACTTACCCTCATCATGTTGATCATTTTTGCGAAGTTTCATGAAAATGTGGCTAAAACTGTGGAAGTAGTTCGCTCCACAAGTTTACATATAAAAAAATCCACTATGACCACCTGTCAGCCATCCTGAAACCAAGTGGGAAAAAGATTATTTCATGCACTTCCCCTCATCATGTTGTTCATTTTTGTGAAGTTTCATGAAAATGCGGCTAAAACTGTGGAAGTGCTTTGCTCCACAAGTTTACATGTGCAACAGACCAATGAAGACGACCGACCAACCAACAAATTGACTCCTATATACCACCAAACTTTGTTTTATGAGGGTATAAATACTTATTTTATATGACTTTACAGGCCTGGAAAAATATTTTTCAATTTCCATGACCCACACAAACCCTTGTAATGAGGACCAATTAATATTTTAATCCTGCAGCCCATTAGGCTGCTGACCGAAAATATTAACTTATAGACCGTACAAATTAAATGTTGACTTTCCTTAAAGATTAAATCTTCTGCCACCCAAGAATTAATATCATGTTACTCACTCTGAAATTCACTGACTGTTATCCATTATTTATTTATTTATTGGTGTTTAAGGTCATATATTTCTGCACGATGGCTGACTGTGACTGCAACATGGATATAAAGTAAAGTTTAGCCAATCATTTATACCCATGTTGCCCATTTTAGAGGACTTTCGCAGCTAACTTTGGTTGCTGGGTCCTATTTTACCAGTAAAACAGAGCTTGTTAAACCACAGTTAATAAGCACTACCTCACTTCCTGGGTTTCCCAGGGGGAATGGTTTGTCACAATTTTAATGATCAATCAAGGTTGACAATGAGTTTTGGGGTGGGGGGTGGGAATGTATAACTACACCTCATGACTGAGTGGAATATCGATGATCCATCAGCTAAAAGTTTGCACATAGTATCATGCATTTTCACAGCAACTGGAACCATATAATAATGCGAATTGACAGGTTTCTTTCCATTCAGTAAATACATCTCTTTTAACCCCGGAACACTGAGGCTCATATTTCAAAATATTGAGCTGCAAAGTATTCCCATAATCAGCATCTTTGACTATCTCATGGAAATTTAAGCAATTCAAATGTGTTTGACAGATCTCATTGAGCTCTTACAAACAAGAATGGATTGGTTGAATTCCCAGCTGCATTTTGGGAAAAAGTTATCATTTGATATTTTGAAATCGGTGAGCAGGGGTTAAGTTTGGTGAATGTGGTTCAGTTTATATTTATCAGTAACCCTGACTTCACCAAAGTATACCAAAATAGACAGGCCTGTTCCACTTCCATACTTTATTGTTTATCAGGACTTACAAGTTATGGCCACTTTCACCATCTATTGCTGTATCATGACCACAACACAAGTCATGTATTGCCAATTATTACTTATACTATGCATATATTTATTTATTTATTGGTGTTTAAGGTCACATACTTATGCACAATGGCTAATCGTGACCGTGACAGTTTTACGGGTGGAGGAAGCCGGAGTACCCGGAGAGAACCACCGAGCAACGACGAGCAGCTGTCAGCTCCCCAACATCGTAACTCTGAACTCTGCACCGCAGCACAGGCAGGGTTAGATTGGTTGAAGACATGCGCACCATCGACGTGCAGTACGCCTCAGTACACAGCGTCATCGTGCCCCCTGTAGGCAATCGGGGTGAAGTGTCTTGCCCAAGGACACAACGCGGTTGCCGCAGGTGGGATTCGAACCGAGGACCTCTCGGCTTGCAGCCTGCACCTCTACCAACTGAGCCACCGCGCCCCCTATACTATGCATCCCAGAGCCTTCTCATTCCAAGCGTTGGTTACCAGGTACTCTTTTGCCAGTAAACAGAAAATTCATGCACAGGTCCATTACATTCTGTAGTTCCCATGGGGATCCTCTTCCCTTGGTAAATGTGTGTGAGGTTGGCGAATATGTGGTGAATAGTAGTACTAAAATTATTGTCTTGCAGATCAAAACAAGCTTGCTCGTACACTTATGTGGATTCAACGGCGGATCAGAGGGAGGGGGAGGGGGCAGTCCACACCTGCCTTTGGGTGCATGAAGTACCCAACTGCTTCTTTATGCATTTTATTTCTATTGCCCATCACAGATTTGTTTAAGGACAAGGGTGGCAAGGGCAGGACAGATTCTCCATCGAGATCACGTTTCTAATTTATTATGCACTTTTTTCTTAAAAATATTAATCACAAATTCAAAACAAGTGTTTGACCACCGAGGTGGTATTAGTCCCCTACGGCGCTCTTGTGACATAAGGTGTTTTTGACACAGAAGACACTAGAGTATATAAGCATCTTGGATTTTGAAAAAAAAATATTGAGCGTGCATTATCCCCTCACAACCCTTTATCCATGTATGAAAGGCGTAGCTTGAACCATGTTGGAGGGAGGGGTGGTAACATAAAATAGAGAAAAAAGCTTAAAAAACACAACAAAAATGGCCGCCATTCTGCCATCTTGGATTTTGAAAAATAAATATTGACTGTGCATCATACCTCAGAACCATTTATCCATGTACCAAAGATGAAAGGTGTAGCTTGAAGCATATTAGAGGGAGAGGTGGTAACATAAAAACAGACAGACGGACAGACAGACAGATGTTAGATTTTGAAAAAAAATATTGAGCGTGCAACATCCCATTACAACCCTCTATCCATGTGCCAGATATAAAAAGTGTAGCTTGAACCATGTTGGAGTGAGGGGTGGTAACATAAAATAGAGAAAAAAGCTTAAAAAAACACAACAAAAATGGCCGCCATGGCACCATCTTGAATTTTGGAAAAAAAATATTGAACGTGCAACATCCCATTACAACCCTCTATCCATGTGCCAGATATAAAAAGTGTAGCTTGAACCATGTTGGAGTGAGGGGTGGTAACATAAAATAGAGAAAAAAGCTTAAAAAACACAACAAAAATGGCCGCCATGTTTGACCACCGAGGTGGTATTAGTCCCCTACGGCGCTTTTGTGACATAAGGTGTTTTTGTCACAGAAGACACTAGAGTATATAAGCATCTTGGATTTTGAAAAAAAAATATTGAGCGTGCATAATCCCCTCACAACCCTTTATCCATGTACCATATATGAAAGGCGTAGCTTGAACCATGTTGGAGGGAGGGGTGGTAACATAAAATAGAGAAAAAAGCTTAAAAAACACAACAAAAATGGCTGCCATTCTGCCATCTTGGATTTTGAAAAAAAAATTCTGAGCGTGCATCATCCCCTCAGAACCATTTATCCATGTACCAAATATGAAAGGTGAAGCTTAAAGCATGCTGGAGGGAGAGGTGGTAACATAAAAAACAGACAGACAGACAGACAGACAGACAGACAGACAGACAGACAGACAGACAGACGGACAGACAGACAGACGGATGGACAGACAGACAGATGGACGGACGGAGTGCAATCCTATAGTCCCCTTACGGTTCCCGTGGGGGACTAAAAATAAGAGGAATGTAACCATCTAACCACCTAATCCCCCCCTCCCCCCAACCTCTTTGCCTAAATCTTTAGCAAGGTTGTGGGTCCATCAAACTGATAACTGCAAAAGTTCAACTCTGTTGCATCTCAGCTCAAACTTTACCATACTCTTGGTGCAATACAATCATAAATACCTTGTCGTTGAGTTGACTTTACAGCAAGTTCAATAAATGTCATTGGATATCACCAACTTTGTGGTATTTGTAACCAATCACATTACTTGTAAATTTAGGGCTGCATGATATTCTAAACTGAATACTGATATTGGTATTCAAGAAAGTACTGTGGTATACCAGTGTATCGAAAGACTGTTCAGATATCTGAACATACTTTATCAGCATTTCTCACCTCTTTCAATGGGCATTCTATTAGCAACTGTAAAGCCAAAGAGCACTTTCGTGGATTTTAGGCTTATAAATTATTATTATTATTATTATTATTATTATTACGTACAACAACCGGAATCTGAGCCAACACAGTGTAACAAATTAGTATGTCTTGATAATGCAGTTCCAATAACCCTTTACCCATTGTAGACGATATCAAAATTTATTCTTTTAAATGTCAGTATATCAACTTTTTTCAAAAAATCTGAACAACACAACACCATGTGACCCCTCACTGGAACGAGCTCAAGTGCTGAATTTGTATATTACATGGTCAACTGCTGAATTTGTATTTTACATGGTAGGATGCGGCCAATTCACTGGATGAAGGGATAATATTGTTCATTCGGGACTACAGTCAAAAACCAAAGACATCTTGAAAATTAAATTGTGGGTAAATAAATAATGACGATAGACAGATATTTTGGTAATTACACCGGTATTCAATCGATACTGGTTTGAATACTGGTGTGTATCGGTTTATCAATATACCATGCAGCTCTAAGTAAATTGGAACTGCACAATTTTTATGATTCATTTTATTGGAACTTTCCAAGGGTTCAACTAGAATAGAATTCTGAATCAAACAAACAAATTTGCAAAACAATAAAAAAGAAATACATAGCAAACTGCTCAATTAGTGTAAATTATTTAGTCTTTCTCTTCAAAAACATGGCACAATGTCTCATCATTAACTCATTTTTCTTTAGCACAAGGAGCTGACAAAATCCAATTTGACTTGGTACTTTCATTTGCATGGCAGGACAGGAAAAACTTTTTCTAAAACTAAAAAATTGGGTCAAGTCTGCCTACAAAACCTTTACCAAACAAAAAACAGACGACACTTGCCAACAATTGTTTTAAATAGCTGGACACTTTCATTTTTAGCCTCAAAACAAAGTTTACAATCTCTTAATGGAATAAGCTCAATGAGCTTGTTCCTAGGGCTGCATGGTATATCGGTATTCAAACCAATATCGATTGAATACCAGTGTAAATACAAAAATATGAGTTTATCCTCATTATTTATTTACCCACAATTTAATTTTCAAGACGTCTTGAGCTTTTTAACTGTAGCCCCGAATGAATAATATTATTCCTTTATCCAAGGAATCGTCTGCTTGTGCCCTCGTAATATACAAATTCAGCAGTTGAAAAAATAATTTTCAAAAATTTCAACAAAACTATATCAAGTGACCCCTCATTGGAACGAGCTCAACAAGCTCGTCCCAATGAGGGGTTACAGGATATAGTTTTGGTGAAATCTTTGGAAAAAATCTGATAAACTAATTTTGAAAATAATAAATTCTGATATCGTCTGTGTTGGGTAAAGGTTTTTCGAACTGCATCATCAAGGCGTGCTAATTCGATCCGACTGTGATACCTCGAGTCTCCATTGTGGTACTTGAGTGTTCATATATCTAAACAGTTTTCCATATGCCGGTATACAGAAGTATTTTTTTGAATACTGATACCGGTATTCAGTTTTGAATATCGTTAAGCCCTACTTGTTCCAATGAGATATTCAAGACTGATACCGGTATTCAGTTTTGAATATTGTGAAGACCTACTTGTTCCAATGAGAGATCATAAGATATCTTTCTGAGGCAGAAACGGAAAATATAAAAAAAAAATCTATGAAGAGGGTTGAGCTGTTATGAGTTGTGACTGTTACTTTAGGTAAAGAAATGCAGAAAGTGATATATACATACATAATATGTCGCAAGGATGAATGTGTTTAAAACCTCAAAACCACCAGTATTTTAATTAGGTTATACCAACTCCCTGTACTGGATAAAAGTCTGTCTGTTAATCTCATGAGCGATTTTGATAATGCAGAATACAGTATTCACTATCAGTATTTATATAGCAAAGGACAGAAGTAGACTGTGCACTGATTGGATGCAGCATATTACGTTATATAAAATATAAAACGTCATCCAGCTAATTCACAAGAACACTGTCCCAGCAATACTGATAAAAGACATGCACTGCTGGACAGAAAGGACAGTTCATATTTGGGTTTGACATCATGTTCAAGCTCAAACCTTCTTTTAAAACGAAATTGTTCCCCTCACTGAACTTGCAGTTCATGTATGAATTACCAATAACACAGGACAATTTTTTTATTTCACAAAATATAACCCTCTACACACTGATGTAAAAATACCAAAATTTCAAGAAACTGTTTTTTCCCATAATGCAACTGAGAATTTAACCAATTCAATCTTGTTTGATAGAGCTCATTGAGCTCCGTCAAACACGAATGAATTGGTCAAATTCTTAGTTGCATTATGGGAAAAATTTGCATTTTGAAATTTTGCCATCTTTGGCATCACTTTGAAAATGAATATTTTTTCAACTGGACAAGATTATTTGTTCAAACATTAATTTCATTACATTTTCAATATCCCCAAGGGTTGACTGAAAGGTTTTCCATACTTTCAATATCTTTTGCAGACTGACTCAAATTTCCAGACTTTTTCAACAGTTTCAAAATGTCTAAAAACCCCAATGTATACTACAGGCTATAATAAAGTCAAAAGCTGGTGGGCAACTAATGCCTTAATCCTTTTACCCAATGCAGATGATATCAAAATTAATTCTTTTAAATATTATTTCTCCAAATATTTCAAAAGCTTTCTACAAAACCATATCATGTGACCCCTCATTGGAATGAGCTTGACTAGCTCATTCCAATGAGGGGTCACATGATATGGTTTTGATGAAATATTTTGAAAAATAATATACAACTGCTGAATGGTAACGGGTTAGTAACGCCATATTTTTTTCAAAATGACATTAAAATATGATCTGATATGAGATGACTGGCAGTTGAAAGCATTGCCAAACCCCAGTAAAAAATTAAAATATTGCAATATCAAGAAACATTTACTTTTTGCTAAACACTTGCCAGATAAAAAATAGATGACTGCTATCAGGTTTTGAAGCATGGAAATAATTTTAAGTACCTGGAGTAATTTATAGGAAAACATTCCTACATTATTGTTTTTTTCTGATGAAGAGGTAACGTCATATAAAATGCAAGAATATTATGATTTTTGCCTGATTATAATTATTTATAAGCAATCCAGCAACAATGTGGCAATAATCTGGCATTATTGAACTGATCTGGAGCATTTTATTGTATGCCATACTGTACACTGTGCCACTTCATTGATGTTTCAAATAGTAAAATATAACTGGTTTGAATAGGTCAGGATCAATATTATTATCAGACTATTTGCAAGCCTGAAAATAAGCAATCTGTCATTTGCAGAATGAGGTCCACAGAGGGTGAATGCTGACTCATACGGTGAGCTGGAGTCCTCCAATTTATCCTCTGGGTAGTTATTTCTGTTTTGGCCTGAGACCTTGATTCAGACTGATTTGGTAATGCTACCCTGGAGTGTGTTCAACTGCGCAAGTGCCCAGTGCGTTCGCTCTCTGAATGTCAGTGCGTGGTATAGCGCTCGAGAGCACGCAAGAGCAGCCTTCGGAGGTTGTGCAGTCTGTTTTCCAATATGGCCTCAAGTGGGAATTTTGGAAAGTTAGAAGAGCAATCAGAAGTCAGACCCGGCCGGCCCTCACCACCCTCACATTGAAAGTGTCGGAGGGAGCGAAAGAATTTTCCATTCTTTTGCTCCCTGTGATAATGCAGCTTAGAGAAACGGGTATGTACATGAATTCATGAGTAAACACAATGCAATGTTTACTGTAATTAACACAGTAATTTGCATTGACAGAGCTTGCATTTTGATCAGACCCAGCCATCGGACGCCCCCAAAAATATTACGGGGCCGATCAGCCTTTGGTAAGATATGCTGTTGCACAGCCTCATGAATAATAATTAATTATGTCATAATGTAAGTCGATGTGATTTATATCTATCTGTAATTGGATTTTCAACTGGCATGCTTCCAGCCCGGGTCTCTTTCCTTGTCGCCGCCATCTTGGATGGAGCGAGTGCTCGTTGTTGTTCAAAAGCAGTTTTTTTTAGGCTGGTGCACACAAGAGCGCACGCGTTGTTGAACACGCTCCTGCTGTGCAGGGTAGCATCATGGTGACCTCATTCTGCAGATGACAGTCTGCTTATTTTCAGGTTTGACTATATGGATAAGAGAGATTTAATTCTTAACTCGCTAAGCATTTTTAAAAATATTTTTCAACAAATCTAGTCATGTCTGCTGTAAAGCAGCTATGACTAGATTAGATGAAAAATTCTGAAAAATTTAACTTTAGAAATCATTGGTTGAAAAGCTGATTCAATTTACAGTGGCCAATTCGGTTTCAAATGCCCAAAGTTTACTTATTTTCATGGGAAGAGATTTCTTGTTCTGAACAAGAATATCCACCAGAAGCATGCAAGGAGTTAATATTTGACAAATCCACCCTAAAAGTATTATGAGCCAACCAGGCCTGGCATTCTTAAAAATGCAGGAGGGCTAAAAATCGCTCCCCTTGGCCATGCGAGGGGAGCGAATAGATCTCCTGAACTCAACCTTACAAAAGGTGAAAGTGTCAAAATGAAGTTTTTCTATTAATGAATTCTGCCTTGTGGGTTTTGTATATTTTATTTGGTGCTGCTAACAAGGTAGTCTCTGTGAGATGGCTACACTGCCCCTCGCACACCTTTGGGCCTCGGCAAGGCCCAGAGGTGTGGGAGGGACAGTGTGGCCGTCTTACAGAGACCACTAACATTGCAGAGATCTGAAAAGATGTGGGTTTCAGGAATAGGTTGTTATGGTAATGATTTTTTCTAAGGCCAGGAGGGCTAGTTTTCGCCCTCCTCAACTTTTTTAAGGCAAGTAGTAGGCGAGTGAATAAATTGCTCTCCAGAAAATGCCGGGCTTGGCCAACCGAATATTTTCAATTCAGACACTGAAACTATTTATTTATTGGAGTTTAAGGTCACTTTTGCAGCTTTGGCTGTATCAGGACCGCAAAAAAAGGTATAAAGTCAAGTTTAGCCAACCATTGATACCTATGCTTCACATTTTAGAGGACTTTGACCCCTGGCATTGGTTCCAGGTTCTATTTTACCAGTGAAGCAGTACTTGTTGCCTGCAGTTAACCAGTGCTGTGCCACTTACTAGTCTTCCGAACACAATGGAATTAACCATTGGGCTCAGCAATGTATTTGTAAATGCTGTAGCAGACCAGTTGTCCAGGTATATAAATGACATTACAAAATATGCAATACATGTAGAAGTAATTTTGTGAATAGAATGTTTTTATTACACATCCATTAAACTTTAAACCCTTGTATTTAACAGAATCGCCGCTATGACATAAATGTTTCTGTATTCAACTGGTGATGTACAAGCCGTAACTTTTTTCCAAGGCTGTTTATACTTGTTCCCTTCCCGTCGAGTAATTAGTTACGCTTTGAATAGTTTCTAAATTTCATTATACAATTAGCGATTGTCTGATGCGTAGTGTGAAAATAAAAACATCCAAAGCAAAATAAAGTCGGTACACAAAAAAAGTAGTTAACCAAAAATGACATAATATTAAAAAACAATCATTTCCAGCCACAACATTAACCCAGTCCAATGGCTGTCGCGTCTGCGGATCCCCATATATCCCCATTTAAATTGGCCAAGTTTCGCACTTCTTTTAAAAAAGTTTCTCTCAGTTGTTTTGCAAATCTGTCCAAATTTATACTTACATTTTTACTATCACTAATAGCCACCAAAAATGGTTAAAAGTGAATGGACACCAGCCAACGAGAAACAGCGATACGAATTTCAACAAACATGCCCAATAAAAAAGATAATGAATGATAGATAGACTGTTCCCAAAACAAGATTGTTTTGATTTTTTACTGACCCATTTGATCAGACAGCTTCAAGCAAAACAAATGGACTCTTCACCTTTGGGTCTAAACATCGAAATTAAAATTTGTTTATTTAACTGAATTTTAATGCATGGGATGTGTAATAAACACAGAACGCGATGTGTGTTTGAATCGATGGGAGTTTTACATAACTCGTTAAAATGGCGTAGTCATATTTCACTTGAGCCTACATCTCTCGCGAAATATGACTATGCCATTCCAACTCGTTATGTAAAACACCCACCGATTCAACCACACATCGCATTCTGTCTATTTAATAGCCATACTTCAGTCTTGAAAATTAAACATACATATTCTGTCTCTCATACCGGGTGGATGATCTTCAATCATTGACCTAACCAAACAACCATATCCGGTCAGTACTATATTAAACAAGAGGCCTTATGGGCCTGAGGTGTTCACCTGACCATAGTTGTTCAAAAAAGATTGAATTAGTATCTATGGCAAGTTAACACTACAGAGGAATTAAGTTATATAATTATTCATAACTTTGTTGTCTATGCCAGATGATTTTTTTCTAGTATTGGGATGCTACCGCAGAAATAATGCCAAGAGTTTCAGTAATGCAAAACTAGGGAGTCCAATTATTATCCTAGGGACTTAACTTGAACAAACTTGAAGGATGTTGTATACCAAATATCAAAAGATTCTGATTGGTGATTCTGGAGAAGATTTTGAGAATATTACCAATTTTGCACTATGTTAAAATTAGCCACCCCCCCCCCCCCCCCCCCCACCCATGGGGAAAACAAATATCAACCCAAGAACTTTATGTGAACAAATAAGTTAAATCTGAACCTTCAAAGGATGCTGGATAACAAATTCAAAGATTCTGATTATATGTCAAGAAGCAGATTTTTAAAGATTATTCCTCATATTGGATAAAGTTAAAATTCGGATACTAATAGGGAGCTCAAATATTAACCCAAAGGCTTCATTTTAACAAACTTAGAGCTGACTGTATACCAAATATCAAAAGATTCTGACTGGTTGACCGGAAGAAGATGATATTCAAAAAATATTCCTCATATTGCACTTAGTTAAAATTCAGACTTCCTCAGAGAGCCCAATTATCAACTGATGGACTTGACTTGAACAAATTGAAACCAACCTCTGTAAAGATTCTGTATGCCATATATTAAATGATACTGATGAGTGTTTCTGGAGAAGAAGAGTTTTAAAAATTATTCCTCATATTGGACCAATAGGGAGCCCAAATATTAAACTGGGGACTTGGCTTGAACAAACTTGAATCTGACTCCCTTGAGATGTCGTATACCAAATATGAAAGCATTCTGACCGGTGGATCTGAAGATAAAGATTTTTAAAGAAATTTCCTCATATTGCACAAAGCTAAAATTTGAGCTCCAATAGGGGGCCCAAATATTAATGCAGGAACTAGATTTCAACAAACTAAAATCCCCCCCTCCCCCCCAGAGATGCTGTATACCAAATATGAAAGTATTCTGAATGGTGGATCTGAAGATTAAGATTTGAAAAGAAATTTTCTAATATTGCATGAAGTACAAATTTGGGCTATCAAAGGGAGTCCAAATATTAACCAAGTGGTGCGATTTGAACAAACTTGAATCTCACCCCCTAGACATGCTGTATACCAAATATGAAAGCATTCTGACTGGTGAATCTGAACATACCCTAGGGAGCCCAAATATTACCACAGGCAGTCGATTTGAACAAACTTGAATCTGATTCCCCCTTACCCTAGTATTACTATTTATTATTATTATTTATTGGTGTTCAAGGTCACATACTCATGCACAATGGCTAATCGTTGATTGTGACAGTTTTATAGGTGGAGGAAGCCGGAGTAACCAGAGAGAAACACCGAGCAACGACGAGCAGCTACTAGCTCCCCAACATTGTAACTCTGCATTGCAGCACAGGCAGGGTTAGATTGGTTGAAGACATGCGTACCATTGACGTGCAGTACACCTTAGTTAGTACATGGCATCATCGTGCCCCCATGTGGACAATCAGGGTTAAGTGCCTTGCCCAAGGACACAATGTGGGAGTCCGAATTGATCGCTCAGACGGTCACCCATCCAAGGACTAACTAGGCTCGATGTTGCTCAACTTTGGTGATCTGGCAAGAATTGGTTACCGCAACATCACCGTGCTCCCCCTCCCCCCACCCCTCCCTACCCTAGAGATGTTGTATACCAAATATGAAAGCATTCTGACTTGTGGATCGGATCTAAAAATTGCAACATCAAAATTTTATATAAACATTTATTTTCTCCTGCTAAGAAAACAACAAGCCTATGCAAACTGTATAAAGCCCCTAAAGTGGCTTTCAGCACTTTTCAATAGAGCAATGATACTGGCTTCTTAAGCACTCAACCAGTTAAATGTAAATACTGCCCAATGGAAAATAAGTGATCAGTGAAGAATTGTCTCTTGTCAATCTGGGCACTGTTGCTGAGTATTGTTGGACTATTTTCAGAGCTGAAATGTTTAAGGGGTTTTCTTGATTGATTAATCACATGGATTAACCTTGGTTAACCGATTAATCACTTGTCCAAATAGATATCTGAACAAGAGGCCCCAGGGAGCCTGAGGGCGCTCACCTGACATGGTAGTCTAAATATCAAACCAAGGACATGAATTGAATAAGCTGCATACGCCCCTCCTAAGAAAAGCATATGCCAACTAGATAAAGCGATTGTGCCCACACAATACACACGATTTTCCTTCTATTTTCAGTTCCTGCACTTTTACGTTCCAAAATTGAGATAAACGCATAAAAAACAGGGTTTTTTTATTTTTGTTCGGAAATTTTCGAAGTCCCAAACAAAATATTTTCAGACTAAAATTTTTTTCTTCTTTCAAAATTGACCAAAATGCATAAAAAAACAAAAAACTAATTTCCGGATTTTGGTCCAAAATTTCCAAGTTCCACCCAAGCCGCAAATTTTCAGTGTAACAAAACAGAAATTTTTTTGTCTTAAAATTGACCAAAATGCATATAAACAAAAATACTCATTTCCGGATTTTGGTCCAAAATTTCTAAGTCAAGACTGGGACCCCAAATTTTCAGCCTAAATATGAACCCAGGGACTTGGCTTGAACAAACTTGAATCTCACCCCCCTAAGCATGCTGCATACCAAATATCAAAAGATTCTTATTGGTAGATCTGAAGAAGAAGATTTTTAAAGAATATTCCTCATACTGCACTAATTTGAACATTTAGGCTCCCATAGGGAACCCAGATATGGACCGAGGGAGTTGATTTCAACAAATACGTGAATCAATGTTCCAAAGATGTTATAAGTAAAATATGAAAGCTTTTGGAGCAGTGGTTTGGAAGCAAACGATTCTTTAATTTTTTCCCATTGCCCACAGTGTTAAAAAATGCTGACTCACCATTTTTTCAAAGTCCCGAAAAAGTACCTTATGACAAAACCGATGGCAATTTTTTTTACCATTTCTTTCTGTTGGTCCCAAGGAAGCCTCACACCAAATAAAAATTATCAGTGCCGTGCGGTTTTAGAGATATGGACATTTTTGATTTTTTCTATTTTTGGCTCCTGAGGTTCCCACGGGGCTGGAGGAAAAATTTTTTTGGCATAAATCAAGTACTTATAACCCAATGATACCTCATATTAAATTTGGTTCAAATTGGCCTCTCGGTTCAGAAAATAGAAATTCTAGGCGGGGCAAAAATTCTTGCCCCTCTCAGAACAAAGGCAAATATTGCCTGTCAAACTTTTCTTGAACAAACTTGAGTCTACACCTCAAATGGAAGCTGCATACCAAATGTTAAGTCTCTGCTATGGCTGGTTCATGAGAAAAAGATTTTTTTTAATTTTGTGCATTTTGGCCCCACTCCCCTCCACAATATGAGCAGAAACCCAATTTGAAGAAAAAACCAAATGCCCCGATATAACCGCTACTCATGTGAATTTTCATTGAACTGCAGCCAGTGGCTTGGGAGAAAATGACCCAAACACCACCTTCACGACATACGATGGACGACAGACGACGGACGACAGACAAAAAGTGATCAGAATAGCTCACCCTGACTTTCAGCATGAACCCTTTACCCAAAGTAACAAACAAAACCGACTAGGCCTATATACAAAAATCTCCATTCAAATTTATTATGTTTTCAATTTTTGTCCCAAAAACATAGCTTATGACCCCTCATTGGAACAAGCTTGTGGAGCTCATTCCAATGAGGGGTTATGAGCTTATGTTTTTGAGACAAAAATTGAAAGTTTTTTGTAATTCCTGATTTTATTTTGAAAGTATTGTCTGCTACCCGCAATGGGTAAAAAGTATGTCAGCAAGTAACTTGCATGCTTTACTCTGTCCCATATAATTTATGTGAGTCAGCATGACAATGTCTGTTTTGGAGCAAGTTTGTTCCTTTGTTAACCCACATAATACAGTAGTTCATAAATAATGGTTAATCGATCAACTACTTTTTAGATCAATCCAAGATGTTGATCATTGATTAATCGATTAATCAGTTAATCGTTTCAGCTCCAACTATTTTCATTACAATTCACAAAAATATGAGCAATAACTCTCTGTCAGGCACTAACAACAATCAATTATGATTATAGTCTGGAAGTCAAAATAAGATGGATTTACTGTTGTGCACTTGCATACATAAAATGCATCATTTCCTTCCACTGACATATGTACCTTTGAAATATTTCATTTTAACCCTTTACCTAACATGAAAAGCAGACAACATTTGCAAACAAAATTCTTGAATGAGTAATTTTTTTCATTTTTTTATCTCAAAAACATAGGTTATGGCCCATCTTTGGAATGAGCTCGATGAGCACGTTCCAACAAGGGGTCATAACCTATGTTTTTGAGACAAAAAGTGAAAAAAATAATGAAAATTAATTGGCGATTTTTTAGAATAGCACTGGCCGGTTTTGGATGTTAAATTGGGTAAAGGGTTAATGGATTTATAGAAACGGATGACTATGAAGCTGTTCCATATATAAATAGATACATAAATTTTATAGTAAATTTCCTTTCTTATTATACCTACCGCAATTGTTTACTACAGGCTTGCACTACAGTGGAAGAACCTAACTCGGATAAAATACTCTCTATTTTAATCTTTCCCAAGAGATTTGGGAAAGAAAAGTGGTGTAAAAACACCACGAAAAAATAAGCCGAAACTGGGTCGAGCGCGATCGGCGCACACCCAGTAAGGGACACTCTTCTCTTAGTACAATTACACGACTTCCGTTAACCAGTGCGCAAGCAGTAATCAAAACCATTCTTCTGAGTCCGCCAACATAGGAGGTATGTGATCAGCGGGGAGGAAGGATTCTTACCCGAATAAGAAGACGGGAGGGCCTCCATGTAAACAATTGCGGTAGGTATAATAAGGAAGGAAATTTACTATAAAATTTATATTTCTTATCAACCTACCTTACAATTGTTTACTACAGGATGAATAGACAAGAGGATGGAGGGAATCACATAATTATTTATTGGTGTTTAAGGTCACATATTTCTGAACAATGGCTAATCATGACCACGACAGTTTTACTGGTGGAGGAAGCCGGAGTACCCGGAGAGAACCACCGAGCAACGGCAAGCAACTGTCAGCTCCCCAACATACGAACTCCATACAAGCAGGGTTAGCATTGGTTGAAGACAGGTGCACCATCGACGTGCAGTACGCCTTAGTACACAGCGTCACCGTGCCCCCAGATGGGCAATGGGGGTGAAGTGTCTTGCTCAAGGACACAACGTGGTTGCCGCAGGTGGGATTCGAACCGAGGACCTCTCGGCTTGCAGCCTGCACCTCTACTAAATGAGCCACCGCGCCTCCTAGGGAATCACATAACCAACCCACACATAACTAAATTGCACTGGAACCGTGGACAGAGGAAGAGATCCCTAGGCCTATCAAACCATAGCATCACAAACATTAGTAAAAGACAATGAAAGATGAGGAAACGGGCAGTAACGGCACGGAGCTGGAACTGACCCTGTAAAAAGCTGAATGGCTGGGATAGACAACAGCCTGAGCCGAAGAAAGAGGGCCCGTAGGACAAAGGTCCTCTGTCGGCTCTTGCAACTGTCGCAGATAAATGGAGAAGGTAGCATTTCTTCAGTAGGCTGCCAGTATAACATCCGACAACATGACAGAGTTAGTAAAAGCCCCGAGAGGAAGACAATGCATGCACCTCGTGGCAGAAAAAACAATTGGTAAGACAATCACCAGTAGCTAGACGAGCGGAAGCTGCACGAATAGCAAGACAAAACCATCGAGAAATGGATGCAGGAGAGATCTGGCATGTGAGAAAACGCATATCCATCCAGGATAAAGGTGCAAATGCCCCCCCCCCCCCCCCCCCCCCCCCCCAAGCAGAGCAGCATCCAAGAAAGTGTCCATCTTGGAGTAAACTGCAAAGTGCAAAGTCCTAGACCTTTTCAAGGAAAAGAGCAGAATAAGCTTGGAGAGGCAACGATGAGTGTCGAAACAATGCGGTACCACATATGAAAAAGGTCTCTGAAGCATGGACTTGTACCCATTGCTGGAGACCCCCAGAAACAAACATATACCAGAAACTCCGCAAGTGGTGTGATGAAGGAGTGACAGAAGCAACAGAGTGGTCGGACACCATCGACTGAAGAACCTTCTACTTAGTCACAGAGGCTAAACCAGTGGAGTGAGTGCCTCCTTAAAGAAGAAAAGCAACTCCACTGCTTGTCTCTAAAAACCACTATGGAGGAGACAGGACCCGATAAAAGACATGCGCGAAGGCACAATGAAGTCGGGTCAACTTGAAACCTCCTCGGGCGACTTTGGCAAAGAAAGTCGTGACGTAGAGGGCCCGGAGACATGCCAGAACCGCCGCTAACAGAGAGCGGAGCAGATTGATCCACACCCACCGAGGCGACAGCGGTGTGATCGAAAGGATTCAACGACTGCAGGTTCATATCTGGGCTAGAACCTGAGGCAGAATCGGAACCGGCAGGAAGGCGAAGCTGACAAGACCGTCCCAAAGGAGGGCCAGAGCGTCCATGGCGAAAGCCAGAGCATCTGGACACGGGGACACGAAAGTGTCCACCTGATGGTTCCACTGAGTCGCAAAGAGATCGATGGAACACCCACTCAGTGGAAAAGAACCTGCCCTGTCTCGGGACAGGGAGTCGGCTAGGACGTTCAGATGACCAGAAATGTGACGAACAACCACCTCGGCATTGACATCCTGAGCGAGCAGTAGAAGATCCCGAGCCAATTCGTACATTGGAACCGAGTGCGTGCTGCCCTGGTTCCGAAGGTAAGCAACCACTGTCAAACTGTCGAACAACAGAAGGACCTGACGATTCGATAGGTGAGGGATCCACTGCCTGAAACTCAGAAGAAGAGCAAGAAGCTCCTTCTAGTTGATGTGTAGAGATGCCGATTCTGGTCCCACATCCCGTGAAGGAAAAGACCTAGAGGATCCAACGTCTCACCCCATCCAAGATCGCTGACATCTGCCGTCAGAACGCGATCAGACGTGGGTAAGTCCAACAGGACACCCTGCGTGATCCACGGAACATTCGTCCAGTGGAGAAGGTGAGGATAAGAGATTCTGGTAACTGAAGCACTAGATCCAGAGAATCGACATTCGGCCTCCAACAACTGAGCAGAAAGTGTTGGGGAGGTCTGACATGCAGCCGAACTAGAGGAATGAGATCCGTCACCGAACCGCAGAGACCGAGCGGCCGGAGAATACCCCATGCTGCCGCGGATGTGGACTGGGAACAGAGTCAGAGCAAAAGCTGAGAGAATCGCAGTCCTGGCCTGGGGAACCGCCAACGTATTGAACTGAGTGTGGAAGGCCATTCCCAGATGACAAAACGACTGAGAAGGGACCAGATCCGACTTCTCCTCGTTGACTCTGAATCCTAGCAACGTGAGCAAGCTCAACAGAGTGTCGACATCCAACTCCAGTAAGGCAGTATTGAAATGCCTCTGGAGGATATCGTCTAGATATGCCGAAGTAGTCACCCTGGACTGTGTGCGATGGAAGGCTATCACATGCGACATCAGTCGGGTGAAGGCCCAAGGAGCCAGGTTGAGGCCGAAAGGCATGGACTTCAACTGGTAAACTCGCCCCAGAAAAGCGAACCTGAGATACTTCCGTGACACCCAATGAATCGGAATGTGAAAGTAAGCATCTCGCAGGTCGATGCTGGAAGCGAAATCTCCCTGGTGAATGGAACGCAGACCGGCCTGAAAATCTACATGCTGAACTTGGGAGCAATGATAGACTGGTTCAGGATACTCAGATCGATAACCGGTCGGAGTTGGCCGCCCTTCTTCGGCACCAAGAACAGGCGGGAATAAAACCCCCACTGACTGAATGTTCTCGATGACCTCGATCGCCCCCTTGGCCAGGAGATTGTCTATCTCCATGGACAAAAGCTCCCGACATAATACGTCTGAAGGAACTGTGGTTGCAGAGGCACTCTGGACAGAGTGGGGTGCCTTTGGAAGGATATTCGCAGCCCGGACCGAACAACATCTAACACCCAAGGATCGGATGTGATGATGGCCCAACGGTCTGCAAACTCTGCTATCCTTCCTCCAACCTGGACGAATCGAGGTGAGGACCTTCAGTTCGAGCCCCGACGAGGCCCGCGAGAAGAGAAACCACTTCCTCTACTGAATGAAGTATCCCGAGACTTCCCTCTAGCCTGCCGATGCTTACCCTTACCCCGTGAGTAAGAAGTAGAAGTGGTGGCAGAAGGATCAGCCCTTTGCTTCGCTGAGGAAGCAGAAGGATACTTGTTAGGCTTTGAACGATCCCTGCCTCCCCTAGAAGGCTGATCAAGCTGACGAAGCAGCAGCTGATCTTTGGAATGACATAGGATGTCATCCCGGACAGTCGACACAGAACCCATGGAACAGTAGCGGACCTGCCAAAGAAGCAGATCGAAGAGCAGTGCGCTTCCCCCAGGAAGGGATTGGCCTGTGTCCAGCACAGAGTCCCTTCGAACTAGTTCCAAAATAGCCGTGTCACAGGCATGCGTGTGAGAATATGCATGAGCACCTTGGACAGCACACGCAAGGGAGCCTGTACATCGTCAAACCTATCTGGAGGCAGATAGGCAGCTAAGGCAGAGACGACGTGATCGGAGAGAGAAAGCATACCCAGCATTCCTCCCAATCAGCCCAACATGGACTCCAGAGTTGTCATAGGAATGACGGCAGACTTGGGCTTGGAAAGCCTGAGGGAATTGGAGTCCTGATCCAAAACCGTCAAAGTCTGGCAGACTGATGGATTGGCGAAATCGTAGTAACGACAACGCACTGGAGGCAAAAAGGTGTCAACCCTGGTGAAGAACGGATCCTTCATAGCCTTGGAACTCAGTTTAGAGTCCAAGGCTGAAAATGTTTCAACCACCTGTACTGACTGGCACGGTTGAAGACGCCCAGAAGCAGGTTGCTCCATAGGCTGTAGGCACGCGACCGATGATCGCGGCCTGGCTGACACTGTCGGCTGGTTTGATGGTTTGAGATCCGGAAGGAACCCAAACACAAAGTCAAGAGCTGCCCCCCAAGTCAGAAGACTGCTGGCTCTCGACAACAAGGATGTCTGACTCCTCCCCTGAGTCGGAAGACACATAGCCCATCGTGGGCAAGCCTGCCGACGCCTCCCATAGTGTAGGAAAACCAGGGGGATCAAAAAGCGGCCTGTTTCCAATCCCGGGAGGCGGCGCCATGGGGGCGCCTGGAAACCACTCGCTGCCTCGCTGGAAGCAACAGGAAGGCTCTTGGACAGAACCTGAGTGAGTAAGGAGAGGGCCTCCCTAAGATCACTGCCCGTACCAGCCGGTTCGACATGGGGACGAACCAACAAAGTGGCTTCACACCTGACCCTCTTAACCAGCGAAGGGTCCCGATCCTCCAATACACCCAAAGTGGGGCGACGGGCAGCAGCCGAAACATCTGGGGGCAGTTATGTATAGGGGTACGACACACCCCGAGGATCAACATAGCGGGAACTCAGGAGAGTTGCCGCGGACCTCTGCGGGGCAGAAGGTCCAGGCTGCACAGAAGGCGTTGGTCCCGCAAAACTGGTCGTGTGACCAGAATGAGTGGACGGAAAAGCCAATGACAAAACTGTGGTACTCGATGGCGCAGAGACCACAATAGAGGGTCCGGCCGGCAGCCACTTCCAACTTCTCCGAGTTAAAGTCAGGGAAGGCTGAGGCCGATACCCCCAGGTCTACACTACCAGACACTGCAGCAGACCACTGCAGGTATAAATCTGCTGTGCTCAACAGCTGAGAGGACACAGCAGGGGGTTCAGTCGGCAGCCACTTCCGACTTCGCCGAGTTGAAGTCGGGGAAGGCTGAGGCCGATACCCCACAACCACACTACAGACATCCCTGCAGACCCTCGCAGGGATAAGCCGAGGCCGGCTAAAAACGGTGCCCGATGATGTTGTAGACGGAACAGCAGTAGCAGCAGATATGACGGGAGCTGTTGGAACTGGCGGAAAAGGGGAAAGAGCCACCTAGCTCGGCCTCCAAAGGAGGAGTCACAACCCTAGTGACAGCCTCAGATGTCGACTGGAGAGGGTGCATAGTCCCGGAACCAGGCATCTCTTCACCAGAAATCCAACAGCTCCCGCAGTATCCACCACGGTAAAAAAAACTGCACATCCCCCACGGAAGGGGAATAACTCTCACCAGCCGTGGTCGAGTCGGAAGGCCCTGAAACGACAGCATTCCCCCACCCCCCGCTGGTGCAGGAGGAGCTGCACATCCCCAGTGAGGGGGAGTAATTCTCACCAGACGTGGTCGAGTCGGGAGGCCCCGAAACGACAGTGTTCCCCACCCCCTGTGGGAGCGGGAGGAGCTGCACATCTACCACAGAGGGGGTATAACTCACACCAGACGTGGTCGAGTCAGGGGTCGCGAAACGACAGCGTTCCCCCCTCCCCACGGGTGCGGGAGGAGCTGCACATCCCCCATGGAGGGGGTATAACTCACACCAGACGTGGTCGAGTCGGGAGGCCCCGCAACGACAGCGTTCCACACCACCCACGTATGTGGAAGAAAGGGCCACGAGAACCCACTAAGACGAGGGCAAAAGGAATTGCCCTAAAGGAACCGAACTGGAAATAACAGAGGTGAGAGCAGTAGAAGAAAAAGGTGAACTCAACAGATACAGAAAGTAGAACACCCTCAACTATGAGAGAAGGTGGCAGAAAATACCGGTGGGTACACGACAGAACCCAGATGGCTGTCAGGGACCTAAAAAAAACCCCCAGAAATTCTGCCCTCAACAGAGTGAAGAAATCCTATCCAGACAGTCCCTAATTGACACCTAACTCCAATAACAATTTAAATTTATCAACCGAAAAATTTCACTCATTGTCGAACCGCGTTGACACGGTGTCGAAAAAACATTCGCGAAAACGGAATAATAAACAATATACAATGAGAATGTGGTTGAAAATATTAACGAGAATATATAAAAACACAGTCCTGTTATTATACGATCTTCAGATCCATAATCCAGTCACAGGAAAACCATTATTGACGAGTTGAATTATCACTGTATCATAATGCAAAGATAGTGCAACACATCCACCACGTTGCACGGACAAAAAAAGAATGGTTTTGATTACTGCTTGCGCACTGGTTAACGGAAGTCGTGGAATTGTACTAAGAAAAGAGCGTCCCTTACTGGGTGTGCGCAGGTGGCGCTCGACCCAGTTTTGGCTTATTTTTTCGTGGTGTTTTCACACCACTTTCTTTCCCAAATCTCTTGGGAAAGATTAAAATAGAGAGTATTTTATCCGAGTTAGGTTCTTCCACTGTAGTGCAAGCCTGTAGTAAACAATTGTAAGGTAGGTTGATAAGAAATGAAATTAAGAGGACAAAAAAAACTATTTCCTGAAATTCAAGCAGGACAGGGAAAGAGACAGGTTACAGGGCTCAAAAATAGAGTGTCCAAAACCAGTGGCTACCCTATTTTACTCGTGAGGTATGTAAAACATAAACTATAAACTGTTTTAGCACACTAAAACATATGTCTCCCCTTCCTTTCTATTTAATGCACTGCAAATTATATTTTCATGAATAATATAGACAATCATGCCAAGTATCTAAGGTGTAGGTCAAAAGACAAAAAAGTTATGGCCCGGACAAAGTTTGTGTGATGTTTCCCTTAAAAAAACACATAAATCTGACCTTCAGGTCAAAGGTCAAGGTCACATGAAGGTCACTATGGTACACTGCACACTGGCTCATGGTGATACATCCACATGCCAAATATCTAAGGTCTAGGTCAAAAGACAAAAAAGTTATGCCCCGGACAAAGTGTCCCTTAAAAAAGCACATAAATCTGGCCTCCAGGTCAAAGGTCAAGGTCACATGAAGGTCACTATGGTACGCCACACACCGGCTCATGGTGATACATCCTCATGCCAAATATATAAGGTCTAGGTCAAAAGACAAAAAAGTTATGCCCCGGACAAAGTTTCCCTTAAAAAGCACATAAATCTGACCTTCAGGTCAAAGGTCAAGGTCACATGAAGGTCACTATGGTACACTGCACACCGGTTCATGGTGATACATCCACATGCCAAGTATCTAAGGTGTAGGTCAAAAGACAAAAAAGTTATGGCCCGGACAAAGTTTGTGTGATGTTTCCCTTAAAAAAACACATAAAAGACCTTCAGGTCAAAGGTGAAGGCCACATGAAGGTCACTATGGTACACTGCACACTGGCTCATGGTGATACATCCACATGCCAAGTATCTAAGGTGTAGGTCAAAAGACAAAAACGTTATGCCCCGGACAAAGTTTCCCTTAAAAAGTACATAAATCTGACCTTCAGGTCAAAGGTCAAGGTCACATGAAGGTCACTATGGTACACTGCACACCGGTTTATGGTGATACATCCACATGCCAAGTATCTAAGGTGTAGGTCAAAAGACAAAAAAGTTATGGCCCGGACAAAGTTTGTGTGATGTTTCCCTTAAAAAAACACACAAATCTGACCTTCAGGTCAAAGATCAAGGTCACATGAAGGTCACTATGGTACACTGCACACTGGCTCATGGTGATACATCCACATGCCAAGTATCTAAGGTGTAGGTCAAAAGACAAAAAAGTTATGGCCCGAACAAAGTTTCCCTTAAAAAGCACATATATCTGACCTTCAGGTCAAAGGTCAAGGTCACATGAAGGTCACTATGGTACACTGCACACCGGTTTATGGTGATACATCCACATGTCAAGTATCTAAGGTGTAGGTCAAAAGACAAAAAAGTTATGGCCCGGACAAAGTTTGTGTGATGTTTCCCTTAAAAAGCACATAAATCTGACCTTCAGGTCAAAGATCAAGGTCACATGAAGGTCACTATGGTACACTGCACACTGGCTCATGATGATACATCCACATGCCAAGTATCTAAGGTGTAGGTCAAAAGACAAAAAAGTTATGGCCCGGACAAAGTTTGTGTGATGTTTCCCTTAAAAAAACACATAAATCTGACCTTCAGGTCAAAGGTCAAGGTCACATGAAGGTCACTATGGTACACTGCACACTGGCTCATGGTGATACATCCACATGCCAAGTATCTAAGATGTAGGTCAAAAGACAAAAAAGTTATGGCCCGGACAAAGTTTGTATGAGAAGAAGAAGAATATGCACTAAAACAATATGTCTCCCTTCTGGGAAGGGGAGACATAATAACCACAAATATTAATGTTCGTCACCAGAATGGATAATTATAACTCACAGGTTAGTCTTCCAATACAAAGGAGAGTTGTCATTGCTGTGCCTCATCGCACACCTGCAATTTTTACCTTTTGCGAGCAGACAATACCTCGCCTTAGTTCCACCTAGCAGAAGATTAACCCTTCCCTAACAATTTGGCTGCAACCGCCGCATAAATTATTAATATACACATTGTGCAGTTGAATTCTTTTTCAAAAATTCCAACAAATCCAAATCATGTGACCCCTAATTGGAACAAGCTAATTGGGCTCATTCCAAGCAGGGGAGGGGGGCAGTCACATGATGAGATTTTGTTGAATTTTTGTTAAGAATTAGGGGGGAAAAAATAAAATAATAAAAATTTTGATAACGTGTTTTCTGTAAAGGGTTAAAATGTATTCGTGGGAAATAGGCCAAATAATACAATGTATGCACGAAAATGTAAACAATACACCATGAATTATGAGCTGTTGCATTACACAACGTTAAACTTATCTAACTTCACTTTACAAAAATTGGTATGTAAACAACATAATTCGACATATTTCAAAGGTCATCAGTCATGTTACTCATCGTCTTTTTGCTCATGCATTCCATGGAGAATCATTTGATTGACTCAAGATTATCCCACTGAAGTTGCATTTCATGTATTATACCAAACCCAAATAAAATTGATTATTGATGAGAAAAGCTTATTCGAAATCGAGTAAGATTTTTGGAATCCCTAGCTATGTACTGTGCACCAGTGAAGTGAACAGTGTGCAGATGTTTGTTTATGTTTTTTTAAAAAACATTTTCCTGATGGCAGGATTTTAAAATAGCATGCTTCCCTTCAAATGGTAGCTAGCAGTACACAGTGTGCCTCCAAGTTTCAAAATTGAAAGACTACCACAATTTTTCCTGGAGGTTTTCTAGTCAAATCAATGAGTGTAAGTCTATAAACTCACACAATTATCAGGCTTGAATGATAGTTTATGTTGCGGGTGTGTCACTTCAACTATAAAATATACAAAGGAACTACAGGTTATGACAAAACTATGCAACATGAATTAAATTCCTTATCTAGGAATGATTCTTCCCTCTTTGGGAAATGGTCGGGGGCCCATGCCACTGACAAAATTTGCGTCATGGGGGCCCCAATTGGGAATTTGTTTTGGAGGGGAAAAAAACATACAAAGACTGGGAAATTTTACAATCGAATTGAACAGATAACAGTAAAAATGTTACCAGAGCAACTGCTTGTATACTTCAAGTAAGTTTTGTAACAAACAGTCACATGTAATCATGTTCAAACAGTCTCTGGAGTCTCTATTTAGGCTTTTCCCTCTGGAAAAGACTATAGTTTTTCTATGGATTATTTTTTTTTTTTCAGGTTTTTTTTTTCCCACACATTTTGTCCGCACGATTCAGAAGCCATTTCCAAACCGATTTTCACAAAAGTTTGCACACTCATAGAGGGTCACAAAATCTAAAAATGTGCTGAAGCAGTATTTTCGATTTAACCCTTGTTTCGTCAGAATTGGCAAAAAACTGCCAAAATTGGGGTTTATTGGCACTTTCTCGAAACACGTCTTGTAGATTTTTTTTAAACATTCATCATTGCTATACCTGCCTGTCATACGACCATTGATACAAAAGACATATTATGCAATGCATATGGTAACCCTCCACAGGCTGCCAAACATCGAAATGTTGATGAAATGGGCGGTTTTCAGGCCCCCACAGCACCCCAACGATACATGAGAGATAAACATAACTTCCTTTATTGGAAGTGGAATTCACCGAGGATCATTTTTGTAAGTAATAAGGATATTCAAAAAACCAAGCGTTAACCCGTTTTGGGCTGGTTAAACAGCAATACCCACCAAAAGCTCAAACATTCATGTCTTCCGTGGATTTCTCTAAATGAGTCTTGTAGATTTTCAAGAAAAATTGGTCACTCCCAGGTCTTAGTGTGACATTACAAGTTGCATGGACAAAATATTCCGGTCAGCATTAGTTAACCCTCCCCGGGCTGCTAAACATAAAAAAATGTGATAAAATGGGCTGTTTTTGAACACCAGGAGCACCCAATGGGTATGCCACAAAGAAAAGTGCCTTCTTTTATCGAGCGCACAATTTATACGGAAACATTTTTGGAAGTAGTAAGGGTATTCAAAAGTCAAAGTCTTAACCCATTTTGGACAGGCTAAAGAGAGATATCCCTTAAAAGCTTTAAATTCCCATTTTCTGTAAATTTCCTTAAAAGTAACTTGTAGGGTTTCAAGAAAAATTGACTATTCGTAGGTCTTTATGTGACATTACAAGTTGCATGGACAAAATACTCAGTGAGCATTCATTAACCATCTACAAACTGCCAGACATCGAAATTTTGTTGAAATGAGCTGTATTCGGACATGCACAGGACCCAATGTATACACGAGAGATAACATAATCTCCTTTGTTGTAAGTGGAATTCACAGAGGACCATTTTTGTAAGTAATAAGGGTATTCAAAAAACCAAGCGTTAACCCCTTTTGGGGAGGTTAACAGGGCTACCGTCGAAAGCTTAAAAAAATCGTTTTCCCTGGATTTCTTTACAAACATCTTGTAGGGTTTTCAAGAGAAAATGGCCGTTGATAGGTCTTGGTGTCACATTACCAGTTGCTTGGATAAATTATTCTAGTAGGCATTTGTTAACCCTCCATGGGCTGCTAAATGTCAAAAATTTTGAAGAAATAGTTTTTGGACACCAACAACATCAAATGGGAATGCCACAGAGAAACGTAACTTCTTTTACCGGACGCAAAACTGATAGGGAAACATTTTTGTAAGTAGTAAGGATATTCAAAAATCGAGGTCTTAACCCATTGCCGACTGGTTAAAAGCTTAAATTTAAATTTAAAATTAAATTTTACCCCTTAAAAGCTTAAAATTTGAGTTTTCTGTGGATTTCTCCAAAAAATCTAATAAGTTTGCAAGAAAAATCGACCATTCGCTGATCTTTGAGTGACATTACAAGTTGACTGGACAAAATATTCCGGTCAGCATTAGTTAACCCTCCCCGGGCTGCTAAACGTCAAATTTCTGTAAGCATTTATTAACCCTCCAGAGCCTGCCAAGTATAGGCATTTTGAGAAAATGGGCTGTTCTTGGGCACTCATAACACCCATAACACCAATGTGTACCTACGTGATAAACATAACCTTCCTTATTGGAAGTGGAATTCACCAAGGATCATTTTTGTAAGTAATGAAGGTATTCACAAAACCAAGCATTAACCCGTTTAGGACTGGTTACAGAGCGATACCCCTCGAAAGGTTAAAAATTCATATTATCCGAGGATTTCTCTAAAAGCATCTCGTAGATTTTCAAGAAAAATTGGCCATTCTCAGATCTTAGTGTGACATTACAAGCTGCATGAACAAGATATTCCAGTAAGCATTTGTTAACCCTATGCAGGTTCTCAAACATCACAATTTTGATAAAATGGTCTGTGTTTGCATACCCACAGCACCCAAAGTTAAGAGGAGAGATGAACATAAGTGGAAGAAGAATTCACTGAGAATTATTTTTGTAAGTAATAAGGGTATTCAAAAAACAACCCTTAACCCATTTTTGACTGGATAAACACTGATACCATCAAAAGCGTAAAATTCATGTTCTCCCTGGATTTCTCTGAAAACATCTTATAGATTTTTAAGAAAAGATGACCTTTCGCAGTTCTTGGTGTGACATTAGAAGTTGCATGGAAAAATATTCCTGTTAGCACTTGTTAACCCTCTACAAGCTGCCAGACATATATATTTTGGATATATTTGAGATAAATTGGACCATTTTCAAATAGCCACAGCACATGGTGGGTAGGTGTCAAACAAACACTCCTTTTGTTGGTCATTAACTTGTCGGACGACGATATTGATATGAACCCTCTCCACCATTAATGATGGTTTTTACCTAAACATTTTTTTTTTATCAAACTGAATCATTTGAGACTACAATACCCACGTTTTCATAACATCGATAAAGGAACTTCAATCAGATAGTTAAAATAACTCACCAGACACTCTGGCATCATGAAAAATCATGGAATCTCATCTGGAAAAGCCATGAGTCTCCAGAATCATAATTATTTATTTATTTTCATACTATAACGACCTTGTCATTTGCCTTTGAATTTAGGGACTTTGTTGGGCAAGCAATTAAAATTTAATGTATAACAGGTGTTCCGAACTTGGTGGGCATAAAGCCTCAGAAAACCAATGGTTTTCTGAGGCCTTATGACTACCTAGTTCAGAGCACCAGGTGTGGATTAAATTTTTGTTTGAAAGAGATTGTGAAATCCAGGGTTAACAATGGGGAAAAATCAAGCCCAAATGTCATAGGGAAAGAGTCCCATAAACGTCCCCTGTAGAAACCCAGAATTATCCCTGTAAGTTTTGCCAGTCAGACCCGACAATCTTTTGGAACTAACTTGACACAAAGGTCATGCATTGTATCCACATATGAATAGAGTGGCATGCCATTCACAACTTAACTGGGATTCTGCCAAAATAAATAGCAACAACTAATGTATGATTTTGCCAAATCCCCTAAACCCCCCCCCCCCCCCCCTGTATTCCCCCCCCCCTACTTTCAGCATCTATGATTATATCAAGACTGCAACACAAGTATAGAGTCATAAAGTCAACACCTGTTACTTGAATATTTATTTATTGGTGTTTATGATCACATATTTCTGCACATTGGCTAATCATGACTGCAACATGGAGATAAAGTCAAGTTTAGTCAATCGTTTATTTCCACAATGCCAATTTTAGAGGACTTACACTCCAAGCATTGGTTACAGAGTCCTATTGCACCAGTCAAACACAAGTTGTTTACCACAATAAACAAGCACTACCTCACTTACAACTGGATATTTATGATAGTGGAGCAGCAATGGTCTATACATTAAATATATACAATCCCACTTTCTGGGTTCCCAAATTACTACAAAAACACACTGTTAATGCTACAGCAATATCTATCATTTGACAAGGTAAAGCTGAAGAATAGCACCTCTACATTTTATTTTAAAAATACCCAGACACCTCCATTTTCTGTGTTTATTTTCATTCCATATTATGTTCCCAACACATAATAACTGCTTAAAGTCACACTATCATATTTATTAGTTATTTTAACCCTTTTTTGCTGTAAACTTATACTGCTGTCACTGAGAAACAAAATCTTCATCTTAACCCTTTACCCAACAAATCGGCCGCATCCGCCCGCGTAATATGCAAATTCAGCAGTTGAAAAAATAGTATTTTTCAAAAAAATTTCAACAAAGCCATATCATGTGACCCCTTGTTGGAACGAGCTCAACGAGCTCGTTCCAACCAGGAGTCACATGATATGGTTTTGCTGACATTTTTTGAAAAAAATTAAAAAATGATATTTAAAATAATAAATTTGGATATCCTCTGCGTTGGGTAAAGGGTTAAGGTGGGCTGAAATGGGAGGCATCCATAATGGCGTATGGTCAATATAGTAAGGGTAATGGCTAGCAGAGGCCTGCTAATCCTTACCCTTGCTCTAGTGAACCTAATGATTTCTCCAAAGTTCTAAATTTCTCTGAAAATTATGTTTGATAATACAAACAGAACACAGACAGGAGGAAAGTGTGTACAAATGTCATACAGACCCCAAAATGGGCTTATAGAAATGACACAAGAGGGTGAAATCTGATTTTTTTTTTATTAAACATATTAAAAATAAGATGGAGATTAGTGATAATGTAAAAAGAAGTTCTGGAGACCTGGTATTTTTAAATAAGCTTTAGCTTTACCCTTAACAGCCCTTCTTTCAAACACTGTTAGATGAACATGACAACATATATATATTATCAGGTCGACGAAAGAAAATCAACAAGCGTACAATGGTATTCTTGGTTCCTCAAATCGGCAATAACACATCAATGAGTGTGGGTCCTTCTAAAAACTGGAATTAATCCCAAATTACCCAGAATTATGCATATTTTTACAGACCTTTTCAATTTTAAACAAATTTGATCTTGAATTTGTTTGATAGGCCTACTTCATTTTCAGGCCTCTATCAGTGACAAGCAGTCTGACAATTATTATTGGGTCATAGGTCACTAATCACTGAAGTTCTATGTATTAATGAGGTTGGTGTGACAGTGAGGTGCAATGCCCCCGAAATCAATGATATTACTACATTATCAGTACAGTAGAATCCTCTTAATTGGATATCCATTTTGCCAGTGAAAATTATTCAATTAACAGGAGTATACAATTAACAGGGATTTGGTCAGTTTCCTGTGTGCTGGAGGTAAACTGAGCATTTATTCTATTATATCTTGTTTGACAGAGCTCATAGAGCTCTGTCAAATAAGATATAATAGAATAAATGCCTGTACTGAATGTAGTGAGGCCAAAAAGGTTGATAAATAAGGGGAATTTGGAGCATGTCACAGTAACTTTTTCGACATATTACAAAAATTTATATACAATTAACAGGAGTTTACTTTACAACTCATATGCAATTAACAGATCAAATTTGTACTGAAGGTATGGTAAATGGTTTTGTGTTTGAAAATGATATTCAATTAACAGGGATATACAATTACAAGATATCCAATTAAGTGGGCTCCACTGTATTGTCAATGCAATGGATGTTACCTACAGTACCACAGTGTAGCAAATTTACAAATACGCCTTACATCAGAAGCATTTCGGTTGGGTTATATTGATATGCCACCCTGACGGAAGGGGTTTGACAACCAAACATAAAGGTTTTTTATGAAAGACAAGTATCATTGTGTTGACAAATATCTAAATCCAAGTTCTGACCGTTAAGGTACACATTAGATGACTTTGAGAACGAGTATTTGTAAATTTGCCTGCCACAATAGGAAGATTACTAGCCGTTCAAACGTCAGGCCAAAAAAGATATCAGCCATTCAGTGCATATTTCAATCGCATCTACATGCCATTCAATTTCATTCCAGCACCACACTTTGAAAACTGAGCTGTTCAAAAAATAACAAGCCACATGGTGCAATCTCTATGTATTATTTTCAGTTAGATAATAAAGCATCCAAAACATGTCTTTGTCATGAAATTTGAGCTAGTTTTGTTCGGGAAATTGCTTTTGATCACAACTCTGTTTATTTTTTTGCATGAAAATAGGCTGTTCTAATTAAATTTGTGGGAGAACAACAGGCATCTTGGAAACTAAAATGCATCTGAAATATAGCTGAATGTGTGACTGATTGGGGTAGATTAGCCTGGGGTCTGAGTTTTTTACAGAATTCAAGAAATAAATGAAATTATACTTTTCATCGAGACATACGATCCCACTTCAAAAACATATTACCAACAGAACAAGTTCACTTCCGTGAACACACTGTGAGTACAGTCACCATGGACTGGTTGTAATGCGCAAGTGGGCAGTGATGTCCACGCATGCGTTTACCAAGGAATAAAAATCATCATCAGCAAACTTTTAATTAATGAAGCACCTGGTTCTACTTTATTATTTCTATCATTAGTGTTTGAAATCCGATATTATTGCGACCATAGAAATACTGCCCACCTATGGAAAATGACAAGTCCACGGAGGTCGTACTGTACAAATTGACATTGATTATAAAGAATTTATATGCCAAAGAATTTATACAGCATTTCTATAACTAGACCTGTTTGTAAGCACAGCTAACGAAATACCCCCACAATGTGCAGGCCAACCCAAAATAAAGATTGCAATCAAGTCAATTTTTTTAAAAATATGTTAGCACACTGTACAGGTGCTTCATTTTGATACTCAGAAAAGGAAAGGAAAATAAAGTGTCACCATATGGTGACACAAAAAGATAGCCCTGCTTATTTAACAGTGCAAGCCTGACTATAGGTAATACAGTTTTGGGTTATATACAAATACTAAGTCCATAAAGGGCAATGACTTTGGCAATAAAATCCCGAACGACACCTGCATTTCACTATGGGTATACAGCAATAAGATACACTTGCATACCAAATATCAGGTCACTCAACCAAGTACTTTACAAGTTATTCATGATTGAATTTCAGGACAGACAGTCGGATAGATGGATAGAATGACTGATGGATGGACAGACGAATGGACAGACAAGGCGATTCCTATATAACCCTGCTGGGGGTATAAAAATACACCTGGGATTCCTACTAATGCTAAGGACTAAAACCTTTCTTGACACCGCTCTGCATTCATTAGCAGCCCTCAGCATTTAATAGCTGGCTGTTAAATACTGATGTCTGTTCCATAATGAAGAGTAATGCTCTCGAAAATTTAGTTTTCATGGACATTGACCCAGATGCAGGGAAGACTTTATTTATTTAATGGTGTTTAAGGTCACATATTTCAGCACAATGGCTAATGGTGACAACACAATGGAGATAAAGTTAAGTTTAGTAAATTGTTAAGACCCATGTTGCCCATTTTAGAGGACTTTCAACTCAAGCATTGGTGACAGGGTCCTATTTTAATAGGTAAAGCAGAGTTAGTTTACCACGGGAAACAAATACTGCTTCATTTCCTGGAGTTCCCGGTTTAAGAAAAAGGAGCGACAAGAAAATCCTGAACATTGTTATAGCAGTAACTGAACAAAAGAGAGAAGAGTGGCAAAAAGCCCATAGGGTTTTGCTTATGGTATTTCTGGATAATTGAGGTTATATTTATTTATTTATTAGTGTTTAAGGTCACATACTTATGCACAATGGCTAATCATGACCGTGACAGTTTACGGATGGAGGAGGCAAGAGCACCCGAAGAGAACCACCAAGCAACAATGAGCAGCTGTCAGCTCCCCAACATCGTAACTCCGCACTGCAGCACAGACAGGGTTAGATTGGTTGAAGACATGCGCAGCATCGATGTACAGTACACCTTAGAACTCGTAGTCATCGTGCCCCCACGTGGACAATGGGGGTTAAGTGCCTTGCCCAAGGACACAGAGCGGGAGTCCGAATCGATCGCTCAGACGGTCACCCATCCAACGACTAACCGGGCTCGACGTTGCATAACTTCGGTGATCTGACGAAATCCGGTTACCACAACGCCACCACGCCCCCGATAATTGAGGTTAATACTGGGTAATTTTAAGTGTTTATGAAGACCGATAAGAGTTGAAGCAGCATTCAGATTTGTACTTTCAGCACTGAAACTTGTAAAAAATCAGGAGGGGTACAAGATTATTTTTCTTAAACCTTTTACCTAATGTAACAGTCTTATACAGCCAGCATAATTCACAAAAATTTCCATTCAAATTTTATTATTTTTTCCAATTTTTTACTCAAAAATATAGCTCATGACCCTTATTGGAACAAGCTCATTGGGCTTGTTCCAATGAGAGTCATAACCCATGTTTTTGAGAAAATGAAAGTGTCAATGACACTGTAGCTTAACTTGTGTGTTGTGTTTGATGAAAAGGATAATTTTCAATGTTTATGAAAGGATTATGAAATAAGACAAGAATTGTGATAATTGGGAATATGTTCATTTCTGTTCCCTGTATGCTATGTTTAAGATAAAAATAATATGAGGTGTACACTGTACTAAAGATCTGAGGGGTGGGTTAATATGACCTCACAGTTAATATATGTGGCCCTCACAGTTAACATATATCAACAAAATTACAATGAAATTATTCCAAAATGAGTCATCCTATCAAGTTACATTAAAATCCCTTCATAAATATGGCCTGTAGACTGTGCTAAAGGTTTTCGGGCTTCGGGCCACTGTAGCCGTCAGTTTCCCAATTGCGTTCAAAGGGGACGTTCTCATCTAGACATTATATGAAGTCAACCTACCAAGTTACAATGAAATCCCTCCATAAATACGACCTGTAGACTGTGCTAAAGGTTTTCGGGCTTCAGGCACCTGTAGACATCACAGTTGACCAACCACGACCAAAAGGGGATGTCATCATCTAGGCATTATATGGAGTCAACCTAACAAGTTACAATGAAATCCTTCCATAAATACGACCTACAGACATGCTAAAGGTTTTTGGGCTCGGGCAGCCATCAAGGCTGAATGATAGTGACCAAAAGGGGACGTTCTCATCTGGACACTATTTGGAGTCATCCTACCAAGCTACAATAAAATCCCTTCATAATTATGACCTGTAGACTGTTCTAAAGGTTTTCGGGCTTTGGGCCCCTGCAGCCGTCACAGTAGCCCAATTGCATCCAAAAGGGAACGTTCTCATCTAGACATTATATGAAGTCAACCTACCAAGTTACAATGAAATCCCTTCACAAATATGACTTGTACACTGTGCTTAAGGTTTTCGGGCTTCGGGTTCGGGCAGCCATCATGGTTGAATAATCGCAACCAAAGGGGACAATCTCATCTGGGCATCATCTGGAATGATCCTATGAAGTTACAATGAAATCCCTTCATAAATATGGCCTGTAGACTGTGCTCAAGGTTTTTGGGCTTCAGGCACTTGTAGCCAACACAGCTGACCAATTATGACCAAAAGGGGATGTCATCATCTAGGCATTATATGGAGTCAACCTAATAGGTTACAATGAATCCTTCCATAAATATGACCTTTTACCTATGCTAAAGGTTTTTGGGCTCGGGCACCCATCAAGGCTGAATGATCGCAATCAAAAGGGGACGTTCTTATCTAGACATTATTTGGAGTCATCCTACCAAGTTACAATGAAATCCCCTCATAAATATGACCTGTAGACTGTGCTAAAGGTTTTCGGGCTTCGGGCACCTTTAGCCGTCACAGTTGTCCAATCATGTCCAAAAGGGGACGTTCTCATCTAGACATTATATGAAGTTAACCTACCAAGTTACAATGAAATCCCTTCATAAATATGACCTGTAGACTGTGCTAAAGGTTTTCGGGCTTCCGGCTCGGGCAGCCATCATGGGTGAATGATCGCACGTTCTCATCTAGACATTATATGAAGTTAACCTACCAAGTTACAATGAAATTACAATGAAATCCCTTCATAAATATGACCTGTAGACTGTGCTAAAGGTTTTCGGGCTTCGGGCTCGGGCAGCCATCATGGGTGAATGATCGCAACCATAGGGGACAATCTCATCTGAGCATCATCTGGAGTGATCCTAAGAAGTTACAATGAAATCCCTTCATAAATATGACCTGTAGACTATGCTCAAGGTTTTCGGGCTTCGGGCACTTGTAGCCATCACAACTGACCAATCACGACCGAAAGGGGATGTCATCATCTAGGCATTATATGGAGTCAACCTAACAAGTTACAATGAAATCCTTCCATAAATATGACCTTTTGCCTATGCTAAAGGTTTTTGGGCTCGGGCACCCATCAAGGCTGCATGATCGCGATCAAAATGGGACGTTCTCATCTAGACATTATTTGGAGTCATCTTGCCAAGTTACAATGAAATCGTTTCATAAATATGACCTCTAGACTGTGCTAAAGGTTTTCGGGCTTCGGGCTCCTGTAGCCATCACAGTTGCCCAATCACGTCCAAAGGGGGACTTTCTCATCTAGACATTGTATGAAGTCAACCCACCAAGTTACAATGAAATTCCTCAATAAATATGACCTGTAGACTGTGCTAAATGTTTTCGGGTTTTGGGCTCGGGCAGTCGTCACGGTTGGCAGATCATGCCCAAATGGGGAAATTCGCATCTAGACATCATAAGGAGTCATCCTACCAAGTTACAATGAAATCCCTCCACATTAAACATGACCTGCAGTCTGTGCTAAAAGTTTTTGGGTTTCGGGCTTGGGCAGCCATCACGGTTGATAGATCATGCCCAAAAGGGGACGTTCTCATCTAGGCACTATACAGAGGCATCCTACCAAGTTACAATGAAATTCCTTCATAAATACGACCTGTAGACTGTGCTAATGGTTTTCGGGTTTTGGGCTCGGGCAGCCATACCGGTTGCCCGATCACGACCAAAAGGGGACGTTCTCATCTAGACATGACCCCAAACCTGCATATGAAATTTCGTGACGATCAGACAAGAACTGCGGGGTGTAGCCCGTGCTAAAGGAAAATGTGAACAGACGTCACAGACATCACAGACTCACAGACTAACAGACTCACAGACTAACAGACTTCCGCACGCGTGATGGCAATAGCTTATCTTGACTATGTCAAGTTAAGTTAAAAATGAAAATGTTACTCAAGAAATATCTTTTAGTTGAATTTGGTAAAGGGTTTGTCAGAAGAATTAAGGGCACTCTCCAAACAACTGCAACAAACAAGTCTATATAAGCAAAATACCATTCGTTTGATACAAAGTGCATATACATGTCTAGAATATGTGAATTTTATTGTGGCAACCACATCATTTTTCAAAAAGCACAAATACTGAACTTCTTATCTAATCTTGTGAATTGGAATCCACAACAGGGTAAAATACATTACGGAAGTTAAACATCTAATGAACGAACAACAGGATCAAATTTAATTACAATGTTGGCAAGTGACCTTGGAAAATTCAAGTGAGAAAAAGTTAATGTATTTAAATACATACAATTTCCTTCATGCAATTATCACTGAAACCTTAAAAACCACTAGAATTCAAACTGTGGTGCCAAAAAAAATTCAACTCCACAAGAAAACACCTTCTCAACTGAATGGATACACAAGTGATGAAGGAATGCGACTTGACATATCATAGGACGCACATGACCGCTACTTTCCTATCCACCAATGAACATGCAGTTCAGATTTGGCATTTTTCCAAGAACATCCAGAGAATACAGTTGCACATAAAATATTAAGGTGTGTTTGATTTTAATTCGATATATTTTTCTAAATCTATTTATTTATTTGTGTTTAAGTCACATATTTCTGCACAATGGCTAATCGTGAGTGCAACATGGAGATAAAGTCAAGTTTTGTCAATTGTCTATACACATGTTGCCTATTTTAATGAATTTGCGCCCCAAGCATTGATGATTGAGTCCTATTTTACCAGTAAAACAGAGAGCTGTTTACAACAGTAAACATGCAGTGCTTCATTTCCCGAGGTGCCCATGGGGGGGGGGGGGGGGGGGGGGGGGGGGGGGGGGTTCTAAATCTGATGCAATACTGACAACAGAAATCTAATTTTAAGTTATCACATCATTTGTCCACCTTTTTAACTTGAAAGAGCACACTAAACAAGAATCCAATTTCATCAGTGGGAAAAAGCTTGTTCAATTGTAAAAAAAATTTAGTCCATACAAAGCAAAATGAAAGTGTCAATGACACTGTAGCTCAACTTGTCAAGACAAAGACATGTACATGTATAGTATGTGACACAGCAATGACAAATATCTAGGTAATGACCTGATAACAAAAGTACATATAAAGTATTGTAACGGTCTGTACATAAATACTGAGCGTTGCCTGTAACAAATGTATAGGTAAAGTATTGTAAAGGTGGGTGACAGTCAGATGCTAAACTAGAAAAAATCTTTGAGTCCCACAGTGGGTCTGACTGAACCCCAAAATATTTGTTCTCATAGCACAGTGATAACAAAGGCACCCCAAAACACACTCATTCCTGTCCCAAGGTGAAAACAAAGGTACCCAAGAAGTTTCGTGAAGATCAGTTCACAAATATGAGCTGTGTAGAAGTTGTGACAAAAAACTGATTGGACCTAATTTCGGTACAAAATGGCCACTGGCAGCCATCTTGAATTTTGGACCGCGCCCAGAAACACTCGTTCTCGTCCCAAGGTGATAACAAAGGTACCCAAGAAGTTTTGTGAAGATCGGTTCATAAATACAGCCTCTAGCCCGAGCCGTATTGACATGTGCACTTACAGAGTATAAGTAGCACTGAATAAATCAAAGTTCATCTAATTTGCATAATTTCTGCACGAGAAAAAAACCCGTACTATATGTGATGTATTCCATGTTACTAAACATTCATACAAAAATTTATTCAAATCAGAACTTTCATACAGAAGTTCTGTACAAAAGACTGATTGTACTAATTTTGGTACAAAATGGCTGCTGGTGGCCACCTTGAAATTCGGACCACACCCAAAAACACTCGTTCTCATCCCACGGTAATAACAAAGGTACCCAAGAAGTTTCGTAAAGATCGGTTCATAAATACGGCATCTAGCCTGAGCCGTATAGAAGTTGTGTACAAAAAACTGATTAGACCTAATTTCGATACAAAATGGCCACTGGCAGCCATCTTGAATTTTGGACCGCACCCAGAAACACTTGTTCTCGTCCCAAGGTGATAACAAAGGTACCCAAGACATTTCGTGAAGATCGGTTCATAAATACAGACTCTAGCCCGAGCCGTATTGACATGTGTACTTACTGTGTGTAAGCAGCACTGAAAAAAACCAAAGTTCATCTAATTTGCATAATTTCTGCACGAGAAAAAAAAACGTATTATATGTGATGTATCCCATGGTACTAAACATTCACACAAAAAATTATTCAAATCAGCGCTTTCATATGGAAGTTCTGTGCAAAAATCTGATTGCACCAAATTTCGTACAAAATGGCTGCCATCGGCCATCTTGAATTTCGGACTGGACCCCAAAACACTCGTTCTTGTCCCACGGTGATAACAAAGGAACCCATGAAGTTTCGTAAAGATCGGTTCATAAATACGGCCTCTAGCCCGAGCCGTATTGGCATTTGCACTTACAGTGCTGAAAGTTACACCAAAGAACATCAAAGTTAGAGTAATTTGCATAATTTACGCACGAGAAAAAAAACCGTATTATATGTGATGTATCCCATGGTACTAAACATTCATACAAAAAATTATTCAAATCAGAGCTTTCATACGGAAGTTCTGTACAAAAAACAGATTTCTGCATCGTCGATACAAAATGGCAGCTGGCAGCCATCTTGAATTTCGGACCGCACCCAAAAACATTCGTTCTCGTCCCACAGTCATAACAAAGGTACCCAAGAAGTTTCGTAAAGATTGGTTCATAAATACGGCCTATAGCCCGAGCCATAGCAGCTTGGCACTTACAGCTCTGAAAGTAACACTAAATAAATCAAAGTCAGTCTAATTTGCATAATTTACGCACGAGAAAAAAACCCGTATTATATGTGATGTATCCCATGGTACTAAACATTTATACAAAACTTTATTCAAATCAGAACTTTCATACAGAAGTTCTGTACAAAAAACTGATTTTTGCATCATCGGTACAAAATGGCCGCTGGCAGCCATCTTGAATTTCGGACCACACCTAAAAACACTCGTTCCTGTCCCAGGGTCATAACAAAGATACACAAGAAGTTTCGTAAAGATCGGTTCATAAATACGATCTCTAGCCCGAGCCATAGCCAATTGTTGACGTACGGACAGACGGACAGACGGACGGACGGACAGACGGACGACAGGCCATGACAATAGCTCAAATTTGACTTCGTCAAAGTTGAGCTAAATATGTTTTGATTCTCCTTGAAACTGAATCCCTCAGGATCTTCCTTCCAATATTACTACAAATTTGGATTATTCAGAGACTGGGCTTTTTTATTTATAAGGGAGGAGCTTTGAAACAGAAATCTAAAGAGCATAAGTAAATATGCGAAACAGTTTTATTTTTAAAATTAAATGAGTTTATTTGTACAAGTATGCATTTTCTATATTTTATGTGTGTAAAAAGACAACAAAAAGCCTCTCAATTACCCTTCACCTAACATGAAAAGCAGACGACACTTGCCCCAAAAATTCTTGAATAACTAATTTTTTTTCATTTTTGTCTCAAAAACATAGGTTATAACCCCTCGTTGGAACGAGCTCGATAAGCTCGTTCCAATGAGGGGTCATAATCTATGTTTTTGAGACAGAGAACGAAAAAAATAATGAAAATTAATTGGCGATTTTTGAGAATACTGCTAACCGGTTTTGGCCGTCACATTGGGTAAAGGGTTAATGCTCATTACCTGCAAGAAAAAAAAAGAAAAAATGCCGATAGGATCACCGATCCAATGTCGAGTTATGACAGCACAAAATTTCATGAATGTAGGTTGAACTACTATCAAGTTATCATCCGGAAAGGAATTGTTGTGATTTACTATGTTCAAGGTCACGTTGACCTTGACCTTTGACGTAGCGAGTCCAAAATCAATAGGGTTCTTCCCCTCACCAAGGCCAATCTACCTATGAAGTTTCATGAATGTGAGTTGAACCATTATCAAGTTATCATCCGGAAACCAATTGTTTAAGATGTACTACGTTCAAGGTCACTGTGACCTTGACCTTCGACGTAGCATGTCCAAAATCAATAGGGTTCTTCCTCCCACCAAGACCAATCTACGTATGAAGTTTATTGAATGTGAGTTGAACCACTATCAAGTTATCATCCGGAAACCAATTGTTTACGCCCGAACGCCCGCCCGGACGCCCGCCCGCAATTCACCAAACTATAAGTCGAGTTTGACTTCGTCACAACTCGACTAAAAAATGTTGCCTAAGAATCAATTAATTTATTTTGTGTGGCCCAAACTGTGGGATAACTGCTAACTCTGCTTTTACCAATGACAAAGAGAGGGTTTTCAAGAAGCAAATTTACCGATTGCTATTAGTGATGCTGAAAAAGTGAAAGAAAAAACTCATCTGATGCCATCCTACAGCTTACTACAACCAGAACTGTAGCTTTCATATCTGCATCGAAACACTCTCGCCTGATTTCTCCAGTTCTGTTTAGTGGTTGGCCAGGACTTCATTTTTATATACAATTAATAAACGTTAATTTTATTTTCCCATTATTGCCATTAAGCCAGCTGTGGAAGATCACTTTCGCCTCATTGAATGCACGCTGCATGTTTTTTAACAACAATAGCCAAGCAAACGCTCTTCACAAAAAATATCATTCAACTTTGATTATTTTTTCAATTTTGGTCTCCAAAAAATAGCTTATGAGCCTTGACGTGGACAAGCTGATCAAGCTTGTTCCAGTGAGAGAGCATGAGCTTTATTTTTAAGACAAAAACAAAACATTTTATCATTCAAGAAATGTTTCTGACTGTTGTCATCTAGGCATGTAAAGGAAGGAGTTAGGCAATAAAAATTATAGTACATGGAGAATAGATTACTATAATGAAAGTGTCAATGACACTGTAGCTCAACTTGTCAAGACATGTACATGTATAGTATGTGACCCAGCAATGACAAACATCTAGGTAATGACCTGATAACAAAGGTACATATAAAGTATTGTAACGGCCTGTACATAAATACTGACCGTAGCCTGTAACAAATGTATATGTAAAGTATTGTAAAGGAGGGTGACAGTCAGATGCTAAACTAGAAAAGAAATCTTTGAGTCCCAGAGTGGGTCTGACTGAACCCCAAAATATTTGTTCTCATAGCACAGTGATAACAAAGGCACCCCAAAACACACTCATTCCTGTCCCAAGGTGAAAACAAAGGTACCCAAGAAGTTTCCTGAAGATCAGTTCATAAATATGAGCTTATAGAAGTTGTGACAAAAAACTGATTGGACCTAATTTCGGTACAAAATGGCCAATGGCAGCCATCTTGAATTTTGGACCGCACTCAGAAACACTCGTTCTCGTCCCAAGGTGATAACAAAGGTACCCAAAAAGTTTTGTGAAGATCGGTTGATAAATACAGCCTCTAGCCCGAACCGTATTGACATGTGCACTTACAGTGTATAAGTAGCACTAAATAAATCAAAATTCATCTAATTTGCATAATTTCTACATGAGAAAAATCCCGTACTGTATGTGATGTATTCCATTTTACTAAACATTCATACAAAAATTTATTCAAATCAGAACTTTCATACAGAAGTTCTGTACACAAGACTGATTGCACTAATTTTGGTATAAAATGGCTGCTGGCAGCCATCTTGAATTTCGGACCGCACTCAGAAACACTCGTTCTCGTCCCAAGGTGATAGCAGAGGTACCCAAGAAGTTTTGTGAAGATCGGTTGATAAATACAGCCTCTAGCCCGAGCCGTATTGACAAGTGTACTTACTGTGTGTAAGTAGCGCTGAAAAAATCAAAGTTCATCTAATTTGCATAATTTCTGCACGAGAAAAAAACCCGTATTATATGTGATGTATCCCATGGTACTAAACATTCACACAAAAAGTTTTTCAAATCAAAGCTTTCATGTGGAAGTTCTGCACAAAAATCTGATTGCCCCTAATTTTGAACAAAATGGCTGCCAGTGGCCATCTTGAATTTCGAATCGCACCCAAAAACACTCGTTCTCATCCCACGGTGATACCAAAGGTACCCAAGAAGTTTCGTAAAGATAGGTTCATAAATGCGGCCTCTAGCCCAAGCCGTATTGGCATTTGCACTGGCAGTGCTGCAAGTAACACTAAATACATCAAAGTTAGTCTAATTTACATAATTTACGTACGAAAAAAAACCCCGTATTATATGTGATGTATCCCATGGTACTAAACATTCATACAAAAAATTATTCAAATCAGCGCTTTCATATGGAAGTTCTGTGCAAAAAACAGATTTCTGCATTGTCGGTACAAAATGGCAGCTGGCAGCCATCTTGAATTTGGGACCGGATCCAAAAACACTCGTTCTCGTCCCACTGTCATAACAAAGGTACCCAAGAAGTTTCGTAAAGATCGGTTCATAAATACGGACTCTAGCCCGAGCCGTATTGAATTGTTGACAGACAGACGGACAGACGGCCATGGCATAAGCTCAACTTTGGCGAAGCCAAATTTGAGCTTATGCCATGGCCAGTCGTCCGTAAAAATGCAAGTAGAAAAATGTCACCACCAAGGTTTATTTGTTTATTGGGGTTTAATGGCACTTTCAACAGCTAGGGTCCAGCATGTCAGACAGTTTTGCAGGGTGGAGAAAGCCAGAGCACACTGAGAAAACCACTGAGCAGTGGGAAACAACTGTCAGACCCTGAAACTTACAAACTCTGCCCAAGCAGTGTTAGCAGTGGTTGAAGGAAAGAGCACTATCAACATACAGCATCCTTTATAACACAGGGCCACCATGCACCCTCGGAGGCAATCAAGATTAAGTGCCCAAGGACACAATGCAGTTGCCAGGATTGAATAGTTGACCATTCAGTTTAAAGTCCAGTGCTCTAACCATCCCAGGAACCGTAACTGTTTCAATGGATAAAGACCATAATTTGTGCAACAAAAAAAACTCTTACTGAGCTCTGTCAAACAAGGTAAAACAGGAAAAAGCTTGACCCTTTTCCCTTTACCTAACAAATTGGCCACATCAGAAAAAACTTTCAACAAAACCATATTATTATGTGACCCCCTCATTGGAACGAGCTCATTGAGCTCATTCCAATGAGGGGTAACATGATATGGTTTTGTTGAAATTCTAAGAAAATGTGAAAAAATAATAATTAAAATAATAAATTTTGTCATCGTCTGTGTTGTGTAAATGGTTATTCATTCAATTTATCCATTGAAACGACAGTTCCAACAGCCAGGGCCATCTTGTGTCAGACAGTTTTAGGGGCGGAGGAAGCCGGAGTACCTGGAGAGAACCACTGAGCAATGGCGAGCAACTCCCCAACATACTAACTCCACTCAAGCAGGGTTAGCATTGGTTGAAGACAAATGCACCACCGACGTGTAGTACACAGTACCACTGTGCACCCATAGGGATTAAGTGTCTTGCCCAAGGACACAATGCGATTGCTGCAGGTAGGATTCGAACCGAGGACTTCCTGACTTGCGGCCTGATCTCTACCTACCAAGCCACCGCACTCCTAAGTAAACAGTTAAAGCATACTTTTGGGTTTGGTCAATGTTTACAACCTAAGCACAGCTGCACATGCAAACACGTAGTCTTTGGCTAAACTTGCAGGGTACATGCCATGCAATCTGACAGTAATTCTTCTAGACAATTCTTGGCTGCCTTTAACAACTTCAAAGTCACAGGGCATAAGCCTATCATAGTGTAGCAAGAATGTTTTAAGAAATCTGCAGGCCTCTTAGAGTTACACTGGAAGTACTGTGGCCAAATAGGTCTATAGTGCTTAGGAATTTGAAAGTTGTCAGTAGAATTTTTGAAAATGAAAGAGTCAATGACACTGTAGCTTAACTTGTCTGTGAGTTGTGTTTGATGAAAAGGATAATGTTCAATGTTTATGAAAGGATTATGAAATAAGACAAGAATTGTGATAATTGGGAATATGTTAATTTCTGTAGCCATCACAGTTGACCAACCATGACCAAAAGGGGATGTTATCATCTAGGCATTATATGGAGTCAACCTAACAAGTTACAATGCAATCCTTCCATAAATACGACCTATAGACTATGCTAAAGGTTTTCAGGTTTTGGGCTTGGGCGGCCATCACGGCTGAAAGATCGAGACCAAAAGGAGACGTCCTCATCTAGACATTATTTGGAGTGATCCTACAAAGTTACAATAAAATCCCTTCATAAATATGACCTGTAGACTGTGCTAAAGGTTTTCGGGTCCTTGTAGCCGTCACGGTTGACCAATCACAACCAAAAGAGGATGTCATCATCTAGGCATTATATGGAGTCAACCTAACAGGTTACAATTAAATCCTTCCATAAATATGACCTATAGACTATGCTAGAGGTTTTCGGGTTTTGGGCTTGGGCAGCCAGCACAGCTGACTGATCGTGACCAACAGGGGATGTTCTCATCTAGACATTATTTGGAGTCATCCTACCAAGTTACAATGAAACCCCTTCATAAATATGACCTATAGACTGTGCTAAAGGTTTTCGCGATTCGGACCCCTGTAGCCGTCACAGTTGACCAATCACGTCCAAAAGGGGACGTTCTTATCTAGACATTATATGAAGAATACCCACCAAGTTTCAATGAAATCCTTCCATAAATATGACCTGCAGACTGTGCTAAAGGTTTTTGGATTTTGGGCTCGGGCAGTCGTCACGGTTGACAGATCGCGACCAAATGGGGAAGTTCTCATCTAGACATCATATGGAGTCATCCTACCAAGTTACAGTGAAATCCTTCCATATTAAATATGATCTGCAGACTGTGCTAAAAGTTTTGGGGTTTCGGGCTTGGGCAGCCATCATGGTTGACAGATCATAATCAAAGGGGACGTTCTCATCTAGACATTATACAGAGGCATCCTACCAAATTACAATGAAATCCCTTCATAAATACGACCTGTAGACTGTGCTAATGGTTTTCGGGTTTTGGGTTCGAGCAGCCATATCGGTTGACCGATCATGACCAAAAGGGGACATTCTCATCTAGACATGACCCCAAACCTGCATATGAAGTTTCGTGATGATCAGACAAGAACTACGGGGTGTAGTCTGCGCTAAAGGTGATGGTAATAGCTTATCTTGACTTTGTCAAGTTAAGCTAAAAATCACAATATTTTTTAATCAATTAACAGGGATTTACTCGATAACTGAAATGCAATTACCCGATCAAATTTGCACTAAACAAAAGGTAAATGAGCAGATGTTTGAAAATTATACATAATTAGGAGGGTTAAAATTATATATTTTACAATTAATCATTCTTACAGAAGAAAGATATGATGGTTAACTGGTAGAGTGCTATAATTATTTTTAGTCATCAAAATTTGTTCACAAGTCTTTGCCTTGTTACAATTTATGTGAGAGTGCCTATAGGCACTCTAACATAAATTGTAACAAGGAAAATCCATACAGACCAAATAATTTAGATTTGAAGATAATATGAAGGACACCCACAGAGTTTGAAGCCTCTGAGTTAGAGTACTGGCACTGTAGAGTAAAGCCCAAATATGGGCTTCCAGCACTCTACCAGTTAAATGGTTGAGTGCTAGAAGCCACTTTAGTGGGTTTACACTGTACAACTTAGCCTGTTGTTCGCTAGGCAGCAAGAAATATGTTGATATAAAATTGTTTTGTTATAATTTATTGGAGCATGACAGCAGGCACTCTCCAATAAATTGTAACAAACCAATTATTTGTGAATGAAATTTTGCTAAACTAAGGCACCCCATGATAGTGGCATGGTATCTTAAAAAAATACTCATGTTACAAATCAACTTTTGAAAAATAACTTAGCACTCTACCAGATAATGATCCAAAACACTCACCTAATAATCACCACAGAGAATAGCTAAATGTGCATGTTTTTTGGAGAATAGCTGTAAATAATTTCATATACACCTCATCAAACAATAGACATAAAAATATTGCAAAAATGAAATTTAATAACAGGAAATTCTCACCTGTCTTAACTCTTTCAACCACCATGCACAAATTTTTGTGTGAGAAAAATTCCACTGTGGATGTCATTGGACAGGCAGATGACATGCTGAACAATAAATCGACAGTGAGGATCTGCAATAATTTAATCTTTCTGCTCTGTAATCAACTACCTCCCTACAAATACAGAATGGATTCATCTATTTCACAAGATTGTAGAAGATGATAACATTTAATTATTGGTGTTTAAGGTCACATATTTCTGCACAATGACTAATCATGACTACAACTTGGATATGAAGTCAAATCCAGCCAACCCTTTACCAATGTTGCCCACTTTAGAGGACTTCCACTCCAGGCATTAGTGACCAGGTCCTATTTCACCAGTAAAACAGAGCTAGTTTACCACAGTAAACAAGCAGTGCTTCACTTCCTAGGATTTCCACGGATAACAAGATGATACCATACAGGGAACCAGTATCGAAAGTTAATAAGGCCTAAAAAGTTTAAAATATGTTTCTCATGCCCTCTAGCAGGGTACTTTTTGCTGCCACATGCTCTGTTTTTATTTATTTAATTTATTGGTGTTTAAGGTCACATACTTCAGCACAATGGCTAATCATGACCACAACATGGAGATAAAGTCAAGGTCAGTCACTCGTTTATACCCCATGTTGGCTATTTTAGAGGGCTCGAACCCCAAGTATTAGTGACTAGGCCCCATGTTTTCATAACCAATGCAAACTTAAACAAGAGGCCCCATGGGGCATGAAGCGCTCACCTTGAATAGAACACGATATAAACAGAGTCCAACAATGAGTCTTCATTAAGCAATCCATCTCCATAGGATACATTGTCAATCCTTGAGCCCCTCAGGAGTGACAAAAATCACCGATCCAATGTCGAGTTGCGACAGCACAAAAGTGGGTTTAATCATTATTAACTTATCGTCCAGAAACCAATTGTTTACAATTCACTATGTGAAGGGTCACTGTCATCTTGATCTTTGATCTAGTGATTCCGAAATAAATAGGGCTCTTTCTTGCACCAATGCCAACCTACCTATGACATTTCATGAACGCAGGTGGAACCATTGTCAGATTATCTGGAAACCAATTGTTTTCGATTTATTATGTTCAAGGTCAGTGTGACCTTGGCCTTTGACCTGGTGAGTCCAAGATAAATAGAGGTCTTCCACTCACCTAGGCCAACCTGTCTATGAAGTTTCATGAATGTGGGTCAAACCATTATCAAGTTTATCATTTGGAAACCAATTGTTTACGATTTACTATGCTGAAGGTCACTGTGACCTTGACCTTTCGCCTAGCGAGTCCAAAATAAATAGGATTCTTCCTCTCACAAAGGCCAACCTACATAAGAGGTTTCAATTTACTATGTTCAAGGTCACTGTGACCTTGACTTTTGACCAAGGAAGTCCAATATTAATAACGTTCTTCATCTCACCGATATCAACCTACCTATGAAAATTTATGAACATGGGTTGAACCATTATCAAGTTAACATCCGGAAACCAAATGTTTACGCCCACCCGACATTTATCAAACTATAAGTCAAGTTTGACTTCGTCACAACTCGACTAAAAATAGTCCGAGCATCATACCTTTTCTTTAGTTGATCATAATGTAAAATGTGGAGCTCCCTATGAAGCCCCTCAATACAACCTATGTGGATTAATCTTAGTTACACACCTCAAGAGGGTACTGAATTCAAAACTTCTAATTCTTCAGCTACATGGCCAATTTTGGCTCCCATAGGGAGCCCAAATATTAACCCAGGCTCTCGATTTGAACAAAGTTGAATCTGACCTCCCTAGAGATGTTGTATACCGAATATGAAAGCATTCTGACTGTTGGATCTGAAGAAGAACATTTTTAAAAAAATTTCTTCATATTGCATTATATTAAAATGTGGGCTATAATAGCGAGCCCAAATATTAACCTATGGACGCGATTTGAACAAACTTGAATCTGACCCCCATAGAGATGTTGTATACCAAATATGAAAGCATTCTGACTAGTGGATCTGAAGAAGAAGATTTTTAAAGAAATTTCCTCATATTGCACTATGTTAAAATTTGAGCTATAATAGCGAGCCCAAATATAAACCTTGGGATCCGATTTGAACAAACTTGAATCTGACCTCCTTAGAGATGTTGTATACAAAATATGAAAGCATTCTGACTGGTGGATCTGAAGAATATTTTTAAAAATTATCCCCCATATTGAAGTAAGTTAAAATTTGGGCTTCCGTATAGGAAGCCCAAATATTAACCCAGCGACTTGGTTTGAACAATCTTGAATCTAACCCTCATAACAATGATGTATACCAAACATTAAAAGATTCTGACAGGTGGTTCTGAAGAAGAAGATTTTTAAAGAATATTCCCCATGTTGCCCTAAGTTAAACATTCAGGCTCCTGTATTGAGCCTAAATATCAACCAATGGGCTTCATTTTAACAAACTGTACCTGCCCACCACCCCCCCCCCCCCCCCTCTCCCCCCTCCTCCTTTGGATGCTGTATGCCGAATATCAAAACATTCTAACCATTGGTTCTGGAGAAAAGATTTTTAAAAAATTTTTGCAAATATGCTGACTCCGCATTTTTTCGATGCTCTCTACAGGACACCCTAACATAACCGATGGCAATTTTTTTTACCATTCAATTCTACTGGTCCTAAGGATGCTTCATACCAAACAACAGTTCTCTGTTCCGTGTGGTTTGGGAAATATGGGCATTTAAGAATATTTCTATTTTTGGCTCCTAGGGTTCCCATGCGGATGCGGAAATATTCTTTTTTACACGAGTCAAGTACTTATGACCCAATAATACCACATACCAAATTTGGTTCAAATCGGACTATCGGTTCAGAAAATAGAAATTTTGGGCAGGGCCAAAAATCTTACCCCTCCCATTACAAAACCAAATATTGCTTCACGAACTTCGTTTGAACACACTTGAACCTGCACCTCAAAAGGAAGCTCCATAACTAATATCAAGTCACTGTAATCACTGGTTCGTGAGAAAAGATTTTAAAAATATATTGGAGCATTTTCCCCCACCCCCTCCCTATCGGGCTGGGCATGTTGAGTTGAACAAAAGTGCAATGCCCCTTTGGGACCATCACTCTCACAAACTTTCACTTGAATTGGCCCAGTGGGTTTGGAGGAGAAGACCAAAACATGGTGTTGACAGGCGACGGATGGATGGACAGATGATGGACACTGGACGACGGACGGAGAGCGATGGGATTAGCTCAGCTTGACTTTGTCATGGTGAGCTAAAAAAATAATACTTAAATGGTTTATGTCTGATATTTTACCCAAGTTAATAAAACTGATAAATTTGTCCCTTCAGTGCAACAAGGCTTTAGCATTGCAAAGCCTTCAGCCTTCTTGCACTCAAGGGACGAAATCCACTACCACCCACGCTATTATGTAGATTATGTGGCCTAAAACATAAAACAAACCAAGAACATGAACTTTTGATGGCAAAGAAATAATTACAAAAATAAAAAAAAATAAAATAAAAAAAACACCCACCCACAAGCAATTTTACAAAAAATGGCCTGAGAAACAGAAGATCTACTTTGTGGGGCTTTAATTGCACAAATATGTCACAGGCATGTGTGAAAATGAAATATTAAACTATAAATGTAGCTATATCTGTACCCGACCTGTGTGCTACTACGCTTCTTCAAACAATGCAGTAAACAAAACATAAGTGGATTTCCTAGAAACAGTCAAGACCTGGTTTCTAAGAAAGTTTACTCATACAGATTCATGCCCATATATGTCTCTATCAAGGATAGTCTCCTGACCTAATTTTATATATTTTTGTACAGTACATACACTTCACTCTTTCAGTGCAACGTTAATTTAGGACCCACAAAGTAGATCTTCTGTTTCTCAGGCTATTTTTTGTAAAATTGCATGTGGGCAGGCGTTTTTTTTTTTAATTTTATTTTTTATTTTTGTAATTATTTCTTTGCCATCAAAAAAAGTTCATGTTCTTGGGTTTGTTTTATGTTTTAGGGATCATAATCTACAGAATAGCATGGATGGTGGTGTATTTTATCCCTTGAGAGCAAGAACACTTTGCTGCGAATGCTAAAGCATTACAAAGCCTTGTTGCACTCAAGGGATAAATTTATCAATTTTATTAACTTGGGTAAAATATCAGACATAAACCATTTAATTTTTATTTTTTTAAGTTTGCATTGGTTATAAAAAGAGAGCATGTGGTAGCCAAAAGGACAATGAGGGAGGGTAGGAGAAATAGATTTTTAACAGTTTTTGGCCTTATGTTATATTTGATACCAGCACACAATTATTTATATATCACATGCCATTACCCATGGTGACCTCAATTACAAACTGCACTTTATGAACAATTATTTTGTTGCTCTCCAATAACTTTCAAGCAAACAATCATAATGGAGAAGAGTGCCAATTATTCTGCAAAGGTGATTTGTGACATGTATTTTTTTTCAGAGATACCGGTAACATGCTTCCAACAAGATGAGCTTTTTAAAGTTTTTGTGCATGGATATCTAAATTTTATAGTAAATTTCCTTTCTTATTATACCTACCACAATTGTTTACTACAGGCTTGCACTACAGTGGAAGTCCCTAACTCGGATAAAATACTCTCTATTTTTGTCTTTCCCAAGCAAGTTGGGAAAGAAAAGTGGTGCAAAAGCACCAATAAAAATAAGCCAAAACTGGGTCGAGTGCAACCGGCGCAGACCCAGTACGGGACGCTCTCTCCCAAGTACAACTCCACGACTTCCGTTGCCAGTGCGCATATACCGTCTCTAAAGACTCATTCTTTTTGAATCCGTAAACGTTAGAGTTATGTGATCAGTGGGGAGGAAAGATTCTTTACCCGTAAAGAAGATGGGAGGGCCTCCATGTAAACAATTGTGGTAGGTATAATAAGAAAGGAAATTTACTATAAAATTTAGATTTCTTATCAACCTACTCACAATTGTTTACTACAGGCTGAATAGACAAAAGGCTGGAGGGAATCGCATAACCAACCCCCATAACCCTAGTGCACTGGAACCGTGAAGTAGAAGGAAGAGGTCCCGAGGCTTATCAACCATAATGTCGCAATCATTGGTAAAGGACAATGAAAAGAGACATATGAGCCTGTGTGACACACAGACAGAAAAAGGACAGTAACAGCACAAGGCTGAAACTGACCTTCAAGAAGCCTAATGGCTATGGCAGACAACAGCCTGAGCAGAAGAAAGAGGACCCAGGGCAAAAAGGTCCTCCGACTGCTCCTGCAACTGGCGTAAATAAAAGGTGGAGAAAGTAGAAGCATTTCTCCAGTAGGCTGCCTGCATAACATCCGACAACTTGACGGAGTTAGAATAAGCCCAAGAGGTAGACAGTGCCCACACCTCGTGGGCAGAAATACGATTGGTAATACAATCGCCAGCCGCTAAATGACTATAAGCCGTACGAATAGCAAAACAAATCCATCGAGAAATGGATTGAGGAGAGATCTTCTGTCGACCCGGAATGAGAGACAGAAAAAAAACGTTTTCTGCCCTTCTGTATGAAGCGTGTCCGATCAAGATAAATGCGAATAGCACGGACCGGACAGAGCAAAGGGCGAGTACCCTCAACAGAGGGAAGAGCCCTGATACAGATAGGAGGAGGAGTAGTATCTGGTAACTGATTCTTAGCCAAAAAGGAGCAATCAGTGGTAAAAGTAACACTGTTGGGAGAGCTCCTAAAAAAGGCCGGGTCAACCGAGAGGGCGTGAAGCTCACTAACCCGTCTGGCCGAAGCAAATGCCATCAGAAAAGCCGTCTTATATGCAAAGCAACACCCAGGAAAGATTCCATCGTGGAGTAAGCTGCAAAGTCCGAGGCCTTTTCAAAGAAAAGTGCCGAACAAGCTTGGAGAGGTAAGGATTAGTGCCGATGCGACGCTTCCCCACATAAGAAAAAGTCTCTGAAAGCATAGACCTGTAACCCTTGATGGTAACAGGCTGGAGACCCCGAGAATCAAACAGATATACCAGAAACTCCGCAATCTGTGAAATCGAAGGATTGGCATAATCAACAGAGTGATCAGCACACCATCGACAGAAGACCTTCCATTTAGCTGCATAAGCTAAACCAGTGGAGTGCCTCCTTGAAGAAGAAATGCACTCCACTGCTCGTCTCGAAAAACCTCTACGGAGGAGACAGGACCTGACAAAAGATATGCGTGAAGGCACAATGAAGTCGGGTCGACGTGAAACCTCCTCGGGCAACCTTGACAAAGAAGGTCGCGACGTAGCGGGAGTCGTGCCGGAACCGCCGCCATCAGCGAGCGGAGCTGATTGATCCACACCCGCTGAGGTGACAGGGGAACGATCAGAATGATTCGACAACTGCAGGTTCGAATTTTGGCGAGAACCTGAGGAAGAATCGGAACCGACGGGAAGGCGTAGCCGACTAGACCGTTCCAATCGAGTGACAGAGCGTCCACGGCAAAAGCCAGAGGATCTGGACACGGGGACACGAAAGTGTCCACCTGATGGTTCCATCGAGTCGCAAAGAGGTCGATGTGGGGACGTCCCCAGAGATCGCAAAGCGACTGGAACACTGCCCTGTGAAGCATCCACTCGGTGGAAATAACCCTGCCCTGTCGGAACAGGGAGTCGGCTAGGACGTTCAGACGACCGGGAATGTGACGAACAACCACTCCGGCGTGAACATCCTGAGCGAGCAGTAAAAGATCCCGAGCTAACTCGTACATCGGAAGCGAGTGCGTGCCGCCCTGGTTCCGAATGTAAGCAACCACTGTCGAATTGTAGGATAGTAGAAGGACCTGGCGATTCGACAGCTGAGGGATCCACTGCCTGAAACTCAGAAGAAGAGCAAGAAGCTCCTTCTGGTTGATGTGTAGAGCTGCTTGATCCTGGTCCCACATCCCGTGTAGGGAAAGACCGAGAGGATCCAACGTTGCACCCCATCCGAGATCGCTGGCATCTGCCGTCAGAACGCGATCGGACGTGGGTAAGTCCAGCGGAACACCCTGCGTAATCCACTGAACATCTGTCCAGGGAAGAAGGTGAGGATACAGAGAGTCCGGAAACGGAAGCACCTGATCCAGAGAATCTACATTCGGTCTCCAACGACTGAGCAGAAAGTGTTGGAGAGGTCTGACACGCAGCCGACCTAGAGGAATGAGATCCGTCACCGAACCGCAGAGACCGATCAGCCGGAGAAAACTCCGAGCGGTCGCGGACCTGGACTGGGACAGAGTCAGAGCAAAAGCTGAGAGAATCACAGCCTTGGCCTGGGGAACAGCCACCAAATTGAATTTGGTTTGGAAAGACATCCCCAGATGACAAAACGACTGAGAAGGGACCAGGTCCGACTTCTCCTCGTTGACTCTGAATCCTAGCGACGTGAGCAAGCTCAACAGAGTGGAGACATCCGATTCCAGTAAGGCAGCATTGGAATGCCTCTGGAGGATATCGTCCAGATATGCCGAAGTAGTCACCCTGGACTGTGTGCGATGGAACGCTATCACATGCGACATCAGTCTGGTGAACGCCCAAGGAGCCAGGTTGAGGCCGAAAGGCATGGCCTTGAACTGGTAAACTCGCCCCAGAAAAGCGAACCTGAGATACTTCCGTGACGCCCGATGCATCGGAACGTGGAAGTAAGCGTCTCGCAGGTCGATGCTGGCTGCGAAATCTCCCTGGTGAATTGATTGGCGGACCGACCTGAAAGTCTCCATGCTGAACTTGGGAGCAATGATAGACTGGTTCAGGATACTCAGATCGATAACCGGTCGGAGTCGGCCGTCCTTCTTCGGCACCAAGAACAGGCGGGAATAGAAACCCACTGACTGAACGTTCTTGACGACCTCGATCACCCCCTTTGCCAGGAGATTGGCAATCTCCGTGGACAAAAGTTCCCGACGTAAAACGTCTGAAGGAACTGTGGTTGGAAGAGGCACCCTTGACAGAGTGGGGTGCTGTCGGAAGGATATGCGCAGCCCGGACCGAACAACATCTAACACCCATGGATCGGATGTGATGGTGGTCCAATGGTCTGCAAACTCTGCTATCCTTCCTCCAACCTGGGACGAGTCGAGGTGAGGACCTTCATTTCGAGCCCCGACGAGGCCCGCGAGAGGAGAAACCACCTCCTCTGCTAAATGAAGAATCCTGAGACTTCCCTCGATTCTGCCGACCCCCTACCTTTACCCCGTGAGTAAGAAGTAGAGGCGGCGGCAGAAGGACCAGCCTTTTGCTTCACAGAGGAAGCAGAAGGGTACTTGTTAGGCTTGGAACGGCCCTTGCCTCCCCGAGAAGGCCGATCAAGCTGACGAAACAGCAGCTGATCTTTGGAATGACGTAGGACGTCATCCCGGACCGTCGACACGGAACCATGGAAAAGTTGCGGACCTGCCAAAGAAGCAGATCGAAGAGTAGCACGCTGCTCCTCGGGAAGGGATCGTCCTGTGTCCAGCACAGCGTCCCTTCGAACTAATTCCAAATTGGCCGTGTTACAGGCATGCGTGTGAGTAAGGTGCATAAGCGCCTTGGACAGCACACGCAAAGGAGCCTGTACCTCGTCAAACTTATCTGGAGGCAGATAAGCAGCCAAAGCTGAGACGACGTGATCTGAGAGAGAAAGCATGCCAAGCATCTCTCTAGATAAGCCCAACGTGGACTCCAGAGTCGTCATTGGAATGACGGCAGACTTGGGCTTGGAAAGCTGAGGGAAGTGGAGTCCTGATCCAGAACCGTCAAAGCTTGGCAGACTGACGGATTGGCGGAATCGTAGGAACGATAACGCATAGGAGGCAAAAAGGTGTCAACCCTGGTGAAGAACGAAGTCTTCAAAGCCTTGGAATTCAGCTTGGCATCCAATGCTGAAAAAGCCTCAACCACCTGTACCGACTGGCACGGTCGAAGGCGCCCAGAAGCAGGTTGCTCCATAGGCTGTTGGCGCGCGACCGATGATCGCGGCCAGGCTGACACTGTCGGCTGGTTAGCAGGTTTGAGCTCAGGCAGAAACCCAAACACAAAGTCAAGAGCCGCCCCCAAGTCCGAAGACTGCTGGCCCTCGACCTCAAGCATGTCGGACTCCTCCCCAGAGTCGGAAGACACATAGCCCATCGTGGGCAAACCAGCCGACGCCTCCCATGGTGTGGGGACACCAGAGGAATCAGAAACCGGCCTGTTTCCAATCCCGGGAGGCGGCGCCATAGGAGGCGCCTGGAAACCACCCATAGCCTCGCTGGAATCAACAGGAAGGCTCTTAGAAAGAACCTGAGTGAGTAAGGAGAGGGCCTCCCTAAGCTCACTGCCTGTACCGACCAGTTCGACAGGGGAGGGAACCGGCAAAGTGGCTTCACCTCTGACCCTCTTAACCAGCGAAGGGTCATGATCCTCCAAAACACCCGACGCAGGACGACGGGCGGCAGCCGAAACATCTGAAGGCAGACGTGTATAGGGGTACGATGCACCCCGAGGATCAATATAGCGAGAACTCATGAGAGTCACCGCGGACCTCTGCGGGGCAGAAGGTCCAGGCTGCACAAAAGGCGTTGGTCCCCCAAAACTGGTCGTGTGACCAGAGTGAGTAGACGGAAACGCCACGGAGTTCATAGTGTTTCCACTACGAACATCCGAATCCAAAGACACAACTGTGGTGCTCGACGGCGAAGAGACCACAGTGATGGGCTCGGCCGGCAGCCCCTTCCGACTTCGCCGAGTTGAAGTCAGGGAAGGCTGAGGCCGATATCCCACGTCTACAGTATCGGACAGTCCTGCAGTCCCCTGCAGCGAAAAGCAGAGGCCGGCTGAAACAGATAACGAAGCAGACGGGCCAGCAGCAGTAGTAGATACGTCGAGAGTCGTTGAGGCTGGTGAAATAGTGGAGAGAGCACACCGGCTCGGCTCCGAATGAGGAGTCACAACCCTAGTGACAGCCTCAGATGTCGACTGGAGGGGGACCGTAGTCCCGGAACCAGGCATCTCTACACCAGAACACTCAACGGCTCCCGCAGTATCCACCACAGGAAAAGACTGCACATCCCCCACGGAGGAGGAATAACTCTCACCAGACAAAGTCGACTCGGGAGGCCCCGAACGACCACGTTGTCCTTTCCCGCGGGAGCGGGAGGCACAGCCACGAGAACGAACGACACGGTTTACTGACGCCCAGAAGGTGGAAGACCATGTTCCACAGACACCACACGGCCGCCCGGCCGAACACCCATTACAGGAGGAACAAGACGAATGTACATCGTCCACATGCTTTGGCAGCAGACATTGCCCACAGGGAATTGTCCTGGGCATGATAGAGGTGAGAGGAGCAGAGAAGGTGAGATGAGAAAACAGAACACCCCCAAAGAAGAGAGAAAGGTGACAGAAACAAAGACCCCAGAAGGTCGACCGGGAACCACCCAACAGGAAGACTACTCTCAAAAGAAAGAAGAAACACTGCAGGAGTGGTACCCCGCTGACACCTAACTCTAACACAATTAGAAAATTTTGCAAAAAAAGCATTAACAATAATTGTGAAAAAATCTAAGTCCGAACCGCATGGCACGCGAAATTCGCGCGCGACTCGAGAGAGAGCAAATAAATATACATTATGGACATATAATAGAAAAGAGAATATATAAAACACTGTTCCTGAGAATACAAAGGATACACTGTGGTATAATGAATCAGGAATCATCAAACATCGAGCTGGTGGAACACTGATAAGCGTGCAAAAACATCTCGACACGAAGCGGATTTTAAAAAGAATGAGTCTTTAGAGACGGTATATGCGCACTGGCAATGGAAGTCGTGGAGTTGTACTTGGGAGAGAGCGTCCCGTACTGGGTCTGCGCCGGTTGCACTCGACCCAGTTTTGGCTTATTTTTATTGGTGCTTTTGCACCACTTTTCTTTCCCAACTTGCTTGGGAAAGACAAAAATAGAGAGTATTTTATCCGAGTTAGGGACTTCCACTGTAGTGCAAGCCTGTAGTAAACAATTGTGAGTAGGTTGATAAGAAATTTGTCTTGTTACAATTTATTGGAGAGTGCCTTTTGGCACTCTCCAAAAAATTGTAACAAAACAATTTATAAACATTTTTTGTGATGCTGAGCAAACAAGTTAATCAGGCTTTGAATTTTGTTGGGGGCCAATCGGCCCAGGCCCTGAGATCAGCCCCAAAGGTGCTTCCGTCGGGGCTCTTTTTCCGGCCTTGACAATTTTTGTACGAAATTTTTCCACCCGACATTGAAACTAAAGACAGAAAAGTATGGTGCTCAGATTTATTTATTGTTGTTTAAGGTCACATACTTCTGCACAACATGGAGATAACTCAAAGTCAGTCAATCGTTTATGCCCCATGTTGCCTATTTTAGAGGACTCACACTCCAAGCATTAGTGACAGGATCCTATTTTACCAGTGAAACAGAATTTGTTTACCACAGTAAACAAGCCCATCTCCATTTCCTGGGGTTCCCACGAGGACTGGTGCTCAGATAATGCATGCAAATTCTTGGTTATTATTTACTGTAACAGGACGTTAGGAGCACAGAAATTATTATATGGACTGTGCCGTACTGTTTTCATTTTTTGTACGGACCAAACCAGTCTCAACTGGTGATGGAAGTTTGTCGATAAAGCGCAGTGCCCACTGAGGGTGGTATACTGAATTCACAACCTGGTCATTCCGACTTGATGTGGAGTTTGAAACATTTAGTTTCTTTTAGCGGTGGAGACATGAAAGAATAAATAAATGAAGATGATTTCCTGTATTTCTTTTTTAAAGAACCACCACACAAACTGAACTGAACACTGATTTAAAAGAGGAAGAATAGAAAAATAATATGTAATTGATTCTCATTCATATTCCGACATGCAAGGAGGTGAGGTGTTTATCATCGTGGGTGTGGTTTAGTTTATTATTGACAGAAATTGCACATGGCCTGCAGGCGATGACAGTTTCAGTCCATACAAATGAAACCAAGCATTGTTTTAATAAATACAATAGACTTACCTCATTAAAAGCACAGTAGTTTATTAAAAAGAAGCAAAGAAAGGAATAAAAAACCTTAGAAATGACAACTATTTATTTATTCATTTATTATTATTTATTGGTGTTTAAGGTCACATACTTATGTACAATGGCTAATTGTGACCGTGACAGTTTTACTGGTGGATGAAGCCGGAGTACCAAGAGAGAACCACCGAGCATCGGTAAGCAACTGTCAGCTTCTCAACATTCTAACTCTGTTCAAGCTCCGTTCAAGCAGGGTTACAGCAGTTGAAGACATGTGCACCATCGATGTGCAGTACGCCTTGGTACACGGCGTAATCGTGCCCACATGTAGACAACAAGATAAAGTACCTTGCCCAAGGACACAACGTAGGTTTCCTGGATGGGGATCGAACTCGGGACCTTTAGCACAGACGTCTAAATGACAACTAATGTTGACAAATTGGCAAGTAGATCTGCAATTGATCTGTTTTCGTTTCATCCACAGGAGTTTAGCATGATTGAAGTGATGGTGAAGTTGACGTCTTGCCCAACTCATAGGTAAACTTTCCTGGTTTACCTAATTTCTTTTTTGCAGGGTTTTGCATGTGACCCTCATTGAATTCTGTTGATACATTTTTGCTGTATTCTATTATTTTATTTTTTTTTTTTTTTTGGGGGGGGGGGGGGGAGAGGGGGGCTTCAGGGCCCCAGCTGACATGGGCATGGTACCTTAATTCTCAACTCTGGAAATAATGGGAGAGGTTGGGGGACTACAACAAGGAGAAGTATGTAATGAAAGTATAAGATACGTGTAGTATCCTTGGGCCAAGTTGGTGTAAATGCTAATCCACCCATCCTGCTGAATTCCAAGTTACCATCAGCAACATATCCCGATGCTCTAAAATATGCAGTATTCTTATCTCAAACCACATGCATGCTTAGAATAGTTTAATAACATTTTTTAAGCAAAATTAAACAGACATGTTTAAAATCAGCCCCGAGTAGGCCCTGACCTTCCAAACCCAGGGCTTTTTTTAGGACCTGACCTCTGGACAAAATGCAAAGCCTGGTTAATATATAAAGTAACTAAAACGGTTTTCAGCATTTTTCAATAGTGACAAGATGTTGGCAACTAGCACTAAAGAGCATCAATTCATGTTCAGGCTGGTACAATATAAATACCAAGAAAATTCTTAAACATTTCCAAAGACACCCTAGATATGGGATTCTAAATTCAAGATGTTAACTTTCTACATGCCAGAAGACTCTACCTGATAAGTACATAAAGCTACTTGTTGTTTTGTTTGTTTATTGCGATTTATTTATTATTGGTTTTTAAGGTCACATATTTCTGCACACTTGATAATTGTGAACTCAGCAGGAAGAAAAAGTCATGTTTGGTTAATCGTTTATACCCATGTTGCCTATTTTAAGGGGCTTCCACCACAAGCATTGGTGACTGGAGGCTATTTTACCAGTGAACCGAGCTTGTTGACCACAAGAAAAACACGCTTTTTCACTTCCCTTGGTTCCTATGGGGGTGTTTTATTGGGATTTAACAATATTTCCAACAGAGTCAGTCATATCATGTCATACAGTTTTATGTTTGGAGGAAGATGGAGTACCTGGAGATAACCACCAAGCAAAGGCAAGTGACTGCCAGATTCTTTTAACTTAATAACTCTGCACAAGTAGTGTCACAGTGGCGGTTGAAGACAAGTGCACCATCAACATGCAGATTGCCTTAGTGCATAGATATTGTGCACCTGCACTACCAGATAGACAATATGGACAGATAGCCATTCCAAATATATATTTGGTTGTTTGCTCAGAGAACAAGATATGATAGCTTAAATGCCTGTATTGAATGTACTGAGACCAAAACAAGGGGGATCCTGTGATTGCCACGGTAATTTCTTGACACATTACAAGATGTTTCATTCAATTAACAGTTTACTCTTTAACCTATGTGCAATTTATGTATTTATCAGGTTTTAATGACACTTTTGATCACTTCCTTTCAGATAGTTTTACGAATGGAGGAAGACAAGAGTACTCGCAAAGGACCACCGAGCACTGACAAGCAACTGTCAGACTCTCCAACCAAGCTAGAAAATAAGCGGTCATCTGCAAAATGAGGTCCCCAGAGGGTGAATTTAGTGATGCTACCCTGCATAGCAGGGTAGCATCACTAAATCTACCCTCTGTGAACCTCAATTTGAATCAAGGCCTAAGGTTTGTGAACAGAAAGAGGTACCTACAGGGTAAATTGGTCCACTGTATGGGGAAGAAGCAGAAAATTTACCCTCTTGGGACCTCATTCTGCAAATGGCAGACTGTTTGTTTTCAGACTTGTCTCCAACATACTAACTCTACACGAGCTGGATTAGCAATGGTTGACGGCATGTTCACCATCGTCATGCAAAACTCTTCAGTACACAGTGCCACCCTTGCCCACAACAAAGTTACCGTAGATCGTTGTTTGAAATTCAATGCTCTGACCACTGAGCCACTACGTTCTCAACCTATATGCAATGAACAGGTCAAATTTGTAATGAAAGTTTGGTAAATGGTTTTGTGTTTGGAATTGATATTCAGCTAACAGAGTTATTCAATTAGGAGAAATCCAATGAAGTGGGCTTCTTTGTGTATATTTTTTGTAGTTAATTGCAGTCAATTCTTAATTATTATATACTTATGCTGCCCAACTTGAAGGACTCACAAATCAGGAAATGGTTACTAGAGTCATCTGGTTAAAAGAAAAATCAACTCAGTGTCGGTTTATCACAAAAAAACAGAAATCACAACTGTGCATGTCTAAAAAAAAATGCAATTTCAGTTTCTGTACCGACATGTAATTCTCAGTCATAGCTGAGAAAGTTGTTCCATCGAGGATCAAACACAACATGCTGAAAAAAACCCGGAAAGTCGAGTGAAATATTTAAAACAAAACAGAGTTAAAAAAACAAATATGCTACATGGGAACTCTGTATGAAGCAGATTATGGCATAATATGGAAGCAATATTAAAAAGAAACACCACGTTGAATGGATCGAGGCCCAAAGTTGATTTTTCAGACCCGACTAGCTAAGTGCATTGTGTCCCTGGGAAAGACACTTAATTACCCTTAATATGGTCATGGTGGCACTGTATACTAAGGCACATTGATGGTGCACTTGCCTTCAACTGCTGCTATGACCCCGCTTGTGCAGAGTTAGTAAGATTGAGAGTCTGGCAGATGCTTGCCTCCAGTGCTGTTCTCTCTGGGTACTCTGGCTTCTTCCAACTGTAAAACTGCCCAACATGATGTGACCCTGGCTGCAGAACATGTCATTAAACTCCAGTAAACAATAAACAACCATAAACAATTCTACCCTGTCAGTGCTGGAAGCCCCACTGGAGCTCTACTTGAAGAAGAAATGGTACCTTGAGAAAGGATTTTTGTCCTCTGCATGTTTCATATACAGTTTGAACGGACAAATCCCCCAGCACTGAGGAGACACTTTTGGCACCTGGAGGTGCCAGCTAGGTAGGATACAATTGGATGAGACCTCGGATGTGAGAAGACAAATGCAAAAGAATGGTAGATGATGTCTGGAGGAACTGGATCAAGGGGGTTGTGAAGACCAAGAACAGAGGTATTCTTAGGCAGGGACTGACAGGAAACGAGAGTGATCACTCTCTCTCGCCATCACTCTCGTAAACTTTTCACAAGGGGAGCAATTAATCACTTGCCTTCAAGATGTATGTAGAAATTATGCCTGAACACCAAGTTACGTATTGTATTTCAATCACCCATTACATGACCCAACTACGAGACAATACTTGCAAAACATAAGCTCGCACAACTGAAATCTTTCATTTTTTGTTTAAACCATAGCTTATGACACCTCATTGGAACGAGCTCAATGAGGGGTCATCAGTTATGTTTTTAGAGCAAAACTGAAAAAATAACAAACATTGTATGGTCATTTTTGTGTATAGTGCTGGCCAGTTTGATCGTCAGGGTAGGTAAGGGGTTAAAATCACTCTCCTGAATTTTTCACTCTCGCAAAATCAAAATGAGAAGAGTTAATAATCACTCACCTGCATTCTCCTCCCAGCAGTCACTGCCTAGGCATGAGAAGACAAACAACAGAAAAAGCAGTGGGAACAACAAAACCAAGAATGGGACAAAAAACAAGGTAACTGAATTTTGTTAGGAAACAGATAGCATATCCTAATGCTTTCTGCATCTCAATAATTTTTTGATTTAAACAGATTTGATCTACTATTGCATATGTATATGCCTCTTACATGTATGTTTCTGATCAACCACTAAAGAGAAAAATAGTTGCGGGTGGGCAACTAACTATTTTGCTCTTTATTTTCATAAATTTAAGAAGTGACCAGTCTGAATTTTTAATTCACACCAGCTGATAAATAGTACATAAGCAAATATCAGTCTACATGTGACCTTGCAAATAATAGTAATGGGTGAATAATGGTTATCAATTCCACCTGCAACAACTGCATTGTGTCTTTGGGAAAGACACTTAATCCCAATTGCCCACGTGGGGGCATTGTGTACTAAGGCGTACTGCCCATCGATGGTGCATTTGTCTTCACCAATGCAGTACAGTCACCGTGGAGTGGTCATAATCTACGCATGGGAAGTGATGTCCATGCATGCGTTTAAAATCATCATCAGCAAAAATTTTAATTAATGAAGCACCGGGTTCTTCCCGGTGCTTTGTTAATTAATTCTTTGATGATTATTCCTATATTCCGAGTTTAGAATCTGATATTATTGCATCCATGGGAATATTGGCCAGCCGTGGAAAGTGACCAGTCCACAGCAGCCGTACTGTAACCCTGCTTTTGTGGAGTTAGTACATATGGAGTCGGACAGTTGCTCGTCATTGCTCAGTGGTTCTCTGCGGGTAATCCGGCTTCCTCCACCCATAAAACTGACACAAGGGACCCTGGTTGTCGAAAGTGTCGTTATACCCCAATAAATAAATAAATGGTTACCAATTACATTAATTTTGTGTCAAGTCTCAGATCGTTTCTACAGTTTTCTTTTGGATTCTCACTTCTGACAAGAAAATGAGCGATATAAAATAACGACAACTCTAAACACTGACAGAATGGAGAATCATTTGCCTAAGACACCACCTCAGCCTAGAAGGGCCGGAGTATGACTGTTCTTTGCTAATGGAGTATCCATGTCCATAATGGTTCTATGCTGATACCCATCAATATCAGAAAAATTTCTCACCTGGAGAGTTGGATTACACTCCCCCCGGCTGGATCACAACTGAGGAAGAGAAGCTGGATATGAAAGTCGATCAATGACCTGAAGTGCCTAAGGTGATGGAGAGAATTCCTATGCCAAGTGATGAGATACCAAGTGCTTGCAGGAATGATTTGCAAGGAGAGGGAATGGAAGGAAGGAGGAGGTGGTACTTCCCTCTTCTGCTGCCCTACTTCCCACCTCCAGCTTGTCTTCTGCAGTGAGGAGGTGGAGGTTGGGGGACTGTGGAGCAGGATGGAGACTACCTTTTTCACTCCTGCCACTCCCATCAGTCCTACAGTATGGCCACCATGGACTGGTCACTTTCCACGAGTGGGAAATATTTCCACGGAGGCAATAATATTAGATTTCATACTCTTAATTTATGGAATAATCATCAAAAATTTAATTAATGAAGCACCGTGGTACAACCTGGTGGTTCACTAATTAAAATTTTGCCAATGAGAATTTTTATTACCCAGTAATCGCTGCCCACGCATGGAAAATAATCAGTCTATGGCAACTACATGTATACTGTATCCCAGCTACCATTCTCTACCACCATGGCACAGCAACAACACCATCATTACCAAAAATGTGAAATATCAACATCCTATGGAATATTATCTTTCTGACCATCAACCTGAGCTGCTCATGTAACCTGGCAATGATCTAGGTCAGCCTGGTCAGGTATTGATACAGAGAAAGCCTGAGACAGCCATCACATGGCACTGCACCGAGAAACTCCAAGTACAGCAAGAATCACTAATGAGTCTAGGCATTATTTGAAGGATGAAGATCAAACATTCAGTTTAACTTCTTCCATGTGAAATATTCCTGCCCAGGATGGAATTTGGATACATTTAATCACGCACCACCCCCCCCCCCCCCCCTCCCCTGTAAATATAGCTGAATTTTTCACTAATGATTTCTTGAGTTATATTTAGATACATTTTTCATTAAATATAGTCACGGCTGCTTCACAGCAGCCATGACTAGATTTCATGAAAAATATCTTGAAAATACTCAGCGGCAAGAGTTAACAGGACTGGCATTCTTTAGGAGTGCAGCAGTGCTGCACGCCTAGAAAAAATTGAGGAAGACAATTTTTTGCATACCTTGATTTTCTGGACCTGTTTGGGACTGCCTTTGAAATCTATTATCATTTTGTTCCCTGAGTTCTAATGTGTTCTCTGTGCCTACTGGCACTGCGAACACACTGGAACTCAGGGGACGATTTGTCAATGTTGTATTGAATCGCATTAATTCATGACCCATTCTGTGTCGTATTTCGATACATTTTGAGTGTAGAAGACAGTCACATAAGAATTTAATGCAACATTTTGAATAATGAGAAGATGTGTTGCCAATTTTTCCACTATGTAGCAGAATATAGAACAATTTTTCAGTCACAATATTAATACCTTGAAGTGAATATAACCAAAATAGCATACAAGTTTTTGATTTGAAAATTTCAGGCGCAATTGCACTCTTAAGCAATCTGAGGTGGGCAACTGTTTTGCGCTCCTGGATTTTCTAGATTGCCAGGCCTGAGTTGATATAATTTATACCCACCCAAGGGGAAACTGTTTGGCCTTTTAAAGTTCATTCGAATTTATAAAATTGAAAATAATAAGAAGAGAATATATTCATGTGATAACTTGCTCAATGTGTCAGAAGAGTTTTTATTCATTTCTACAGTAATGTGATCACAAATGTGGCCTCTTTCTTAACTCAATTTTGAACCAGTCATGACATACAGGGTACCCCACAATTTCAGGAACCAAATTTAAGGACTTCCAAGGACATTTTGGGCTTCAATTCATTGATATTCAAGAACCACAATGCAACAAACTCAAGGAGTTTCAAGGACTACCGATATATGAATTACAAGATTAAGGTACTTGATAACCATTAGAAGATTTCTCTCACATTTTGTCCCTGGAATTGAGTGAGGAACTATCTGTAGTGCTTTAATCTAAGGACGATTTGTTTTTGCTGGTGCTGCTAAAGCTGTTCCTAGAAAGGCTTTATAGTACTGGCTAACTGCAAACGTATCAAGTACTTTCAAGGACCTTTTGGATTTCAAGCCCATTTTCAAGTACTTTCTCAAGGCCTTGACAATAAAGTTTTGAATTAAAGAACCTTCAAGGACCTGCAGATACCCTGACATAGCTACAATAAGTGATTTTATCAATAAAATATTGTGAAATCACGAATGAATCAAGAAAATCAAACAAAAGTGGCATGTGAGGCACAATATTTTAGTATTACATTTTGTGTAGGTGAGATTTATGGTTTTGTGAGGAGGTAAAAGGAAAGAGATTGTGACTTGGTAGAAATTTTCTGTTTGCTTTTGTAATTTTTTTATTTATTGGGGTTTTACAACACTTTTGACTGCCAGGGTCACCTCGTGTTAGATAGTTTTACAAGTGGAGGAAGACGGAGTACCTGGAGAGAACCACCAAGCAATGGCAAGCAACTGTCAGACTCCCCAATGTACTAACTCTGCTGAAGCAGAGTTAGCATTGGTTGAAGACAAGTTCACCAATGACGTACAGTACGCCTTAGTACAAAACACCACCTTGCCCACCGGTGGGCAATCAGGATGCAGTGTCTTGCACAAGGACACAATGCAGTTACCCCTAGCAGGAACGGAACTATAGACCTTTCGGTTGGAAGTTCAATGCCGAAACCACTGAGCCACTGTGCTCCTGTCTACTTTTGTAATCACGGTACATGTATCATCTCTGACCACAATATTCTTGATTTTTCCAAATCAGACAAACAAAGCCAAAGTTTGTAGTTAAATAACGTTGCTAATCGACAAAATCTTCAGTGATATCCATTATTTGGAGGGACGATCTTTAACAGTCACATGACTGAAAATGATTTTTATGACCTGTATATATGCTAGCCTGTGAATTATCGCAAATTATCTGAAAGATATTTCTTGGTATCCATCGACTCAAAGGATACTGAGGAATATCCCTCAGTAGCTTCCTAAATGATGATACGCCACATCACGTCACCTTGAAGGAACGATCAGCTGATCTTTGTTATTATTTTTGTTACACACGCATATGGGGTCAAATTTGGGTGAATATTGTGCAATAAAATGTCTAGTACATATAATAAACAAGAGAGTCTAAAGAGCTGGTAATCGCTCATCTGGCAGAACAGAAGATGAAAATGTGATTTTCACAGGATTTCTATGGTAACTATAAGCTGCAATTGCGGTCATATTTGCAACTCGATTAACATTAAATGTTGGTAGTGGGTGTCCCAGTCATCAACCATGTGAAGTTTCAAAACATTTGGCCTTGTAGTTTCAGAGGAGAAAATTTTTCAAAATCGATCAAATAGAATCAAAGAATGCCTCTGGAAACCATGTTTTTCATCCAACAGGAACAAAATGAGAAACACTTGTGGAGAACCTCCCATAGACCATTCCTGCCAAGGTTGGTTCACATCATCTTAATCGTTCCAGAGAAGATGAAAATATGATTCTGCATAGGGTTCATATAGTAACTATAAGCCACAATTGCAGTCATGTTTGCAACCCAATCAACATAAAATAAGGATCACTGGTAGAGGATGTCCCAGTCATTAATCATGTGAAGTTTCAAAACATTTAGAATTGTGGTTTCAGAGGAGAAGATTTTTCAAAATCAACCAAATAGAATCAAAGAATGCCTCTGGAAGCCATGTTTTCCATCCAACGGGAACATAATGAGAATCATTCGTATAGTACCTCCCATAAACCATTCCTGCCACATTTGGTTCGCATCGGCTCAGTTGTTCCAAAGAAGAAAATGAAAATGTGATTTCCCATAGGGTTCTTATAGTAACTATAAGCCACAATTGTGGCCATGTTTGTAACCCGATCAACATAAAATGAGAATCACTGGTAGAGGATGTCCCAGTCATCAATCATGCAAAGTTTCAAAACATTTAGAATTGTGGTTTCAGAGGAGAAGATTTTTCAAAATCCACCAATTAGAATTAAAGAATGCCTCTGGCTGCCATGTTTTTCAACCGATGGGAACAAAATGAGGATTGTTTGTAGAGAACCTCCCATAGACCATTCCTGCCAAGTTTGGTTCACCTTGACTCAGTAGTTCCAGGGAAGAAGATAAAAATGTGATTTCCCATAGGGTTTCTATGGTAACAATAAGCCACAATTGTGGTCATGTTTGCAACCCGATTAACATTAAATGAGGATCGTTGGTAGAGGAGGTTCCAGTAATCGCCCATGCAAAGTTTCAAAACATTTGGCTTCGTAGTTTCAGAAAAGATTTTTCCAAATCCACCAATTAGAATCAAAGAATGCCTCTGGAAGCCATGTTTTCCATCCAACAGGAACATAATGAGGATCGTTCATATAGTAGCTCCCATAGACCATTCCTGCCAAGTTTGGTTCACATCGGCTCAGTTGTTCCAAAGGAGAAAATGAAAATGAGATTTCCCATAGGGTTCTTATAGTACATGTAACTACTGGTATAAGCCGCAATTGTGGCCATGTTTGTAAACCGATCAACATTAAATGAGGATCATTGGCAGAGGGTGTCCCAGTCATCAATAATGTGAAGTTTTAAAACATTTGGCCTCGTAGTTTCAGAGAAGATTTTTCAAAATCCACCAATCAGAATCAAAGAATGCCTCTGGCTGCCATGTTTTTCAACTGACGGAAACAAAATGAGGATTATTTGTAGAGAACCTCCCATAGACCATTCCTGCCAAGTTTGGTTCACCTTGTCTCAGGGAAGAAGATGAAAATGTGATTTTGCATAGGGTTTCTATGGTAACAATAAGCCGCAATTGCGGCCATGTTTGTAACCCAATCAACATTAAATGAGGATCGTTGGTAGAGGGGGGGTCCCAGTGATCGACCATGCAAAGTTTCAAAACATTTGGGTTTGCAGTTTCAGGAGAGATTTTTGAAAATCCACCAACCAGAAACCAAGAATGCCCCTAGCGACCATGTTTTTAAACAACGGGAACAAAATGAGGATCGTTTGTTTCTGGAGGATCTCCCATAGACCATTCCTGCCAAGTTTGGTTCACAGTGGCACAGCGGTTCCAGAGAAGATGAAAATGTGAAAAGTTTACGGACAACAGACTACGGCGGACACTAAGTAATAGAAAAAGCTCACATGGCCTTTTAGGCCAGGTGAGCTAAAAAGAAAATCTACTATACATGTATTTTAGTCAGTCAGTATCTGGAATTATCTCATGAGTGTGGACCTGAAAGTACTATTTTCAGGTCCACATGATGAATTTTTCAGGAGCTTCCTAAATGACGTCACGCTTCGGCACATGACGTCGCCTTGAAGGAACGATCAGCAGCTTTTTGTTATTGTTTTGAAACTGTTTGCAGTCGAATTGGCTGAATATTGACAGTAAAATGACACATAGTATATAATAAAAAGAAAATCTATGCAGTTTTAGTGAATATTGGGAAATATCTCTTTTATGTGGACCTGAAAGTATTATTTTTCATGAGTGAAAAATAACACTTTTAGGTCCACAGCATATATATCCTCTATATATTCTCCACAACTTGGCCTGTAATGTCAATTTTTGCATTTCAATCACCTGTTACCTGACCCAACTAGGAGATGATACTTGCAGAACATTATCTCGCATGACCAAAATCTTTCATTTTTTGCTTTGAACATATCTTATGACACCTCACTGGAATGAGCTCAATGAGCTTGTTCCAATGAGGGGTCATAAGCTATGTTCTTAGAGTAAAACAGAAAAAATAACAAAATTTATATGGTCATTTTTGTGTATAGTGCTGGTCAGTTTGGGATGTCATCATAGGTAACAGGTTACAATCACTCCTGAATTTTTCACTCTCACAAAATCAAAATGAGGAGAGTGATCATTTAATCCCCTGTATTTTCTTCCAGGCAGTGACTGCTCTTCTAAGGCAAAAAATATGCAAAGCCCATGTACACATTTCCTGTTTAACAGTTTTAATGGAAAAGCAGCAGATTGAAGTTTTTCAGAATATTAAAACCACATGTACCATTCAACTCATCATGTGAACAAAATGCGAGTGTAATAGACAGACTAATGGACAATCAACCTGTAATGTAGACAGATGCATGGATGGAAATTTGTCAGAGATGATGGTAATACAGAGGAACCTTGTTAATTGAATAGCCACTTTGCCAATGAAAATTATTCAATTAACAGTATTCAATTAACAGGGGTTGTGTCACTTTCCTGTATTCTAGAGATAAACTTAGCATTTATTCTATTATATCTTGTTTTGACAGAGCTGCATGATCTGTTCATAATTACTAAAGTTACAGAGTAGATAAGACAAAAATATAAGTTGGAAAAGGGCTATAACTCAGTAAACGTCTGTTTAGCCAGACTGAAATTTGAACACTGGCTTCTATATTGTTAAGAGAAATGCTCAAACCAAGATTGGTTATAGTCAGTCGATAATAATTGAAGTTATCACATAGACAAACAAAAAATCAATGGACAGACGGTTGGACAGACATTCCCATAACATAACATGGTCCACTAGGAAGGGAACAAAGATCGAAGTTTGACCTCAATAATGTTGAGATAATTGCTCACACCAAGTTTGGCTACAATTAGTTCACTGATTACTAAAGTTATGCGGACAAGACAAAAATATGATTTTTGAAATCAAACAAGATGGCTGCCAAGGTGGCCATATTGGATATGTCAGAAAACTGATTAACGAAAAGGAAACCTTCCTCTAGTCACCACAAATCCACCACAATATACAGGACCCATGGTGCATTTAATTTTCAAGGTAAAGCGTGGACAAGCAAAAATTACAAAAAAATCCAAGATGGCTGCCATACTGGATATGGCAATTTATTTATTGGTGTTTAAGGTCACATACTTATGCACAATGGCTAATCGTGACCGTGACAGTTTTACGGGTGGAGGAAGCCGGAGTACCCGGAGAGAACCACCGAGCAACGACGAGCAGCGGTCAGCTCTCCAACATCGTAACTCTGCACCGCAGCACAGGCAGGGTTAGAGTGGTTGAAGACATGCACACCATCGACGTGCAGTACGCCTCAGTGCACAGCGTCATCGTGCCCCCATGTAGGCAATCGGGGTGAAGCATCTTGCCCAAGGACACAACGCGGTTGCCGCAGGTGGGATTCGAACCGAGGACCTCTTGGCTTGCAGCCTGCACCTCTACCACCTGAGCCACCGCGCCCCCACTGGATATGGCAAAAACTTATTATCGAAAGGAACCTTTCACTAGTCACATTAATCCACCCCAAAAACTGGATCCATTTCATTTTCAAGTTATTACAGGAACACGCAAAAATAACAAAAAATCCAAGATGGCTATCATGGCGGGCATGGATATGATAGAAACGAAAGGAAACTTCCTCAAGTCACCTTTACGACAAGATGTATTGAGGAATGTTTTTTCCTAAATCCATATTGAAGGGGGTAAAATGTTATTGAATTTGTCTAGAAATGTTGTTGACCTATGCAACATTGCTTTTTCCAGTACTTTTGAAAAGGTACGTAAAATGCTAATTAGTCAAGTAGTGTCCGTCTGCTGTTTTGAAAATTGGTACAACATTTGCAATCCTCCTTCCATCTGGAACAGACAGTACCCTGGATAAATGATTTATTAATGATATCTGATAAGGGCAATGTAACTACAGTGGAGCCCACTTAACTGAATATCTCTTAACTGAATAACCCTGTTAACTGAATATAAGTTCCCAACACAAACCCATTTACCATACCTCCAGTACAAATTTTACCTGTTAATTGAATATAGGTTAAAGAGTAAACTCCTGTTAATTGAATAAAAAATCTTGCAACTTGTCGAGAAATTACCGACTCTCCCCAGTTTTGCTTTGTTTATAGACATATTTGGACTCATTACATCCAATATGGGCATTTAATCTATTATATCTTGTTTGAGCTCTGTCAAACAAGATATAATAGAATAAATTTATCTCTAGAATACAGGAAAATGACACAATCTCTGTTAATTGAATACTATTGTTAACTGAAAAATTTTCATTGGCAAAGTGGCATTTCAATTAACAGGGTTCCTCTGTATTTCAATAGAACGTTTTATAAGATTTGCAGTAATGTTATCCGGGTCCTCAGTTGCTTCAGATTTGAAAGACTTTACTGTATCAGTAATTTTGGAAGGCGTCATTGGAGTCAACAAAAGAGACAAATGGATGGAGCTCTACTCTACATCCCACCATTGTGTGTTGAAGATACTGTAAGTGCAAAGCAATATAACAAAACCTATCAAAATCTAACATTTATTCCTCAGGTTATGAAATTATCATTAGAATTATCAAGTGAAGCACAGTGTGCAAGGGGAAATAACTCTCTCAGTTTTTAATGTGCATGTATTTTGATGGCTTTATGGCTTTTGAAACTGTTCAAATAAATAACTTAATATAAAGTGGTAATGTGGTATACCCTAATTTATTGCGAATCAATAATTTCTAATCACATTATCACATAAATATTAAAACTTCAAGTAAAACTGAGTCAACAAAGGGTACCCGGTAACAACTAAATTTTCAACAAATTATGGTTGTTCTCAAACTGTCAAAGGGAATGTTGATATAAAGCAGCTTATCTATTGACCAAAGTGAATTTTTTTATTTGATTGGTTGATAGATACGTGGTATGAAACCATATTCCTTGAAATCCACGATACGTCTGCCCAGCCACTGACAAGTTTTCCATACCCAGTGGAAGCCTCGTTCCAAAATCTACAAATTGTCCATACCCCGTAGAAGATGCGTCATTCCAGTTTTACAGTGTACATGTATTATATTTTAATTTTTTATCTCCAAAATATAGCTCATGACCCCTTATTGGAATGAACTTGTCGAGTACCCTCCAATGTGGGGTTCATAAGCTATGTTTTTGAGACAAAAAAGAAAAAAAGAAATTCAATAATTTTTTTATACTCGTCATAACGGCATATTTTCACAAAAACTCTTTTGCACAAAAAATCCACAGAAACCTGTATGGCTCAACAATGGAAGATAAAAGATCTCATGCTGTGTGTGTTCACACATGAAATGGACTGTACTTCTAAAACGGAAAGTCAATAGATAAATTTGTTACCCCATGTCTGATCACGTGGTACAAGTTTTTACCTACCCGAAGCCAGCCGTATCCCATTCGGCATTCGGCCTCATGGGATACGGCTGGCTTCGGGAAGGTAAAAACCCGTACCACGTGATCAGACACAGGGTAACTAATAATACCCATATTTATTGACATCTGATAATTACTGCTCAAGTTAGTGGACAAACAGGATGAACATTGTGTGCAAAGTCAGGGACTGCAAGTTGAGTGATAGATTGGTTGATCATTGTCCAATGCCACTTGTACTACCAGTAGTCTACAGAGGTAAGCCTATTTTGAATGGATGTCACACCAACTGACAACATGAGGAAAGGCCAAATATTTGTACCTCTAATCAATTTAATACAGGCATGTAGTCTGGTTTCAGGGGGCGTGGTGTTGTCGCGGTAACCGGTTCTCGTCAGATCACCGAAGTTAAGCAACATTGAGCGCGGTCAGTACCGGTAATTGGCAATCAACAGCGTAATTAAGCCGCACCTTCTACTGAAATAAAATGGTAATTAAATATTAGAATGCAGATATTCAAGAGACCAGATGGTATTCATTAATCAGTTTTTTTTCTCCACTTTTATAAATTCGTTTTGCAACGATACAAGAAGTATTTTTTATATACGCGTATCGCGTGATTTTAGTTTTCGAAGACTGATGAGAAGTTCGTGCAGGTCGATTCAAGACGGCTAAACATTGAGAAGGCAGAAATAATGACGTTTTCATTATCGAGAATTTCTAGCCTACTATTAATAGCAGCCATTCCAATGGAGGTACTACATTGTATGGGAGAGGCAGGCGTGGTTGGTAAGAATAGAACACTCTCCACAGAATACCGAACTAACAGTGTTGCGAGCGAATTACGAATTCAGAATGTTCGGCTATTTATAATGACAGTTTCATGTCAGGATACAGTTGGTGTTCTGTAAAAAACATATGCGTCTGTGTAAAAGCTGATCAAGAAATTAATTACTCAGCGGGAATTTTGAAAATCGGTTCTTCAAAAGAGCCCGGCCACCCTCTTACCTCCCCCCCCCCCCCTCCATCAAACATAGCCACTACTTTCCCTCAGCAGAACCCTAATGTCCTCATAGCCCTGCATCCCTACATAGAGATAGAGCGAAGCATGTCTTTCAAACTGCCAATTCCCCTAACACCACAACCTGCACCCCCCCTCCTCGCCCCCACTAGCTTTGTTTTTTAAAGCAAAAGAAAAAAATATATTCTCAAGTTTTGTGAGTGGCCAATGTCATCTTTGACGAATGAGAGTTAAAATTATTTGTTTTAAACAAATGTTGTATTAAAAAACGTCGATGCACAATTAATTTATTCATCACAGTAGCCTGTGTGAGAGGTGGAAGCAAAATATATAAGCCTGTCTAACCCCCCCCCCCCCCGCCCCCCCATCCCCCCCCCCCTCCACACATGCTCGTTTCTGTCACCGGTTCTGTGCGCGTGCTAACAATTTATGATTGATAAGGGTGGACCTACCCTTCACAATTGGACAACACTTTTTCTGGTGCCTACCACATTCCAACTCTTCCACGTGTGGTCGGTTAGGCCTATATCATAATTTACGGTGGTTTTAAATTTCACTCCAATAATAGCAATAGACTATCTATTCAACAAACAACCTCCATGTACCGGGATTTCATTTATTTATTTTTTTCGAAAAATATCCATGAAACCTTTCCAACAATACCGGGTAGTTGTCAATGATCAACTGAGTGTTCAAAAATCAGAGACAACTGAAAGTTGTTGGTAGCCACTACTTTCAGATCGCTGAATTAATATATTGATGAGACATACTATATTATTTCTGTTAAGTGATGCAAATTCTTAACAATATGCAATGAATGGTCAAAATGTACAGTTCTGTTCAAAATAAAAAATTTCACGATATCAATGTAGCTTTTTCACAAATTGTCACAAAAAGTGACAGGATATGAAATACAATTTTGAGAAAGTTAGTAAAAATAGGTTACAATGGGTTACAAATGTTAACTTAGGCGCATCCTGCAAACAGGTTATGAACGTCATTCCTTATTTCTATGCATGTCTATGGCAATCAAATGAACCTTTTGCGCGAATAAAAATCTTACTTCTCATTGTTTTGCTTGCAAGAATCATATGTGAGAATATATTCGGATTCTCACATGAATTTTAAGCCCTGCCATAAATTATAAATGTTCTGCAGGTTTTTTTATTTGTTTATTTGGGTTTAAGAATACTTCATGTGTTAATGAAAAAATAGCATTAATAAATATTACAGTAATAAATATTATTAATGATAGTATTATTGTCCATATAACTGCCCTCTAAGCAGAATAATTATAAAGCCCCACAATGTAGATCTTCTGATTCTCAGGCCATTTGTTGTAAAATTGTATGGAGACAGACATTTTTTAAAATTTTATTCTTTATTTTTGTAATTACTTCTTTGACATCAAAAGTTCATGTTCTTGGTTTGGTTCTAGGTTAACAGAATAGCATTGGTGGTGGTGTATTTCATCCCTTGAGTGCAAGAAGGCTTTCCAATGCTAAAGCATTGCAAAGCCTTGTTGTACTCAAAGGCCAAATTCATCAATTTTATTAACTTGGGTAAAATATCAGACATAAACCATTTAATTTTTATTTTTTTAAGTTTGCATTGGTTATAAAAAGAGAGAATGGAGCAGCCATAAGGACCATGAGGGAAGGCTTGAGAAACAGATTTTTTAATTTTTTTGGCCTAATACACAGGTGATGGTCAACTCATGCCCAAATTGATTCAACTGCTGGGATTCCTGTGACTTCTTTATGGCCTACCATAATATTTGTACAACAGAAATTAATTTCTAAAGTCAGCAAGCACAGTTATCACCTGGGATACTGTCCGAGAATATGTGCCTTACATGTATGCTGGTTGCAGATGGGATTGCCATCTAAACCTTTATTCAACATAACGGCCAAAACTGGCCAGTGTTATTCACAATGAAAGTGTCAATGGCACTGTAGCTTAACTTGTCTGTGTGTTGTGTTTGATGAAAAGGATAATGTTCAATTTTTATGAAAGCATTATGAAATAAGACAAGAATTGTGATAATTGGGAGTAGGTTAATTTCTGTTCCCTGTATGCTATGTTTTCAATAAAAATAATATGAGGTGTAGACTGTACTAAAGAACTGAGGGGTGGGTTAATTGGCCCTCACAGTTAATGTATGTGGCCCTCACAGTTAATGTATGTCAACGAAAGTTACCAAGTTACAGTGAAATTATTCCAAAACGAGTCATCCTATCAAGTTGCAATGAAATCCCTTCATAAATACGGCCTGTAGACTGTGCTAAACGTTTTCGGGCTTCGGGCCTGTGTAGCCATCATGGTTGACTGATTGCAATCAAAAGGGGACATCATCATCTTGACATTATAGTGAGTCATCCTAACAAGTTACAATGAAATCCCTTCATAAATACGACCTGTAGTCTGTGCTAAAGGTTTTGGGGTTTTCGGCTTGGGCAGCTGTCATGGAAGAATGAGCACGACCAAAAGGAGACGTTCGCATCTGGGCATTATCTGGAGTCATCCTACCAAGTTACAATGAAATCCCTTCAAATAGGACCTGTACACTGTGCTAACGGGGTTCGGGCTTTGGTCCCCTGTAGCCATCACAGTTGACAAATCATAACCAAAAGGGGATGTTATCATCTAGACATTATAATGAGTCAACCTACCAAGTTACAATGAAATCCCTCCATAAATACGACCTACAGACTGTGATGAAGGTTTTCAGGTTTTGGGCTTGGACAGCCATCACGGCTGAATGATCGAGACAAAAGGGGACGTTCTCATCTAGACATTATCTGGAGTCATCCTGCCAAGTTACAAAGAAATCCCTTCATAAATATGACCTGTAGACTGTGCTAAAGGTTTTTGGGCTTCGGGCCCATGTAGCCATCACAGTTGACCAATAGCGACCAAAAGGGGACATTCTCATCTTTGACATTATATGAAGTCAACCTACCAAGTTACAATGAAATCCCTCCATAAATACGCCCTGCAGACCGTGCTAAAGGTGTTCAGGTTTTGGGATCGGTCAGTCGTCATGGTTGACAGATCGTGACCAAATGGGGATTTTCTCATCTAGACATCTAGTCATCCTACCAAGTTACAATGAAATCCCTCCATATTAAATATGACCTGCAGACTGTGCTAAAAGTTTTTGGGTTTCGGGCTTGGGCCGCCATCATGGTTGACAGATCATGACCAAAAGGGGATGTTCTCATCTAGATATTATACAGAGGTATCCTACCAAGTTGCAATGAAATCCCTTCATAAATACGACCTGTAGACTGCACTAAAGGTTTTCGAGTTTTGGGATCGGGCAGCCATCACAGTTGACCGATCGTGACCAAAAGGTACGTTCTCATCTAGACATGACCCCAAACCTGCATATGAAATTTCGTGATGATCGGAGAGCTACGGGGTGTAGTCTGTGCTAAAGGAAAATGTGAAAAAGACTCATAGACTTCTGCACTCGTGATGGCAATAGCTTATCTTAACTTTGTCAAGTTAAGCTGAAAATCACCATTTAATTTTCATTATTTTTTTCATTTTTTGTTTTAAAAACATAGCTTATGACTCCTCGGAGGGGTCACAAGCTATGTGTTTGATGAAAGTATGAAACAATGTTGTTATTCAAGTATTATTTTTCAGAAGTGTCATCTGTCTTTTGTGTTTGGTAAAGGGTTAACATATTAAGAAATACTAGCCCTTTCTAAGCAGATAGTCTATAATGACAAATTTCTGTGTATGTTTGCAAATAAGATATATTCACAAAAAAAAGCATTCTTAAGAGCTAAGTTTTTCTTATGATAATATTGCAATGATTCATTTCATGAATGTACCCGGTACCTAAAATCATGAGAAAAAAACCTCTATGACTGAGCTCTAAAAATAATATAAAGAGTATATTAATAGACTGGGAAAGTCCACAAATCTATTTTTAAATTGAATAACAGTTATCTATTCTTAAATTTGGAAAATCCAAAAATCTATATTTAAGTTAAACAGGCCTTCAGATTACCAATTTCACGTCATTTACAGGTGTGCCCAAATTACAAAAGTTGTGAGGATATCAAGAAAAATATATAAATTTTCTCTGCCTCTCTTGCATTTGACACTAAATTCCAGCCTTCCATCATAATATGACCATACAAACACAAAGAAAGGTATGGCAATAATAGTAACAGGATAAGGCTGTTATTTCTGGTTTTGATGTGCCCAAATTAGGGCAAAATGGTGTGCTCAAAAGAAATGAATTTAAACGCCTGTTAAAAAATGAATGTTTTAGACTTTTTAAAATCTATCTTTTTGATTGAGAAAATCAAAACACATATTTTTAGAATGAGAAACACAAAGAATCTACTGGTATTAGATTTTGGAGAATCTAAAATCTACATTTAAAAATTTTCTCACAAACCTATTTCATGGTTTGAAAATAATATAACTATTATCAAAAAAGGTATTTTGGGGAATGGTAAATTCCTACTCTGGACAACATAAAAGAATTCTGTTTTGTTTTTATTATAACCCATATATGTAGTACAGTGGGTCCTGCTTACAAGTAGATGGATATTGCTGTAGAGAATTTATTTATTCATTGGTGTTTAAGGTCACATATGTCTGCTCAAAGGCAAAGCATAGACACAACATGGATATAAAGTCAAGTCCAGCCAATTGTTTATGGCCATGTTGCCCATTTTAGAGGACTTCAATCCAGGCATTGGTTGCAGGGTCCTATTTTACTGGTAAAACAGAGCTTGTTTCCCCACAGTGAACAAGCACTGCTTTACTTCCCAGTGTTCCCACAGGGAAGCTGCTTACAGAATAACCAACTAATTACATGTAAATACATTTATAACTTCAGGGTTCAATGCATGGAAATTGGGAAAGCCTCTTTTTGGATTCTAAAGTTTCAGCAAAATACATGTTTGTCATAGGTCCAGGGGTCCCAAAACATCAGTGAAGACTGAATATTTGTCTGGCACAAATGATGGTTCAAGGGGTGGAGGGTGGGGGTCAGCAGGAGCTACAGCAAAGCACCCATGTCTTTTTTTGGCCAGCAATAACCAATGGATCAACTGTTTTCGCAATTTATTTAGGCCTGGACCAGGAATGGATGAACACAGAGTTGTGTCATAAAGTGGTTTAAGACACACTTCCACTTTTTGCTTCATGATATATGCTACTCCAGCAGTCCAAAACATACTCCTGTTACTAAAACCTAGAAACAATTGCTTAACTCCAAGTACTCTGGTAGTATTTCAAGTTTTCCATCACTGATTCTGTGCTGCCCATGCAGCATGAAAAGGTTAACAAACTGTATCTTGTTTGAAAGAGCTTAGTCAAATAAGATATAATTTTTTTTAAATTCTCAGTTGCAATATGGGAAAAATTTGTTACTGAAATAGTATGCAAAATTTGAATGAAAGTGTCAATTACACTGTAGCTCAACTTGAGAAACTTGAGCTTGGTAAGTTATAAATGAAATGGCAAAATTGAAGATCATTGGTACCAATGTTATTTGGTGAAATTTCAACATAACAGCATTGTGTATGCACAACCTCAGAGTAATCCATGCTGATACACAGTATGTGCAGTATGTTCAGAGGTTATTGTTAATAGCAACTTTTTTCACAGAAATGAATGCTAATCAATAGCTCTTATCTAAAGGTCTTGCCCAATGAGCACACCAAGTTCAAAAACAATCCTATGATAAATGTGGCCTGTAGGCCATGTCAAAGAAGAATGTTGAAGCACAAATGCAATAAATGCAAAGATTGTTGTTAACAGCAACAGTTTTTGATGGAAATGAAAAGAAAATCAATAGCTCCTATCTTTGTCACCCTGCATAAGCATACAAAGTTTCAAAACAACCTGATAATGAATGTGCCCTCTGAGGCATGCCAAAGGAAGATGTTAATGCACAAATGCACTAAGTTTGAAGGTCATTGCTTGTGGCAATGCTTTTTGTTTTTTATGGAAATTCATAAATATACCCTGCAGAGAGTGCAAAAGGGATAAGTTGATGCACAAATGCAGTAAGTTCAAAGGCTGGAGATAACGACAATAATTTTTTATGGAATTGAAAAAAAGCATTAGCTCACATCTAGAGGTCGCCCCGAACACACATACCAAGTTTCAAAGTGATCCGATCATAAATGAGCCCTGAAGGCTGTGATAAAGGGAAATATTGAGGTCTGACTAAAATAAGCTCAAAGGTCAGCGGCAACATTTTATGACAGAAATGGAAGAAAATCGACAACTCCCACACAAGCACACCAAGCTTGCAAGCAATCCAATCAAAAATGTGCCCTGCAGGGTGTGTCAAAGGGAAATATTGATGCTTAACTGCACTAAGTTTTTACTAAGTTCATCAGAGGTCATTGCCAATGGCAACTATTTTTGATGGAAATGGAAGAAAATCGATAACTCCCATCTGGAGGTAACCCCAGACAAGCATACTAAGTTTCAAACCATCCTGATCATAAATGTGCCCTGAATGGCATGCCAAAGGAGTATATTGAAGCCTGACTAAACTAAGTTCAAAGGTCGTTGCCAGCGGTAACATTTTTTGACGGAAATGGAAGAAAATCGATAGCTCCCATGTAGAGGTCACCCCAAACAAACATGCCTGGTTTCAAAGCAATCGGATCATAAATGTGCCCTGTAGGGTGTGCCAAAGGGAAATATTGAGGTCTGACTAAACTAAGTTCTAAGAACGTTGGCCGCGGCAACAGTTTTTGACGGAAATCTAAATTTTATAGTAAATTTCCTTTCTTATTATACCTACCACAATTGTTTACTACAGGCTTGCAATACAATGGAAGTCCCTAACTCGGATAAAATACTCTCTATTTTTGTCTTTCGCAAGCAATTTGGGAAAGAAAAGTGGTGCAAAAGCACCAAGAAAAAATGAAAGTGTCAATGACACTGTAGCTCAACTTGTCAAGACAAAGACATGTACATGTATAGTATGTGACACAGCAATGACAAACATCTAGGTAATGACCTGATAACAAAGGTATTGTAACGGTCTGTACATAAATACTGACCGTTGCCTGTAACAAATGTATAGGTAAAGTATTGTAAAGGTGGGCTACAGTCAGATGCTAAAGTAGAAAAGAAATCTTTGAGTCCCAGAGTGGGTCTGACTGAACCCCAAAATATTTGTTCTCATAGCACAGTGATAACAAAGGCACCCCAAAACACACTCGTTCCTGTCCCAAGGTGAAAACAAAGGTACCCAAGAAGTTTTGTGAAGATCAGTTCATAAATACGAGCTGTATAGAACTTGTGACAAAAAACTGATTGGACCAAATTTTGGTACAAAATGGCCACTGGCAGCCATCTTGAATTTTGGACTGCACCCAGAAACACTCATTCTCGTCTCAAGGTGATAACAAAGGTACCCAATAAGTTTTGTGAAGATCGGTTCATAAATACAACCTCTACCCTGAGCCGTATTGACATGCGTGCTTACATTGTGTAAGTAGCACTGAATAAATCAAAGTTCATCTAATTTGCATAATTTCTGCACGAAAAAAAAAAAACTTACAATATGTGATGTATTCCATGTTACTAAACATTCATACAAAAATTTATTAAAATCAAAACTTTCATACAGAAGTTCTGTACAAAAGACTGATTGCACTAATTTTGGTACAAAATGGCTGCTGGTGGCCATCTTGAATTTCGGACCACACCCAAAAACACTCGCTCTCATCCCACGGCGATAACAAAGGTACCCAAGAAGTTTCGTAAAGATTGGTTCATAAATATGGCCTATAGTCTGAGCCGTATAGAAGTTGTGTACAAAAAACTGATTAGACCTAATTTCGGTACAAAATGGCACTGGCAGCCATCTTGAATTTTAGACCGCACCCAGAAACACTCGTTCTCATCCCAAGGTAATAACAAAGGTACCCTAGACATTTCGTGAAGATCAGTTCATAAATACAGACTCTAGCCCGAGCCGTATTGACATGTGTACTTACAGTGTGTAAGTCGCAATGAAAAAATCAAAGTTCATCTAATTTGCATAATTTCTGCACGAGAAAAAAACCCGTATTATATGTGATGTATCCCATGGTACTAAACATTCACACAAAAAATTATTCAAATCAGCGCTTTCATATGGAAGTTCTGTGCAAAAATCTGATTGCACCTAATTTTGTACAAAATGGCTGCCATCTGCCATCTTGAATTTCGGACCGGACCCAAAATCACTCGTTCTCGTCCCACGGTGGTACCAAAGGTACCCAAGAAGTTTCGTAAAGATCGGTTCATAAATACGGCCTCTAGCCCGAGCCGTATTGGCATTTGCACTTACAGTGCTGAAAGTAACACCAAAAAACATCAAAATTAGTCTAATTTGCACAATTTACGCACGAGAAAAAAACCCGTATTATATGTGATGTATCCCATGGTTCTAAACATTCACACAAAAAATTATTCAAATCAGCGCTTTCATATGGAAGTTCTGTGCAAAAATCTGATTGCACCTAATTTTGTACAAAATGGCTGCCATCTGCCATCTTGAATTTCGGACCGGACCCAAAAACACTCGTTCTCATCCCACGGTGGTACCAAAGGTACCCAAGAAGTTTCGTAAAGATCGGTTCATAAATACGGTCTCTAGCCCGAGCCGTATTGGCATTTGCACTTACAGTGCTGAAAGTAACACCAAAAAACATCAAAATTAGTCTAATTTGCACAATTTACGCACGAGAAAAAAACCCGTATTATATGTGATGTATCCCATGGTACTAAACATTTATACAAAACTTTATTCAAATCAGAACTTTCATACAGAAGTTCTGAACAAAAAACTGATTTTTGCATCATCGGTACAAAATGGCTGCTGGCAGCCATCTTGAACTTCGGACCGCACCTAAAAACACTCGTTCCCGTCCCAGGGTCATAACAAAGGTACACAAGAAGTTTCGTAAAGATCGGTTCATAAATACGACCTCTAGCCCGAGCCATAGCCAATTGTTGATGTACGGACAGACGGACGGACGGACAGACGGGCGACGGGCCATGACAATAGCTCAAATTTGACTTCGTCAAAGTTGAGCTAATAAGCCAAAACTGGGTCGAGTGCAACCGGCGCAGACCCAGTACAGGACGCTCTCTCCCAAGTACAACTCCACGACTTCCGTTGCCAGTGCGCATATACCGTCGCTAAAGACTCATTCTTTTTGAATCTGTCAACGTTAGAGTTATGTGATCAGTGGGGAGGAAAGATTCTTTACCCGTAAAGAAGACAGGAGGGCCTCCATGTAAACAATTGTGGTAGGTATAATAAGAAAGGAAATTTACTATAAAATTTAGATTTCTTATCAACCTACGCACAATTGTTTACTACAGGCTGAATAGACAATAGGCTGGAGGGAATCGCATAACCAACCCACACATAACCCCAGTGCACTGGAACCGTGAAGCAGAAGGAAGAGGTCCCGAGGCTTATCAACCATAACGTCGCAATCATTGGTAAAGGACAATGAAAGGAGACATATGGGTCTGTGTGACACACAGACAGAAAAAGGGCAGTAACAGCACAAGGCTGAAACTATTATTATTTATTTATTTATTGGTGTTTAAGGTCACATACTTATGCACAATAGCTAATCGTGACCGTGACAGTTTTACGGGTGGAGGAAGTCGGAGTACCCGGAGAGAACCACCGAGCAACGACGAGCAGTTGTCAGCTCTCCAACATCGTAACTCTGAACTCTGCACCGCAGCACAGGCAGGGTTCGATTGGTTGAAGACATGCGCACCATCGACGTGCAGTACGCCTCAGTACACAGCGTCATCGTGCCCCCATGTAGGCAATCGGGGTGAAGTGTCTTGCCCAAGGACACAACGCGGTTGCCGCAGGTGGGATTTGAACCGAGGACCTCTCGGCTTGCAGCCTGCACCTCTACCAACTGAGCCACCGCGCCCCCAAGGCTGAAACTGACCTTCAAGAAGCCTAATGGCTATGGCAGACAACAGCCTGAGCAGAAGAAAGAGGACCCAGGGCAAAAAGGTCCTCCGACTGCTCCTGCAACTAGCGCAGATAAAAGGTGGAGAAAGTAGAGGCATTTCTCCAGTAGGCTGCCTGCATAACATCCGACAACTTGACGGAGTTAGAATAAGCCCAAGAGGTGGATAGTGCCCACACCTCGTGGGCAGAAATACGATTGGTAATACAATCGCCAGCTGCTAAACAACCGTAAGCCATACGAATAGCAAGACAAATCCATCGAGAAATGGATTTGGAGATTGAGGAGAGATCTTCTGTCAACCCGGAATAAGTGACAGAAAAAAACGTTTCCTGCCTTTCCGTATGAAACGTGTCCGATCGAGATAAATGCGAATAGCACGGACCGGACAGAGCAAAGGGCGATTACCCTCAACAGAAGGAAGAGCCCTGATACAGATAGGAGGAGGAGTAGTATCTGGTAACTGATTCTTGGCCAAAAAAGAGCAATCAGTGGTAAAAGTAAAAAAGGCCGGGTCAACCGAGAGGGCGTGAAGCTCACTAACCCATCTGACCGAAGGAAACGCCATCAGAAAAGCCGTCTTATATGTGAGAAAATGCATATCCACCTGGGATAAAGGTTCAAACGGCGCCCCCCCCCCCCCCCCCCCAAGCAAAGCAGCACCCACGAAAGATTCAATCGTGGGGTAAGCTGCAAAGTCCGAGGCCTTTTCAAAGAAAAGTGCCGAACAAGCTTGGAGAGGTAAGGATTAGTGCCGATACGACGCTTCCCCACATAAGAAAAAGTCTCTGAAAGCATGGACCTGTAACCCTTGATGGTAACAGGCTGGAGACCCCGAGAATCAAACAGATATACCAGAAACTCCGCAATCTGTGAAATCGAAGGATTGGCATAATCAACAGAGTGATCAGCACACCATCGACAGAAGACCTTCCATTTAGCTGCATAAGCTAAACCAGTGGAGTGCCTCCTTGAAGAAGAAATGCACTCCACTGCTCGTCTCGAAAAACTTCTACGGAGGAGACAGGACCTGACAAAAGATATGCATGAAGGCACAATGAAGTCGGGTCGACGTGAAACCTCCTCGGGCGACCTTGACAAAGAAGGTCGCGACATAGAGGGAGACGTGCTGGAACCGCCACCATCGACGAGCGGAGCTGATTGATCCACACCCGCTGAGGCGACAGGGGAGCGATCAGAATGATTCGACAACTGCAGGTTCGAATTTTGGCTAGAACCTGAGGCAGAATCGGAACCGGCAGGAAGGCGTAGCCGACTAGACTGTTCCAATCGAGTGACAGAGCGTCCACGGCAAAAGCCAGAGGATCTGGACACAGGGACACGAAAGTGTCCACCTGATGGTTCCAACGAGTCGCAAAGAGATCGATGTGGGGACGTCCCCAGAGATTGCAAAGCGACTGGAACACTGCCCTGTGGAGCATCCACTCGGTGGAAATAACCTTGCCCTGTCGGGACAGGGAGTCGGCTAGGACGTTCAGACGACCGGGAATGTGACGAACAACCACTCCGGCGTGAACATCCAGAGCGAGCAGTAGAAGATCCCGAGCTAATTCGTACATCGGAACCAAGTGCGTGCCACCCTGGTTCCGAATGTAAGCAACCACTGTCAAATTGTCGGACAGCAGAAGGACCTGGCGATTCGACAGGTGAGGGATCCACTGCCTGAAACTCAGAAGAAGAGAAAGAAGCTCCTTCTGGTTGATGTGTAGAGCTGCTTGATCCTGGTCCCACATCCCGTGTAAAGAAAGACCGAGAGGATCCAACGTCGCACCCCATCCGAGATCGCTGGCATCTGCCGTCAAAACACGATCGGACGTGGGTAAGTCCAATGGAACACCCTGCGTAATCCACTGAACATCTGTCCAGGGAAGAAGGTGAGGATAATGAGATTCCGGAAATGGAAACACCTGATCCAGAGAATCTACATTCGGCCTCCAACAACTGAGCAGAAAGTGTTGGAGAGGTGTGACACGCAGCCGACCTAGAGGAATGAGATCCGTCACCGAACCGCAAAGACTGATCAGCCGGAGAAAACTCCGAGCGGTCGCAGACGTGGACTGGGACAGCATCAGAGCAAAAACTGAGAGAATCACAGCTCTGGTCTGGAGAACCGCTACCAAATTGGGTTTGGAAAGCCATCCCCAGATGACAAAACGACTGAGAAGGGACCAGGTCCGACTTCTCCTCGTTGACTCTGAATCCTAGCGACGTGAGCAAGCTCAACAGAGTGGCGACATCCGACTCCAGTAAGGCAGCATTGGAATGCCTCTGGAGGATATTGTCCAGACATGCCAAAGTAGTCACCCTGGACTGTGTGCGATGGAACGCTATCACATGCGACATCAGTCTGGTGAAGGCCCAAGGAGCCAGGTTGAGGTCGAAAGGCATGGCCTTGAACTAGTAAACTCGCCCCAGAAAAGCGAACCTGAGATACTTCCGTGACGCCCGATGCATCGGAACGTGGAAGTAAGCGTCTCGCAGGTCGATGCTGGCAGCGAAATCTCCCTGGTGAATTGATTGGCGGACCGACCTGAAAGTCTCCATGCTGAACTTGGGAGCAATGATAGACTGGTTCAGGATACTCAGATCGATAACCAGTCGGAGTCGGCCATCCTTCTTCGGCACCAAGAACAGGCAGGAATAGAAACCCACTGACTGAATGTTCTTGACGACCTCGATCGCCCCCTTTGCCAGGAGATTGCCAATCTCCGTGGACAAAAGTTCCCGACGTAAAACGTCTGAAGGAACTGTGGTTGGAAGAGGCACCCTTGACAGAGTGGGGTGCCATCGGAAGGATATTCGCAGCCCGGACCGAACAACATCTGACATCCACGGATCGGATGTGATGGTGGCCCAATGGTCTGCGAACTCTGCTATCCTTCCTCCAACCTGGGACAAGTCGAGGTGAGGACCTTCATTTCGAGCCCCAACGAAGCGCGAGAGGAAAAACCACCTCCTCTACTAAATGAAGAATCCTGAGACTTCCCTCGATTCTGCCGACCTTTACCCTTACCCCTTGAGTAAGAAGTAGAGGCGGCGGCAGAAGGACCAGCCTTTTGCTTCACAGAGGAAGCAGAAGGGTACTTGTTAGGCTTGGAACGGCCCTTGCCTCCCCTAGAAGGCTGATCAAGCTGACGAAACAGCAGCTGATCTTTGGAATGACGTAGGACATCATCCAGGACCGTCGACACGGAACCATGGAAAAGTTGCGGACCTGCCAAAGAAGCAGATCGAAGAGCAGCACGCTGCTCCTCGGGAAGGGATCGTCCTGTGTCCAGCACAGCATCCCTTCGAACTAATTCCAGATTAGCCGTGTTACAGGCATGCGTGTGAGTAAGATGCATAAGCGCCTTGGACAGCACACGCAAAGGAGCCTGTACCTCGTCAAACTTATCTGGAGGCAGATAAGCAGCCAAAGCTGAGACGACGTGATCTGAGAGATAAAGCATGCCAAGCATCTCTCTAGATAAGCCCAACGTCGACTCCAGAGTCGCCATTGGAATGACGGCAGACTTGGGCTTGGAAAGCCCGAGGGAAGTGGAGTCCTGATCCAGAACTGTCAAAGTCTGCCAGACCGACGGATTGGCAGAATCGTAGGAATGATAACGCACAGGAGGCAAAAAGGTGTCAACCCTGGTGAAGAACGAAGTCTTCAGAGCCTTGGAATTCAGCTTGGAGTCCAATGCTGAAAAAGCTTCAACCACCTGTACCGACTGGCACGGTCGAAGGTACCCAGAAGCAGGTTGCTCCATAGGCTGTAGGCGCGCGACCGATGATCGTGGCCTGGCTGACACTGTCGGCTGGTTAGTAGGTTTGAGATCAGGCAGAAAAACCAAACACAAAGTCAAGAGCTGCCCCCAAGTCCGAAGACTGCTGGCCCTCGACATCAAGCATGTCGGACTCCTCCCCAGAGTCGGAAGACACATAGCCCATCGTGGGCAAACCAGCCGACGCCTCCCATGGTGTCGAGACATCAGGGGGATCAAAAAACGGACTGTTTCCAATCCCGGGAGGCGGCGCCATAGGAGGCGCCTGGAAACCACTCGTTGCCTCGCTGGAAGCAACAGGAAGGCTCTTTGATAGAACCTGAGTGAATAAGGAGAGGGCCTCCCTAAGCTCACTGTCCGAACTGGCCGGTTCGACAGGGGAGCGAACCAGCAAAGTGGCTTCACCTCTGACCCTCTTAACCAGCGAAGGGTCACGATCCTCCAAAACACCCGACGCAGGACGACGGGCGGCAGCCGAAACATCTGAAGGCAGACATGTATAGGGGTACGAGGCACCCCGAGGATCAATATAGCGAGAACTCATGAGAGTCACCGCGGACCTCTGCGGGGCAGAAGGTCCAGGCTGCACAAAAGGCGTTGGTCCCCCAAAACTGGTCGTGTGGCCAGAATGAGTGAAAGGAAATGCCACGGAGTTCATAGTGTCTCCACTAAGAACATCCGAATCCAAAGACACAACTGTGGTGCTCGACGGCGTAGAGACCACAGAGATGGGTTCGGCCGGCAGACCCTTCCAACTTCACCGAGTTGAAGTCAGGGAAGGCTGAGGCCGATATCCCACGTCTACAGTACCAGACATTCCTGCAGTCCCCTGCAGTGAAAAGCCGAGGCCGGCTGAAACTGACAACGAAGCAGACGGACCAGCAGTAGTAGTAGATACGTCGGGAGTCGTTGAGGCTGGTGGAATAGTGGAGAGAGCACACCTGCTCGGCTCCGAAGGAGGAGTCACAACCCTAGTGACAGCCTCAGGTGTCGACTGGAGGGGGACCGTAGTCCCGGAACCAGGCACCTCTTCACCAGAACACTCAACGACTCCCGCAGTATCCACTACAGGAAAAGACTGCACATCCCCCACGGAGGAGGAATAACTCTCACCAGACAAGGTCTGCTCGGGAGCCCCCGAACGACCATGTTCTCCTTTCCCGTGGGAGCGGGAGGCACGGCCACGAGAACGAACGACACGGTTAACTGACGCCCAGAAAGTGGATGATCATGATCCACAGACACCACATGGCCGCTCGGCAGAACACCCATTACAGGAGGAACAAGAAGAATGTAAATCGTCCACATGCTTTGGGAGCAGACATTGCCCACAAGGAATTGTCCTGGGCATGATAAAGGTGAGAGGAGCAAAGAAGGTGAAATCAGAAAACAGAAGAACACCCCCAAAGAAGAGAGAAAGGTGACAGAAACAAAGACCCCAGACAGTCGACCGGGAACCACACAACAGGATGACTACTCTCAAAAGAGAGAAGAAAAACTGTAAGAGTGGTACCCCACTGACACCTAACTCTAACACAATTAGAAAATTTAGCAAATTAAGCATTAACAATAATTGTGAAAAATAATAAGTCTGAACCGCATGACACACGAAAATACATTATGGATATATAATATTGAAGAGAATATAAAGAAAACTGTTCCTGAGAATACAAAGGATACAATGATGCACTATGAATCTGGAATCATCAAACAACGAGCTGGATAAACACTGATAAGCGTGCAGAAACATCTCGACACAAGGCGGATGACAAAAAGAATGAGTCTTTAGCGACGGTATATGCAAACTGGCAACGGAAGTCGTGGAGTTGTACTTGGGAGAGAGCATCCCGTACTGGGTGTGCGCCGGTTGCACTCGACCCAGTTTTGGCTTATTTTTTCTTGGTGCTTTTGCATCACTTTTCTTTCCCAAATTGCTTGGGAAAGACAAAAGTAGAGAGTATTTTATCCGAGTTAGGGACTTCCACTGTAGTGCAAGCCTGTAGTAAACAATTGTGAGTAGGTTGATAAGAAATTGAAGAAAATCGATAGCTCCCATCTGGAGGTCACCCTAAACAAGCATACCAAGTTTCAAAGCGATCTGATCATAAATGCAACCTGTGAAGTGTGCCAAAGGAAATTGTGGATGTACGGACGTATGCCGATGGATGAGAAGTGATGGCAATAGATCAACTTGACTTTGTCAAGTTGAGCTAAAAATCACTCTAACCGACTCACCATTCACGTGGCTTGGAGATGGCTAACCGAACGTTTGGCTATGTAAAAGGTCTTGGGAAACTACTTTTTTAACATCAACAAGTATTCATATATTGCATGGAATTGAAATATATATGGCCTCTCAAGGCCGAAGTCTAAAAATCTGACAAGACACAATAAAGTCTACTTAACTGGTACAGTGGTAAAAGCCCATATTTAGGCTTTAGTCTGATCTGCATCTACCTAAAGTTAAAGGCACCACGTTTCTGTGGATGCCCTTCATATTATCTTGTAAGAAAAATTACTTCATCTCCATCGATATGGATTGTTACAATTTATGGGAGAGTGAATTGTGACAAGACAAAAATGAGTGAACAAATCTTGAAGCTGAGAAAAAAATTTTTGTAACCACCAGGCGAACAAAACAAGCGTTCTCGTCAAATTTTGCACATTGCTGAAAACTTTAGAATTTTGACATCAGAGTGCAGAATTAAGTGTCTTTGTTTAGGTCGTCCCAACAAATCAGGATGAGTTGTTGTAATCTGCTTCTAGAAATTTCAAATTCATGTAACTAACCAAAAATGTTTCCTGCAAATTTTTCTGTGGGACCCTTTCTATGTTCACAAAACCCATTTTTACTGGATTTACTTTTCTGAATATAGAACACAATTTTTCCTCAAAACATGTTTCAACACTCATCAAAAATATTACTTAAAAGAATTTATTATGGAACAAACTTATACTTTCGAAATTTTAATGCACAAATTCATGACAGAATACAAGTGGTAAGTCGTAGAAGGGGAAAAATCTGATAGCACAAATATGGAATCAGGAGTCCACAAGGCTCAGTACTCAGACCTAGCTTATTCCTCATCTGCATTGAAGACATGCCAAAGGGAATCCACTCCAGAGTCAGACTTTTCGCTGATGATACCTCAGTGCATTTGACTATGACATCAGATAGTGAGGGCACCCAACTGCAGAAACATCTTCACAAACGTACAGAATAGGAAACAAATGGAAAATAGCCTTTCACTCAAACAAATGTACATTTGTAACCTGTTAAAAATAACCAGAATACATAAACCGTTTCTAAGAGACTACACATTACATGAACACATTCTCCAACTGGTAAACACAGCAAACAACCTTGGTGGTACTATCAGTTCTGACCTAAAATGGACTCATTGGACAATTTTGGACTGACCACATTCTGCAACAAGGCCAACAAAACCACAGCATTCCTCAACAGGAACTTAAACATCAACAACGTCAAATTGAAAGAAACTGAACACAAATCCTTAGTTTGACCAACCCTACAATATGTATGTGCAGTTTGGGGCCTCCACCATGAAAACCACAAACACAAATTTGAAATCATCCAAAAAAGAGCTGCAAGATACTAGTTTGTGACCAACAGATATCACAACAGCTCATCTGTCAGCTCCATGATTGAAGATCTTACACAGAAAAATCTTGTGGATTAAGGGAGAATATCTCGACTCACGTTGATGTACAAAATCGTCAATGGCTTAGTTTATGTACAGTAGGTGGAGAGTGTATTATCACTAAATCACCCATACAGTGGAGATTCCACCCAAGCAATAATTGCAAATTTGTTGCAAAGCATAACAAGCACAAGCAAAGTTCCAGTCAATGGTCCTCAGGGTTAAACCCTGAGGTCCATTGGATGAAACATTGCTTGTGTTTTTTGTCCATGTGCACAGAATTTGAAAGTGATACTTTGGGTGATAACTCCACTCTGTAGATGATTTAGTCACAAGACACTCTCCATGTATTATACATATAAATATGGAGAGTACCTTCATCCAGCCTGAATAACTATCCCTTAATATAAATGTAAAGGGGTTCCAAGTACGATCATGTGTGTGACATCAAAAAGAAGTTAGAAGGAAGTCTTTCTATCCGAGAACAATAAGGGATTGATTTAAACATTCTACCGAACAACACAGTAAACCATTGGAAGTGTTGAATGTTTCAAAGCCTGGTTACAAATAACATCAATAAGGTTTTCATGGGGAAAACCATTTGGGAAATGGTGGGGCTGCCAAATATAACATACGGTATGGAAGTGGTACCCCTAAACCAGACGGCCGTAAAGAGCTTGGACATCCTGCAGAACGATGCAGGCCGATGGATAACGGAATTGAGTAATGCCGCAGCGCTAGAAGCAATCAGGGGCGAGCTTGGGTGGATGAGGATCAGGACAGGATAGACCAGTTGAAGCTCGGTAATCTTAATTATTTGGTAAATCTCCCCGACAGCCGATGGTGTAAAGTAATGTTCCTGAGAATTTTCAACTCAAATATCAAAACGGGGTGGATGGTCCAAGTGAGGGAGCTAGTAGAGAACTACTCATTGGAGATCTCGGACCTGGACGTTGGGGCAAACCAGGGTAAAAAAATCATCAGAGAAAGGGTCATGGAGGATTGTAACCGTAATTAGCAAGAGGGGGTCAAATCAAAGAGGTCTTTGGGTGGTCTGCGTGATAAAGAGAAGCCAGGTTTTGAAGAGTACCTTGATGGCACCTTTGGGGGGGTCACTGTTGTTCAAGCTGAGGTCACGATCCCTGGAGCTGAGGGGAAAAATTGGGAAAGACGGTGAAAGGGAGTGCCATATGTGTAACTTGGACATGGTGGAGACCCTGGAACACTTTCTTCTAGAATGCCCAAAGTATCAGTCTAAAAGAATGAGATTCACTGGGAGTATAATGAATGGGGAAGTGGGATGGGAGAATGAAGGACATGTGGTTAGGGGGAGACTCAAAGGAGAGGGTTAATATGCTAATCAGAGAGATTGGGAAGAATGGGACAAGGGATATCACCAAGCAGTTCGTCTCTGAGTGTTGGAAGGAGAGGAGAAGCATGGGAATAGGGAGGCAGTTGGGAGTACAGGGGTAACCATGGCCTTCTCGTCCGAGAGCCGCGACAAATCAGCGGCTGGCCAAAGTGTTATTATTATGAAAGCAAAACTAGGTTTGGTTTTGTTTTGCCCATCACATTTTTTTGCACACTCCTCATAAAGTAGAAGAATAATCAATGTATTGATTGCGGCTACTGAATGGTAGAAACATACTGTAGATTGAAGGGAGCAAAGGTCAAACATAATTTTAATTTGTTTCGGGATATCTACACTCATCTTAGGATGCACATATTTCACATTAAGATGCAAGATTAGTAATGGCATTTTGTTTATTTTGAAATTCCCTCCTCTGATATTCCTTAATTTAAATTCAAATTAAATATACACAAATTATACATCAAAATGAAGGTTGGGAGGTGTATAGTACACAAAAATATATGAAATCAACTCATAGAGTTGACAGCAAACAGCACTGGTTTCTGAAAGTCTGCTACCGACCCTACCGTATTCTTACCAGAACTGATAATACAATAATATTTCCGGAGAACAACTTGAGGCCAAATGTGCTTCACATATTGGCATTCAAAACACTTTTGGATGCAGCGATAGAACTGCATTTGGGAAAAAGGACAACACTGCCTGCATTTTTTTTTTTTTGAAGACGGATTCCATGTTCAACGGACGAGAGTCAGAATGTAACGTCACGTTTTGTGGCCGGATATACTGGGACGGATTGCAGTGGCGTAAATTTACCATGGCAGTTTATCCTTTAATCTTCAGCGCATCTGCCACCTTTCATTAGTCCAGTGGAAGCCTCGAGAAAAACACTGTGCACAACATTCCTTTTATTTCCTGCCAATTACCAAGTTTATTTTTCAAGAAAACTAAACCCCGATGGATGTCGAGCATCATTCATGTTTGTTTCTCTTCTAGAAAAAAATCGTACAATATTTTCAATTTCCTGGGGGCAGCCACCGCTGAGTGCACTCCAATGTGATTTGCACGTCTCCCAGAAAAATAATTACAACCAATTGACACCTCGTATCACACGGCTGTACAAATCAAATCCGGAACATAATTGACTGGCACAACTTGCCTCGAATATTTGACTGTAATTCTCTGATTATGCGAATTGGTAATTCCGAAACATATCACCCTGTAACAAACAGACCATAGTTGGTTGGGACAACGTTCTTCAAATATTTGAAATACTGAACGGGTCCTACTAAATACCGAGGTTTACAGAGGTGAAGGAATATAAGTAGGTAAGAGTTGTTTTAAAGGTTTAAATATATGTGCAGACACATAATTTAGTCCACTGAAGCAAAATATGTGATTTGGTCGTTGATTTTGTCCAGTAAATGCAAGATATATAGACCGAGCTGTCGCCGAAAACTGCCCCGTGGTATTTAGTTGGTAGCTTTGTAATTAATAGACTAGCTCAGTGTCTGGATGAAGTGATAGTTCAGCGATCTGAACGTAGTGGCTACCCCTCTACGTTCAGATTCTTCCCATTCAATCCTATAGAAAAAGTTCCCATCAAGTTTTTATGGGAACTCAAAACTCGAAATTAGGAATATATATCCGGTCCTACTATTTAACGAACACAAATGAACATAAACGAACAGAAGAGAAAATAATCGGAAATACAAGTTAAAAATGGTTGAGGGTGCATATGCAGGTATATGTGGGTGTATATTATTCGTTTGTAAAATTTTATTCACTTCTGATGAGTATTTTGATGATTAATAAGGTTTATAAAATGTAGGACGGCGCGAAATTCTTGTGTTCGTTAAGTAGTAGCCTGCTTGAAGCTGTCGACAAGATGTGACAAAGGTGTGAAATCAATTAGCTGTCTATCTGAGGAAGAATGTCGCTGAGGAAAACAGCGAAATTTAGGTTTAAGAGGATGGCAAGCGCCTATTTTAATCGTTTGTAAAATTGTATCCACGTCTGATGAGTATTTTAGTGATAAATAAAGATTATAGCCATTATTTGGATTGACAAACATGCATCAAACTCTCGCTTTGGATTCCGAGGACGCATCACGGCGAGTCGGGGACAAACCCTGATCTACCCTTAGAATGCGGAGCAAGACTCGGATACATGTAGCATATTGTACACCCACATAATGATAATAATCTAAAGATCTTACAATATCTTGGGGATAAGTCATTAAAGCCCAGTTTAAGCTTTCCTGAAAACTTTCCCCGAACAAGCTCACCCTCCACCAACGCGGGCTCCCACTAACGAGAGAGGACAACCAGGTGCGTAGTCAGGAAAAAGGGGGGGGGGGGGGGGGGGTAGAGGGGTAGCCACTACGTTCAGATCGCTGAACTAGATGAAGTGAGTAAGTGCTAATTGGGTATCACAAGGCAGATCATTGTAATATTTGATAAAAGTAAAACTCCTATCAACTTTTATCTCGGTTTTGGATAGGCATAACTTTTTGACAATTGCCACTGTTCGCTTTATGCCGTTATTAGGGTTTATGGCGTACAGTGATAAGTATCGTTCGACTATGCCCGATACACTCAAAATTGCAGCTTGTATTTAGTATATGTGTATTTATAGTATATTTTTTTAGTTATTTCGGCTCAGTGTCAACGGCTTTAATTTAGCCTTGTTTTTTAACACTTTTTTTGTTTTATGGCATTAAAACCATGCACATACTGCTTAAATCTTTTTATATACTCATAATACACAACCCCATACCTTTTCAGAGTTTTTAACCCCATTCCCACCCCTAGTTTCCTTCACCTCGGTATCCCTCAGTATTTAGTATGACCGCTCCAAACTGGCATTTTTCAGCCCTCCCACTTCGGAAACGGGTCAAGTTACCACCGGGTCTAGTCGCCAGCGGGTCAAGTCGCCCCCCCCCCCCCCCCGCCCCACTAAATATCTATATAATAAGACGATATGAAGACAATAAGACAGTATGAAATGAAAAAAAAACTCTGAGACTGGTGATGGTAAAAATATATGGTTTATTTTGAAAAATTATCATAGACCAATGAAAATTGTTTTTTCTTTCCTTCCTTATCGTCAAAAGCTGCCCATTCGGGGTAAATGGCTGACCAATAATCTGCAATTACAAAAAAAAAAACTCATTAAAATCTCTGAAAAGGGCATTCAAAGTCACCTGATACATGCCTTAGTACTAAGTTAGCGAAAGTATGTCAGCGGGAATAATGTAATACTACAATCTTATTACCTTGAATGCGCCGTCCAGGAACCATCTTTTCGTTTGTTTTAACAAGTTCATCTGAAATGGTGTTGAGAATACTAAGTGTCTGCTGGTATTCAAGTGGATATCTGCTATCAAAAATTCGTCAAGATTAAGGAAATCTTTATTAATTTCAAAATTCATCTCTGTTGGTTGCTCTGGTCTGGTCTTTGCACGAAATCTATCTACGTTTCTCTTTAGAAGCTTTGTTTTGGGTTTATGCGTAGAAGTCTCGTCGCTAACAGTATCTTGCATGGCAGTCTCTGCTATCTCTGTTGCTGGTCTGAACATATTTTGTCGCGCCATTTCTTTAGCCTAAAATGAATAAGAATATTTTTAATAATGGACAAACAGAAATCTCGAAAAAAGTATATATGTATTATGTCGAGCAATTACCCCGCCCCCGTATATCTAGATAAAAAATCTAAACCAGATTGCTTAAACAGAAAACTCACCTTTAGAGTTACAACTTTCTTAACTTTGAGAGTCGGATCAGGTTGATGAGTATGATGCTGTTGATTAGTCAGATACGGTCACCATCTTGAGCCACTGTGACAGTGCAGACGTTATGTTTAGTCCTCACACTCCATCTCCATCTTGTCCTATAGCCACTGAATGCTTTCAAGTTCTTTACTACGTAAGAGTATCCATCACTTGAAACCAACAATCGCCCCCTCGCTGACTACCATTGGGCATCTCGGTGTATGTTATTGGCTGGTCTTCTGGAACAGAATCAGGCAAGTCTGGTTCTTCCAAATAATTTTCAAGCGTTTCTGGCCGCTCGTTTACAATGCGATGAGACATATCAAAACTGCTATCTAAATCAGTCGTCGTCTGATGAGAAGATATACCGTTTTTCTTTCATGTCAGTTGTGAATCGGATAGGAATATATTACACTAAGAGGTTAGTACCGTTTCTTTACAAATGTTTCTTGCTATTTACGAAAAAAAAATTGCGGGGCAACTCGCCCCCAACGGAGGGGCGAGTTGACCCGCAAAAATCATCGGGGGCGACTTGACCCGGTGGTGAGTTGACCCGTAACCCCCACTTCGAATTAGACTGCGGCGTCCCCGTTTGAGGTTGGACGGAAAGTTGCCATTTGGCGGTCGGACTATGTTAAGGTTATATTAACATAGATGTTCTTTAACAACATATCACTTCTCGGTTCTTTTTGAACCGCCTATACTACGATAATATAACAATAACATGATTTTGGAGGGCATTATGGTTCATTTGCGGCCCTGCAGCAATGATGAACAGCCCGAGGGTTTATTAAAGGCCCGAGACGAAGTCGAGGGCCGTTAATAAGCCCAAGGGCTGTTCATCATTGCTGCAGGGCCGCTAATGAATCATGATGCCTGACAACAATTATGTTATTACTATTATTACCACACCCTGTTATAGCTAACCGCACGAGGGAATTGCTGGAAGAAATAATCAGTAAGTCGGTTCGATATTTCTGTTTCGATCGCGCGTTCGACTTCCATTCGGAAATACAAAGGACTTCACCCGAATGGGAGTAATTCATTAGACCATGGAATCTAAAAATAGCCGGGCCGCTAATGGCTATTTATACCATTATCCGCCCGCGGCCCGGCTTCGTCGAATGACGTCCCTGAAATTATGGAGTTTTAACAGCCCTCCAAAATCATGTTAATCTACTAGTAACTTATAGATTTAGTGGTAATAATGAGCGTTTTTTATTCTTCACTCTAAAATCAGTTGGGTTAAAAATTAATCCAAATCAACTGAGTTGCGTGAACATGAACCCAATTGGGTTCATATCCACTCAACCTGGTTCTCCTAAATACCTGAAACCCTAGAACCAGACAGAACTCCCCAGAACCCCTTTTAAATAATATTTGCACACTGTTTTCAAAGAAAATATTACTTTTCCATGTTGTTTAAGCATTCAGCAGAAAAGTAAAATTCGATTTATTCCCAAATTCGCTCTCACTTCCACTCCACAACGAACTTCACGATGTAGTCAAGGGAGTTAACCCGAAGTTTCTTTCTCAATTTCAAAATGTTGAATTGCTTCACAGTGTCGTTTAACACAATAAGCCAATTTCGAAACTGCCATCTTTGGACTTTAATCTATGCAAGGTCACAGGTCGCGAGGTGTAAACAGTGCGATTTCATTGCTAACAAAGCGTTTTCTTGGAATGTTTATACCTCGCGGCCCGTGACCTTGCATAGATTAAAAGCCAAGATGGCAGTTTCGAAATTGGCTTATTAAGTGACAATTGCAGACAGGCAATATGTTTTTATACACACTTCAATTAATATTTTAACCTCCTTTGGTTTCTTATTAGCTATTTTTCTTTTAAGAAAATGTTATCTGTCGGTTTGTTAATTCGGCGTTGTTTAACAACAGCAGACAAGCCAGATACAATTTAAACCCATTGACTGAGGTCAACATTTTTAGCTCAACAACGTCAAGCATGACCTATTGGGATGGGTTGTGATCCGTCGTCCGTCCGTCCACAATTCCTTTAGCACACCCTCAGGCCGCAGGTCTCACCCGATCAGTCCCAAATATCATATGTAGCATTGGGGCTTCTTTTTCCTAAAACAACCATCAAACTGCGGTTTCAGTTTTACCATAAATATGCCCACGTTTCTAAGCAAACACAGAGCAGAATTCTTGTAGTTATGCACAATTCCCAGTTACCTTTTAGTTCGAGGTTCTCGGGGATCTGAAACACTACCCTACTGCCAGTGCGCACACTCAAAACAAATAAGATTATTGGCTCTCGCTTCCAACTTTCGTGGATTTATAAGCAAATAAAGTTATTCGGGTCGCGATGGATTTCAATCCCACACTGTCCCTGAGCGCCTTCGGCGCCCTGAAACTTTTCATTCATCAAGGATAACTCAAACCAAATAAGATTATTGGCCCTCGCTTCCAGGTGCTACTAAATAACGAAAACAAACGAACATAAACGAACACAAACGAAAACAAGTAAAAAATGGCAAAATACAGGCTAATAAATTTTTTTAAATGGGTAGAGGATGTCTGTACGGGTATGTTTTACTCATGTGCGAAATTTTATCCACTTTTAATGAGTATTTTGGTCATAAAGAGGGTTTAAAATGTGTTGCGTGAAGCAGAACTTGTGTTCGTTAATTAGACGCAATGACCTGCTCTTCTAAATAACGAAAACAAGAAACCACAGTGGATAATTAATTAGCTGTCAATATTGAATTGGATTGGATTAAACATATTTTATTTACAAACAAGAAAGCAAAGGGATTGGAGGACAAGTGCTCAACACTTAGCTTAGCCTCCTCTCCATTACATTAACAATCCAGTATGTTATGATAGCAGCTGACAATGTACAAAAATAATAATGTTTTTTTGCAGATTAAAAAGAGAAAAGGAAAAGAACAAAGGCATTAACGAACAAATGTGTAGCAGAAAGATAAGGCAAAAGCGAAGGGGAAAGGGCTCTAGTTGATTTAGATACATTGATTAAATAATTGGTATATAAAACTTTCCACTAAGCTAGGTCAATTTTGTATGGGTTGGGCTGGCTCAGGGGCGCATGCACACACTCACGGACCCACACGTGCAACCACACAGAATTCACTCTCACACACGCACGCAGATTCACACACTTACACACTCACATACATCCAGATCTTCTTCTATTCTGACCGCGGCTCGGACAGGTCAGCGGACAGAGAGCAAAGTGCAACAGCACAACTCGAAGCTGGTTAGACACCTTTTAAGTCCAGAAGGAGTGCAAGTAGTAGAAAACAGGTTATCCCTGACGAAGTTTGGATAACGTTCATGACTGCAGAAATCGGACCACATCCACCTAGGCCTGTCGAGCTTCGCGAGCTGGACTAAGCTTAGTGTTCCTTAACCACACAGAGAAGTACCGAAAATTATTTATTTATACGATAATTTAAAAACGGTTTGAATCGCGGATAAATCTTAGGACATTTTTGAACAAACATGTGTTTACATCATTACTCAGACTCGCAACGCCATACAACAGTTGGGACGTATCTGTGATGTGGTACTGTCGAATGCTCTCAAATAATTCATTTCTGATCGCGTTATACTTAGGGCATGTCATAAAAAAGTGATGAGCGTTTTCAACGGTTTCCCCGCATGAGCACGAGGATGTTTCCGATATATGGTTCTTGAACTTGTGTGCATTGAGATCACTACATTCATTTCGAATCATGCAGTGAAGAATGTTAAGTTTTCTTCTACCCACATTAAAATGTGTGGGAGGCTTATAAATTGGAGGTCCTAACTTCTTTTTGAATTCGAGCACTGAAGTAGAATTCTTTACTGACTCGGGTAGAATGTTCCAGATATCAACACAAGACGGGATGAAGGATCGCTTTAACAGTTCAGTTCGTGTCCTAGTGGGTACAAAATTTGAAGCCCCCCTGAGGTTGTATGGGGAAATTTCATTAAAGCGCGGAGGTAACAGTTCAACAAGGTAATCGGGAGCAGAGCCACTTACAATTCGATAAAATTGGCACATCTTTTGGGCGTATCGTCTGCTCTCGAGACTCTGCCAACCAAGTTCAAACAATAAATTTTGACGTGAAACGGACCTAGTCAGTCCACTAACAATTCGAGCTGCATCGCAATGAATGTCATCAATACGTTTCAGCAGATATGCGCTTGCGCAACCCCACACTGGACTTGCATATTACAGAATAGGCAAGATGAAAGATAGATACATGCGTTCAAGTGTTTTTCTGTTAAGGGTATATTTTAGTTTTCTGAGCTGGGACAGTCTAGAACTCGCTCTTTTGCAGATAATGTCGATTTGGTGATCCCTGTAAGGTTAATCCCAAATGTTTGTGTGTTTCAGCACATATCAGAACAGTGTTCGAAAACACGATATCTGGACAGGAAACATCTCTCTGAAGGGTAAATTTAACCAGGTTTGTTTATCGGGATTAAACCTAACAAGCCAGTTATCAGCCCATAGATTTATCTGATTTAGACCTTCGTTCAGGATGTTAGCTACATCAGTTGCCGAAGGTGCGCTTTTGCTGAGGCACGTGTCATCATCATATTGAATTGGATTAGCGCTTGCATTGATGGCTGGTTTGAAACTTTGTCTCTTTTATATTTTACATATTTTTATTACTACTTACATGACAATTCCTATCACCAATTTACCCGGGCTTTAGATCGGCATGTCAACACAAGTTTAACCTGGCTTTTTTAAAATTGTCTTTTTTATGTTCATTTTTTTCCGTTTCCACATTCCTCGGTTAACCCTTTACCCAACGTAACGGCCAAAACCGGCCAGCGCTATTCTCAAAAATCGCCTATTAATTTTAATTATTTTTTCATTTTTTGTCTCAAAAACATAGGTTATGACCCCTCATTGGAACGAGCTCGTCGAGCTCGTTCCAATGAGGGGTCATAACCTATGTTTTTGAGACAAAAAATGAAAAAAAATAGTTATTCAAGAATTTTTTTTGCAAGTGTCGTCTGCTTTTCATGTTAGGTAAAGGGTAATTCCGGTGCTTTTACAGAACTTGGAAGAAATTTGCCTGTACTTTAATTTTTCATTCAGTACGGCAGCGGTCCTTTCCTGTCGTAGGTCGTCCCATTGTTGGGAAGTTGCGCGTCATCGGATTCGACCGTCTTATGCCTCTAAGTGTCAAAAGTGAACCAATCATAGGCCTACATTAGACCATGGCCGTGGGTTTTTTCTCAACCCCAGCTTGCGTTTTTTTACCTGTAGTTTAATTATTAATTCATTCAATACGGCTGCAGTCCTTTCCTGCCTTAGGTCGACCCATAGTTGGGAAGCTGCCCGTCAGTACAATTTGACCCCTCACCCTATCCCACCAAGGGTCTACTCGAATCGACATTAGCGGCATTTCTGCCATGCCATTCCATGAGTATACAACACCCACGGATACCCAACCCTCCACAACCAACCTAGACGTGCCACTATACGGAGGTTTCCACCAACACACAATTAACCTCTAACCCTGTCCATGCAGGTCTTCCGGATTTGGGAGCCGTCATACACGCACCACGCCGCCTCCCCCCCCCCCCCACACTAACGGGAAAGCTACAATTCCCGCCGCGTACCCCTAGTAGATGACCACACCTGAAGCATGGTGGCGAATCTGGTTGCCACTGTCCCTATATCATCATCATCGTCACATTGTGGGTGGAACCATTGCCCGCAAAATTCGCATCCTATACTCTTGATCTCATGACAGTCAGCACCACATACACCACAAGGATACAATGGGGAAGACATTGTAGTAATCGGATCAAAGATTAGACTGAAAATTTGAATGAATGAAAGGTTTTAGCACGCCGAAGGCGCGCAGGGACGATGTGGGATTTACAAATCCCTTGCGACCCGGTTAACCTTATGTTATTTTACTTGGATCAGACAGGCCTAGCTTTCCTATTGCACCAAATGGAGTCTGAGGGGGGTATGCACGCGGTTAGAATTCCCGGCAGTTTACGTTGGAGTGTTAGATTGTCAATACTCAATCCCTCAATGTCATTAAAATTATTAGAGTATTAGAGAGTGGGCTCTATTCGGTTCCAGCTCGGCGATGATAATAATAATAACACTTCGGCCGGCCGCTGATTTGTCGTGGTTCTCGTATGAGAAGGCCTTGGTTACCCATGTTCTACCAACTGCCTCCCTATTCCCGCGCTTCTTCTCTCCTCCCAACACTCGGAGACGAACTGCTTGATGACATCCCTTGCCTCATTCTTCCCAATCTCTTCGATTAGTATATTAACCCTCTCCTTTGAGTCGCCCCCTAACCACATGTCCTTCATTCTCCCATCCCACTTCCCCATTATACTCCCCGTGAATCTGGTTCTTTTAGACCGGTATTTTGGGCATTCTATAAGAAAGTGTTCCAGGGTCTCCACCACGCCCAAGTTACACATCTGGCACTCCTTTTCACTGTTTTTCCCATTTTTTCCCCTCAGCTCCAGGGACCGCGACCTCAGCTTGAACAACAGTGACCCTCCAAAGGTGCCATCAAGGTACTCTTCAAAACCAGGCTTCTCTTTATCACGCAGGCCACCCAAAGATCTCTTTGATTCGACCCCCTCTCGCCAATTACGGTTGCAATCCTCCATGACCCTTTCTCCGACGATCTTTTTGCCCTGGTTTGCCCCAACGTCAAGGTCCGAAATCTCCAATGAGTAGTTTTCTACTAGCTCCCTCGCTTGGACCATCCACCCCGTCTTGATATTTGAGTTGAAAGTTCTCAGGAACATTACTTTTCCACCATCGGCTATCGGGGAGATTTATCAAATAATTAAGATAACCGAGTTTCAATAGGTCTATCCTGTCCTTGATCCTCATCCACCCAAGCTCACCCCTGATCGCTTCTAGCGCTGCGGCATTACTCGAGCCTGTTATCCATCGGCCTGCATCGTTCTGCAGGATTTCCAAGCTCTTAACAACTGTGTGGTTTAGGGGTACAACTTCCGTACCGTATGTTATACTTGGCAGACCCACCATTTCCCAAATAGTTTTCCCCACGAAAACCTTATTGAAACTATTTCTCCCTATAAGTTTCATTTGGTTAAGGATTCGCTTCCCCTTCAGAATCAATTTATTTGTGTGGTTTCGGTAGATGCCTCTTCCTGTGATGTTTATATTTACCCCCAGGTACTCATAGTCACTAGTCTCTCCTACACTAAGAAGTCTACTGCTACCTTCCGGAATGCAGAACTCCCCCACTCTCCACCTTCGAGTGGGGTCCACTTTGCGGCCCACGGGTATAACTTTGCTCTTGCTTTCATTAAGTTCGAGTCTCCATTTGCTCCCATATTTCCCAACAATTTCCAGCATCTTCGCTAGCCCCTCTTCGCTTTCTGACACTAGCACCATATCGTCTGCAAAAAATAGCCCTGGGATCTTCAAGTTACCAACTGCAACCCCCTCGTCGCTATGCAGGAGTTCATCTCCTAAACCTTTGATGTACAATGCAAAAAGAATTGGCGAAAGGATACACCCCTGTTTTAGGCCTATCTCCATAGGCACACGTTTTGTTGTAATGTTTCCCAGGCTAAGTTCACTCTGTACATCTTTATATAATGCTTTCATAATCCCAACAAACTCGCCCCCAAGCCCAGAGCCTCCAGCTTGCGCCACATACCCTCCCTCCATACTCTATCATATGCCTTTTTAACATCCAAAAAGGCCATGAACATCTTTTTCTTTTTTGCTTTCGCGAATTCTATAATTTGGGATAGCGTGAACAGATGGTCAGTGACTCTCCTTCCCTTCCTGAAGCCATTCTGGATTTCTCCCAAAAAAACCCTTCTCTTCGATCACCTCCTCTAATCTCCCATACAGGACTTTACAAAAGACTTTTCCAATGTTGCTGCTGACAGAGATCCCTCGATAGTTATCCAACACGTCTTTTTCCCCCTTTTTGTGAATAAATGTCACTTTACTTTCCCTCCACTCCTTTGGGACCTCTTGTTTTTCTATGGCTAAATTGAATAGGGCAGTTAGGCTTTCCAAGAGTTCCTCTCCCCCTTTTTTGATGAACTCGTTAGGAATTTCGTCCCCCCCCCCCCCTCCCGCTTTTCCATTCCTTAATTTCGAGATCACCCTTCGCACCTCCTCAGTTTTGATTTCGCTGCACATGAAGTTCGATAGATTTTCCTCGACCTGGTTCGGACACTCTGGTGGGTTCCCCATGCCCCATCGCTTATCGTTTACCTTTTCCCAGTGCTTGACTAGTTCTAATGCGATTTGATCTCGCTCTTCTGTCACTCTGCCATCTACTTTAATGCTCTGTTGGTTATTCCCTTTGTTACGTTTGTTCACCCATTTCCAAAATACGCTCGAACTCGACTCCCCTGTCGTTCTTATCGTCCTAATAAGACTGCTATTTCGCACTCTCCGGTTGTCGTCTTTAATCTTATTTACTTTATTTCGTGCTTGTTGGTATTCTTCATTTGCTACCATGGCCTCATTGCTTTCCACCCCCTTAAGTTTTCTACTTCTCCTGTATGCAGCACATTTAGCTTTCCTAACCTTTATGGCCCTTTTCAGTTCTTCGTTCACTCTGTACCCAAGTTCCCGTGTTGGCACCCTAATCTTTCCTACACTTTCCTTCCCTGCCTCCACTAGGCTCGCAACTATGGCGTCGGCCATCTTCTGGACACTGCCCCCCTTGTGTACGGCTGCAAGCTTTGGTTTCAGTTTTTCTTCGAACTTCGCCCATGCAGTCGGCATCCTTTTTGAGTTCCCAAACCTCCTTGAAGCTTCCTTTGCTTTTCTCTAGGGTTTTGGCCCTCATCGTCACTGTAATCAAGTTGTGATCACTATCCAACTCCATTTTCCCCTCATTGTCCACTTCTACCCCTATCACCTCCCTCCATAAATTCATATCTGTGAGAATGTAGTCAATTATTGATTTTCGGTCGTTTCTCTCCCAGGTCCATTGCCCCTTACATCTAGCGTCCCTGTTCAGAATCTTCAGACCGAGCTCATTTGTGAAGTTCAACAGCTTCCTTCCATTCCTGTTGACTTTCTTGTCCCCACCCTCTATGCCTTCTTCCTTATCACCTATGTGCCCATGGTAGAGGTTTGAGTCCCACGAAAATTTTGGCAAATTAGCTATGTTATATGAATGAAGGAAATGTTTTAGCGCGCCGAAGGCGCGCAGGGACGATGTGGGATTTACAAATCCCTTGCGATCCGATTAACCTTATTTTATTTCCTTGGATCACACAGGCCTAGCTTTCCTATTGCACAAAATGGAGTCTGAGGGGGGTATGAACGCGGTTAGAATAACCGGCAGTTTACGTTGGAGTGTTAGATGGTCAATACTCAATCCCTCAACGCCTTTAAAACTATTAGAGAGTGGGCTCTTTTCGGTTCCAGTTCGGCGATGGTAGAGGTTTGAGTCCCACCATGGTAGCGAGCCAGAATGTGATGTTGTGCGATGGCAAGTTTAGGGAAGATGAGAAAAGAAAACCAAACAGCAACGCCGGTTTGGTAGCGGCCCCGGTATATGACCATAGCGGTTACAAAAAAGAAGTGGAGAAAGCTCCAACAGTTTAGTTTTGAAAAAACGGGAGTCATCCATCAAGCCTTCTGGGAGATAGGATGCCGTATGTGATTTTAAGGTATCTGGTTATCCTTCGGGAATTCCAAATGACCTCCTCCACCCCCCCCCCCCCCAAAAAAAAAACAAAAACAAAAAAAAAAACACACACCCTCTCACTGACACACACCTCAAGCCCTTAAAAGTGCTGTTAAATCTTTATTCAAATGTTTATTTATATAAAATGTACACTCGTTCCAGCCAGACAAGCTTGTTTCAATCCTTGCCTAGTGTTTGGTGGTTTCTTGTATATGTTGCAGAAAGGTAGGTTGCACCAATTCCTCCTACGCTTTGTCTACCATTTCCATGCGTCTTCTTGATAAGAGTGTTGTAAGAAAATTTGAGAATGTTCAATTAGAAAAGTTATAGGTAGAGAGAAAGATAGGTATCCGCTATTGTATATTGTGCCTGCTGTGTGATTGTTGCTATGGATGGGGGTAGGGGTGTGTTTCTTCGGAGCCCACTCCCCACACGCAGAGTTGCGAGGCAATCCTCACAGACTCAATCCTAAAGATCTCAATAAGTAGGAAGGCAATCCTCACTGACTCCACGCAATTTAATTCCATTGAGTAATTTTAATTTACTGTGGATTATTTTGATTTTCTGTTTAGGGTTCGGTGTTCGTTCAGCTTCACCATTGATTCACTATCCTGGAGTATGTGGAGGGTTTTGTTATATAGATCTTATTAAACGCATTTCTATCGCGCTTCAGCAGAGTTGCGAGGCAGTCCTCACAGACTCTATCCTAAAGTTCCCAATGAGTAGCGAGGCAATCCTCACTGACACCACGCGATTTAGTTATATTGTATAATTTTTATTTTATTTTATTATTTTTTTTTTTTTTTTTTATTTTCTGGAAACTTATTTTGTTTTTCTGTTAAGGGATCGGTGTTCGTTCAGCTCAACCATTAATTCACTATCTTGGAGTCTGTTGAGGGTTTTGTTTTGTAGGTCTTTTAATCGCGTATCAATAGTTTCTATTTTTGCCAGGTCGTGAAGTTCCTTTATCGGTGTCCATTTCGGTTTGCATAGTGCCACTCGCAGGGCATAATTTTGAACCCTCTGTAGCTTCTGAATGTTGGTTTTGCTTAGGTCGCTTGTTATTATGGCACCGTATTCTAGTACCGGACGTATAAATGTTTTGTAGAGCTTGAGAAGCACATCTTTGTTTGCTCCCCAATTTCTACCTCTGATCATCTTGAGAAAATTGATACGTTTAGTAGCTCTAACCGTAATGGAGTTTACGTGACTGTTTAGACTGAGATTGCTATCTAGGATAAATCCCAAAAATTTGGCCTCTTTATTTGCTTCTAGTTTGTTTGTTATATACTGATGGGTATGCACATAACTTTGAAAATTATTATTGCCAGAACAACCAAGCTTTTGTTCAAAAGATACCGGTTATCAAATATGCAAGCCAATATCAAGAGTTTTCTTCAAAAGATCCTACATTATCGTTATAAAAATAACCAAGCCAGACTTAAGAAAACTGCATGTAAAAAATCAAAACTGCGTCACTGATTACAAAAACAACTATGTTGTACATCAGTAGAATAATTTGACAAACAATAAAACATCCAACATAGCAGATAGGCAACAAAAAATATTAAAATAGATCCCAGTTAAAAATAATAATAATAAATATATAAAATATAAAAGAGACAAAATTTCAAACCGGCCATTTATGCAAGCGCTAATCCGATTCAATATATTGACATCTAATTAATTATCCACTGTAGATTCTTGTTTTCGTTATTTAGTCGTTTCTTGTTTTCGTTATTTAGTAGGACAGGTCATTGCGACTAATTAATGAACACAAGTTCTGCGTCACACAACAAATTTTAAATCCTCTTTATGACCAAAATACTCATCAAAAGTGGATTAAATTTCGCACATGAGTAAAACATACCCGTACACACACACCCTCTACCCATTTAAATTTTTTTATTAACCTGTATTTTGCCATTTTTAACTTGTTTTCGTTTGTGTTCGTTTATGTTCGTTTGTTTTCGTTATTTAGTAGCACCGTAGCTTCCAACTCTCATGGATTCATAAGCAAATAAAGTTGAAATTTCCTAAATTCTTGTCATAATTATCAATATATAATTGAGTGGGCGAAAAAAACCTTTCATGGAAATTAGTCACTTACAGTCAACGAGGGTCGAAAGGGGCTTGTCCCCCATATCGTCCCTGCGCGCCTTCGGCGCGTTAAACCATTCCATTCGAAACCTTTCATTTTATTTTGACAGCTCTTTGGCAAGCAGTTAGAGAGGTGTTTCCTGGTAGAGACATAAAGGTATGCTGCTTCCATTGGCAGCCAAGCCGTGTACAGGTATGTAACGAGGATCGGGCTCCAGACTGCCTATAGAGAAGAGGACCTGTACACGATTTCATTCGCCAGATACTAGCGTTGCCATTCCTGCCGGCTCTTCATATCCGAGAAACCTTTGAAGCCTTGTACAACAAAACTCAGCCAGAGACGAAACTCCGAGACTTCTTGGACTATGTCCAGAGACAATGGGTAGATTCCGCAACTTTCAGCCACCCGGAATGGAGCATTTTTGGCCATACGGTCCGGACCAATAACGACATTGAAGGTGAGTTTTTTCTCATTCTCTCTCGCTCTCTCTCTCTCTCTCTCTCTCTCTCACTCACTCACTATATCTCCCCCCCTCTCTCTATCTCTCACCCTCTCGCTCTCTCTCTCCCCTCTCTCTCTATGTAAATATGCTAATAACCAAAAGTTTTTTCCCTATTACAGCTTGGCATCGGCGTCTGAACACGCATGGGTTTGAAATAAATTGTCCAACAATTCCTTTAGCACACCGTACAGGCCGCAGCTCTCACCCGACCAGTCCTAAATTTCACACGTGGCTTTGAGACAATTTTTTCGAATTTCGTTGAAAAACATGGTCACTCGCCCAATTTTGTTAAAATTTCATATGTAGCTTTGATGTGATGTCTACTTGGGAGCTATCCAATTTTTCAAAATTTTGTTCAAAATCGTGGCCGCCGTCGGCCATCTTGGATTTGATATAGAAATTGTCAGCAATTCCATTAGTGCAAGTTGCATGCTTCGCCCGATCTTTTTCATCTTTTTAATGTAGCTTTGGTGTGATGTCTTTTTTGTAGAAACTTGATTAAATGACTTGACTTTACTGGATCTTTCTATTTAGTTCAGCCCCTTCAAGGACAAGTTGAGCTACAGTGTCATTGACAGGCTGCATCTCTAACCTGATCCTTTTTGAATTTCATATATAGTTTTCGTGTGATGTCTAGATGGGACCTATCAAATTTTTCTGAATTTCGTTGAAAAATATGGTCGCCGGCAGCCATTTTGGATTTGGCATATGAATTGTCAACCATTCCTTTAGTACACCCTGCAGGCCGCATCCCTCGCCCATTCTTTTTCAAATTGCATATGTAGTTTTGGTGTGATGTCAATATGGTAGCCATGAAATATTTCTGAATTTTGTTGAAAAACCTGGCTGCATGCGGCTATCTTGGATATGGCATGTAAATTGTCAACAATCCCATTAGCACACCATGCAGGCCACATCCCTCACACCATCTTTTTCGAAATTTCGTTTGTACCTTTGGTGTGATGTCTAGACAGGAGCTATCAAATTTTTCTGAATTGCGTTGAAAAACATGGCCGTCAGTGGCCATCTTGGATTTGGCATATAAATTGCCAGCAATTCAATTAGCTGCACCTCTCATCCGATGCTTTTCAAAATTTATATGTAGCTTTGGTATGATGTCTTTTCTGTAGAAACTTGAGTGAATGACTTGACATTACTGGACCTTTCTATTTAGTATAGTCCCTTCTTGGACAAGTTGAGCTGCAGTGTCATTAACACTTTCATTATTCCAAACAACTGTTATTTGAGGGCGCTTTTAGTCAATTCTGTGCAGTACTGGGGGGGGGGGGGGGGGGGGGGGGGGGTATTTAGTCGATAAATACTACCCCGCTCACCAGACCAAGGCGATTTTTGGAATGAATTAAATTCTATTCTGGTTGCAATGACTAAATCTTGCAGGAAATAAAATATTTCCTCCCCGAAAAGTGTGAAAGCTTCTGCAAGTGTAATTTAGAAGGGGGTTCTGGTATTTAGGAGCACCCACTCAGCCCAGTTGATTTGGGTGAATTTTTAACCCAACTGATTTCAGAGTGTATCTACTCACTAGTCGTTGTTGTTGTACATGTAAATTTAATTTTTGTAAAGATGTTGACTAATCTATATTTTCATAATGTTAATATTGTTGATATTATTGAATAAAGTGCATTCAAGTTTCAAAACAGTCTTTCTCTAATGTATATTATCAGGCTCACATTGAACTCCATCCTTACCAGGCTCGCGTTACAACACAGGAGTGTCATCAGGTCTTATTGTTCAAACCACCCCTTGCTCCAAACCCATCTTCCAAAAATGCACAAGTTTTTTTGTCTGCCTATGATGGGGTTTTGTTCTAATGGGGTTTTATCTGATGGTGTTTTATCTGCCTGGCATTTTATCCGATAGGGTTGTGTACGGCATTCGAATCTTCAATTCAGTGTATTTTCAGTCAGAGTCCAAGACAGAGGCCTTATCATACGACATAAAGCAGTGTGTTTGAGTTGTTGGCCAATACATGTACCTTGACACTGATCTGACAAAACAATGTTTTCAAGGACACGGTTCCCATGGCTCCTAGAAACACACAGGACTTTAGAATCCCTTACTTCTCATGTCCTTCCTTTACTCATTAACAAACGAAAAGAGGAAGTTTCCTAGCCATTCTTTTTTTGGAGGGGGGGGGGGGTGGGTAATATATTTGGAAAGCAGTTGTGGGGAGAGAAAGCAGTTGTTTGGAGGCCTGATCTAGCCTTAACTAGGACCCCGGTTGTTAACCTCTCCTTCCACTTCACTCAAGGGACGAGGGGTAACAACCAGAGAGTTCTAGTTAGGACAAGGCCTCCCACCCCCAAGAAGATTTGCAAAATTCAGTACTCTAAGAGTGAATATTAGACAGACATTTATAGCAAGTGTAGCCCTATATTGAAGACAATATTAGGGCTTTAAATGTTATGTGAAAGTTGCATTGGACTAATATTTTTAGTGGGGAAGGGAGGGGGAGCAAAAATGTTAGAGGGCAAAGGCTCACTACCCCCGTTACACCACTGGTTTCAAGCAATATTCAGCTCCCATCACACCGCGCTGAACATTGAATATTGCCAGTATGGATCTTGTCTACTTAACAAAATGGCCACCTGATGCCTTCCAAATAGTTAGTGAGATTTTAGATTGTGGTTATGATTGTGTTGTGATTTGACTTTAACTCTTTACCTAACACAAAAGGAAGATGACACTTGCAAACAAAATTTTTGAATAACTAATTTACTTTTCATATTTTGCATCAAAAACATAGCTTATGACCTCTCAATGGAACAAGCTAGTTGAGCTCGTTCCAACGAGGGGTCATAAACTGTTTTTGACACAAAAAAATGAAAAAAAAATAATAAAAATTGAATGGCGAGTTTTGTGAATAGCACTGGGCGGTTTTGGCTATTACATTGGGTAATGGGGTAAAATAGGACATGTTGAGTACAAATTCCTCCAGCTTACATAATTATGTGTATGTGTAGCTCTTGGAGGGTTGCTTCCTGTGGCGTAGTCATTAGGGTGGATTGTGGGACTCCACCCCAGTCTTTCCTTGAAAATGATAAAAATTATAGTAATTTATATATTTTTTATACTTACCAATGACCCCGACTTAGCTGGTGCTAACTCTTAAAAATTCAGGGCCAAACACAAATTTTCCCCCTCTATATTAATAGAGATCATTGATGTTATTGTGCTCAATTACGGATTGGTAATAAGTCTTTTTTTTTTTTATATAAACAAGAAAGATTAGGACATTGATTTTTTGGATTTGGATGCAAATTTTGGGGATTGGGGGGGGGGGGGGATTTGTGTTTGGCCCTGAACTTTTAAGAGTTAGCACCAGCTAAGTCTGGGTCATTGGTACAGTATAAAAATACTGTCACCTGGTAAACATTCATCCGTGGATTCCCCAAAACTGGTTCATGTACTGTGACCTGGATATATCTTCGGTCATTTTGCTATATCTGCTGTATCTATACCTTCAATTTCTGGGTTGGTAAATCTTTAAAAATGTACTCAAGGTGCTCTAACTGGCAAGAAAAGTCCCAGAGAAGAGGGAAACATCTTCTGCAGCCATTGAAATTAGAGTGGTATATCTCGTATGTTTCAGGGATCGGTTGAGGGATCCCTTTGGGGGACCCTACAAATGACACCATGTCAAGTGACCCAGTGACATGCCATGTTGCCATGTTAGCCTGAGTGAGTGGCCATGTTGTGACATAATCCCTACAGCAAAACGTGTGTCAGAGCGTATGCGCAGCACATGTTGTTAGGGTGACACATGTTTCAGTCCATTTTGTTAGCTGGAGGCTGCCAACTTTAATCTAGGAGTTACAGTAATGCTATATCTCAAATATCAAAAGAATCTGCAAGTGGATCTGAAGATCATTTAAGAATATTCCTTATGCTGCACTAAGTTAGAATTCTGGCTCCTATAGGGAGCACAGGTATGTGCCCAGGAATTTGATTTGAACAAATTTGATTCTCACCACACTATGGATGCCAAAACTGTGTAACAAAAGAATCTGACTTGCGAGTGTAAAGAGATTTTTTTAAAGAATAGTCCTTGTATTGCACTCAGTTAAAAGTTGGGATGTCATAGGGAGCCCAAATATGATCCATGGAACTTGATTTGATCAAACTGAAATCAGAACCTCCCAAGGTTGCTGCATATCAAATATTAAAAGATTCGGACTGGCAGAACTGAAGAAGGAGATTTATAAAGGAATTTCCCTATATTGCCCTAAGTTATAATTTAGGTTGCCATACATTAAAATTTAGGTTGCCATTGGGAGCCAGTATATGAACCCAGGACTTGATTTGAACAAACTTGAATCTGACCCCTATAAAGATGTTGTATACCAAATATCCATTCTAACTGGTGGATTGGAAAAAGAATTTCAAACAATATTCACTGAATTGCACTAGAGCTGTGGGTTAACCGAAACCGAACCGAGGTTTTTTGTTTTTTTTAAAAACCGAAACCGTCGACATCCCATAATCTGAGGTTTTTCGTTTTTATTAAAATACTCTCTTGCTGCAGAAATTCACAGAATGTAGCCATCCCAGAGTAGTGAGGGTACCCAGACACTGCCATTGGCAGTGTCTGGGTACTCTCACTACTCTGGGATGGCTACATTCTGTGAATTTCTGACATTTCAGCTTAGTTGTGTTCGCAGCTTTCCTCAAGTTGCGCGTAGGTGTCAGACCTCGAAAAATGGCCAAGCACAATAAAAGTGCTGTATATTTAGGTAATTATTATATTGGCCTTCCTGATTCTTCATGTATTATAGCTTATTTCGGGCATTCATTAAGTTTCATTCAATTTCACTGCCATTCAGTTATGATTCCAGACATACAGAATGAGTTTTATTGAATTTTATTTGGCCTCATGAACAAACCGAACACCGAACCGAATCGAGGTTTTACTCAACCTGAAAAACCGAAATTGAATCGAGGTTTTATTCAACCTGAAAAACCGAAACCGAACAAGAAACTTAAAAACCTACAGCTTTAAACTGCACCAAGTTAAAATAGGGAGCCCAAATATGAACTCAAAGACTTGATTTGAACAAAGGTGACCCCATAAAGATGTTGTATACCAAATATCAAAGGATTCTGATGAAATGTGAATACAGGGGCTTGCAACAAGTTTGAACCTGATCTTCCTAAGATGTTGCATATCAAATATCAAAAGATTCTGACTAGTGCTTCTGGAGAAGATTTTTTTTAATCTTTGAAAACATGGTGACTTTTTCGATCCCCCATAGGGTACCATTTGACACAACCGATTGCAATTTGTTTTGCTTATTTGATTCTACTGGTTCTCAGGATACTTTATACCAAATAACAGTTCTCCGATCCACAATGCGAAGAAACTTATCTTTTGCATGAATCAGGTACTTCTGACCCAATAATACTGCATACCAAATCTGATTTAAATTGGCCCATTGGTTCTGAAAATAGAATTTTGGGGCAGGGCCAAAAATGTTTCCCCACCCCATGCTCAGCAGGGCAGCATATCAATCTTAACAAAACTGAATTGCCCCTCCCTAGTCATCAGGAAGTTTTAATGGAATCGCTCAGTGGTTTGAGACCACAATTACGACAAACGACAAAGGGTGGCAGATGAAGAGTGATCAGTATAACTCACCAAAACTTTCATTCAGGTGTAGTTAAAAATACACATTGCATCATAACAGTCTTTGACAGTTCGAACCATATGGGTGGGGTAGATTAACCTGATTGACACAAAATCCATGGTAGTTTGTTTTTATTATCTCAAAATACATTTTTCACTAAAAATTTACAGCATTTGTTTTTTGAGGTAACTATGGGGTTTTTTGAGGTAACTATGTAAGTAAAGGACAAGTATATGCCCCTCCTTGACACCTAAAAATCAAACCTTTGACTTTCTTTTCCTGTGAGTATCTTTTGTATATTTAGAAAGGACATGTCATATCTTAACTGTTTTACTACCATATCTGATTACTAGTTATAACTAGTAGAGTGCTGGAAGCCCATACTTGGGCTTTAATCTGAGGTGCATGTACCATAACGTAAAGACTTCTTATTCAGTGGATGTACTTCATATTATCTTTGAAGTGAAATTATTTAGTCTTTAAGGATTTGCCTTGTTACAATTTATGGGAGAGTGCCTCCTGGCCCTCTGCCATAAATGTTAACAAGCCAAAGACATGTCAACAAATTTTGATGACCAAAAATAATTTACACTCCACCACTTAAAAAGAATTTGATGACTGCATGGGTAAGTGTGCTAGTCTCTCATGCCCAAGTCTGAAAATAAGCAAACTGTCATTTACAGAATGAGATCCCCAGAGGGTAAATTTGCTGATGCTATCCCATACAGTTGGCTTATTTATTCTCTTGGTACCTATTTCTGTTTAGGCTTGAGACAAAAAATGAAAAAATAATGAAAATTAACTGGCGATTTTTGTTAATAGTGCTCGCCAGTTTTGGCCATTATGTTGGGTAAAGGGTTAAAAGATGTCAGTTGTCTTTGTTTTAGCACAAACTATCCAGACTGGCACATAAAAAATCAGCACCAAACTCTTTCCGGCCAGCGTTAACACTGCAAATAAAAGAATTCCATGGTTCATCTTGCTTGCAAGATCTGATGCAGAACTTGTTTAGAAAATCACGGGGGTTGAATACCATCAATTCTCAGTGTAAACAAGATGTGACATGAGGGGTGGTCATCATAGTCTTGATTTTGAGAGAATTGCACTCTCCCATCCTACCACAGGTAACATAGATGATTGTCAGCTTATCACAACATATTAAAGTACATTTTTCATTGTTTTTGGAATTCAAAGTCTTGATGGCATTCCCCCACTAATAACTATTGTCTCTCCAGTTATGTAGCTTGCTTCATCGGAGGCCAGGAATGAAGCTGCGCCACTAATTTCATCACTTTCAGCAAATCTGAAAAATAAAGTACTATTGTAAGGTTTTCAAATGTGAAAAAGCTTTATGAACACATTAAAATAAATCTATGCCTTCCTTTCCCCAAACCATGATTTGCAAAATTAGAAATTTACATTTCAGGTTTGGCCAATAAAGTTTTCTTAACTCATTTTGGCTTGGATATATTTATTTTTATTACACGCTAATAGATAGATTATCAAAGAAATTGCAGAAAGACAGAAATCATATCCCTCACTGTGGAGATACAGAAATTTTCACTTTCACGGTATCAATCAAAATGGCGGTTTTCAAAGCATCAGTTCAAGGTGAATATGAGTCAAATTATCACTGGAAATGATCAATTTGTTCACGAAACGTATAATGAAAAGAAAATCTAGTGTTTTTAAGTGGGTACCGATCATTTCCAGCAATAATTCAACACATATTCACGTTGAATTGATGCATGAAACCCACTAGTCCAAACATGGCCTGAAAGTCTGTAATACAAGTTTTTGGTTTGGTACATCCTTTCAAAGTACGTACCAAACCAAAAACTTATATTACAGTTTTTCAGGCCATGTTTGGACTAGAAACCTGCCAACAGAATCAGATCGCATGATGCTATCTGTTCCGAGTATCGATCAAATCACTTCCACGTATCAATGATTCAATGCTCTGTTTACTTTCATGCATCAATTCATGATTAAAACGAGTGGAATTATCAGATTCTTATAAAAAGCATATAATAAAAAGAAAATCTAGTGTATTTGAGTGGATACCTAAAATTATCTCACTTGTGACCAAGACAAATGGTTATTTTCGCTCGCGAAAAATAAATATTTGTATCAGTCACTTATGAGATACTAGATATCCTCTATACAGTGCGTGGAGAGTGGATTGTAACTAAATCACCCGTGGAGTGGAGTTATCACCCAAACTATAACTTTTCAAATTTTGTACATATCAACAAAAACAAAGCAATGTTTCAGCCAATGGATCTCCGGGTTTAACCCAGAGGGCCATTGGCTGAAACATTGCTTAACCTGGAGGTCCATTGGCTGAAACTTTGCTTGTGTTTGTTATGGTTTGCAACAAATTTGCAATTATCGCTTGGGTGGAATCTCCACTCTGAGGGTGATTTAGTGACAATACACTCTCTACGTACTGTATATTTACTTGAGTTTAAGGTTTACATACTTCTGCACAATACATGGGAAATCGTGACCGCAACAGAGAGATAAAGTAATGTCCAGTCAATCATTTATACCCATGCTGCCCATTTTGTGGACTTCCACTACAGGCATTGGTGACTGTGTCCTATTTTACCAGTAACAAGGGAGCTTGTTTACCACTGTAAACAAGCATGCTTCACTGCCCATGGTCCCCAAGGGGATTTTGGCTCAGATAAACCATTTGAGAACACCAGATACACTGCAATGGAGATTGCATCTCTTGGTGTTAAACTTCATGATTTTCTCTCTGTGTTCAATCGGTACCGATTTACTTTTCAAAGGTGAATTGTAACATGAGTATTTTCCTTCACAAATAGCCTGCTACCAGCTACAGGAGCTTTAATTTAGTAATATTTATTTTTATACCATGATTACCTATTCTACTATATATAAAAAACTTTTGACATAAATTTTTAGCTTTACACACCAACCGTGGTGAACACGCCAGCAATGGGATTTCAGTAGTTAAAATTTACACCTACAGTGGAACTACATTCAAGTTGACCTTTGGTGACCTCGCCTTCAACGCAAACTTGTCTAAATTTATCACTCGTTGCCTCGTGAAGAGTGAAATGAAACTGGCAATTATTTATTATGCTTTTAAATAAGTTTACCGGGAGCGTAGTGGCTCAGTGATCAACTGTTGGACTTCTATGCTAGAGGTCCAGAGTTTGATCCCGCATTGTGTCCTTGGGCAAGGCACTTTATCCCGGTTGCCTACATGGGGGCACAATGACGCTGTGTACTAAGGCATACTGCACACCGATGGTGCACATGTCTTCAACCACTGTAACCCTGCCTGAGCGGAGCTTGAACAGAGTTAGAATGTTTAGGAGCTGACAGTTGCTCGTCGATGCTCGGTGGTTCTCTCCGGGTACTTCCTCCACCCATAAAACTATCATGGTGACGATTAGCCATTGTGCATAAGTATGTGACCATAAACACCAATAAATAAGTTTACCTCATAAGATACCAAAAATTAACAAAGATATGTTGTCTCATGTTAATAAAGCATCCATAACTCAAAACGATATGTCATTATGTTATTAAACTGAAAAAGGCCTCATAATTTGCACATTTCGTTTTCTATTTCATTTCTGCGATAAAATTGCCAGCGGAAGTACCGCCCACCGGTGCTCATGTAAACAAAAACAGATTCGCATGTGTGAAGATTGATTTATTTAACATTTAAACTCTTATTAATCTGGCGAACATGGTATAAATAAAATATACTCATGGTGAAGTGGTGTTAGTCGCACGCCAAAGGCTCACGGTTAAAACCACTTCACCACTCATGGTGAACATCTGGTACACCAAGCTACTAGGGGTATATTTATTTATTTATTTTGTTTTATTCTTTGATGTTTAAGGTCACATATTTCTGCACAATGGCTAACTGTGACTGTAACATGGAGATAAAGTTAAGTTTAGTCAATCATTTAAGCACATGTTGCCCATTTTAGAGGACTTCCACCCCAAGCATTGGTGACAGGGTCCTATTCTACCAGTAAAACATAAAACAGAGCTTGTTTACCACTGCATCATTTCCTGGGCTTCTCACACAGGATTTTATTCATAAAAAAATGATTTTCTTCAACATTTTGGAGAGTGCCTGTTGGCACTTTTCAAAAAATTGTAACAAAACTACTTTATAGCAACATTTTTCTGCTGCTGAGCAAACAATGTAAAGCCACTCAAATGGCTTTAAATACTTTTTAACAGAGCATGATAGAGGCATCGAGGACTCAACCAGATACACCGTCATTCTCCAGTTTGCCAAATATGAACTTAAACTGGAATCAGCAAAATATACATTTCTCATATAATCACCATCAATTGATCATTACAGAAAATATCTTTCACAACATGTCTAATATGGGAATGACGTCAGAAGTCAATGTAAATGTCATAATGTTGTAGAGCTGAAATGGTTAAGGGATTTTCTTGATCGATTAATCATGTGGATTAATCTTGGTTAACCGATTAATCACTTGTCCAAATAGATATCTGAATAATTGGCATACCGTTGATGATTTACAGCATGAACCCTTTACCCAATGTAACAAACGAAACTGACTAGGCCTATATACAAAAATCTCCATTCAAATTTATTATGTTTTCAATTTTTGCCTCAAAAACATAGCTTATGACATTGAGCTCGTTCCAATGACAGGTCATGAACTATGTTTTTGAGGCAAAAATTGAGATTTTTTAGTAATTCATGAATTTATTTTGCAAGTATCGTCTGCTACCCGCAATGGGTAAAGGATTAAGAATGACCATTTCCAGCTACTGATACAGTATGATGATCATGCAAGTAAACAAGTATGTCAGCAAGTACAGTACGTGGAGAGTGTATTATCACTAAATCACCCGCAGAGTGGAGATTCCACCCGAGGAATAACTGCAAATTTGTTGCAAAGCATAACCAGCACCAGCAAAGTTTCAGCCAATGGACCTCCGGGTTGAACCCGTAGGTCCATTGGCTGAAACATTGCTTGTGTTTTTTGTCCATGTGTACAAAATTTGAAAGTTATAGCTTGGGTGATAACTCCACTCTGTGGGTGATTTAGTTACAATCCACTCTCCACGTACTGTAACTTGCATGCTTTACTCTGTCTCATAAATTGATGTGAGTCAGTGTGACAGTGTTTGCCTGTTTTGGAGCAAGTTTGTTCCTTTTTTAACCCATATAATACAGTAGATCAAAAGTAACGGTTATTCTATCAATTACTTTTAGGATCAATAAAGATGTTGATCATTGATTAATCGATTAATCTGTTAACTGTTTCAGCTCTAAAACTTTGTGAGGGAGTTGGTTTCGGAAGTAGAATTGAATATTAATCTTCTCTTATTTTTCATTAATTGTCTACCTAATACAAATAGCATATGACATTTGCAGAAAACATTTCCTGAACAACTAAATATTTTCATTTATGTTTTTGAGGTAAAAATTGAAAAACAATTTGGCTGGCAGTCGCTATGAACAGCACTGACCAGTTTCAGTCGGTACATAAGGTACAAACAAAAAATTGTCATGATTACACGTGAAATTTTTTAACCTTGTTCACTAGAGTAAATCTTGGCTCAGATCGATTTTAGTGAACTCTGTACAGACATTTCATATTAAATCGCGACCCATTAGAGATCTTTTATGGATGTCACTGCCAATTTGCCAAATAGTGAATAGCAGATACTGCAGTACAGTCATTAGGTCAGATCGTTGATGGTGTGAAAGCATGAGTGGCATAACTGTTAATTATTCAGCTCTGTTAGTCACAATCAAGTGAAATGTTGTCGACTTTCATTATTTCACCATGGGCAGTCCAGCATACTAGACTTTGCTGTGTATGCACACTGTCATATAGTAATACTGAACTACATTCAGGCATTAATACAGGAAATATGTTCATGCACCCCTGAAGATAGTGGATGAACATGCGATGGGGTCAAAAGCTTGGTAGCCACTGCTGTGATGTTTTCATCAGGGACGTCGGAAGTGGTAGCACATGTGCATCCCTCATACCACCCCAATTTTTTCCAGAACTAGCACACAGAGAGAGATGAACTCTTTGCATGCTGCTGGCAGATGATATTCCTGCCCAGGACAGTATTTCTTTTGACATTGAAATATGTATAATTTGGGCACATTTAATCCAATTTCCACACAATAAAGTGAATGTAGTTTTTCACCAATGATTTCTCGATTTAAATTTCCAAAAAAATTTCATCAAATCTAGTCATGGCTGCTTTACAGCAGCCATGACAAGATTTTATGAAAAATATCTAAAAAATACTCAGCAAGTTAAGAGTTAAGCAAACATTATCTTTATCCTCATGACCCAAATGCAGTCAACTGAAACTTTTACTTCTCCTTTGGATTTCCATTATTATTCCCCGCTAAAACGAAGTTTGTGGGGGGGATATAGAAATGGGTTCCGTTCGTTTATCTGTCTGTCCATTCGTAACAACTTTGGACCTTCATATCTCAGTAAGTGGATGTTGGATTTAAATGATCTTTGGTTTGATGATAGACCATCATGGGGGAAAGGATATTCACAAGTAACGGGTTTGGGCCAATCATTTTTTCTAGAGTCATGGGACTTTTTCGACTTTTTGCGACTCACAAATTTTCAGTGTTTATGGTTTCTGGTTAGTAAACCATTTCTCGGTGGGGGATACTGGTGGCATAGCACCTTGTCGTTATCATATTGAGAATTAGCTGGAAGGGGGTGTACAGACTCTTCATCCCTAAGATGTGGTCGAATATTCCATGATTGGTTTCATCGACTGCCATTAACCCTTTACCTAACCTGAAAAGCAGACGACACTTGCAAAAATAATTCTTGAATAACTAATTTTTTTCATTTTTTGTCTCAAAAACATAGGTTAAGACCCCTCGTTGGAACGAGCTCGACGAGCTCGTTCCAACGAGGGGTCATAACCCATGTTTTTGAGACAAAAAATGAAAAAAATACTGAAAATTAATTGGCGATTTTTGAGAATAACGCTGGCCGGTTTTGGCCGTTACGTTAGGTAAAGGGTTAAGGTGGAGAAAAACGCATATTTCGGGCTCCATATTTAATAACAAATTTCACTAACACTGTTTCAACACAGTGGGAAAATTTGTTAAATGTGGATCCAAAAATGTGCACTTTTCTCAATGTAGAGGTGTGTTAGTCGGAACTTAGTCCCAACATAGCTTTATGTATTGTATTCCTACCATGCCACCAAGACAAATGGGCCACCACTAATATATATATGTCAGAGTGTGAGTGACCTTCTGTGACTGTGGTCCCCTAAGTTCGAAATGCTTACTCCTGGTAAATACATATTCTGATGTCATATTATGGCATATGTTGTCTATATGACACCATAGTTAAGGAGCAAGCCTAGAAATAATCTGTGAATGATCATTTAGGTTACATGTGGGTTACATCAATCATAAAAGACACAAACGAACTACAGGTTACAACAAAATAATACAACATGACTTAGGGCTGCATGGTATATCGATAAACCGATATATACCGGTATTCAAACCAATATCGATTGAATACTGGTGTACATCATTATTTACCCACAATTTCATTTTCAAGATGTCTTTAATCTTAACTGTAGCCCCGGATGAATAATATTATCCTTTTATCCAAGAAATCGTCCACATGTGCCCGCGTAATATACAAATTCAGCAGTGGAAAAAATAATTTTCACCAAAACTATATCATGTGACCCCTCATTGGAAGGAGCTCGCTGAGCTTGGTCCAATGAAGGGTCACATGATATTGTTTTGTAGAAAGTTTTGGAAAAATCTGCTAAACTATTATTTAAAATAATAAATTTTGATATCGTCTGCGTTGGGTGTTTCGAACCGCATCAAGGCATGCTGATTTGTTCCGACTGTGGTGCCTCAAGTCTCGATGTGGAATTTATATTCAGATATCTGAACAGTTTCGATATACCGGTATACCGCAGTATTTTTTTGAATACCGATACTGGTATTCAGTTTTGAATATCGTGCAGCCCTAACATGACTTTTGTCAAATTACTAATCTTGCATGTTTCACCAGAAAGACTAAACAATCTTTCAGAACTATCTAGACTCAAAAGGTTGAGTATTGCATTCACATTTGAATAGAATGCATGCTGTTTCCATTTTAAAAAATTTCCTCCAAAATAAATAGTAACAACTAATGTTTCAGCAAGCTCGTACATTAGTTGTTTATATTTATTGAGGCAAAAATCCTATTTAGACAAAAAACAGTGTGACTGGCATAGTAAAAACAAAGAAGGCAGAGAAACATCAGAACACCCTTTCCCATGGGTTACCACCATGCTATATAGTGTAACTGTTCCAGGTCTGAGTGAGTACAGGTGATAGAGACCACTGCAGTTTTGTTTAACTGCAAATTAGGTAGGCCTAAAAAAAAGTTTTTAAAAACCTGTTTCTCAGGACTTCCTGCACAGCCATTTTGGCTGCTGCATGCTCTCTTTTTATAACCAATACAAACTTGAAAAAATAAAAATTACATGGTTTACATCTGATCTTTTATCCAAGTTTGTAAAATTGATAAATTTGTCCCTTGAGTGTAGGACTAAAGGGATGAAACACACCACCACCCATGCTATTCTGTAGATTATGAGGCCTAAACCATAAAACAAACCAAGAACATCAACTTTTGATGGCAAAAAAATAATTACAAAAATAAACTAGTCTGAAGCATGCCCCCACACAGCACATGGACACAGGAGGCTGAAGAGCAAACTGTGATTTGTTACTCGTACATGAGCTGTGTCTGTAAGACCCGGAAAAATCTACCACACACAAATCACGTACCATACAGGTGAAATTCTATAAAAAATTGACCAAGTTCAACAACCTGTAATTTTGTGAAATATTCAAGCAAATAAAAATCCTGACAATATGCATATATTGGAGGAAAAATATTTTTAAAGTTTATCCCCCCCAGATTGCACTAAGTTACGCGCAAAAATCTAAGCACTGGTCACTGTTTTCCTTAGTTCTTTCCACTTTGCACCTCTACTGCAAAGTCCCTGTCCTCCTTCTGCACACTGCACCTCCACTAACTTTTTCAGATATCTAATTACATTTTTTTGTTAGTCTGTGCAAAAACTAAAAATCTCAATTGCTGCTGATATTATCATATGTATATTTTCCTATGGAGACAGCCCTGTATAAGCTTTTTAGCTTCCTGCTGAATCCATTTCCATTTTAGCTATGTACACAACAGCAATATGATTGTGTTCTTTTCTTATTTGTTTGGAAATAAATATTGTTTAAACTAAGTTAAAATTCAAGGGAGTCCGAATATTAACCCAGGCACTCAATTTGAACAAACCTGAATCTGATCCCCCCTAGAGATGTTGTATACCAAACATGAAGCCATTCAGATTGGTGGACCTGAAGACGAAGATTTTTAAAGAAATTTCCTCATATTGCACTAACTTAAAATTTGGGCTACCACAGGGTGCCCGAATATAAACCCAGGGACCTGATTTGAACAAACTTGAATCTGACCCTCCCTAGAGATGTTGTATACCAAATATGAAAGGATCCTGACTGGTGGATCTGAAGAAGCAGATTTTTAAAGAAATCTCCTCATATTGCACTAAGTTAAAATTTTGGGCTACCATAGAGAGCCCAAATATGAATCCATGGACCCAATTTGAATCTGACCCCCCCTAGTGATGTTATATACCAAATATGAAAGCATTCTGACTGGTGGATCTGAAGAAGAAGATTTTTATTATTATTAAGATTATTCCCCATATTGCCCTAAGTTAAAAATTCGGGCTCCTATATTGATCCCATATATGAACCAAGGGACTTCGTTTTAACAAACTTATATTTGATCCCCCTATGGATGCTGTATAACAAATATCAAAAGAGTCTAATCATTGGTTCTAAATAAAAATATTTTTAAAATTTTTGAAAATATGCTGACTCTGCATTTTTCAATTTCCCTACAGAACACCCTGACATAACCGATGACAATTTACCATTCACTTCTACTCATCCTAAGGGTGCTTCATACCAAATAACAGTTCTCTGTTCTGTGCGGTTTTGGAAAAATTGGCATTTGAAAATATTTCTATTTTTAGTTCCTGGGGTTCCCACGGGGACACAGGAAAATTTCTTTTTGCATGAGTCAGGTACTTATGACCCAATAATACCACATACAAAATTTGGTTAAAATCAGATCATCGGTTCTGAAAACAGAAATTTTGGGCAGGGCCAAAAATCTCCCCTCCCATTACAAAGTCCATTATTGCTTCACAAACTTCCTTTGAACAAACTTGATTCTACACCTCAAATGGAACCTCGATACCATATATCAAGTCATTGTATGAACTGGTTCATGAGAAGAAGATTTAAAAACTAGAGTGCACTGTCACAGTGCCCAGGTGCCAAAGCTGCGACGATTCGTGCAACGCCAAAGATGTTTTGAAACTCGTTGGTGACAAAAAAACTTGTTAGTGACAAGTCCATAAATGTGACAGAAATTATCCGAATGACATACACTATTGAGAGGGTGTAGACATCATGAAGATACACTTGCATACCAAGTATGGTGTCATTCTATCACGTATTTTAGGAGTTATGATGTTTTAAAACTCGTTGGTGACAAAAAAACTCGTTGGTGTCAAGTCCATAAATGTGACAGAAATTATCCGAATGACATGCACTATTGAGAGGGTGTAGACATCATGAAGATACACTTGCATACCAAGTATGGTGTCATTCCATCGAGTATTTTAGGAGTTACCTGGTGTTTTTAAAACTCGTTGGTGACAGACCGACCAACTGGCCAACAGACAGACAGACCGACATTGCCACATATAGAGCTGCTCGTCACAGCTAAAAATTTTGGTGCATTTTCCCCCACCCCCTCCCTATGGGGCTAGGCATGTTGAGTTGAACAAAAAGGCAATGCCCCTTCAGGACAATTCACACTCACACAAACTTTCACTTGAATTGGCCTAACAGGTTGGAGAAGTCCAAAACACAGTGTTGATGGACGACGGATGGAATGCGATTAGATAAGCTCAGCTTGACATCAAGGTGAGCTAAAAGTGGCATGAGAAACAGATCTACTTTCTACAAAAACAGGTTATGACCCCTCTTTGGAACGACCTCATGAGCGCATTCCAATAAGAGGTCATAACCTATGTTTTTGAGACAAAAAATGAAAAAAGTTTGATATTCAAGAATTTTGTTTGCAAGTGTCGTCTGCTTTTCATGTTAGGTAAAGGGTTAAATGGTTCCAATGAAAAATGCTATACTTCAGTTTTTTTGTACTAGGACTGCTGCTTGTATTCAATGTTACCCGATACAATACAGATACTGAGAAAAGTGCTGGGTACACTATGTTAGAATCCAGTCTATGTGTAAAAACATCACGTAAAAATGCATCTGATTGGTTGTTGTTATGCATCTGGGTGACGTTATGACTAGAATGAACTGCTTTGATACAAAACGGTGTCAAGTAAGATGAAGAGAGACGACTGTAGCCTCATTCTACCAGCTAAAACTGTTAATTCAATCTAAAACAAATGTTTTCTTAACGCTGAAATGAAATGATACAGTGGAACCCTGTTAACTGAATAGCCACTTTGCCAATGGACCTTATTCAATTAACAGGAGTATTCAATTAACAAGAATTGTGTCACTTTCCTGTATTCTAGAGTTAAACTTAGCAATTATTCTATTATATCTTGTTTGACAGAGCTCCACAAGCTTGGTCAAACAAGATATATTGGATTAAATGCCTGTTTTGAATGTAGTGAGGCCAAATAGGTCTATAAACAAAGGAAAACTAGGGTGAGTCAGGGTAATTTCTCGACAGGTTAAAAGATTTTTTATTCAATCAACAGGACTTTACTCTATTACCTATATTCAATTAACAAGTCAAATTTGCACTGGACGTATGGTAAATGGTTTTGTGTTGGGAAATTATATTCAATTAACAGGGTTATTCAGTTTAGAGATATCCAGTTAAGTGGGCTCCACTGTATATGGTATTTATTATTATTAGAAGACTGTAATTATTTACACTATTTTCAAACAAAAAAGGGGCATAAAAAAGACTTCTTTCTCTGATCCATTGGTTGAAATTGGATACTTTATTTAGCTTGAGATCGAATTTAGATAGATCAATTAAGTTACTGGCTATGACATCATAACTTATCATTAATCACAGTACTGATAGTTCATTTACCAGGCCTGGATTAGCATACTTCAAGCTTGAATCGCGGAAGTTTGCCTAGTAGCTCAGGAAGCTAATCTCAAATCTCATAAACTGAAGCTCAACTCGAATCTCGTGATCATGTAAAATTTCGGAATTCCAAATTGATTCTGGTAACCTCGGAATCTTGAATCTTTTATTATTTAACTGGTTGAGGGCTAGATTATGATTATTTTTGGTGGTCTGAATTTCTTCATCAAAATTTGTTTTATTACAAATTATTGGAGAGTGCCCACTGGCACTCTCCAATAATTTCTAATAGAACACAAGGGCTAGATTATTTCTGGTGATCTGAATTTCTTCATCAAAATTTGTTTTATTACAAATTATTGGAGAGTTCCCAAATTACTGGAGAGTGCCTACAGGCATTCTCCAATAATTTCTAACAGAACGGGGCCACGGTGGCATTGCAGTAACCGGTTCTCAGATCACCAAAGTTAAGCAATGTCGAGCCCGGTTAATCATTGGATGGGTGACCACATGTGCAATCAATTCGGAATCCCACTTTGTGTCCTTGGGCAAGGCACTCAACCCTGATTGTCCACATGGGGGCACGATGATGCCATGTACTAAGGTGTACTACGCATCAATGGTACACATGTCTTCAACCAATCTAACCCTGCCTGTGCTGCAGTGCGAAGTTACGATGTTGGGGAGCTGGCAGCTGCTCGTCATTGCTCGGTGGTTCTCCCCGGTTACTCCGGCTTCCTCCACCCGCAAAACTGTCACGGTCATGATTAGCCATTGTGCATAAGTATATGACCTTAAAAACATCAATAAATAAATAATTCTAATAGAACACATTAATATAAATAAAATATTACTTGCATTTGACTGAATATGGAACATGAGTGGGGAAAATGTTGGCTTTTGCACTGGTACCCTCCTTTTTTTTGTAAAGCCCTTATAGTGGTTTCTAGCACTCAACTGGTTAAGAGAATCCCATCAATAAGAATGTTATAAGGCAGTAAAGCTCTTTCCAAGAGCTTTCTGCATCAAGCACGGTGATATTTATATCGGTTAATGTGGCCCTCACAGTTAATGTATGTGGCCTCACAGTTAATGTATGTCAACGAAAGTTACAAAGTTACAGTGAAATTATTCCAAAACGAGTCATCCTATCAAGTTACAATGAAATCCCTTCATAAATACAGCCTGTAGACAGTGCTAAAGGTTTTCGGCTTCGGGCCTGTGTAGCCATCACGGTTGACCGATCGCAACCAAAAGGGGACATCATCATCTCGACATTATACAGAGTCATCCTATCAAATTACAATGAAATACCTTCATAAATACGACCTGTAGTCTGTGCTAAAGTTTTTCGGGTTTGGGACTCAGCCATCATGGTCGAATGCTCACGACCAAAAGGGGACGTTCTCATCTGGGCATTATCTGGAGTGATCCCACCAGTTACAATGAAATCTCTTCATAAATATGACCTGTAGACTGTGCTAAAGGTTTTCGGGCCTCGGGCCCCTGTAGCTGTCACTGTTGACCAATCATGACCAAAAGGGGACGTCATAATCTCGACAATATACAAAATTCTGAAAAATTTGATAGCGCCCATCTAGATGTCACGCCAAAGTTACAATGAAATCCCTTCATAAATATGACCTATAGACTATGCTAAAGGTTTTCGGGTTTTGGACTTGGGCAGCCATCACGGCTGAATGATCGCGACCAAAAGGGGACGTTCTCATCTAGATATTATTTGGAGCCATGCTACCAAGTTACAATGACATCCCTTCATAAATATGACCTGTAGACTGTGCTAAAGGTTTTCAGGCTTTGGGCCCCTGTAGCTGTCACAGTTGACCAATCGCAACTAAAAAGGGACATTATCTTCTAGACATTATATAAAGTCAACCTACCAGGTTACAATGAAATCCCTCCATAAATACGACCTGTAGACTGTGCTAAAGGGATTCGTGTTTTGGGCTCGGGTAGTCGTCACAGTTGACAGATCACGACCAAATGGGGAAGTTCTCATCTAGACATCATACGGAGTCATCCTACCAAGTTACAATGAAATCCCTCCATATTAAATATGACCAGCAGACTGTGCTAAAAGCTTTTGGGTATCGGGCTTGGGCAGCCGACACAGTTGACAGATCATAACCAAAAGGGGATGCTCTCATCTCGATATCATACAGAGGCACCTTACCAAGTTACAAAGAAATCCATTCATAAATATGACCTGTAGACTGTGCTAAAGGTTTTCAGGTTTTGGGCTCGGGTAGACATCGAGGTTGACCGATCATGACCAAAAGGAGACAATCTCATCTAGACATGACCCCAAACCTGCATATGAAATTTCGTGATGATCGGACAAGAACTATGGGGTGTAGCCTGTGCTAAAGGAAAATGTGAACAGACTAACAGACTTTTGCACGCATGATAGCAATAGCTTATCTTGACTTTGTCAAGTTAAGCTAAAAATCGGGTGAGGGGTGGGGCCTGTTGGGTGTACTAATGGAATTGTAGACAATTTATATGTAAATTGCCATTGGCGGCCATCTTTTTCAATGGAATGCAGAAAAATTTGATAACTCCCATCTAGACATCATATCAAAGTTACATATACAGTTACATAAACTTACATAAAAAATTTGAAAAAGATCGGGTGAGAGGTGAGGCCTGTAGGGTCTGCGTATAGAATTGTTGACAATTTATATGCCAAATCCATTATGGCCACTGCCAGCCATGTTTTTCAACAAAATTCAGAAAAACTTGATAGCTCCCATCTAGACATCACACTAAAGCTACATATGAAATGTCGAAAAGATAGGGTGAGGGGTGTGGCATGTAGGGTGTGCAAATGGGATTATTAAAAATTTATATGCCAAATCCAAGATGGCTGCTGGTGGCCATATTTTTTTATAACGAAATTCAGAAAAATTTGATAGCTCCCATCTAGATATCACACCAAAGCTATATATGAAATTAAAAAAAGATCAGGTGAGAGATGCGGCCTGTAGGGTGTGCTAATGGAATTGTTGTCAATTTATATCCAAGTCCAAGATGGCCACTGGCGGCCATGTTTTTCAACAAAATTTGGAAAAATTTGATAGCTCCCATCTAGACATTGGCCCAAAGCCACATATCAAATTTTGGACTGATCGGGTGAGAGCCATGGCCTGTAGGGTATGCTAAAGGAATTGTTGGACAGTTTATATCCAAATCGAAGATGGTTGTTGGCAGCCATGTTTTTCAACAAAATTCTGAAAAATTTGATAACGCCCATCTAGATGTCACGCCAAAGTTACGTATGAAATTTGAAAAAGATCGGGTTAGAGATGTGGCATGTAGGGTTTGCTAATGGAATTGTTTACAATTTATATGCCAAATCTAAAATGGCTGCTGGCGGCCATGTTTTTTAATGAAAGTAGGAAAAATTTGATAGCTCCCATCTAGACATTGCCCCAAAGCTACATATGAAATTCAGGACTGATCAGGTGAGAGCTGCAGTCTGTATGGAATTGTGGACGGACAGACATATGGACAGATATACATACATATGTACAGATGGATGACAGATCACAACCCATCCCAATAGCTCATACTTGACATTGTCAAGTTGAGCTAAAAATGTAATTTTAAATGCAGGAACACAGCCCACTGGTTTTCCAATACGTAACAACAATTGAAAGTGATATTTTTCTTTAAAAATATTAACCTCATTCACTAAATTCATGTTGAATTGTGGTATAAATACAGAACACAGCAATGGTAGAGAACGGATGACAGAAATCAATGACCCTTGATTTTGTTTCCTGTATTTTAACTCTTAGCATGTTGCTGGCAGCTATTCATGCCCTGTACATGATTACTCTTGACATTGATATATGAACAATTTGGGTACATTTAATCCAATTTCCACCCCATAAATTGAATGTAGTTTTTCACCAATGATTTGTCCAGGTAAATTTTTAAGAATTTTTCATCAAATCTAGTCATGGCTGCTTCACAGCAGCCATGACAAGATTTGATGAAAAATATCTTAAAAATACTGAGCAGGTTAAGAGGTGAGCGTGCCTTCAGCACTCATAAAATACAGGTTGTTGATTGAAATCCCCCATACTCCACCATTGTTGTGTCCTGTCTTAATATGAGTGTATTCAAACCTGTGAAGTGGAATGGTTTTTAATGCCATTTTTGTAAATGTATCATTTGACCATAACTAAAATTAGAAATAAGAGACATCAATTAATGAGTAGAGTGACTAATTCTTAATGAAACTAGATGACACTAGCAAAAATGTCCTTGAATAACTAAAACATTTTTCTTTTTTAACCTCAATAACATAGCTTATGACACCTCACTGGAATGAGCTCATTCTAATAATGGGTCATATGCTATGTTTTGGAAACAAAAATTTAAAATAGAAAATTTTAATGACAACTTAGTGACTGAACAGAATTGGCCATTTTTTATCATATTTCAGAACAAGTGGCTCTAAAAAGCCTGTAATCGCTCAACTGGCAGAACTACATATCCCTCAGTTATTCTAATCAAAAGCAAAGAATGCAGCTGGCTGCCATGCTCCTTCATCTGCGTGAAGCAGAATCATGATTGTTTTCAGAGGACTCTTCATACATTATTTGTGCAAAGTTTGGTTCACACTGGCCCAGTAGTTTCAGATAAAAAGATGAAAATGTGATTTTCCATAGGGTTTCCATGGTAACTATAAGCTGCAATTGAGGCCATGTTTGCAACTTGATCAACATTAAATGGTGATCACTGGTAGAGGGTGTCCCTGTCATCAACCATCTGAAGTTTCAAAACATTTGGCCTTGTAGTTTCTAAGGAGATGGTTTTTGAATATCCACGAATCAGAATCAAAGAATGCCTCTGGTGGCCATGTTTTTCATCCAACAGGAACAAAATGAGAAACAGTTGTACAGAACCTCCCACGGACCATTCCTGCCAAGTGTGGTTCACATCTGCTCAGTAGTTCCAGAGAAGAAGATGAAAATGTGATTTCCCATAGCATTTCTGTGGTAACTATAAGCTGCAATTGTGGCCATGTTTGCAACCCGATCAACATTGAATGAGAATCGTTGGTAGAGGGTGTCCCAGTCATCAACCATGTGAAGTTTCAAAACATTTGGCCTTGTGATTTCAGAGAAGATTTTTGAAAATCCATCAATCAGAATCAAAGAATGCCTCTGACAGCCATGTTTTTAATCCAACAGGAACATAGATAGTTTGTATTACATATCCCTCAGTTATTCTAATCAAAATCAAAAAATGCAGCTAGCTGCTATGCTCCTTCATTTGCACAAAAGAGAATGATGATTGTTTTCAGAGGACCTCCCATAGACCATTCCTGCCTAGTTTGGTTCACACTGGCTCATTTGTTCCAGAGAAGAAGATGAAAATGTGATTTCCCATAGGGTTTTATGGTAAATATAAGACGCAATTGCGGGCATGTTTGCAACCTGATCAACATTAAATGAGGATCATTGGCAGAGGACGTCCCAGTCATCAAGCATGTGAAGTTTCAAAACATTTGGCCCTGTAGTTTCAGAGGAGAAGATTTTTGAAAATCCACAAACCAGAATCAAAGAATGCCTCTGGTGGCCATGTTTTTAATCCAACGGGAACATAGATAGTTTGTACAGGACTTCCCATAAACCATTCCTACCAAGTTTGGTTCACATTAGCTCAGCAGTTCCACAGAAGAAGATGAAAATGTGAAAAGTTTACAGATGACATCAGATGCCAAGTGATGGCAATAGCTCACATAGCCCTTTGGGCCAGGTGAGCTAAAAAAAAGGAGTTTACCTTTTAACCAGTGTCCAAATGCTTCCCTGGATCAAAAGGTGAGAATAAAATACTTATTGAGAATGAAATACTTACTGAGAATGAAACATTCACTGAGAAATTAAATACTTACTGAGAATGAAATACTGAGAATTAAATACTTAGCTGAAATGGTGACAATACTAGCTTTTATTTTATTTTCATTCATTTTTCTTCCCCCAAAACAAATCATATTCCCACTCCCACATGCCAAAAATGGTATTTCACAACCAGCATTGTATTCCACTCTCAGCGATGCCAGATTATTTATTTTTTTGGACATGTTTTGAAAGTAAGCACAGAATCAATTATAAAGGGTTGTTTCAGGAAAACAAATAAGGAGAAAATAAAATGAATACAAAAGTTCACGGCTTGGATTCGAGTACAATTTTATCCTCTTGTGGGCCACCCTGATTATTTCACACGACTAACGCCTTGTGAAATAATCCTCTTCATGCCCCACTCGAGCATAAAAATCGTACTCAAATCCTGTTAGTGAACTAATGTCTATGTGTTATAAACAGTTTGGAGGTTTTGAAAAGTTATTACATTTGCTGTCACAGAAAGAACTGCAATCAACATACAATTCATTTTTTAAGATCTCTCTTTTTCTGTTGGCATGTAGATATGATACCAAGCATGGAAATAAGCAATCTGTAATTTGCAGAATGAGGTCCCCAGAGGGTGAATTTACTATTGCTTTCCCATACAGTGGGCTAGAATCCCCCAATTTATTTTCTGGGTACCTCTTTCTGTTTAGGCCTGAGTCCCTGATTCTGATTGAAGTTCACAGAGGGTAAATTTAGTAATGCTACCCTGTAGGGTAGCATCACCAAATCTGCACCCCTCCCAATCCCTCATTCCGGAGACCTCATTCTGCAGATGTCAGTCTGCTTATTTCCAAGTTTGTATGATATATGTCAGGAAGATACAATACTGATAACAGAACATTGTCTTCAAATGCTGTATGTTTGCTTGCCAGAGGGCCCTTTGGCATGGTCCCCAGAAGAATTTTATAATTAAATTCCCATTTTTTTTTATTGATAGTGACTAACTACCATGATCAGTCATGGGGTGCTTAGCCACCCCTAGCAGCCCTTTAGCACTGCTTCATCCCTAAGGCCAGGCCTGACTGCACCAAGTAACTGCAATTAGAATACAATAAGTATAAATAATACCATAGAGATGCTGCCAGCAACAACATGCAATAAAAGGAGGATATCATGAACACCCACCCACTGGGCGAGGGGACGATTTACAATTATGCTCATTTCAATGTAAAATGTAATAATCAGCCACAGATTGGTGTGTATTCATGTAATTATTACCCTTTTTAAATTATACAAGCTTCCTAATTGGTCAGTAACCATGCATCCAATAGAGTACATTTAGCTCCAACAGGGTGAACAAAGTTCAACGGGGTGTATGAGAATATCATGTGAGAGCTAAAAGGTGTGTACAGACATTCTATAGTACACTTCGTCGATTTCCCTTTCACCCATCGCCTCAAGCATTTTCGTCAGTAATAATAAATAATACTGCTTGAGGATTATAATAATAATAAAACAAAACTCGACTCACTGAAGGTGCAGGGTAATAAATTTGTCACACAGTGTTTCAGCAGGGTGTACAGGTCTGTACTACCCGTCTGAGATTCATACTTCCTTCGGCTTTCAGACTTAGGAAATACGGATCTCAGAAGAGTACTACAGTCCTGTACACCCTGCTGAAACACCTTGTAACTAAAATTATTCACCCTTACAATTTAGAAAGAAAATGTGACAAGCTGAACATGAATAACAGACATAAACTCTTCTTTATCACATGCCCGTTCTATAAAATCCCCAGCTACAGCAACACTATACCATGCGGAAAATGAAAATCCGTTCTGCACACATTGTTGACAAACTATTTTTATAAACAAGCAAAATTTCAATGGAATTTTCTACAAATCGTGTACTGCAACTACAATTTGAATTGCTAGCGATAGCTAAAAATTGTCCCCTGAGTTCTAATGTGTTCTATGTGTCTGCGGCCTCTTGTTCTATCCTTTCGCACTGGCACTCATGCCATTTCGATTAATCTATTCACACACTCATGTCATTCTGTGTATTTACCTGTCATGTGAAAGGTAACCCTTAAAAGCCTTGAATTTACAAAAAAACTGGTCTTGAAAGAATCGATCAAAATCAACCTCATACAATTTATCTACTGCCTAATAGTGTAATGATCATATCAATACATTTCAGGATATTTTGATGACTAGAGAATTGTCCCATTTTATGCATAGCTTTTCGATGAGTGGCATTTCGAGTTACCTCCCTAGTACCATAGAACATTCCAAATCATGAAGTGTTTTACCTGCATCTATTTTGCAACACAATTACCTATTCTTGAAGGCAAAAATTGGAAAAATAAAAAAAATTATTTGGGAGTTCTGTTAACCATGCTGTTCATTTTATGCTTTTACATTGGGCTAAAGGGTTAAATTATGCATTATGTGATAAAAAGAGAATCAAATCTGTCACATTTTGATATGAAATTTCTGAACAGTGTGAGATCTTCTTTATATGACACCTAGCTGGAGTGTGCTCATTGAGTCATGACTTATTCAATGGCATATAAATGGGTATAACAAGATGGTTTTAGCCGTACCAATATCTGGAGCCATAAGTAGTGTTTTGGTGTGATATATTGCCGTTTTTATTGTTCACTTCTGATAAGCAGTAAACTGGCATGTAACATGCATGGGAATGGTGAAGCTCACAAAAATCATAAAACACAGGAAAGTGCAAAATGAATGATTTATTTATTGGGGTTCAACAACACTTTTGACAGCCAGGGTGCCTTGAGGCAGACAGTTTTATGGATGGAGGAAGCTAGAGTTCCTGCAGAGAACCAACAAGCAACAGTGAGCATCTGTCAGTCTCCTCAATGTACTAACTCCGCACAAGCAGGGTTAGCACTGGTTGAAGACATCATCAATGTGCAGTATGTCTTTGTACACTTGTACACAGAGCCACCAAGCTCCCACATGGTGTACAATCAAGGTGAAGTGTCTTGATCAAGGACACAATGCAATTACCACTGGTGGGGATCGAAATGTGAAGCTTTCGGTTTGAAGTTCAATGAAGTAACTGCCGAGCCACCACACTCCCAATATGAGTGATGCCATGCCCATTAATTTACCATTTTGGGAAGAAATACTGTAGAGCTGTATTGTATTACAGTGGAACCCTATTAATTCAATAGACACTTTGCCAACAAAAATGATTCAATTAATGGGAGTATTCAATTAACAGAGATTGTGTCATTTTCCTGTATTCTAGAGATAAACTTAGCATTTGATCTATTATAACTTGTTTGACAGAGCTCCATGAAAATTTAAATTTTATAGTAAATTTCCTTTCTTATTATACCTACCCCAATTGTTTACTACAGGGCTTCACTACAGTGGAAGTCCCCAACTCAGAAAATATACTCTCTATTTTGATCTTTCCCAAGCAATTTGGGAAAGAAAAGTGGTGCAAAAGCACCAAGAGAAAATAAGACAAAACTGGGTTGAGTGCTACCGGTGCACACCCAGTAGGGGACGTTCTTCTAGTACAGATCCATGGCTTCTGGTACCAGTGTGCAGACATGTGACCAATGACTCATTCTTTTGAATCCGCCAAAATTGGAGTTATGCGATCAGTGGGAAGGAAGGATTCTTACCCGAATAAGACGATGGGAGGGCCTCCATGTAAACAATTGTGGTAGGTATAATAAGAAAGGAAATTTACTATAAAATTTAAATTTCTTATCAACCTACCTTACAATTGTTTACTACAGGCTGAATAGACAATAGGAGGAGGCAATCATATAACCAACCTCCAAATAACCCGACTGCACTGGAACCGTGGACAGAAGAAGAGTTCCCTAGGCCTAACAAACCATAGGATCACAAACATTAGTAAAAGACAATGAAAGATGAGGTGTACGCTTCTGCGTGACGCACAGACAGAAAGGACAGTACAACAGCACAGTGCTGGAACTGACCTGGTAAAAAGCCTAATGGCTTGGGTAGACAACAGCCTGAGCAGAAGAAAGAGGGCCCAAAGCAAAAAGGTCCTCAGACTTCTCCTGCAACTGACGCAGATAGGAGGTGGAGAAAGTAGAAGCATTTCTCCAGTAGGCTGCCTGCATAACATCTGACAACTTGACGGAGTTAGCATAAGCAAAGGAGGTAGACAATGCACGCACCTCATGGGCAGAAATACGACTGGTAATACAATCGTCAGTCGCTAGACAAGTGTAGGCCACAAGAATAGCAAGACAAATCCATCGAGAAATGGATTGAGAAGAGATCTTCTGTCAACCAGGAATAAGAGACAGAAAGAATCGTTTCCTGCCTTTCCTAATGAACTGCATCCAGTTGTGATAAATGCGAAGAGCACGAGCCAGACAGAGCAAACGGTGATTACCCACAGCAGAAGGAAGAGCCCTGATACAGATAGGAGGTGGAGTAGTTTCTAGTATCTGATTCTTGGCCAGAAAGGAGCAATCAGTCATAAAGATAACACTGTTGAGGGAGCTGGACTGGTACCCTTTAATGGTAACAGGCTGGAGACCCCGAGAATCAAACAGATATACCAGAAACTCTGCAATCTGTGTTATCGAAGGATTGGCATAATCAACAGAGTGATCAGCACACCATCGACAGAAAATCTTCCACTTCTCCACATAGGCTAAACCAGAAATGCACTCCACTGCTCATCTCGAAAAACCACTACAGAGAAGACAGGACCAGACAAAAGATATGCAAGAAGGCACAATGAAGTCAGGTCGACGTGAAACCTCCTCAGGTGACCCTGGCAAAGAAGGGCGCAAAGTAGAGGGAGACATGCCGGAACTGCCACCAACAGAGAGTAGAGCTGATTGATCCACACCCGTTGAGGCGACAGGGGAGCGATCAGAATGATTCGACAACTGCAGGTTCGTATCTTGGCTGGAACCTGAGGCAGAACCAGAACCGGCAGGCAGGCATAGCAGACAAGACCATTCCAATCTAGTGACAGCATTCATGGTAAAAGCCAGAGGATCTGGACACGGGGACATGAAAGTGTCCACCTGATGGTTCCAATGGGTCACAAAAAGATTGATTTGGGGATGACCACAGAGATTGCAAAGGGACTGGAACACTGCCCTGTGAAGCATCCACTCGGTGGAAATGACCCTGCCCGTCGGGACAGAGAGTCGGTTAGGACATTCAGACGACCGGGATTGTGACGAACCACCACTCGGGCGTTGACATCCTGAGCAAGCAGTAGAAGATACCGAGCCAATTCATACATGGGAACGGAGTGCGTGCCGCCCTGGTTCCGAATGTAAGCGACCACTGTCGAATTGTCAGACAACAGGAGGACCTCACAATTCGAAAGGTGATCCACTGCTGGAAATTCAGAAGAAGAGCAAGAAGCTCCTTCTGGTTGATGTGAAGAGCTGCTTCATCCTAGTCCCATACCCGTGAAGGGAAAGACCTAGAGGATCCAACGTCACACCCCATCCAAGATCACTGGCATCTGCCATCAGAACACAATCGAACGAGGGCAAGTCCAATGGAACTCCCTGCATAATCCATTGAACATCCGTCCAGGGAAGAAGGTGACGATGAAGAGACTCTGGTAAATGAAACACCAGATCTAGAGGATCGACATTCGGCCTCCAACGACTGAGCAGAAAGTGTTGGAGAGGTCTAACATGCATCCAACCTAGAGGAATGAGATCCGTCACTCAACCGCAGAGACCGTGCAGCCAGAGAAGACTCCGAGCAGTTGCGGATGTGGACTGGGTGAGTCAGGGAGAAAGCTGAGAGAATCACAGCCCCTGCCCGGGGAACCGCCACCGTATTCAGCTGAGTATGGAAGTCCATCCCCAAATGACAAAACGACTGAGAAGGGACCAGGTCCGACTTCTCCTCGTTCACTCTGAACCCTAGCGATGTGAGCGGGCTCAACAAAGTGTCAACATCTGACTCCAGAAAAGCAGCATTGGAGTGCTTCTGGAGGATATCGTCCAGATATGCCGAAGTAGTCACCCTGGACTGTGTGTGATCACATGCGACAGCAGTTGGGTGAAGGCCCAAGGAGCCAGGTTGAGGCCAAAAGGCATGGCTTTGAACTGGTAAATTCGCCCCAGAAAAGTGAACCTGAGATACTTCTACAATGTCCGATGAATTGGAACGTGAAAGTAAGCGTCTCGCAGGTCAATGCTGGAAGCGAAATCTCCCTGCTGAATGGAGCGGCCAACCGGTCGGAGTCGGCCGTCCTTCTTCGGCACCTAGAACAGGCGGGAATAAAATCCCACTGATTGAATGTTCTTGATGACCTCAATCACGCCCTTTAAAAGGAGATTGTCTATCTCCATGATCAAAAGTTCCCGACATGGAACTTCTGCAGAAACTTGTGTTGATAGAGGCACTTTCGGCAGAGTGTGGTGCCTCCGGAAGGATATGCGCAGCCCAGACCGAACAACATCTAACACCCAAGGATCGGATGACATTGTGGCCCAATGGTCTGCGATCTCTGATATCCTTCCTCCAACCTGGGATGAATCGAGGTGAGGATCTTCATCTCGAGCCCCGGCGAGGCCCGCGAAAGGAGAAACCACCTCCTCTACTATATCAAGGATCCTGAGTCCTCCCTCGTAAGTAGAAGCGGTAGCAGGAGGATCAGCCCTTGGCTTGGCAGAGGAAGCAGAAGGGCATTTGTTAGGCTTAGAATGGCCCCTAACACCAACAGAAAGTTGATCAAGCTGATGAAGCAGCAGCTGATCTTTGGAATGATGCAGGACGTCATTCCGAGACCGTCGCCACAGAACCAAGAAATAGTGGAGGACCCGTCAAAGAAGCGGATCAAAGAGCAGCGCACTGCCCCTCAGGAAAGGAATGGCTTGTGTCCAACACAGCGTCCCAGTGAACTAATTCCAATTGAGCCGTGTTACAGGCATGCGTCTGAGTAAGATGCATGAGTGCCTTGGAAATCACACGCAAAGCAGCCTGTATGTCATCAAAACTTATCTGGAGGCAGATAAGCAACCAAAGCAGAGACGATGTGATCTGAGAGAAAAGGCATGCCAGCATCTCTCTCAATAAGCCCAATAGGAATAACGGGCGACTTGGGCTTGGAAAGCCTGAGGGAGGTGGAGTCCTAATCCAAGACCGTCAAAGTCTGGCAGACTGACAGATTGGCAGAATCGTAGGAACGATAACACACTGGAGGCAAAAAAATGTCAGCCCTGGTGAAGAACGAAGTCTTCATAGCCTTGGAGCTTAGAGTCCAAAGCTGCAAATGCTTCAACAACCGGTAGCGACTGGCACGGTCGAAGGCACCCTGAAGCAGGTTGCTCCACAGGCTGTAGGCGCAAAACCGATGATCGCAGCCTGGCTGACACCATCAGTTGGTCTGACGGTTTGAGATCTGGAAGGAACACAAACTCAAAGTCAAGAGCTGCCCCCAAGTCAGAAGACTGTTGGCCCTCGACATCAGGTATGTCTGACCCATCCTCTATGAAGAAGACACATAGCCCATCACGGGCAAACCAGCCAATGCCTCCCATGGTGTAGGCACACCTGCTTCCATTCCTGAGAGGCAGCGCTGCAGGGGGCACCTGGAAACCACTAGTAGCCACACTGGAGGCAATGGGAAGGCCCTTGGAAAGAACCTGAGTGAGCAAGGAGAGGGCCTTCTTAAGCTCACGGCCTGTGGCAGCCGGTTTGACGTGGGAATCAACCAGCAATGTGGCTTCACTCCTGACCCTTTTAACCAGTGAAGGGTCACGATCCTCCAGTACACTCGACGTGGGGCTACGGGTGGCAGCCGAAACATCTACAGGCAGATGCTGATAGGGGTATAACAGACCCCGAGGATCTACAGTGTGGTAACTCAGGAGAGTCGCCGCAGACCTCTGAGGGAAGAAGGTCCAGGCTGCACAAAAAGCATCGGTCCCGCAAAACTGGCCGTCGACCCAGAGTGCGTGGATGGAAACACAACAGAGTCCATGGTAATCCCACCATGAACATCCGAATCCAGCGAGAAAGCTGCTGGGCTTGACGGCTGAGAGACCACAGCAGAGGGTTCGGCTGGCAGCCCCTTCCGACTTCTCCGAGTTGAAATCAGGGAAGGTTGAGGTCGATATCCCACGTCCACACAACCAGACATCTCTGCAGACACCTGCAGGGATAAGCCGGGGCCGGCTGAAATGGTGACTGATGATGCTGCAGACGGAACAGCAGTAGCAGAAGATACGTCAGAGCAACTGAAACTGGTGGAAAAGTGGAGAGAGCAACCGAGCTTGGCTCCAAAGGAGGAGTCACAACCCTAGTGAGAGCATAAGATGTCGACTGAAGAGGGACACAGTCCCGGAACCAGGCATCTCTTCACCAGACAACTCAACAGCTCCCACAGTATCCACCACAGGAAAAGACTGCACATTTCCCACTAGACATGGTCGTGTCGGAGACCCCGCACGACAGCATTCCCTTTTCAAATGGGTGTGAGAGGAACGGCCACAAAAATGCACCACACGGTTTACAGAAGCCCAAAAGGTGGACAACTAAGGCCCACAGAGCCCACAGGGTCGATCTGACAAACACCCATTACAAGTAGAGCAAGAAGCATGGGAATCATCCACATGGACTTGGACGAAAGGCATTGCCCACAAGGAACAGTTCTGGGCAAAACAGAGGTGAGAGCTGGAAAGAAAAAGGTGATCTCAACAGATTAAGACAGTAGAACACCCCCAACAATGAGAGAAAGGTGGCAGAAAAAAACGGATCGGCGGGAACATAACAGAACCCAGATGGCTGACAGGGACCCAAAAAGCAGAAGTTCCAACCTCAATGGAGAGGAGAAAGCCCCTCACTGACACCTATCTCCAACAATAGTAATAATACTATCCAAAAGGATAACATAAATTAACAATCAAAAAATGAAAATATTTATAGTAATTTATATATTTTTAATACTTACCAATGACCCAGACTTAGCTGGTGCTAACTCTAAAATATCTATGGCCAAACGCAAACTTTACCCCCCCAATCTCCAAAATTTGCATCTAAAACCGAAAATTACATGTCCTATATGGTCCTCCATACTTTTACTCCACTGCGTATGCGCAGTGTCAAGGAGGTCTCGAAACTGCCGCCAAAAGTCATTCTTACAACCAGTGCCTGGAAAGCGTTATGTATGCAGCAGGGAGGCAAGTGTTCCCAACTCATGGGAGGGCCACCCCGTCTGGGTCATTGGTAAGTATAAAAAATATATAAATTACTATAAATTTTTTCATATTTTTATTCTGTACCAATGACCCAGACTTAGCTGAATAGAAAAAAAGGCTGGAGCGCCTAGGACACAAAGGAAAATCCAATAGGTTCAATTACATATAAACAGAATTATCCCCTCAAGGAGAAAAGGAGAAACAGGATTTATATATATCTTTCTTGTTTATACAAAAAAAGAAAGACATATTACCAATCCGTAATTGAGCACAATAACATCAATGATCTCTATTAACATCCAGTATAACCCATTATACTAATTTTTTTAAAGGAAAGCCAATAAATAAAGATAGTCCAGAGAATGAGACTCTTTAGACTCATTTAACTGGTTGAGTGCTGGAAGCCACTATCATGGCTTTCAAGAAACATGAGGGTACCATACTAAAGTCTTCATATTCTTTACACAAATTTCCTATTCAGTCATAAGCAAATACAATTGTGTTCAAAAAGATTTGCATTATTAAAAATTATTGGAGAGTGCCTTAAGGCACTCTCCAATAATTTTTAATAATGCAAATCTATATGAACAAATTCCAACTTCCAAAAATAATCTAGCACTCAACCAGTTAAAAGTGTCCGAGCATTGTCTATTAATGCTAGTATGACACATGACATATACAAATGCTTCACACTGAGCTACACTTTAAAAATATTACATAAATGAGATAGACATTAGCTTTACACTTTAAAACCATCCCAGCACCGACTCGGAATTACGGACTCCAGAGGAGGTATTCCCTTGCTTTTCACTATAAAGCAGGTGATATAAGGGAACACCATCCTCCCCCCCCCCCCCCCACTTCCCCTTGCTCTGGGTCAATCACCCCAGAATGAAGAGGGCAGCCGGACAAAGTCACTGCTGGAACAGAAAGCCTGCATAACTATAGTTGCAACTGTTTAGTGGACAACATTCTGAGCAACAGATAACGGACCTAAACAATGAAGGTCGCCAGAAATAGACTCAATATTTCTAAGGTAAAAATTTGTGAACGTAGAAGGCTGAGAACAGTATGCAGCCTTCATCAAATTGGTAATAGCAATACTATTAGCATAAGCCCAAGATGTAGACAGCGCTCTAACTTCATGCGCTGAAATCTTAAGCACAGACTGCTGAGAAGAAGATAATTTTTCATAAGCAGTACGAATAGTCAATTGAATCCACCTGGAAATAGAATGGACTGAGATGTCCCTTCTATTAGGCAGCAGAGACAGAAAGAAACGTTTTCGTCCCTTTCTGATAAACTCAAATCTACGTTTGTAAATACGCATAGCTCTAACTGGACATAGCAAAGGCCTATGGCCATCTGAAGACGGAAGAGCCTTAATTACAGTAGGCTCAGGGTACATATTAGAAGCCTGATTCTTAGCCCAAAATCCAACATTAGTAGTCAAAGTAATAGTATTACCAACACTACGATAGTGAAAATCATCAACAGATAGAGCATGAAGCTCACTAACTCTTCTAGCACAAGAGAAGGCTAAGTGAAAAGCTGTCTTATAAGATAAGTATTTGAAGTCTACTGTATCCAGGGGTTCAAATGGCACTTCTTTTAGCTTCAGAAGAACCCAAGCTAAATTCCACTTAGGAATTAACCTAAGGGTTCTAGGTCTATTTATCGAAAAGTTTTTAACTAACTTAGATAAAGAGACATTAAATCCAATTTGTAAGCTATCATGATGAGCATAAGTATCCGATAGCATAGATCTATAACCCTTAATAGTTATTGGCTTCAGTTTGATCTCGTCAAACAAGTAGACCAAAAAAATTAGCAATGTCTGGAATGGAGGGATCATAGATATCAACAGAATGATCCCTACACCAACGAGAGAAAACCTTCCACTTGACAGCGTAATTTAGCAAAGAAGAGGTCCTCCTACAGTTAGAAAATGCGTCCACTGCTCGTCCTGTAAATTGCTTGCTGTGCAAGAAGGACCGCACAACGGAAATATGGGAAGGTTGAGACCTTGCGGGTTGTGATGCAGTGTGTGCGATTTCCCCTGCGAAAGAAGGTCCTCCGATGGAGGAAGCTTCCGAGGAATGTCCCATAACAGACACCTGAGTAGATTTATCCATGGTCTCTGGGGTGACAGAGATGCTACCAACAGAATCCTACAGTGAGATTGCTTGATTTTTAGCAATAGCTGTTGAATCAATGGAGCTGGAAGATAAGCATATCCTATCATTCCGTCCCAAGAGATCGAGAGAGCGTCTACTGCAAACGCTCGAGGATCTGGGCATGGCGACACATACATCTGCAACTGATTGTTGAGATGCGTCGCAAACTGGTCTACCATCGGATGATCCCATTGGTAGCAGATCTGATTGAATACTCGTTTGTTGAGAGTCCATTCTGACGGCAACATACGACCTTTCCGAGAAAGGGAGTCCGCTAGAACGTTCGGACGACCCGGAATAGGACGGACCGATAGAAGAACCTGATGCTCTAGGACAAACAGAAGGATTCTTTCCGTTAAGATGAACAATGGAATGGAATGAGTGCCTCCCTGGTTCCGAATATACGCTACTACTGTCAAATTGTCGGACAGAATTTGAATATGTGAATTCTGAATAATGTTCACCCAATGACGTAGCGCAAGCCAAATTGACATCATCTCTTTGATGTTTATGTGCTTGTTCAGAAATTGCGGCTCCCAAAGACCCTGGCACCTTGAATCTGTTGGGCTCAAAATCGCACCCCAACCTGTTTGACTCGCATCCGTCATAATCGTAAAAATCAGCAGTTGCAGTGGAACTCCCTGAGTTAACCACTGAATATCTGCCCAAGTCTGAATCTCTTGTTTTACTTGGTTCGACAAGACGATGTTCGTTTCGAGCGAATGAATCTTCACACTCCAATTCTGAGCAAAAAAATATCTGGAGTGGACGAGTGCGTAGGCACCCCATCGGAATAAGGTCCGCGGCAGCTCCGCACAAACCTATCAGTCGCATGAATTCTCTCGCTGTTACTACATCTGAGTGTTGACAAAAGCGAGCGTAACAACTGCCTAATTTCGCTCTGGGTAACGGCAGACGAACCAGATTGTTGTGCGTCTCGAAGGTCATTCCTAAGTGAATGAACGACTTGGACGGAACTAGATCCGACTTCTTTTCATTTACTATGAAACCGAGACGTCGGAGCAGTTGAAGCAGACTCTGAACATCGTTCTGAAGCGTTAATCCGTCACCGTAACTCTGAAGAATGTCGTCCAAGTAGGCCGATGTTACCGCAGATAAATGAGCTCATTATTTGAGTGAAGGCCCAGGGTGCCAGATTCAGTCTGAAGCACATTGCTCAGAACTGATAAACAACTCCTAGGACAGCGAAGTGAAGGTACTTTCTGAATGCCGGATGTACCATGATGTGAAAGTATGCATCCTTGAGATCTATGCTCGCAGCATAATCTTTCACTCGAATGCTCACTCTCACCGATCGAATGGTCTCCATATAGAATTTCGGAGCCACGATCAGCTTGTTTATCCAGCTTAGATCTATAACTGGTTTTGGTACCAGGAACAGGTGACTGTAAAAACCGGGAGATTCCTGGTTTTCTACAACCTCTATTGCGTTCTTTTCCAGAAGAGATTGCACCTCTGATAGAAGCGAATCTCTCTTCTGAAGGTTTGACGGAAGCTGAGTCCATCGTAGACTTCGTGTTAACGGAGGTTTTTCTCTGAAGGACAGTTTTAGACCTTCCGAAATAACCTCCTGAACCCATCGGTCATCCGTAATTGACAACCAATTGGTTAAGAATCTCGACACCCTTCTGCAACTGGAGCGCAATAGAGGTTCTGACCTTCACCTCCTGGACCTGCAAGGCTTGCAGGAGGAGAAACTATGTCCTCCCCGACCTGCACCTCGACCAGTCGACCTAAGATCATCTGACCGGTTGTCTCAGCCAGCATTATGTCCCCTACCTGAGTCGCTACTCTGACAGTCTCTGGAGTAAGATGTAGAGGCTTTCTTAGATCCTCTATAGGAACTTCCCTTAGACGTATTCGCCCCAGAAGTCCCTGAATTACTCCTCTCTGCTGAGTCCGTTTTTTTCAAAACAGACTTAAAGAGTAGAGAGTCAGAAGCTTTCTTGGTAATCTGATCGTAGATTAATGAAAGCTTACCATCGAAGAGTAGCTCTCCTGAAACCGGAGCGACTCGAAGAGAGTTTTTCACCTTAGAATCCACCCTCGTGGATGAAGCCAGGGCAGCATCACATCTGACTAACTCCAAATTTGCCACTGAAAGGGAGGAGTTATACATGGAATATGCGATTGCCCTCGAAAGAACTCTCAAGGAAGTTTGAACATCCTGGAATTCTTTACCATCGAGACTTTGTGATAACACTCTGTTAAGGTGATCTGCGTAACATAAGGCGTCTAAACTGGCTCTGTTAGACGAGATTGTCGTCTCCAACGTACTGGAGAGAATCGACATAGATGCCTGCAATGACAACTCCAAATCTTCTGCCTAGTCGCCTAAATGCAGAGGAACTCTCGGAACGCCCTGTCCTGCCGTTTCAAATTTATTTCTACTGTTGATGAATGGCAGATGTAGAACATGAGACGATAAGAAACTGGATCTGCCAGTCTTAGAGGCTAGCCTAAACATAGCGTCATTCAGCAATTCAAACGTCCGTGAGACATTGCTGGACTGGGCCGGAAATTCCGGCGCAACGTCCTTAGCCCGGCCGGAAAAGTCTGTGTCCAGTGACGCTATCAGTCTCTTATCTGGTATCGCAGCTCTCTGGTCCAAAGGAAAAACTTCTGGAAGGTGTTGCCAGATGAAATCTATGCCCACCTTATGTTGTTCTGAAAGGGAAAAATCCAGCTCCGCAGATTCCCTTTCACCATCCGACTGAACCAAATGTGAATCTTGGTCGTCCCTATCTGACACTGCAGGGGAGCGTACTGACCCAGCTTCCTCAGACAGTTCCTGATCTGACAGTTTCCGAAGGTTGCTGGGATGCTGCGATAAGTTGTGCTATCTGCGATAGCAAGTTCGTCACGGAGGCCTGTGAAGCTGCGGTCTTACGTTGTTTTACCGCTGGAAGCTCCTGGGATGGTGCCTCTTACATAATTCTTTTATGTAAACGTCCCGACTGGTAAGGCCTTGTGTCCTTGGCTACCGGATGGAGTGACCTGGTCAACGTGGAATCCTTGGTCGGCGAAGCAGGCTGGATATCAGAGGTCACGTAGCCAAGGTGCGGTAGTGTGTGCTGGTGTGTGGAAGAGGAAGCCAATAGACTAGCCGTGCCTGGCTGTCTATAAGACGGAGAGTCCTGAGCAGGAGGAGTGGACGTATGCTCAAACTGACAAACGTTATGAACGACAACATCTGGCTCCAGATGTTGTAAGAGAGAGGGGCCTCTCTCGCTCGCGGTCTGGGTAGACCTGAACGAGCTAGCTACCGGACTGACTGGCTTCCTCTGTTCCATCCTCCAATCCGTCGTCGTCGCTGGATGTGCGTGATCCAAGATTATAGTGCTCGCAACACCCCTTCTTCTCTCCTGGACCACAATGGACGAACCCAGAGTCACATTACCCGATCTACGAGTGATAGCTTCACCGGGCGAGTTAGCTGGCGACAAGGTTGTCAATCCTACTAAGGATCTAGGCACTTATCGAATTTCCTTGAGCACTTTTGCCGCTAGCTCTTCATTTGAATGCGACGATGGAAGCACACTTCCTGAAGACATCACGGAAACATCACCCTGTTCTTGTTCCTCTGAAAAAAGAGACTGAAAAATTAGAGTGACCCTGTGGCGAGAGGACCGGCATGGACCTCTTGCCACTAACAATATACCGTGACACACGTCTCCAATGTTTGTCATCCCAATTGGCACACACTGATCAAGAATTAGTGCGAGTACATTGACTACAGCAAAGACAATGAGCATGAGAATCAGAGGAAGACTTCCTCGATTTACAATTTGAACAATATTCTTTCATATTTAAAAAATATTAAACAGCCGTAGTACTCGCACTAACCCTTGAAAAAACAAAGATACATAATAATAATATAATCCATTACAAAAATTTCGAAAAATAATTCAAAAGAAAAAATTTTGACATGAGCCCAAGTTCCCAAAGGGAACGATGAGCCCAACTGGATCCCAAAAAAGCCTAAGTGTGGACAAAAATTTTAAAACATATCTAAAAATTAATGTTACACTTACGGACAATATTAATGTATCTGGCAATAAGTTGAACCTTACAGAAGTCAAGGAATCACTGTCAGAAGTAACTGTAGTCAACGTAAACAAAAGTCAATAAAAACCGGAAACAAGACTCCAGGCTCTGAAAATATGGCCCGAAATCAGTAACCAATTTTAGAACACTATCCGATGTAAAACAAAATCTTCCACAGAAGAATCTGCAGTACATAGGATGGTAGATGCATGACCAAAACGCCTAAACACCCCTAGGGTGACGACGTAACGATGGGGATAACAGAATAAACATTCTGTAACTATGCTAAAACTCCCAAGAAATTTCAATAAAAAAATTTCAAAAATTATACCAAAAATATGGGAGATTAGCAAGGGGGGTATCAAGGAAAAGGAGAGAGGAAACACTGAACAAACAGTGGAGATTTCATAGCAAGAATGAAAACATCAGGCCCATGCCCCGAAATTAGGGAACATGAAATAATTTTATAAAAAAATTATAAGTTACAGCCCTGAACACATCCTTCCACTGTTTCTTCCTCTCATCCTCTTATTTCATCCTTGGATCCACCATTTCCTTCATGATTTTGTGTCTGGCATCATTTTTACTGAGATTATAAGCACAGATATCAGTGAGATGTTACTGATTGAAGGGCCAAACAAAGAATGAAGATTTGGCACCAATTCGGTACTTCCTTGACACTGTGCATGCACGGTGGACAAAAGTATGGAGGACCATATAGGACATTGATTTTTTGGATTTTGATGCAAATTTTGGGGATTGGGGGGTACACAATTTGTGTTTGGCCCTGAATTTTTAAGAGTTAGCACCAGCTAAGTCTGGGTCATTGGTACAGTATAAAAATAAGATAAGTCCGAATCGCACCGTACATGAAAATCACGTGCGAACACACAGAATACAATGAAAATGTGGATGAAATTAATAATCGAGAATATATAAAAACAGTCCTGATATTAGAAGATCCTCAGATCAATAATTCTTGTCACAGGAACAAATAATCAACGAGTAGAAGTATCACTGTTTTCTAATGCAGATGGATAGCACATCTCCTCAAGATGGCGTGGCGTAAGAAAAAAGAATGAGTCATCGGTCACATGTCTGCGCACTGGTACCAGAAGCCATGGATCTGTACTACGAGAAGAGCATCCCCTACTGGGTGTGCCCCGGTAGCACTCGACACAGTTTTGACTTATTTTTTCTTGGTGCTTTTGCACCACTTTTCTTTCACAAATCGCTTGGGAAAGATCAAAATAGAGAGTATATTTTCCAAGTTAGGGACTTCCACTGCAGTACAAGCCTGTAGTAAACAATTGTAAGGTAGGTTGATAAGAAATTGATAAATCTTCCCATATGTGATAGATCACATTCTCTTTTATGAATGTACCTTTTCCACTTCTGTGCAAAAGTGGCTGATTTGCATCTAGCCAATAGAGGAGTTTATAGGGAACTTTGAATATTTCTGTTAGGCCAATGTCAAAGATGTTCACTTGATGTTGAATACCACACAGCAAATCATTAAGTGAGTCCCAGTGGGAACTATCCAGTTACAAAAATTACAAAGTAAAAAATATTTTACCTTGAGAATGTATTCATTAGTGTTGTGCCACATGACTTGAACAGTGAAGGATTGAGAAATATTATTGTGCCCCATACCTAATGAATCAGTTTAGCCTGCCTTGAACTGTCAACAAGCCAGAAAATAAGCAGACTGTCATCTGCAAAATGAGGTCCCCAGAGGGTGAATTTGGTGATGCTACCCTGCACAGCAGGGTAGCATCACTAAATTTACCCTCTATGATCCTCAATCTGAATCAAGGTCTCAAACCTAAGCAGAAAGATTTACCCAGAGGATACACTGGCCCACTGTATGGGATAGCATCAGCACATTCACTCTCTGTGGACCTCATTCTGCAAATGACAGATGGCTTATTTTCAGGCTTGACTGTCAAATTAATTACTTCCTAGCCTAGGCTGTTTTCTTTTTAAAGTTAAAATCTACAAACTTGAACAGCTTGTTTCACAGCTTGTAACAAACTGATGTCTCTAGAGATGGAAAATAATGCAGGTTCCATTTGGTCAATAATTTACAGCCTACACGTGTAAGCATCAAGGGGCTAATATATTAAGTGTTTTCAGATTTTTTTTTATCCCTCTGTCAAACCCGATAAGCAAATTAACAGCTCTGACCTCAGAGCTAAATAAGATATGGGTAAAAGTAGGAGCATTTTCCTCTACAGATCGAGGCTGAATCGATAATGTTGTTGCAAGTTAGAGTTAATTACAGTGCCATAGGGATCGGCCGAGAAGCAAAGGGGGCACATACCACAAACTTTAATCGGGAAATTGTTGGAAAGAACTTGAGAGAGAGAAGAGATAATGAAGATATATACAGTGAAACCATGTTGATTGAATAGCCACTTTGTCAATGGACATTATTCAATTAACATGGGTATTCAATTAACTGGAATTGTGTCGCTTTATTGTGTTCTGGAGATAAACTTAGCATTTATTCTATTATATCTTGTTTGACAGAGCTCCATGAGGTCTGTCAAACAAGATGTAATTGGTTAAATGCCTGTACTGGATGTATTGAGACCAAATAGGTCTATAAACAAAGGAAAACTGTAGAGAGTCAGGGTAGTTTCTAGACAGGTTACAAGATTTTTTATTCAAATAACAGGAGTTTACTCTATAACCTGTATTCAATCAACTTGTCAAATTTGTACTGCAGGTATGGTAAATGGTTTGTGTTGAGAAATTATATTCAATTAATAGGGTTATTCAGTTAAGAGATATCCAATTAAGTGAGCTCCACTGTATAAATGGAGAGAAAGACAACATTTTCCAGATTTAATTTTACTCCATAATGCAACAACCAGAAAGCTCAATGTGGGCAAGGGGTGCAACTCTGCTACAGATACCATAAACTTGTATTTCTAGCATACTCTATGATTTATCTCTTCTGCATACTTTGAGGACAAGAAAGGTGTACATTTTCAGGTTCTTATCAGAAGATTTTCTCACTGGGCCAGTACCTTCTATCTCCACCTAATTTTTTGGGCAAATATGTAACATGAAAACTTCAACATTTACAACAATTGCCATCAACAACACACTTAAAATACTAATCTGATCTTTTCCTATTTATGCACAATATTTCCATCCACCACTGGTTTGTTTCTGATGTTTGACTCCTCTGTATAACATGTAAATGACTGTGTTTGCATTGGCGACAAACAGAAAATCAATGCGTTGCACATGCATATATTGAGTGGAGAGTAGAATTGTGTATCTCGAAATGATGAAGCACATCCAAATGTTATTCATTTTTCAGTCAAGGTAATTATGTAAGCCAGGCATGAGTTCCACAACAGTCCATAGGTCAGGCATGAGGTGCACAAGAGACCATGGTACCCCTATTTCAAAAGTTTGAAATTAGTGCAGACAGCACAAACTACGTGTCATAATTGAATTTTTTTTTCTTTATATGTCACAAATGCTCAGTGGGGATTCTCGTGATTGTGATTACTACTTTACTGCAAGGTCGAGATCAGTGATTACATAAAGTTGAATGTTTCTTCCAATGCACAATGCAAGGTAGTGGAATTATGCAATTGTTGATGCTTCCCAAGAGGTTCTTCACTACAGCTATTGAAGACTGCTGTATCATTTTTATTCAAGATCACTGAATACGTAGAGCAGAATGTTTCTGCCATTGCACCAAGGTAGTGGAAATATGTAACAGTTGATGCTTCCTGGGAGGTTTTTTTACTACAGCTATTGCAGAGCACTATGTCATTTGCATTCAACATTGGCTATCCTGCTGCAATTCTTTGTGGAATGTACACAGGCACTCCTCAACAAACTGCAAAGTGCATTCACAGTGGACAAATGTATTTTTATCAAGGTAACACATTCTTCCATGAAGGTTCTCATTCTGCCGATTTGCTTTGTGATAATGAATAATCAGTTAACCAATCTCGACGCCAATGAGATAACACAAGTATGTTGCACTATGCTTGGCTTGACTCTGCTCAGGATTGATACACTAAACACATGTGTCTGATTCCAACTATTATTGGCATATACTCTTGTCAGCAATCAACCACTTCACCAAAGCACTGGCCCCCCTCCACCCTTACCCACCTCCCCCACCCCCCTCCCACCCCCCACAAACCAGATGCCAGCAAATCTGGCACATCTGTCCTTCCAAATCAATACATATGAGCACAGGTAGGTGAATCATCCTGAAATCAAAACACTCTCCAGATCCACCAACCAACGAAAGTGAGGGTGTGGGCGATTCCAGAAGGGGCATGGGCAGTAGGTCTGTCGAAAATAGTTGTGGCTAGATTTCTCCATTCTGAGCAAATGTAGGCACATACAGATGAACTGTGGAAGGAGAGAGATTAAAATAAAATTTTGCTTCAGCATCACCTTTGCTTAATGCTGCTCGTAGCAGGAATCCCAAACAAAAATGTCCATTTCAAAATTTATCGATTAATTTACCCATCTCGATTAAAAATTGGAAATTAACAGTAATTAAATATGTGCATGCTTTTGCCCCAAATACTCAATTTGCAATCCTTCAGGAGAGGGAACTAATATTGTTTTTATTTTGGTTATTTAACCCTTCTGAAAAAAATTTACCTGGAGAATAATTTTAGGGATAACCTTATCTATACATCATGGCAGTGGGGTGAGGGTATTGAAACACTTGAAATCTCTTATACAGTGGAGCCCACTTAATTGGATATCTCTTAATTGTATATCCCTGTTAATTGAATATAATTTTCAAACTCAAAACCATTTACCATACCTTCAGTACAAATTTGATCTGTTAATTGCATATGGGTAGTAGAGTAAACTCCTGTTAATTGTATATAACTTTTTGTAATATGTCGAAAAAATTACTGTGACACACACCAAATTCCCCTTATTTATCAACCTTTTTGGCCTCACTACATTCAATACAGGCATTCATTCTATTATATCTTGTTTGACAGAGCTCTATGAGCTCTGTCAAACAAGATATAATAGAATAAATGCTCAGTTTACCTCCAGAACACAGGAAACTGACCAAATCCCTGTTAATTGTATACTCCTGTTAATTGAATAATTTTCACTGGCAAAATGGATATTCAATTAAGAGGATTCTACTGTACTCTGTTCGATGAAACTAAAAGTTAACCTTGTTCGCCATCAAACAGATGAACCAATATGCCCATCGTTCTAGTCTTTCATGACACTAATCTTACATCATATATAATATTAATATCCCAACCAAAACTTCAGGCTTAACAATGCTCATATTAGCTTCATAAATACTGACTTTAAGGTTCCGGAAATTAGCTTTTCTGATCACCACCTTGCAAACTGGAAGAATCCATATTCATTATTTGGAGGTAGACCAATTAATATTTTCAATATGCAGCCTTGAAGCTGGAGGTTGAAAATATTGATTGGTCTACTCCGCACATTCACTCTGCTGCCATCCTACTTCATTAAATTATGACGTATTACATTCCTGTTCTGGAAAAGCAGCCTCTCGGATTCAAAGTGTAAAGGATAAATTTTCCAAATTGTTCCAAAATTGAAGGGGGGTGGGGGTGGGGGTAGGCCCCCTTCATACCATCCCACAACTTGCTACTATGTGGAGACTACCTCAGTTCTTCAGCTTTACTAATGGTATACCCTGCCATTGCTTGCAATGAATTGAAAATGTAGAAACTTTCATCTACCACTTTTGTTGGGTAAAGGTTTAACTCTTCAAAAGTTTATTCTGAAACACAGAAGCCTCGACTGATAATTCAGACTTTTTAATAAATTCCAGCATGTTGTTGATATAGTCCGATAAATTTTACGTTCAGGCTCAAAACTCGACTAGGTTTTGTCTTGATTGTTCCAGTTGCCAAACCATTCACTCATATAATGGTTTGCTAGATGAGGTGTTAATGCAATGACAAGACTTAATAAAGTAGTTTTACTGAAAAAACGATGTGAAGCCAGTTGGAGCTGAAAGAATTTTTCTTAATTGCTGATCTGTTCCTGTAAATTTTACAACTTTATGCTTACCGCTTGACTAAATTTTGTCTTGACTACTCCAGGTGCGAGACCATTCACTCTTATCTTCATAGTCGCAAGCTCAGGAGCCAATGCTTTGACAAGACCTAACAAAGCAGTTTTACTAATGCTGTAGGCACCGAGAAGCTGAAAAATAAGAGAAAAAAGAAAGTGGGGCTGAAATAAATCTCCTTTATTGGGCAGAAGATCTGTACATGTATTACATTAAAGTTGCAATTAGGGGTGTGTACATTTTCAAGTAATATAGGCTAGAAACAAATATGGAATTTCATATCTTTAACCCTTTACCTAACAAATCGCCCGCATCCGCCCGCGTAATATGCAAATTGAGCAGTTGAAAGAATTTAATTTTTCAAAATATTTCAACAAAACCATATCATGTGACCCCTCATTGGAACGAGCTCATTGAGCTCGTTCCAATGAGGGGTCACATGATATGGTTTTGTTGAAATTTTTTGAAAAATTTTTAAAAATTATATTTAAAATAATAAATTTTGATATCGTCTGCGTTGGGTAAAGGGTTAATAGTGTTAGAGACAGGGGCAAAAAAAGCCAGAACATCATTAATTTTTTCTGCTCTTGTTGATTCATGTTTACATGTTATACAGTGGAACCCTGTTAATTGAATAGTCACTTTGCAGTGAAAAATATTCCGTTAACAAAAGTATCCAATTAAGAGGAATGTGGTCAGTTTCCTGTAGTCTAGTAATAAACTAAGCATTTATTCTATAATATCTTGTTTGGCAGAGCTCCATGAGCTTTGCCAAACAAGATATGATAAAATAAATGCTGATACAGTGGAACTCTGTTAATTGAATAGCCACTTTGCCAATGAAAATTATTCAATTAACAGAAGTATTCAATTAACAAGGATTGTGTCACTTTCCTGTGTTCTTTAGATGAGCTTAGCATTTGTTCCATTATATCTTGTTTTGGCAGAGCTCCATGAGCTCTGTCAAACAAGATATAATAGATTAAATGCCTGTACTGGATTTCTGAGGCCAAATAAACAAAGAAAACTGTGGAGAGTCAGGGTAATTTCTTGACAGGTTAAAAGATTTTTTTATTCAGTTGACAGGAGTTTACTCTATATATAACCTATATTCAATTAACAGGTCAAATTTGTACTGGGGGTATGGTGAATGGTTTTGTGTTGGGAAATTATATTTAATTAACAGGGTTATTCAGATGAGAGAGATCCAATTAAGTGGGTTCCACTGTATGGGTTTTGCTGAGGCCAAATAGGTCTATAAACATTGGGAATTCAGTTGTCAAAGTAAATCTTCAATATATCTCAAGATTTTTTATTTAACCCTTTACCCAACGCAGACGATATCAAAATTTATTATTTTAAATATAATTTTTTAAAATTTTTCAAAAAAATTCAACAAAACCATATCATGTGACCCCCTCATTGGAACGAGCTCAGTGAGCTCATTCCAATGATGGGTCACATGATATGGTTTTGTTGAAATATTTTGAAAAATTAAATTTTTCCAACTGCTCAATTTGCATATCACGTGGGCGGATGCGGGCAATTCGTTAGGTAAAGGGTTAATTAACAGAAGCTTCCTCTATAAGGTGTATGCAATTACAGATGAAATTTCTACTGAAGGTAAGGCAAATGGTTTGGTCTATGTAAGTTATATTCAATCAAACAGGATATTCAATTAAGATATATACAATTAAGTGGGTTCCACTTCAAAAAAATAGTTTTCAGCCTTCAGATTCTCAGGTGTTTGATCGCACCTGCATGCCTATTGCATGCCTCACTTAACCACATGAAGTGTTAAAACCAGCATGTCTCAACCCTTAGAACAGAACACCTCAAAGTGATAATGGTCTGGTAAAGTTTCATTGTACAGTGGATCACATTTAATTGGTTATCTCTTGATAGGAAAACCTTCTCAATTGAGTAAAACTTCCAAACACAAAACCATTTACCATACTTTCAGTACAAAGTTGACCTATTAATTGCTTATCGGTTATAGAGTAATTGAATAAAAAAAACTTGTAATATGTCAAGAAATTACCCTGAAAATCACCAAATTCTTCATGTTTACAGACCCATTTGGCCTCAGTACACCCAATGCATGTATTTAATCTATTATATCATGTTTGACAGAGCTCCACGTGCTCGGTCAAATAAGATATAATAGAAGAAATGCTCAGTTTATCTCCAGAATACAGCTAGAGACCAAATCCCTGTTAATTGAATACTCCTGTTAACAGAATAATTTTTGACTGGCAAAGTGGGATTCTACTGCATTTATCTTGGCAACAGAAGTTCAAATGGTATGTTTTTGTTCATTTTAAAATAATATGGTACCTTAAATTTTGAAGGGGTTGTATCATACACATTTTGTGCTCATTGTTTTAGGTATCACAGAACAAAATATTTTCCCATAGGCGACCATTATATTGTTCGGGCAAAAAAAAATATGACTGCATCACTTTAATTTTGGAATTTCAATATCTTTGTCGAGTATAGCACTACAGACAACTTTTTCTGACCCCAAAACAGGGGGTCATACAACAAATAACAGAGAAAAACTGACAGGAAGGGAAATACCGGTAATATGCACATATTTTCAGGGAATTCCCAACAAAAACACACCAAAAATCACTTGTATCTTTTACGTCGAAAAGTCATCAAATCACCCTTTTTATTTATCTGGAATATTCAACAATAATGCAAGATGTCAATAGAATGTTTCAAACGTATATTGAAACAACATATTTTCCCAAGGCTGCTTATTTTTAGAGATTGCATAATTTCTGAGTGCAACATTTCAAGGTGCATAACTCTAATTCAAATATTTAGTTCAGTGATATCTTAAGGTAAGATGCTAGCATGACATCAACATGTGCATACAAACAGCCAATCATTTTGAAATAACTGATAAAAGTGCACAGAATCTCTTGGGATTTCCCAATCAAAATTTCCAGCTTGTGAATCCAAGGAATGCCCTTTTTTGAAATGTGCAATTTGATCAACTGCATATACTTCCATGCTTTCTCTCCTCAATTTGTTTTAGATTTGATGTAATCAATATTTAACCCTTTACCTAACGTGAAAAGCAGACGACACTTGCCAAAAGAATTCTTGAATAACTAATTTTTTTCATTTTTTGTCTCAAAAACATAGGTTATGACCCCTCGTTGGAACGAGCTCGACGAGCTCGTTCCAACGAGGGGTCATAACCTATGTTTTTGAGACAAAAAATGAAAAAAATAGTGAAAATTAATTGGCGATTTTTGAGAATAGCGCTGGCCGGTTTTGGCCATTACGTTGGGTAAAGGGTTAATTACTTTTGTTATGACTGGAACTGAGACAAACCACTTGAAGAGTTTGGAAATAAAAGAAACATTCAAACGTCTGTGATGGCTTACTATTAAATAATGAAGATATTTATGGATTTTGCTACCTTTAACCCTTTACCTAACATGAAAAGCAGACGGCACTTCCCAAAATATTTTTGAATAACTAATTTTTCCATTTTTTGTCTAAAAAACATAGGTTATGACCCCTCAATGGAACGAGCTCGATGAGCTCGTTCCAACAAGGGGTCATAACATATGTTTTTGAGACAAAAAATGAAAAAATAATAAAAATTAATTGCCGTTTTTTTTTAGAATAGCATTGGCTGGTTTTGGCTGTTACGTTGGGTAAAGGGTTAAACAGTTTACTTTCTGTGGTTTTAAAGTTGTGTTGATATAGGCAGCTAAGACTTGCCTAGAAACAACTAATAAGGTTCTTAGGGTGTAACTTGCAAATATATCTAAATGCTGCCTGTTGAGCCACCTGTTTTATTACAGTGCAAAGCGACTAAAGTCAAAATTAGGCCTTCAAGAGTTAAAGAACAATTAAATTTTTATTTGAATGGGGACTAAGATTGATTTGAATTGGGAAAAAATCATGCCAAAATGCCATTGATAAAGGTCCCGTATTTGGCCCATGTAGACACTCAAAAGAATCCCTGACTTGGCATACTTACCTCAAATGGCTGATATCCCCCAATGGAAGATACCAAAATGACTGAACCACCTCTGAAATGAAATATTAAGTTGTTATCAGTATAGAAATTGAGAGCACTTGCTTCCTCTGTTACTCTGGGAAACTGTTCCGCTTCCATGAACAACATGCTCTGTTAGATCATAGAGCTAAAGTCATTTGCACAAAAATGAGCCCAATCTTTCACATAAACATCCAAATGCAAGTTTGTTAATCTTTCATTTTTTCTCTGATGAACCATACCTTGTTACAGGAAATAGGCATACGATATGGCTTCTTAACTGTTAGTGCTAAATTATTTTTCAAAGATGATTTGTAACACGCATATTTTTGTTAAAAAATACCATGCCACCAACAAGGGGATCCTTAGTTTAGCAAAATTTTATTCATAAATAATTGTTTTGCAATAATTTATTGGAGAGTGTCCTCTGGCACTCTCCAATGAACTGTAACAAAAGAATTTTATATCAACATTATTCTTGCTATTGTTTAGTAAACAACAAGCTAATGCACAAAGGGCAAAGTACTTTTCAAGAGGGCCATGATGTACATGAAATAATTCATGAGAGGTGAGGGACGTTGCACAAACAAGAGTGCGTGAATGCGCACGAGTGTTTTACAATATAGTTCCTCACCTCGAGTGAATTATTTCACGTAACCAGTCCAGTCAAGCGATTACTCTGTTGATTACTTTTCATTATTAACCATAATTATATTATTTAACCCTTTACCTAACGTAATGGCCAAAACCGGCCAGCACTATTCTAAAAAATCGTGATATAAATTTCATTATTTTTCTCTAAAACATAGGTTATGACCCTTCATTGGAACGAGCTCATCGAGCTCATTCCAATGAGGGGTCATAACCTATGTTTTTGAGACAAAAAATGAAAATAATAGTTATTCAAGAATTTTTTTGCAAGTATCGTCTGCTTTTCATGTTATGTAAAAAGTTAAAAAAAACAAACAACAATGAAGTCCCCATTACACCCAAAACAAAGTGTCTTCGTTTGCATGCACGGATACATGACCCAATTGTTGATTGCACTTGTGAAGTTATCGTTTATAATCAAACCCAGAAATATCAGTAAATCACACTTTGGAAATTAATAAAAAAGAGATATTTTAGAAATGAACTTTGTCATTAACTGTAATCAGTAGTAAAAGGTAAGATTAAAAAATAAATAACACACATTTGAGTACCAAAACTGCACAATTAGCAAAATTATACCTACAATCTGTGTGCTGAAATTAAGTTAACCTTTTACCCAACATAATGGCAAAAATCAGCCAGTGCTATTCATAACAAAAGTGTCAATGACACTGTAGCTTAACTTGACTGTGTGTTGTTTGTTGAAAAGGATAATGTGCAATGTTTATGAAAGGATTATGAAATAAGACAAGAATTGTGATAATTGAGAATATGTTAATTTTTGTTCCCTGTATGCTATGTTTTCGATAAAAATAAATTGAGGTGTAGACTGTACTAAAGAATTGAGGGGCGGGTTAATGTGGTCCTCACAGTTAATGTATGTCAACCAAAGTTACCAAGTTACAGTGAAATTATTCCAAAACGAGTCATCCTATCAAGTTACAATGAAATCCCTTCATAAATACGGCTTGTAGACTTTGATGAAGGTTTTCGGGCATGTGTAGCCATCACGGTTGACCCACCGCAATCAAAAGGGGACATCCTCATCTAGACATTATACTGAGTCATTCTACAAAGTTACAAGGAAATCCCCTCATAAATATGACCTGTTGTCTGTGCTAAAGGTTTTCGGGTTTTGGGCTCGGGCGGCATCACGGTTGAACGATCATGACCAAAAGCAGACGTTCTCAATCTAGACATTATCTGGAGTCATCCTACCAAGTTACAATGAAATCCCTTCACAAATACGACCTGTAGACTGTGCTAAAGGTTTTCAGGCTTCAGGCTTCTGTAGCCATCACAGCTGACTGATCGTGACCAAAAGGGGACGTTCTCATCTAGACATTATATGGAGTCATCCTACTAAGTTACAATGAAATCCCTCCATAAATACGACCTGTAGTCTGTGCTAAAGGTTTTGGGCTCGGGCAGCCATCATGGTTGACAGATCATGACCAAATGGGGAAGTTCTCATCTAGTCATCCTACCAAGTTACAATGGAATCCCTCCATATTAAATACGATCTGCAGACTGTGCTAAAAGTGTTTGGGTTTCAGGCTTGGGCAGCCATCACGGTTGACAGATCATGACCAAAAGGGGACGTTCTCATCTAGACATTATACAGAGTCATCCTACCAAGTTACAATGAAATCCTTTCTAAAATATGGCCTGTTGACTGTACTAAAGGTTTTGGGGTTTTGGCCAGCCCAAACGGTTGACCGATAGTGACCAAAAGGGGGATGTTCTCATCTAGACATGACCTCAAACCTGCATATGAAATTTCGTGATGATCGAACAAGAACTATGGGATGTAGCGTGTGCTAAAGGAAAATGTGAACAGACTCACAGACTAACACACTCACAGACTAACAGACTTCCACACGTGTGATGGCAATAAATTATCTTGACTTTGTCAAGTTAAGCTAAAAATCATCATTCAATTTTCATTATTTTTCATTTTTTGCATCAAAAACATAACTTTTAACCTCTCAGTGGAACAAGCTCATTTAGCTCATTCCAACGAGGGGTCATAAGCTATGCTTTTGATGCAAAGAATGAAAAAATTAGTTATTCAATAATTTTGTTCGCAAGTGTTGTCTTCTTTTCATGTGAGGTAAAGGATTAATTGAAACACAATCTGTGTTCTGTTCTACACTTATCACAGACTGCTGTTCAATAGTGAACTCTGTGAGAGCATAGTACCGAAGGTTGTAAGCTTGCTAGTTGAATTTCATTTTTAACTTGTAGTTAAATATATTTTTCTGACACATGGGAACCTTATGAAATAAGCACAGGCTTGTTAGGTGATCAACAACAACAGGGGAGTTACGAAAGTAAAAATATTGGCATTTTCTCTCCTCCACAGCACCAAATGATGATATATGTTGTGGTTCTGAATCAGTTCCATTGTGTCAAAATTAAACCAGTCTAAAGGCCTGGAAGAGCAACAACCTCACAACCAATAGACCATTTTACCATCTTACATCCGGGACTTGATATGCCCGTCTAAACCAGCCAATGAGGTTTGTTTCTGAAACTTGCACCCACGTGTGCTGTACAATATATTTGAGTCTACTCAGGCCTGACCTAAGGAAAAAATGTTGGAAAAAATAATTTGGGCACAGAAAAATTATTCCAAACTGCTTTGAAAAAATATTTTTACTCCTTTAGAAAAGAAAACCCACACACACACACACATACAAAAAACTTCCAAAAATATATGAAAACAGCATGTAAAAACAATGTGAAAGTGACATATTTCATGTTGATAGCATGGTTTGTTTAATGTAAAAATTGTTGTCATGAATCACAATTAAAGTGTGAAGATCAATAGTGAAAATGGCTCAATTATTCGATAATTTGTTGATACAGTGGAGCCCACTTAATTGTATATCTCTTAACTGAATAACCCTGATAATTGAATATAATTTCCCAATATAAAACCATTTACCATTCCTCCAGTACAAATTTGACCTGTTATTTGAATATAGGTTATAGAGTAAACTCCTGTTAATTGAATAAAAAATCTTGTGACCTGTCGCAAAATTACCCTGACTCTCCCCAATTTTCTTTTGTTTATTCACCTATTTGGCCTCAGTACATCAAATACAGGCATTTAATCTATTATATCTTATTTGACAGAGCTCACGGAGCTCTGTCAAACAAGATATAATAGAATAAATGCTTAGTTTATCTCTAGAATACAGGAAAGTGACACAATCGCTGTTAATTGAATATTCCTGTTAATTGAATAATTTTCATTAGCCAAGTATCTATTCAATTAACAGGATTCCACTGTACAATAATAATGTTGATGTTGACTTGAGGTTGAGAGTTGTGACGAACATGAAAGATTGTAACATGAAAATGACAAATATGAAATATAACATCACAAAATGTACAAATTTCTGACACACAATCTTTGTTCTCTTTGGAGATGAAAACAAACACAAAGGAAGTAAACTGTCGAATTTTATTCGATAAAATGGAGACGAGACACAAAGCTTTCAATGTTGATCAGATGTTCAGTACACATGTATGCAATGTTGATAAACAAAGCCAGTTTGAGAGGGCATATCAAGTCCTAGATGTAAGATGGCGCTATGCTAAAATAGTCTATAGACATAAATAGCACTTCTAAATGTTTTGTGACTGAGGATAGAACCTGGAATGTCTGGCTTGAGATGCAGGCATATTAAAATTAAGTTTTGCAACTACCACTCTCCGTACAAGGACTATACTATAATATTGTAAAATCATTTTAAAATTTCTTTTCCTAATACACAACTGTCATCAGTCTCACATCCAGACTAATGTCTGACTATATGGGACTTTCATGACCACTTTTGTGCCCCTTCAAATGGGAAACTTACCATCCTTGGGAAGAAACTGGAAATTTTGAAGTTCCCTTTGCAGCTTATTTTCCTTGATGAATGTCAGTCATGATTGCTTAAACTTCAAACCTTTGCACATCAATGTTGAAATACCTATAATTTAACTGGTTGAGTGCCAAATTATTTTTCAACGGTGATTTGTTCCACAAGTATTTTGTTTCAAGGGTACAACACTACAAGCAAGAGGAGATCCAGTTCAAAAAGATTTTGTTCATAAACAATTGTTTTGTAACTATTTATTGGAGAGTGATCGGCACTCTCCAATAAATTGTAATAAAACAAGTTTGTCTGAACATTTGTTGTGTTTCAGCCGCTGAGTAAAAGGGGTAATCAATACAAGCCATTCAGCCTTTTTCAGTCGAGTCCTGATGGTGGCTTATAGCACTCAGCCAGTTAAATTTAACAGTCTTTCAATAATGCAATTAGGAATTTAATGATAAAGCTCTTCTGACAGACACGACTGAATTGGTTAAATTCTTAGTTGCATTATGGGAAAAATTAGTAGGTCAAAATTATTATATTTCGACATCAGTGTCTAGAGGGTTAAAGAGCCCATTGTGACACCTCAGAACAGATGCTTCTGCATGGAGTAATGGGAAAATCTTCCAAACATTGATAAAATAAGAGTACCCTGTAGTGGTTTCAATTCAAGTCTTAAACAGAAATCACTGCAAGGTTGCTGGAGCTACATATTTTGCAGTATAAGTTCTTGAAAATCCTCTCAGCCTCTGAGATTTAACATCATGGCAAGCTTGAGAATTGGGAAATTGGTGGCTGTTAACTGGGAGAAAAGTAAACAAAATTGCATCTTGAATGGATTTCATAGGAACCAGACCTTCCAGATAGGGTTTCCAATTTCCCCGAATTTTTTCTGAAAAAGGTACTGGTAATTTTTTTTACCCCCAAATCTAGAAACCGGGAAATTTCCTGATTTTTTTCTCCTCATAATACCTTAATGCAAATAAGACTAAATGACACAAGGAGAGTGATAATTTTTTGACAAAATTTTAGCAAAGTTTAGATGAAACAAACATGGTTTTATTAAACGAATATGGGAGAAAAAGAAAATGAATTTGCGATATTCCTGGTAATCTTCATTATATACTTTGACTTCAATACCAGTATTTTCTCTGGTAGTGGTTTCTCATAATAGTAATTGGCTCAGTCAATCAGAAATAGATCATCTGGTTTGAAAATCACTAGACATGTCACACAGTGAATCAAGTCCAAAGGAAATGTTACACAGTTCAATTGGGTGATAAAAAGCATGCGTACATAATTCATAGAATTCAGACAGAGACTAGATCCCACTCTGAGTCTACGACTTGCAGCTAAGCTGCAAGTCATTGACTCAGAGTGGGTTCTAGCCTCTGTATGAATTCTATGAATTATACTGTTGGATAATTGTGAGAAAAATGGGTTTTTTTTATTAGGGTTCAACGACATATTAACAGCCAAGGTCAAATCGTGTCGGTGACAGTTTTACGGGTGGAGGAAGCCAGAGTACACGGAGAGAACCACTGAGCAACGATGAGCAGCTGCCAGCTCCCCAACATTGTAACTCCGCACTGCAGCACAGGCAGAGTTAGATTGGTTGAAGACATGTGCACTATCGATGTGCAGTACACCTTAGTACATGGCGTCATCGTGCCTCCATGTGGACAATCGGGTTTAAGTGCCTTGCCCAAGGGTACAATGTGGGAGTCTGAATCGATCGCTCAGACGGTAACCCATCAGAGGACTAACCGGGCTCGACTTTGCTTAACTTTGGTGATCTGATGAGAACCGGTTACCGCAACGCCACTGCGCCCCCCCGAGAAAAATGTTGAACTGATGCATGCTGTAAAATTGCATTAACTGGTTAAAATTATTGGTAAATAGGAATTAATGGAAGAAAACCTCAGACTTATCTGACGATAAATGTAGTATCAAAGTAACTAGAATTATGACACTGATATTCCCAGTTCCCGGTGGTGAAAATCCGGATATTGGGTCTGCCAAAAATGCAACCAGCAATTGACAATTCCAAGTCCCAATGGAAACCCTACTTCTAAACAACTAGAAAAATCACCAGACTGCTCATTAGAAGTGCTTAAATATACAAACCCTTGCTTCTCCATAATTGGTACAACTTCTTTAGTTAATAGAAATGGTGATTTAACATTGATCTCAAATATCTACAAAAATAATAGAAATAAATTAGGATGAAGGAAATAAAGAGGTTAATAAAATGGCTTCAGTCAATACGAAAATTTATTCCCAAGCAAGTGTGTAAAATATGAGTTTTTGTAATCGCATATCCTTTAACAATCAGATAATAATTATTTTACAAAATGAACACAATCAGTTGATTAGTCTGTTCCATGTGGAAGCTTACAAATATACCATATTCGAAAGTATGTCCCATGTGTTTTGAATTTCAGTCAGAATTCATTGTCACCCAAGCCTTAACTTAAAATTAGTACTGATTTACAAGAAATGGTTTTGATTCTTGCGAACTCCTATTGCAAGAATCAATTTCAGTTCTTAAATAATTTAGAATTTCAGAGTTATGTTATATATTTAATAGAGTTTAACCACTGATGGTTGGATGCTAGAAACCACTGTCATGGATCTACTGAAAAATGCTGAAATTCACTTTAGTGGCTTTACACAACATACATTAGATTAATGTTTGCTCAGCAGTGGAACAAAGAATGCTTAAATGATATTGTTTTTACAATTTGTTGGACAGTGCCAACAAATCAATAATTTATCAACAAAATCTTGCTAAATTGTGGTTCTCCTTGCTAGTAACAATAAAATCTGTGAAAAGAATTGACATGTTCTGAATCGACTTTGCAAAATAATTTCTGGCAGCACTTTAACAGTTAAGGGCTTAGTTCCCATTTTGGTGAGTTTTTTGTCTAACATGTACATGTAGAACACGTGGTCCAACATACAGGCTTTTGGTGGTCTTGCAGATGAAAGTTCAGAGTACTTTGGAAGTCATTCATAGTTGCCTGTAGAGGCAGCCAAAACTTTACTAGAGATATCACTGTTAAGTCAAGGTGTCTCTTTATTATGGGGAGGAGGGGGGGGGGGGGGCAAAAATTACAATTCTAAAATCAGCTATTTTAAGAATTTTTCTGTCAATTTATTTTTTTTAAATTTCAATATATTTATTTATTGGTATTTATGGTCACATACAGGACTGAAATTTCAATAAAACCATATCATGTGACCCCTCATTGCAACAAGCTTGTTCCATTGAGGGATCACATGATATATGGTTTTGTTGAAATTCATTAACTGTTCAATTTGTAAATCACGGTGTGGATGCAGCAGGACAGATGCAGTCGGTTCATTAAAAGTAGATAAAGGATTAAGGACTATTCCAGAATCAATGATAAGAATCAAATGAACATTTGGTGAGAATCAAAGATGATTTTAATTGTTTTCCTTGCAAGAATTGATTCTGATTCTTGAGCTTGAATTTTATGCCCTGTCGCCTTACAGCATCAATGTGACATACTGCATTGTCATGCAATCTATTTTCATTTCTTACTATTCTGCTTTAAGTCACCGTATTTGAAATTGCTTTGAAAGGTGAAGAGGAACATGAGTGAGTGAAAGAATGAAGTGTCATTTGAACTTGGTGGTGCTGCACAACACACCTTCTCCTTGTCCTTTACCCTTGTGTAAAGTTTTGTAAAAATCCATCCAGGTATTTTTGAATTATGACTGAGAAACACTTTTATGGACAGACAAAACTTTTTAAAGATTTGAGTTTTCATAATTGGTCAGCTTGACCATTGTCATTTGGACTTGGTGGTACTGCACAACACACCTTCCCTTTGTCTTGTACTCTTGTGTGAAGTTTTGTGAATATCCACTTAGCCATTAGAGAGTTAAAATGCACTATTTCCTAGGAAATAAGCAGACTGTCATCTGCAGAATGAGGTCCCTAGAGGGTGAATTTAGTGATGCTACCCTGTACAGCAGGGTAGCATTACTAAATTTACCCTATGTGAACCTCAATCTGTATCAGGGTCTCAGGCCTAAACAGAAAGAGGTATCCAGAGGATAAATTGGGGATCATTCTAGCCCACTGTATTCGATATCATCAGCAAATTCACCCTCTGGAGACCTCATTCTGCAAATGACAGATTGCTTACTTCCAGGCTTGGGACAGACAAAATATGGACAGATGGGTTGAAGTGAACTTTAAACTGTGCACAGTGACATGATTCTGCCTAAGTTGTCAAATCTAAATTTTTAACTTCTCATTTTTCAAAATTGTCAATACAAAATTGTGGTTACACTAGTTTGAAAAGGTGTTACTATAGATAGAAATCAGTAATGTGATCAAGATGAATGGTTTCGCAAGTCGAAGGTGTGCAGGTACGGTGTGGGGCAAGTCCCTTTCGACCCACATTTACTGTAGATTTTAGGGATTTTGCAAAATGTCCAGGCACGTTAAAGGAGGAAAGATACAAGGGTCTGGTTTAGTTGCGTCTGGTCTTTTTGCCCTTTTTCTTGTTGTTTCTCCGAGTATGTTTTTCATGTGCTGGTGGAAGTTCCGGTCACTGATCTTTTGGGCCTCAATGGCTTTATCTGAATAATTATTTAGGAGTTTATATTTGCCTTCATTGTCTTCCCAGTTGTCTTCTACAAATTTCCTATACTGGCTGAGGGTGCAGATGAAGTCAAGTTTTAAGTGATCCGTGCATCTTGATGGTGTGTTCGTCCAGGGCTTCGATGAAATTGGTGGATACTGGTTCTTCATCCAGGCTGTTGTGGCATTCCTTGTCGGAGCCCGGGCTTTGTTGGTCCAAGCAGATGGGAGACCCTGGTTTGGATAGGGTGACCTCCTCCATCTCCCCGCCTTCCGACCTCTTTGGTGAAGAGTTGAGGGTTGGCACGGGAGGTGAAGGTGGTGGTGATTTGATGGCTGACACCTTCTCCTCTACCTGGTTCTCTGTCTCTGCTCTTCTCCTCTCAAGCCAGGCCTCTAAGTGCCGGGCGTTCCTGCGCTTAGTTGATGGACTTTTCTTCCTTCTTTTCTTTTCAGGGCCTCCTGACTCCTTCGGGTGAGGACCAGTGTGAGAGGGGATCCTCTTACAAAATGTACTACTTCTCCCCGAAGGAGGTGGTGTAGTTGTGGTGGTATCTTCCTCTGGTTGAATTCCGACGTCAGATGGACGCTCTTGCCTATCATCTGGAGAGTCCAGGTGATAGGGCAGGAGATGTCCAGAGCTGACAGAGCCTTCTGTAATCGTTCTTGTGGTTATCTGGCCATAAGCCGGATTGGGCCACTTTGGGCCCGGGAGGCTCGGACCTATTGAAGATCCCTGCATCCCACCTTATGAGCTTTGATTTTCTGCTTGTCGAGTTTTGTTTTCTTCGAAGTTCTCCTAGTTGTCTGACTTCTGAAATGGCAGGAGTGCAGTCTTTGATTTATTTTCTCGACGAGCTGAAGCTCAAAGGACGTGGACCAATGTGGGAGGAGCCAGTCCTCTCTGAGAGGTACTAGCACTGTCTGTTTGAGATCCAGCGCTGTCTGGTTTTGAGTCATTTGTTGTTCTTTTGTGGTTTTACAGGACCTTTTTCATTATTGTGTCTAGTTCGTGGTTGGATCTTCTGGTTTTGGGCTATCTTTTAGTCTGCTGGTGTATTTCCACTGTAGGTTTGCATATCTTGGTGTTTTCTGGGGGTGTGTTGTTGATCTTCTGATTCGCCGTTGTTGTTGCTGTTCTAGCTTGTTGGTTTGGGGGCATCTTAGAGTGAACCCTCCCACTGACGTGGACCAATGTGAGAAGCTTTGCTTCCCTGAGAGGTGCTACCACTGCCAAGTTGTCGAGTTCAGTCTTAGAAGGATTTTTTATAGGGCTGTCTTTTTAGTCTGATGGTGTAGTTCCACTGGGGGTCTGCAGGTCCTGATGTTCTTGACATTTTCCTGGGGGGGGGGTGTTGATTTTGGTTTGTGTTGTTGTTGTTGTTCACTTTTGTTGATTTGAGATTTGACTGTTGTTGTTCCAAGTTGTTGATTCTGTAGCATCTCAGGGTGAACCCACCGACTGACGTGGACCAATGTGGGAAGTTTTGCTTCCCTGAGAGGAACTACCACTGCCAAGTTCATCCTAAAAGGGACTTGGTTTTTCCGTTTTCTAGAAGTTGTGTTCTTGTTAGTTCCTCGAATAGTGGGCTATCTTTTTAGTCTGGCGATGGTCTTTTGATGAAGGTCGGCATAGCGTTCCATGATTGTTGGGATGTTTGCGGTTTCGTGGAGGTAATTTGTCACTGTGTCTCTGGGAAGCATGAGGGCTGTTCGGATTGCATAGTTTTGTGTTCGTTGTATTTCTAGAAGTGTCGATTTGAAGGCGTTTTTCAGGATAATTGCACCATATTCTAGTACTGGGAGGATGTAGGATAAGTAGATTTGCAGTAGTCTTGTTGCGTTTGTACCCCAGTTTGTTCCTCAAAGTCTAATGAGTAGGTTGATTCGCTTTCTTGCCTCATTGCAAATTCTTTTGCCGTGACTACGCAGGATGAGCTTTTTGTCTAAGGTCATGCCTAGTAAGTTGACTTCGTTGCATTGTTCAGCGTCTGCTCCGAATACGGTAATTTTGATGTTTGGTTCGCTTTTCTTTTTCTTGTTGTGGAATAGGATTAGTTCCGTCTTTGTTGTTTAGTTTTATCCTCCATTTTGCGTACCATTTTTCAATGTCATTTAGGGTTTCTTGCTGACGTTTTTGGATTATGGAGATTCTTTTGTGTGATGTCCAGAGTCCTAGGTCGTCGGCAAATTGGGATGCTTGCACATTGTTTCTTGGGTTGACAAGGAGGTCTTTTACATAGATTAGGAACAGAAGTGGGCTGAGGACCGATCCTTGTGGTGTATCTGCCTCTAGCTCCACCGGTCTAGATGTGCCGCTGTTTATTTTTTTTTTTACGGTTCTGTTGTCTATGAAGGATGATATTATTCTGATGATTTTTTGTGGTAGGTTCATGTTGCCAAGTTTGTATCTGAGTCCATCATGCCAAACTGAATCAAATGCTTTTTCAACGTCTAGAAGTGCAGCTGCAGTAATCTATTTTTTTGCTTGACCTAGTCTAATGTCTAGGGCTAGTTGTGTGACATATTCGATGCCTTCTTTCCCCTTTCTGTAAGCTCTTTGCCATCTATTGAAGAAGTTTGTGTTCTCTAGGTGGTTTAGTAATCTGTTGTTTAGTGTTTTTTTAAATAATTTGCCGATGCAAAGGAGTAGGCTGAGTGGTTTGTGATTTGTTGGAACTTTTTCGTCTTTGTTGGGCTTTTTTCCGACTGCATTTTTCCAGGATTGTGGGAAGTATCCTAGTTGTAGGCATCTGTTCAAGACTGTGGCTAGTTTGTCGAAGAATTTAGTCACTGCTTGTTTCAGTATGGCATATCTAACACCGTCTTCACCTGACGCTGAGTTATTTTTGCATGATTTTCGTTGGTGACCGATATCGTTTGCTGTGAAGTCTTGTACTAGGTTGTGGCTGTCTGTGTCTTCATTGTGCCATCCTGCAGTGGCTTGAAGAGTGCTTCATTTTGCTCCATGTATGTTTCTACGGTGGTCTTGAAGGAGTCATCAAATATTGGTCCGACGTGAGTGTTATGGATTTATTGGAGATTGTAACCCTTGAATGTTGAGCTGTGGTTACCATTGCAGTTGGCACATGTTTTTCTGGCAGATGTGCATTCTTTGTGGGTGTGTTCTCCTGAGCATGACTTGCATTTTGTTTTTTTGCTGCTGCAAAACTTCGCCATGTATCCAAACCTCTAGCAGTTGGAGCATTGTGTGATGTGAGGCTCAGGTCTGTAGTCTTCTACATTATAGCGTCTGTTGGATAATCCAAGTTTGACCCCCCTCTAAAAGTTTCTTCTTTAGCATGATGGTGGGGCAGCTTAATTTGATATTCCAGGTTACTTGGTTTGTTGTGCCGTTCTTCATTCTATATGCCTTGACTCCCTGTCCGATTTCTTCTTCTATTTCTCTTTCTGTGATCTCGGGGTTAACTCTGCAGATCACGATGTAATTCTGGTCTTGGGCTGAGTCCTTTCTTTGTTGGGGTGCTTGAAATATTGTGCTGGTTGTCTTTAAACTCTTTGATGTTTCTAGGTCAACTCTTTAGTAGAAAGTCTCTTGTTTTCTCATTCCGAGGGTAAGCCATCAATGTACCGGCCCTGGTGACGCTTGTTTATTAAATAGATAGTCTGAGTATCCTTCGCTGATCACTGCGGTCTTCAGCTTTATAGGGTTGTTGAGATACGACTCTGGATATCTCTCAGCCACTAGCGTCAGTTTTCTTTTCCTGCCTGTGTTTTGTGTGTTCTGTGGTCTTGTGTTCTAAGATCTGCTCGTACTGTATGCTCTTCTCCACAGGCGCACTTTTTTCTTCAGCTCTTAGCAGACTGCTGGTTTTTCGTTTCCCTGCCATTCTCCATCCCTGGTTGTTTTCTCCTTCTCCTATGTCCTTTTCTCCCACTGTTGCATTGTCAATCTCGATGTTGCTTCACACCTCCTTTATAGCAGCGTTTGCAGAACGTTTTGGGGCCGCAGCTGTTGTTGGTCTTGGTGTTTCTGTTGTTTCCGTAGAATCTCGATGAACAGTAGCGCTGACTGTGTGCCTGGCTGCTGGAGTATCCTTTGGGGAGGATGGGTTGTGGCTGTGATTCTGGTTTTTCTTTTTTTTCCCTTGTTGTTGTTGCTCTTGTTGTCGTTGTTGCTCTTGTTGCCTTCGTTCTTCCGGTTCTCATTTTCGTTGCTCTGATTACTCGAAATTAATCCTGCTACCTGATAGGTTAGGTTTGTTATATCACGCCGTAATTCCTTGTTGGCTTCTCTCTCCCGTCCTAAACATGTCAGCAATTGGTCGACTTTCTCTCTTAACTTCATGGTTTCTTCTTTCAGTTCTCTTATTTCCCTGATTCCAGTGTACTCTACCTCTCTGAAATCCACTGAATTTGCACCCTGAGAAGGACCAGTGCTTGCAGATGCAAGAGCAAAATCAGAGTTAAATGTAATTTCCATTGTTAAGTTATGTGCTAAGTTATGTGCGTTTGGAAAGAAAAAAATGAAAGTTATTTTGCTATTCTATTCGTCAAGTGAAACTCGTAGAAATGAAAAATGAAATTAGGATTTCCAATTTATAGCTATCAGGATAATTTGCCAGGTCTGCATGCTTCAAAGGTGTATATTTCTGGCAATGTGAGAGTGAACCGATGAGTTGTGTGATCTAATCTAAATGTAAATGAATGGTTTTAGCATGCCGAAGACGCGCAGGGACGGTGTGGGGCAAACCCCTTTCGACCCACTCTTGTCATATTTTCCATTTACGTTTCAGTTCTGCACCATGTCTGAGCATGTTAGAGGAGGAAAAGGAGAGTTGTGTGATTTTTCAAAGGATGCAACTTATACATGGCTCTATTGTCACTTATTCATTACTTGTGCGTCAATTGATAAATGATAAAAGCAGTGGCTGATTAAACTTGTATCACCTATTTTTGACACCTTAAAGGACAGCAATCCAAATCAGAATCAGCCACTTGTGAATTTCAACAGTAGGAAGTAGGTCCATGCCACTGTGACATAGGCAACTAATCACTACAGTAAATAAGGACAAAACAAAATGTAACACACTTTTTGGAACAAAAATTAGTTTTTAGCACTTACCTTATCCCAAGCCTCTTCTGATGTCTGAAAATTACAAAAAAACACCAAAGATTATTTTCATATTATATATTCCATCAGGCCACCACACATTTTGCACTTTTTGCTTAGCAGCTTCCAGAGTATATATATGATGTTCTTATGTGTAATCCAGATTCCACGCATGCCATCCGCAACATTTCTCAATGTCTATATTGTTTTGGATGAAATTGAATACACATAGCAATAATGGTACAAAATATATCAGAATCAAGAAGAAAGGGAAAAACAAGTAAAAATATAATATGAGGTATGTTTTCATCTTTATCGATAAGTGAGATTGTCAATATACCGAAAACCAAACCGATACAGGTATCCTGGAGATACAGAAAATCCGCACTGAACCAATCATTAAATACCGAAACCATCTATATTTTCAAATGTTCCTACATTTGCCATTTATAAGATCTTGTTGAGGCTTGATAGCAGCTGAAGTGTTCATTTTTCTGAAAGAAGTGACTGATTTTCTTTTCAGTTTTGTTAGTCAATAAAGGCCTGTATAATTGTCTCGAATTCCCATTAGACTACAACCTGTACATGTCTAGTTGCTTAGCAGTGATTTCTAGTCAAGTCTCGGCTGCCTATTGAAGCAGCCAATACTTGACTAGAAATCACTGCCCAGGTGATTTGTCTATTGTCAGCAGGACTTCCCAATGATGACAAGTTAAGGGCACATGCTCTGTGATTACAAAAGCCTGAAATAGGCCTTTAACGGTTAAGGTGTGTTTGGAACATGACACAAAATTACTGTAGACATGATGAGTTGGCAAAAGAAAGCCAGTGTGTTGAGGTCATTGGTGATGGCAGTTATCTGTATTGTTTCTGATAACATTGAATACACATATCAATCGTCGTATAAAATATATCAGAATCAAGAAGAAAAGGAAAAACGTATATCTCTGATTTTTAAAATTTTATTAATATTCTATGGTAAAAACTGCTTATATGACATTGTGTAACCACAATGCAATTGGTAAAGTTCCCTTTGAAAATTTTTTCCACTCTCCTACAAGTCCATGCTCTGAAACAAGGAATTCTGCATACCAACCAAAAGTAATTCATATTGGTCTCCATAGCACAGAAGAGTACATGGAATCAGGCAAAGATAACCTATTTATCGATAGAGCCTATACAGTTTATTGATTTAATATTCAAAGGTGGAGTGAGAATTGTATGATGATGTTACTTAATGAACTAAATAGGGTTATGCTAAGTGTGGGCCACTGACCCCGACCCATAGGCATGTTTGAAGTAGCTTTAAAGGCATTGTGGGTCAGAAAAATTTTCTAAGTCAGAGTGAAAAAGAGTCATCAGTCTGGGAAAAATTATTGGATGGAACATGTACCTTGTGAGTATCTGTTCCCCCATGCAAGTCTATCAGCATACTAAAGGAGATCCAAATCCGACCAATGGCTTTGAAATTACAATCCAAAATGTTTGTACAGACAGATGGATGGACAGACAGATGGAAGTCTCCACTAGATACCCCTGTATCCTCCTTCAGAGGTGGGGGCACGATAATCCTTATTAAGGAGATGTTTACCATTCTTGTAGTTTTTTAAGCATGCAGCCCAGTTGCATGAATGACAGTACTAATAACTGTCAATGTTACAGTACATTCTGTATGTTCTAGTCAACAGTTCTATTTAGTCATGAAACAATTTTACGTCTGTTTTTGCCTATACTGAGATGGAAGAAATGCAGTTCCCCATATCCCATCGATTTTCAGCTGCTATTCTGAGCAAATGGAAAAATGGTTATGCCACAGAGAATTTGCATAATCGGGGGCACGAAATGAAAGAAGCTTTCGTCAATTTTTTTTAGGCCTGTTTTTCCCATTTTACCTTGTTTGACAGAGCTTATTTGCCCTGTCAAACAAGATATAATAGATTAAATGCTTATAATGGATGCACTGAGGTCAAAAATGTATACAGAGAAGCCCACATAATTAAATATCTCTTAACTGAATAACCCTGTTAATTGAATATAATTTCCCAACACAAAACCATTTGCCATACCTCCAATACAAATTTGTCCTGTTAATTGAATATAGGTTATAAAGTAAATTCCTGTCAATTGAATAAAAGATCTTGCAACCTGTCGAGAAATTACCCTGACTCTCCCCAGTTTTCCTATGCTTGTAGACCTATTTGGCACAGTACATCCAATACAGGCATTTAATCTATTATATCTTGTTTGACAGAGCTCATAGGATAAATGCTAAGTTTCTGTCTAGAATATATGTTAGTTGAATACTACTCCTGTTAACTGAATAATTTTCATTGGCAAAGTGCATATTCAATTAACAGGGTTCCACTATATAAACAAGGAGAGTCCGATGCTTGTCAGAGTAATTCTTTGTCAGAACACAATACCTTTTGTTTAACCCTTAACCCAACGTAATGGCCAAAACCGGCCAACGCTATTCACAAAAATCACCATTAAATTTTCATTATTTTTTTTGGGGGGGGGGTCATGAAAACATAGCTTATGCCCCCTCATTGGAATGGCCTTGTTACAATGAGGGGGCATATGCTATGTTTTTGAGGCAAAAACTGAAAAAAAGTTTTTATTTGCAAGTGAAGTCTGCTTTTCATATTAGGTAAAGGGTTAATTAACAGGAGTTTACTCTATTACCTATATGCAATTTACAAGTCTAGGTATTTGTGGGTTACGGTAATTTTATTATCATTATTTTTTTTAATTTTTATTTTTGTCTCCAAAATATAGCTTATGACTTCTTGTTGGAAATAGCTCATCACATAGCTCATTTCAATTTGGGGTAAAAAGCTAAGTTTTTGAAGATTTGTATGCAAGTGTTAATTGTCTGCTACACATTTAAGGTGGAGAGATCAAACGTTTTCACATCTTTTATAGGGCTCTGTAAAATTGCATTTAACCCTTTGCCCAATGAAGATGATATCAAAAATTATTATTTTAAATACCAATTTTTTAAATTTTTCAAAAAATTTCAACAAAACCATATGGTGTATCATTGAACCTCATTGGAACGCACTTGACAAGCTTGTTCCAATGGGGTGTCACGTGATGTATTTTTGCTGAAATTCTTTGAAATTTTTTTTTTTCAGCTGCCAAATTTGCATATTACACACAAGACGTATACGGCAGATTTGTTAAGTAAAAGGTTAATGGATAATATTTGCGATGTAATCCTCTTGGTAGCTTTTGTAAAAATATCATTCAAGAAAATATGTTTTACTACAGTTTCAGCAAGAGTACCTGAAACCATCTCTGAACAACATAATCTTAATGGCATATTTGGTTAATCCTTTACCTAACAAATTGGGTTTCCATTTCAGAGTCCCTTCTTTGTAAACATTTAAGACCTGATTTTGTAGTAATATTGGAAAGAAAACACAGCAAAGTAATAAAAATGTCCAAAGAGGGGGGGGTCATTTTCAACGGAGGATTGCATGAGAATCCAAGGCTTCTATTTTATCTAAATTTGAGAGAATCCACTTGGATTCTTGCGAAAATGGTTGCGAGAATTCACACCTGCTAGGTGTGTCCCAGGAACCCGAGGCAACCATGGTTGGACCCCTGTTGTATATTGATAACACATGTTAACCCTTTACACAACACATTTTTTTAATTTTTAAAACATAAACTGAATTTGATAATTTTTAGAAAAATAAACAATATTTACAAATAAAATCTTACAAATATGGATTTCATTGGAATCGGTTCATTGAGCCGGGTTCAAAGACAGCCATATTTGAACAAATGTATTGACAAATGGTCACAATATTTCAGGTTATGTTAGTCCTGTATTGGGAAATTTACTGCCGCTATGATAGGTAAAGGGTTAAATTGACTTAATTCATTTCACGCAGAGGTGCAGCAAGAATCTACCTGGATTCTCACTGGTTTTGTTATGCAAATCTTTGCATAAATCAATTCTCGTCAAAATATAAGCCCTTGAATCATACCATTTTTCGCTGTCCTAAAAGGTTAATGTACCGACCATTCACTAAACAAAAAGTCAAAGAGGCTTCCTATTCTTCCAACTCTCTTTCTAACATGACCAGAAGACAACACCGGCACAAAATGTCTAATATAGATATAAAATATAATTTTTTTGCCCCCACCCCCAAATATCGCATCTGAGAAGTGAACAAGCTCAACACACTCATTCCACTGAGGTTTTTATAAGCCATGTTTTGAAGGCAAAACAAAAACCAGAGACTCAAGTGAGCCTAAAACGCTCACCTGGATCAAGTTGTCAAAAGAGATGAGTGTATCAGTAAGTGATCAGCAGCAAGAGCAATTTTATGCTTTGCTATGACACTACCAAAGGCAACTTTTTTGGCCATTCATTTCTGCTAGTCCTAGGAAAGCTTTCTAGCAAGCTGTGTTCTGTGAATTTTTGTTTTGTTTTCAACTATTGTGGTTCTTTCTACCCCCCCCCACCCCCCTCCAAACAAAAAATAAGAAGAAAATTCCGGCATAAATGAAATACTTATGACCCAGTTATATACTACATGACAAATATGGTTTACATCTGCCCACTGAATCTGAAAAATGGAAATACTGAGTGTAGCCCAAAATTTGAGAGCCCTGAGTTTATTCGAAAAAAAGTTAATCTGCATCACTAAAGTAAGTTCCAAACAAGAAATCTAAGCATTATTGCAAGTGGCTTATAAAAAGAGGATTTTAAAAGCATATTAGACTTAGGAGCATTAACCCCACCCTAAGGGATATAGTAATATGGAGAAAAAAATCAGAAGAGTAAATTCCACCAGTCTGAAGATGGCAGCTATCTTCATTTGAACAAAGGAGAAAAGCTTTATTCTAAAGATGGTCTGTGTGCCGTAAATGAATGAATTTGGCTCAGTGGTTTTAAAGAATAAGAAAGATTTCAAACTTGAGAAACAGATTTTTACTGCTACCAGTAAATTCAGGTCTGCGTGAAAATGGTTAAAGCATCAAAAATAAACAAAACAGAAAGAGAATTTATGGAGGCTTATTTTTTTTTTTTTTTTTTGGGGGGGGGGGGGGGGGGGTGAGTGGGAGCAAAATATTTTTAAAGAAATCAGAAATAGGTTTTCATTAACGGTATTACATGAAATAAAATCTTTAGAAAACACATTGAAGCCTTGAGAGGGGAGGGTTAAATTAAAGATATTCATAAAGAAACCAGAAAAAAACATATATGTGCACAGCACTGAAACAGGTTTGATCAAGACATCAACAAGATCTCTGAAAGCCGTACTGAAGTCTTGAAAGAGTTAAATTAAAGACATCCATACAGATAAATGTTTCCAAGAAACCAGAAAAAAAACATATATATTTTGCACAGAACTGAAAGAGTTCAACAGAAAATAAAATTTTTGGAAAATACACTGAAGTCATGAGAGGATTAAATTAAAGATATTCATACAGAAATCAGATCAATTTTTTTCCAAGGAACCAGCAAAAAAACACGTATGTGTACAGAACTGAAAGTGTTTGATCATGGCATCAATAAAATTTTTGGAAACCACATTGCAGTCTTGAGAGGGTTAAATTAAAGATATACATACAGGAATCAGATAAATGTTTCCAAGAAACCAGAAAAAACATATATGCACAGCAGTGAGAGTTCATCATGAAATAAAATCTTTGAAAAAACACACTGAAGTCATGTGAGGGTTAAATTAAAGATATTCATACAGGAATCAAATCAATTTTTTTTTCAAGGAACCTGAAGGAACCAGAAAAATACATGTACAGCATTGAAATAGTTTGTTTGTTCATGGCATCAATAAAATCTTTGGAAACAACATTGCAGTCTTGAGAGGGTTAAATTAAAGACATGCACACAGGAATCAGATGTTTCCAGCATAGAAGGGGTTCATTCAACATGAAATAAAATCTTTGCAAAACAAACTAAGTCCACAAAATTTTCTGATTAAAAGAACAAGATTACAATGTTTTCTAGCAGCAATTTTGTTTTGTTGATTTAAGAACAATATGTCAATCAAGGTTCTCTGTTAATGAACATTTTTCACCAGGATAAACCACTGCAAAAATGCTGACTCATCATTTTTTCAATACCCTCTACTGGACACCCTGATTGAACTGGTGGCACTTTTTTTAACCAATCCCCTTCTTCAAGTCCTAAGGATGCTTCATACCAAATAACAGCTCTCTGTTCCTTGTGGTTTGGGATATATGGGCTTTTGAATTTTTAATATCAGGGCATTCCCTCTGGTGGTTCATAAGAAGAAGATTTTTAAAGGTTTTTAAGCTTTTGGAACATAAAGCAGAGTCCGAATATGGCAGCTACTTCATTTAAACAAAACAGAAAGGGCTTACTCCATAGATGGTCTGTGCAATATATGTTTGAATTTGGCCTAGTGGTTGTGAAGAAGATGTCAAGTTTACAAAAATGTAACGGACGATGGATGATGGACGACAGACGACAGACGCCAGACAAAAGTGATGGTAATAGCTTCCACTGCCTTGCAGTCAGGAGAGCTAAAACAAACAAGAGGGGGGGGGGGGGGGGGGGGGCATGCCCCGGGGCATACCCGCACGGTTCACACCGCCAAACAATGACAAGAAAAGAAATGAACCTGATACCGTGAAAGCTATTCCCATACACAATCTTCAGTCCAAATTTCATTGAGAGACGCAAACCCCAAACCAGAGATATGAGGCGAACAGACAAAAAATTTGCCATTTTATGCAACAAACAGCAAAATTATTGTCTTTGTTTTACAGCAAGGTAATTGTGAAGGCCAGAAACACAGATAGTCTAGTGATGATCGGGCAATCCACATAAGAGATGTAGAACAAAGACATAATGCCACCTGTGGGGAGGTGATGTGCATGTATTTTCTTTGTTTTACTGCAAGCACATGGCTCACTTAAAAGCTTTTCCCATAAACAATCTTCATTCCAAATTTCATTGAAATCTGAAAACCCAAACCTTATAAAACAAAGACATCATACCACATGCGGGGAGGTGATTTGCATGTATTTTCTTTGTTTTACTGCAGGGACATGACTCATTTGAAAGCCTTTCCCATAAACAATATTCATTCCAAGTTTCATTGAAATATGATAACCCAAACCTGAAATATGAGGCGAACAGACAAAAAATTGGCTATTTTACGAGACAAACAGCAAATTTTCAAAGTCAAAAGGGGGATAAGTCTAAAACGTGAAAAGTAAAAAAATATTATTAGCAACTCATTTGAAAGCCTTTCCCATAAACAATTTTCATTCCAGATTTCATTGAGATCCAATGACCCAAACCAGAGATACAACGCAAACAGACAAAAAATAGCCTATTTTTGTATATTCAAAGGGCCATAACTCACAGAAAAAATATTCCAACAGCAAAACTGCTAATGTTACTTAAAGGGCTCATGATAGTGAACATCTGTATGAAATATCATCAAAATCTGAGCAGTAATGTTGACGTTATAATGCAAACAGACATCCGAGTTCAGATGGACAGACTGACACACAGACACACGGACAGGCGCAGTCCAGTATACCCCACTTTTTGAAAAAACGTGGGGGTATGATAACAATTGCAACACCATGGGATGGCCAGTCATCCATCACTAAATTTCAACAAGGGAAATGGGGCTTGTAGCAGGGTTCCTGCAGGAAAGGACCAGTGATAAAATTCAAGGCCAGTCAAGACATTTCTCAATATATTTCAGCATTTTTCAAGGCCCTACAATAGCCAAATTCAAGAATTTTCATGGCCCTACCTTCACTAGTCCTAACTTGGACTTCCAGTCATTATCCCATCCTCCCACTTCCCTACACGGGAAGAGCTAAAAAAGGGGTTGTCCCCTTTTGGTTGCGATCATTCAACCATGATGGCTGCTCGGGCAGCCATCGTGGTTGAATGATCGCAACCAAAAGGGGACGACCCCTGTAGCCGGAGGGTCCCAGTTAGGACTATCCTTTCACAAACTCTAGCAGGCAGGTAAAACTATAGAGTTATGATTACGTGCTTTGTTATCATTTTTATTCATAAACATTCAATGCCTCCTGACACTTTTCCAGGATTTCAAGGCCTTAACTGCCTCAGTCAAATTCAAGGTTGTTCCTTGAATCCAAGGTTCTGTGGGAACTCTGTACAGAAATATGTGGACACGGGTGCTTTTGCAGTCCCCTTCATGATATTATCAACAAAAAGACACATATTAGGCCACATGAAGTAGATCTTCTGTTTTTTAGGCCATTATTTGTGAAATTGCATGCAGGCGAGCAGTTTTTTATTTTATTTTTTATTTCAGTAATTACTTCTTTGCCATTAAAAGTTCATGTTCTTGGTTCAAGTTTCAGGCCTCATAATCTACAGAATAGCATGGGTGGTGGTGTATTTCATCCCTTGAGTGCAAGAAGGCTTTGCAATGCTAAAGCATTGCAAAGCCTTCTTGCACTCAAGGGACAAATTCATCAATTTTTTTAACTTGGGTATAATATCAGACATAAACCATTTAATTTTTATTTTTATTAAGTTTAAATTGGTTATAAAAAGAGAGCATGCGGCAGCCAAAAGGACCATGCGGGAGGGCCTGAGAAACAGATTTTTTATTTTTTTAGGCCTTAAATGTTTTTTTTAAAACCTTGAATGCTATTCATACAAAAGTGATAGCAAAAAACAATATAATATGATGACAAGAAATTCCAAGTACAAAAAGGGCAATAACTCTCAAAGAAATAAGCAAACACAGCTGATTCACAGTCCCATGATATCATCACCCTATCTATTAAATTTACAAAAAAAAAAACAAACTCTTGAACATTTTTTTTCAACAAGGGTAATACCTCATAAACAAATAAATGGGCACAGCTGATTCGCAAAAACATTCATAATATTATCATCCAAAAGTTATACATTAAATTTGGGAAAAGTCTTTTGAACATTTTTCTTTGAAATGTGATAACAGGAAATAGGGAATGGGTGACATTTGGAACAATGGACAGACAGATGGATAGATAAATGGACAGACAAAATGAACCTAAAACTCTCCCACTATGTAGTGGGGGGTGGGAGGGTTATCATAACATCTGAATGGTAATTTTCGTAAATAATGCTGGCCAGATATGACTATTACATTAGGCATGGGTTACCACTTTACCTACAAAAATGGCCAGCACTGTTCACAAAATTTGCCATTCAAATTTGATTATTTTCTTCATTTTTATGTCTGAAAAACATAGCTTATGACCCAATAAAAAGCTATGTTTTTGAGGCAAAAATTGAACTTTTAGTCCAAGAAATTTATATACACGTGTCGTCTGCCATTCAGATTGGGTAAAGGGTTAAAGCACTGATTGTGGCTTAGAGCAGATGTTTGGATATAGATCTCACTTTTTCTTGGAAGATAGAGATGGGCAATATATTGACAAACCGAACCGATACTGATATCATGGGGATACAGAAAAACCAAACCGAAACCAGTATTCAATACCAAAACTGCCTGAATTTTCTTATTTTCCTACATGGTTGAGTGCTTGAAGCCACTATCAGGCATTTAAAAAAAAATGAAAGTACCAGAGCAAAAGCCAACATTTTCCTCGCTCATGTTTCACACTCAGTTAAATGCAACTAGCATTTTATTCATATAAACTTGTTTTATCACAAATTATTGAAAGAGTGCCTGTGGGCACTCTTCAATAATTTTCAATAAAACAAATTTTAATTAACAAAATCAGACCATCAAATATAATGTAGTGCTCAATAGCAGTTAAAGAGTTCATTTTCATGAAAGAAGTGACTGATTTTCTTGTCATATTGGTTAACTCTTAACTCTTTACCCAACGCAAACGATATCAAAATTTATTATTTTCAATATCATTTTTTTTAAATTTTTCAAAAAATTTCACCAAACCCTTCCATGTGACCCCTCATTGGAACGAGCTCATTGAGCTCGTTTCAATGAGGGGTCAAATGATATGGTTTTGTTGAAATATTTTGAAAAATTTAATTTTTTTAACTGCTCAATTTGCATATTACGTGGGCGGATGCGGGCGATTCGTTAGGTAAAGAGTTAAGGGCCTGGGAAATTGTCCTGAATTCCTACTAGACTACAACATGTACATGTCCAGTTGCTTTGCAGTGATTTTGTAAAGTTGATGAGAAATCACTGCTCATGTGATTTATCTATTGACAGAAGAACCTCCTAATGATGGCAGGTTAAAGGCACATGTTCTGAGATCACAAAAGATGGAAATAGGCCTTTGAGAGTTGAGGTGTGTTTGGTACAAGTACCAAATATTGACCAGATATAACTATATACCCCTGAAAATACCCAAACTGATACCAAAATCAAAATTCCAATACCGCCCACCTCTACCTGAAGGTGAAATACTAGATCTGTCAGGTGTTTAAATTCCACCAAATAGTGATGGAAAACATCATACCCCAAAAATGTAATTGTGTCCAAACTATGCGGTATTTAAAAATATTTTTCAAAGTTTTAGTGTTTTAACCATATACAGTTTGGTCATGTTTCCCAGATGCACGTAATATAGTTTAGGGCCTACCTGTCAAATCAAACAATGCAACAGATTAATAAAACACAGAGTGTTCCAGTGAAAATCAATCACCATCAACAGTATCCTATAGGACAAGATTGCTTTTCACTGGTGAACTCTGTACAAGCATGTACTCAAAGATTTAAATCTAATATATTCATATTTGTGGCATTTCCTATTAAATGTCTTGCATAATATACATTTACATAGGATATTTGCTTGATACCAGAAAACTAAGAAACCTTCTTGAGTAAACTTTAGCTCGGGATGACAACCGATAATAATGGTGAAGACCTAAAACAAGAGGCTATAAACTACATGCATGATTCTAAGGGCAAAACTTTTTAAAAGTACATGAAACAGATACAGAGAAGGCGAAAATTCCGGCACCTTTGTACAGTACAGTTGCTGTGAACTGGTCATTTTCCATGCATGGGCAGGTAATAAAAATCTTCATCAGCAAAATTTTAATTAATGAAGCACCAGGTACAAACCGGTGCTTCATTAATTAAATTTTTGATGATTATTCCTATAATTAGTGTTTGAAATCTAATATTATATGGAAATATTGCCCACTCGTGGAAAGTGATCAGTCCACAGCAGCCATAGTATATGTTTGTTGGATGAGAGAATTGGAAGACTCTGTAAAACAAACAGGTTTTTGTGAAGAGACATTAACTCCTTGCAAACAGCTGGCGGATATTCCTGCTAGGACAGGATTTCTCTTACCACTGAAATAAGTGTAATTTGGGCACATTTAATCCAATTTCCTCTTGTAAATTGCATGGATTCTTTTCACCATGGATTTTTTTAGATAAATTTAGATGCATTTTTCATCAAATCTAGTCATGGCTGCTTCATAGCAGCCCTGACTAGATTTGAAGGAAAATAACTTGAGAAAATACTCAGCAGGTTAAGAGTTGACTGTTTTAGTCTTCTGCGTACCTCTAACAGTGTTCCAAATGTAGGATTAGCAGCTGCATTCAAAACTAGAATATCTATACTTCCAAACTTCTTCATAGTCTGAAAAATAAAAAAAAGTCTAGAAATCATGGCTCAGCAAAAGTAATTTCTCCCACCAAAAGGGTGATGGTGGGTGGGGTTGGGGTGAGCATGGGGAATAGGCATGGTGTCAGTAGGGGCTATAGAGGAGGTCTAGCACCCACGTCTAGGGAAGCTGCCTTCTTTATCGTGAGCTTGTCAGGGGAAACTCTAGCTCTCTGTTGGGGAGCACAAGCCTCTACGTCAGAGAAGTCCTTGCACCACCACTTACCAACATCTGCCTATATTGAGATACACGTGTACCAGGGTGAAAAACCTGGGTGAGACGTGATCAATCTTATCCCTCCCACGTTATCATCCTCATTTGAATATTTAATGATCAATGGACTATGTTATCATTGACTGCATTTTGTAAACAAACATTGCATTCCATTTCGTTTCAATTGACAGAGATACCAACCCAACCGAACAATTTGATGATGATGTTTCTCCCACCACACATGGAGTGCGGTAGCTCAGTGGTTATGGCATTGTACTTCAAACCGTAAGGTCCACAGTTCGAACCCCATCAGGGGTAACTGCATTGTGTCCTTAGACATGACACTTAACCCCAACTGCCCACATTGGGGCATTGTGGCATTGTGTACTAAGTGTACTAAGGTGTACTGCACATTGATGGTGCCCTTGTCTTCAAAAGTTCTGAGCTGGACATGACTTGCACAGACAGATGGACAGACAGAGATATGGCTGGACAGATGGATGGACAGATGGACGAACGTTCTTAAAAATGGAGGTTGTGAGCTTATTTTTTTATGGAAAAGTTGATCATTTTAATTCGTTCGGACAACGGTTAACCCTTTACCCAACAAATCGCCCGCATCCTTCCGCGTAATATGCAAATTCAGCAGTTGAAAAAATATTATTTTTCAAAAATATTCAACAAAACCATATCATATGATCCCTCATTGGAATGAGCTCATAGAGCTCATTCCAATGAGGGGTCACATGATATGGTTTTGTTGAAATTTTTTGAAAAATTACAAAAAATGATATTCAAAATAATAAATTTTGAAATCGTCTGCGTTGGGTAAAGGGTTAAAACCTCGTTTTTTTTGGAAATATTTCAGGGGGTATAGACATGGTTACATCCCCCAACGTAATGCTTGATAGTAACTAACGCTAACACCAACCCTGAACCTATTTGGTTGGGATGTAAATGCCCACAAGTGGCATTTACAAAAAAGTGGCAAGAAGAGGGATGCAGGACCAATGCTCACCTCCATAATGGTACTTCAAATGTATGTTATATTAAATATAGATGGTATTTCAGGAGACCTGAGTTATTTCTGAAAGGTTTATTGCGTTTTGTGGGAGGACAAGTTATTGAAACTAGACATTCTATAGTCAGTGTCTCAAAAACAAGTGCTTTGTGTTTAGGAGCAAGGTGTCAATGCTCGGTTCATTAATTAGTTCTCAGCGTGTTTAAATAAATATCACACGCCATAGAAATATATTTATAAATATAATTATTCTTCATCAAATGGCACAAATATCCAGTTGATACCAGTCAATACCATAGTGGTTTACCCATCAATTCTGGCTCATTAGCACATGAGTGTCTCAGCTTTTTAAAATTTGTATCATGCCAAACGAGCTTCTTATGACATCAATGACGTTCAGAGATTTTTGATGTGACAATTTTACAAACCAGTGTAACAATTTGTCCCCCCCCCCCGATTATCTTCCAGGAAGGGGGGGGGGGGGGATAAACAAATTAGTTTATCTTCCCCACCCTGATTATCCCCCCAGGAATTTTTTTTAACTCAGTACCTACTTGAAAGTTTGTTTGCTTTTATCATTCAGTGTCATTTTGTGATTCAAAAAATGTATTGATGGTGACTGGAACATGCCTCTTCTGCAGCCTGTGTGAATAGAAGTCATGAAGAAATTTTTTTGGTTAATTTATCCTTATCTTTTTACATACTAGTATCTATGGCAGATAACTCATACTTTTAACTTATACTTTTAAAAACTAGAAAATGCATATTATTCTTTTCAATAGTAAAATGAGATTTTAACCCTTTACCCAACGTAACGGCCAAAACCAGCCAGCGCTATTCTCAAAAATCGCCAATTAATTTTCAAAATATTTTCATTTTTTGTCTCAAAAACATAGGTTATAACCCCTCGTTGGAACGAGCTCGTCGAGCTCGTTCCAACGAGGGGTCATAACCTATGTTTTTGAGACAAAAAATGAAAAAAATTAGTTATTCAAGAATTTTTTTTGCAAGTGTCGTCTGCTTTTCATGTTAGGTAAAGGGTTAAATAGTGAAATTACTTCTTTCTTTGTACAATATTGATTTTCAGGTGTGTGTGTGTGTGATGGGGGGGGGGGTTGTGGGGGGTGGAGGGTGGAGAACCTAGTTTATCTCCCCCACCATCTCCCTACCTGAAACTTCTCAGACTTACCAAGTAATGCTGACATACACAGATAATATTATTTGTTAATACTTTTTAACTCAAGAGAACTATTGACCAGACACATGTAAAATAACAGAGGCTTTAATTATGCAGACGGGGAAAGAAGTTTTTCTCGAAAAAATCATATGAATATTGGAATATTTTTTTTCTATAAAGGGTATTTATAACAGAGAACCAACCTTTTAAAAACAGAAACTACTCATTGTATCTATTATCAATGGCAGGGGTGGACAGGGCCAAGAAAAGTTACCAGGAGATGCACTGGGGGGTGGGGGTGGGATGTGGGGGGATTACCCAGATAAAATTTTGAATTTTCGAACAGAAACAATGCTGCACCCCTGCATCTGAGCGATCAATTGTTGTCCACATAGAGGGCATTTTGATGGCATATTTATATTTACACCAACTTCTTTGCTCATTCGGAAAAAATGGTTGCACAGGAGGGGGGTGAGGGTGGGTGACTTGAACCCAGCAAGTAGGTCATACTTCAACCAAAGGGAAGTAAATTTTGATTTTTCAAACTGATAGAATGCTGTTTCCTTGCATCTGAGTGATCAAATGCAGACTAGGCTGCTGGTATATTGAAATTTCTCTATGTGGACAGTCCACATTATCTCTGGATATGGCCCTGACAGGGTACAATGTATCCAAATAAAACCATAAAACTTTTACATCCTGAAACCAGCAGACATCACAACACAAGTAACTGTGGTGTTTTTGGGATTGCACATGCTTTTCATGTGTTACTGGGTGACATTGACAAGATAAAATTTAATACTCACCAAATGAGAAGGCATATTGTTCAGTGCTTTACTAAAAGTTAGTTGATGGCCTTTCCAACCTCATATGATGTATCAGTTTTACCTGAAACCCTCTTATTTGTATGGATTAACAAACTTGTGAACACAGAGTCGTGTAGTGAATATGGATGAAATTCCCTCCCAAATAAAGGTTTGAGCCCTGAAAACGCTTATGATTTGGAAATTTCAGGGAGGGAGGGGTGTATGTGTGGGGGAGGGGGGGGGCACACGTCCTGATATCTTCCCCCCACCTGAAAAATATATTTTCCTGCCAAACATGTGAATCATGAATCTTGAAAATGGTGAATATGTATAAAATTCTCTTCCACATGATTTGAGCCCTAAACAATTTCCTGACTTGGAAATTTCAGGTGTTTGTGTGCCAAGCATTTGAACAATGAATCTTGAAAATGGTGAATATGCATGAAATTCTTTCCCAAATAATGATTGAGCCCCAAACATTTTTGGAACTTGGAAGTTCAGGTGTGGGGGGAGGGGGGGAGTGGATGAACCTTGGATGAACAGCATTATGTGCTAGAATGTATTTAGAATTTTCTTTTCTTTATATTAAATGTTACAGTTGGACATGTTCATTATTTGTTTAAAATCACAGAGAGGTATAAAACCAAATTCATAAAAAACGTTCTCTGATTAAATGGAAACAACCATAAATTTTGGTGTGGGGAAATAAATGGGGAGAGAGATAACCTAGTTTATCTTCCCCTGGGGTGGGGAGATAATCAGGGCAAAGATACTATGGCACACTGAAAATAACAAGAATCCCCACGGGGCCTGAAGTGCTCATCTTGAACAGAACACAATATAAACAGAGTCCAAGAATGATTTACATTAAGCAATCCATTTCCATAGGATACACTGTCAATCCTTGAGCCCCGCAGGAGTGACAAAAATAATCCGGGCTTCATGCCTTTTTTTCAGTTGGTCATAATGTAAAATGCAGAGCTCCCCTATGAAGCCCCTTGATACAACCTATGTGGATTAATCTTAGTTACACACCTCTAGAGGGTACTGAATACAAAATTTTTAATTCTTCAGCAACATGGCCAATTCTGGCTCCTATAGGGAGCCCAAATATTAACCCAGGCTCTCAATTTGAACACAATTGAATCGGACTTCCCTAGAAATGTTGTGCACCAAATATGAAGGCATTCTGACTGTTGGATCTGAAGAAGAGAAATTTTAAAGAAATTTCTTCATATTGTACAAAGTTAAAATTTGGGTTACCATAGCGAGCCCAAATATTAACCTATGGATCCGATTTGAACAAACTTGAATCTGACCCCATAGAGATGTTGTATACCAAATATCAAAGCATTCTGACTAATGGATCTGAAGAAGAAGATTTCTGAAGAAATTCACTCATATTGTATTAAGTTAAATTTCAGGTTCACATATGGAGCCCAAATATTGACCCAGGCACTCAAATTGAACAAACTTGAATCTGACCCCCCTGAAAATGTTGTATAACAAATATGAAAGCATTCTGACTGGTGTTAAAGATTTTTAAAAGAAATTTCCTCATATCGCACTAAGTAAAAATTTGGGCTACCATAGCGAGCCCAAATATTTACCTAGCGATCTGATTTCAACAAACTTGAATCAGACCCCCCTTGAGATGTTGCATACCAAATATGAAAGCATTCTGCCTGATGGATCTGAAGAAGATTTTTAAATCCCCCATATTGAACAAAGTTAAAATTTGGGTTTCCATAGGAAGCCCAAATATTAACCTAGGGACTTGGTTTGAACAATCTTGAATCTGACCTTCATAACAATGATGTATACCAAACATTAAAAGATTCTGACTAGTGGTTCTGAAGAAGAAGATTTTTAAAGAATATTCCCCATATTATCCTATGTTAAAAATTCGGGCTCCTGTATTGAGTCCAAATATGAAGGAATGGGCTTTATTTTAACAAACTTGTATCTGACCCCTATGAATGCTGTATACCGAATATCAAAAGATTCTGATGATTGGTTCTGGAGAAAAGATTTTTTTTAATTTTTGCAAATGTGCTGACTCTGCATTTTTTCGATGCCCATTACAGAACACCCTAACATAACCGATGCCATTTTTTTTACCATTCAATTCTACTGGTCCTAAGGATACTTCATACCAAATAACAGCTCTCTGTTCCATGTGGTTTGGGAAATATGAGCATTTGAAAATATTTCTATTTTTAGCTCCCAGGCTTCCCATAGGGATGCAGGAATTTTTTTTTTGGCATGAGTCAAGTACTTATGACCCAATAATACCACATACCAAATTTGGTTCAAACCAGACCATGGGTTCAGAAAATAGAAATTTTGGGTGGGGCCAAAAATCTTACCCCTCGTATTACAAAGCCAAATATTGCTTCACAAACATCGTTTGAACAAATTTGATACTACACCTCAAAAGGAAGCTCCATAGCAAATATCAGTCATTGTACACACTGGTTCATGAGAAGAAGATTTTAAAAATATTTTGGAGCATTTTTCCCCACTCCCACCCAATGGGGCTGGGCACGCCGAGTTGAACAAATGTGGAAGGGTTAGAATTACAACTGGTAAGCATTGGTATCGTAGGTAATTGTATTGTTTTTTATCATTGTTGCCGCGGCTAAGGTGTTAATAATTATCATCTCTATAAAACTGTTTAGTCAGCTCCGTGAGTGATATCGTGCTGCACTGAATTGACATGACTGAATGCTCACCGCATGCTTTTTAATTAGCTAATCACTGCCGAGATTAGACCTGAAGTTATTCAGTGTCACTTCACTTAAGGTTCCCGTACGAGACGGACAACAAATTCGGAAGATCTTGCAACAATTACTTGTAACATCTTGCATTTTAATCCCACAGATTAGGTAGGTGCTATTTAAATCTTTGTTGTAATAATTTAGAAATCCCGGCATTCGATGAATAACTTTACTGTTCGATATTTCAGAGAATAATTAATTCAGTCTATTTATCTTACACCTAACCTGGTTGTATGATGCAATGTCGGGGAGGTTCATTGAACCCTCGCCCGGCCGTGTATCATGCACCTTGGTTGGTAATATTATTGTTGCTGAATGAATATCGGATTACAGGTAAACGCCCCCAAGATATCTCGTACTCATAATTAAAAACCAAATCTTGTCAACGTGGTTTGATTTTTATACAGTTATTGATTTCTGTGATTAGCTGCCAGCACAAGGTATTTAACCCTTCACATTTAAATGGGCGTTGCGACCATCTTCACGGAGATTATACATGTTTATTTGTTTGTGTACGTTTAATTCAATTATCATGCACCTCTTGTTCAGTTGATGACAGGTGTTGAATATCGTGACTTATTTTCCACCGCAACACAAGCTGGTAGTGAGCTATTCTTGTCAATCTGTGGCGGATTTGTCCCGATTGTATCACATCCTGTTCCTTGTGTGAAAGTTGTTTTGTTTTAAAAGCTAACTGTGATAGTATTCAAAATACCGTAATTATGTTAATGAGTCTAAATACTTAATATTATTGCCTTTTAAGGGCAAACAGCTGTAACAGGATTGATGTATTAGATATGCCTGTCTGGCAATCTGTCGCAGTGAACTTACTAGTGAGTTTACTGCTACAGATCGCTAGATAGCATATTGTCAGTATAGATATTGATTCCTTTGAGTTAATACTCAACGTCATTGTTCTTTTGCGTAACTGCCGCTCTCGTGCTAAATATTATACATGTGTTTGTCTGTTTGGCTGGCGTTCTGTCGCATTGAACTTGTTAGTGAGTTCCTGCCGCCAAACCCCTAACAAAGCACAACCGTAATTAAAAGTGGAGTTGATAATTGGCAGTTTATGACTTATTTTTAACGATCTTCACACGGTATTTTTTTATTTCTGTTTTACAGAATGGAGTGTAATGAATTGTTGAATTCATGATGGTGTAATATATATGTGAATAAACTATTGAACCTGGTCGGTGTTGATCTTTCACAACCCGGTTACAATTGGCGAGGCTACCAGGATAGACTACTTACAGTGATGTATACAAGATGGTTACAGTGAGGATGGCCAAGAACTGTGGAGTGTAAAATGTATCTTTTTTAAATTGTTAGCACTTAATGTAACATACAGTTACAAAGGACAGGTATTTTAGAATAATAGCCCAAGAAGATGACATTCTGATAAGATGCCCATGTGATGACTTTTATGATAAACTCTTTTACCATGATGACTGTTATGATAGACTCCTTTATCATGCAAATTTTATATTTGATTTAGAGATGTGCACATGTAAATTTTGTTTTCAGGTTCTTTTAAATTTTTGGTAAAAATGGGAGGTCGTTAAATTTAAATTTGCTTTAAATATACATAAACTTCTAAGTAATAGGGTGTGTTACTTGTGGGACCAATCCGCTGCACCCCAATTAGAGTTAATTAGAAATTTATTGGAATTTATTACTTTGTGAAATTTTAATGAGTGAAAGAAGATTACAAAAATATTTGGAAAGGCCGTGTGTACTTTCTGCGAGTAAATATACATCCCATGTACTGGTATCATCAAGTCTTGGTAAATATTTGCAAACAGAATATGATGAGTCAGATATTGAGATAAAATGGTGGTGTAAAAGTGGTTCAACGATTAGTGATCAATTTTTGTATACTAAGCGTAATATTCATAAATTGGTACATGGGAGTCAAAAAGTAAGATTGTATGTATGGCTAGGTACATGTGATTTATCGGTAAAACGAGGTAAGTTTGTATTTTTGAGAGAGGAAGATATTTATCAGTCTGTTGCAAAAGCAATTGCCTCTTACCAAGAATTTATAAATCTAGTGGAAAAGTACCCTTCTATAGACCTAGTATTTCTGGGAATTCCTCCTATTTCGATTTTTGAGTGGAATAAATCCAGAGGGCATACTACTCCTGAACAATTCAAGGAGGCAGACATTGAATTGCAAAAAGGAGTAACGGCCTTGAATGATTGGATATACTCATTTAATAGTGGTAAAGGATTTTATTGTCCAAAATTCCATCTAGATATCCAGAATAATCGAAAACGAGCAAACTTTAAGAGTATTTATAGTCTTAACTTTAATCTCTTTAAAGATGGTGTGCATCCTAAACCTCTTTTAGCTCGTGTGTGGTTGAAACGTCTTCTAGAGTGTATGACAAAATATTAATTTACAGTTTCTTAGTTTCTTATACACTTGTCATATCTGTCCATTATTTGAGTTTGGCTTATTTAAAAAAAAAAAAAAATGACTTCTATGACACAAGAAGAGATAGACAATTTGGTTAAGGTTTTTGAGGAAATGGGAGTTAAACCCAAAGCATCTAATGCAGATGAACTTAAGGAATGGATGGCATCATATACTAAGTCATCTGTAGAGACGAAAGTTGATACAAAGCCTCAACCTTCCTCCAAAACAGTTTATGTTTCACAACCCCCTCGGCTACCAACTTTTAGTGGTGATGCTAAAAGTGAAGTAGCTTTTGATCTATGGCAATATGAGGTAAAATGTTTATTGTCTGAGAGTCATTCAATGGATGTCGTAACAAATGCAATAAGACGGTCTTTACGAGGTGAGGCTGGGCGTATTGTAATGCGTTTGGGCCCTTCTGGTACACCAACAGAAATTCTTGCCAAACTCAATAGTATCTATGGAACTATAGATCCCAAAGAAACTATTCTTGCACAGTTTTATAGTGCCAAACAGCAAGAAAATGAGAGTATTTCAAGCTGGAGTTGTCGGCTGGAAGACACTCTTAACAAAGCAGTACAAATGAAATTAGTGGATCCATGTGAAACTAATAGCATGCTACGTACAATGCTTTGGACAGGTTTGAGACAAAATCTTCGTGACATCAGTGGTCACAAATATGACAAAATTCAAGATTTTGATGAATTGCGTGTTGCTCTCAGAATTATAGAGCAAGACCACAAAGAAGATAATGTCCCCAAAACAAAAAAGTCGTTTCCTGTTAATCAAGCTCAACCAATCAATTCTAACGAAATGCAGGAATTAAAATCCATGGTTTTACAATTAACTAAGGATGTTGCAGAATTAAAACAACAACGACAAAAGCCACAAAACAAGCCTTCTAATCACAAGTTAGATTGGAAGTCAAGAAAATCACGAGAATGGAATGACTCTTTCAATTCGTCTGGTGATTTTCATTCGGCACCATCTCAAAACACAAATTCATCTCGTAACACAGATGTTCGTTGTTTTAATTGTGGCCAATTGGGACATATCGCAGTTGGGTGTCGAGTTAGAACTGATCACTACAAAGGTTTAAACTCCAAAAAACCTATGGGGCGGGGTCGACCATAGGTTTCTCTGAACAGACACCCACCAAAATGAAAAATGTTCAACCACCTGGTCTTTTGGGTACTGCTAATGAGGTTATGGTTAATTTATCTGGAGTATCTACTAAAGCATTGTTGGATACAGGGTCAACAGTATCAACAATTAGCTCTGAATTTTATAGTAAACACTTGAAATCAGTTCCTGTTGAGCCATTGAACCATTTCCTTGATATTGAATGTGCAGATGGACAAAGTCTACCTTATAAAGGGTATATAGAAGCACAATTGCAAATTGATGGGTTAATGGATCAACCGGAACAATATTTTGTATTTTTAATTGTGCCAGATAGTAATTACAACAAGGAAGTGCCAATTTTGCTGGGTACAAATATTTTATCTCATATTATGGAACAATGTCGCACAAGGCAGGGTTCAAGATTTTTACAAGAAATGCCTTTGATCACGCCATGGTATTTGGCATTTCGATGCATGTCTCTGCGAGAAAAAGATCTAGCTAAGAATAACTACTGTTTGGCAGTCATTAAAAGCGCAGAAAGTAGAAATCTTGTTGTTGCTCCAAATTCACAGACAGTTTTGCGTGGTTATATGGACAAGCAATTACCATATCACCAGTCTTGTGCTATTGTCCAGCCTTCAAATCATTCAAATGTAGATAGTCATTTGGATATTACACCAAGTATGGTAAGTTATACATATAATCGGGGAGGAATTATTAACATACAAGTGTCCAATATTTCAACTAAAACTGTTGTTATACCTCCCAAAGCCATTGTCTGTGAACTTCAACCTGTAGCTGTGGAACAGACAACTGATTCAGCCCAAAGTGAGAATACTGGTGGGATTTATGATATAGATATGTCATCGTCTACTCTGTCTGACAGTGAAATTAAACAGGGACTCAGTGTGATTGAGCAATTTGAGGATATATTTTCTAAAAATGACAATGACATTGGGTTTTCATCTTTAGTTAAACACCGAATACGACTGTCAGACAATTTGCCATTTAAACAGAGACATAGGCGTATACCACCTTCGATGTTTGATGAAGTTCGCAATCATTTACACCAGCTTTTAGCTGCTGGTATTATTCGACGTTCTCACAGTCCTTGGGCATCTAATGTTGTACTGGTCCGAAAGAAAAATGGCACTCTTCGATTGTGTATTGATTTTCGAGAGCTCAATAAAAGAACAATTAGGGATTCCTATGCTCTCCCCAGAATTGAGGAAATTTTGGATTGTCTTGGTGGATCGAAATATTTTTCTGTCCTTGACATGAAGTCGGGTTACCACCAAGTAGAAATTGAAGAATCTGACAAAGAAAAAACAGCTTTTACGGTAGGTCCGCTAGGTTTCTTTGAATTTAACCGAATGGCAATGGGTCTTTCTACAGCTCCTGCCACCTACCAAAGGTTGATGGAAGAGTGCTTAGGTGATTTGCACCTGAGAGAATGTCTCATCTATTTGGATGACTTGATTATCTTTTCAAAAACTTTTGAGGAGCATTTGGAACGTTTAACACACGTTTTTCAACGCCTGAGAGATTCTGGATTAAAATTGGGTCCAAAAAAATGCCAAATATTTAAAGAAAAAGTTGTTTATGTTGGCCATGTTGTATCGGCTGATGGTATTGAAGCTGACCCAAGTAAAATTGATAAAATTATGCAGTGGCCAAGGCCATCTAATCCAGAACAAGTGCGACAATTTCTTGGTTTTGCTGGATATTATCGAAAATATGTAAAAAAATTTTCACATATAGCAAAACCATTGTCAATCCTTATGTCCAACCCCATTGCAAAGAGACAAAGTAAAAAAAGACAGAAAAATAAAACTTCTCTTGAGTGGACCTGGGGTTCAGAACAAGAAGAGTCTTTCAAAACATTGAAGTCGATTCTTTGCAATCCTCCCGTACTTGCCTACGCTGATTATACAGCACCATTTGAACTACATACTGATGCTTGTAGTAGTGGCCTAGGTGCTGTTCTATATCAAATACAAAATGGTGTAAAACGAGTAATCAGTTATGCAAGTAGAAGTTTGGGGAAAGCTGAACAAAACTATCCAGCTCATAAATTGGAGTTTTTAGCTTTAAAATGGGCAGTTACTGAAAAATTTAAAGATTATTTATATGGTCATAAATTTAAGGTTTATACAGATAACAACCCATTAACCTATGTTTTAACCTCAGCTAAACTCGATGCTGCTGGTCATAGATGGTTATCGGCACTAGCAGCGTTTGATTTTGACATTACATATCGCTCTGGAAAGAGCAATGCAGATGCTGATGCCCTTTCGAGGCTTCCAGCTATTCAGAATAATGAAAAGCTTTCTGAAACAGTAAATACTGATTCTGTAAAGGCTATATGTTCTGTTGTTCAGAAACAACCTTTTATCGAGAGTTTATGTCTGTCGAATTCAGTGGTTGTTGACGAACCAGAAGTAGGGCAGGACATCAGCGCTATGACTGATATAGAATGGAGAAGGGTTCAAGCTCAGGATCCAGTACTATCGTTCTGGATGACAGCTGTTCGTAACAGACTTAAACCCAAATTTAACAAATTACCCAAAGATCGCAAACATTATGCATTTTACCGAATTTTTAACTCATTAAAATTGCATAGAGGTGTGCTGTATAAGCACAGTGCTAATATCAATGACCAATCATTCAGACAGTTGGTCATTCCAACATCTTTTGAAAAAAAGGTAATACAATGTTTGCATGATGATATTGGACATCCTGGTCGAGATCGAACTGTATCCTTGTCAAAGGAAAGATTTTACTGGCCTTTTATGGATAGTCAGATAGAAAATTATGTTCAAAGTTGTGACCGCTGTATCAAAAGGAAATCTCCAACAAATATTAGGGCTCCCCTGGTAAATATAACTACTATGTTTCCATTAGAGATGGTTTGTACAGATTACCTTACTCTGGAAACATCAAAAGGTGGCTATCAGTATATCTTGGTAATAACAGATCATTTTACGAGATATGCCCTGGCAATACCTACAAAAAACATGACTGCAAAAACAACAGCTGATGCTTTGTTTAACAATTTTTTTGTCCATTACGGTTTTCCAAAAAAACTTCACTCTGATCAGGGGGCCAACTTTGAAAGCAAAATTATTAAAGAATTGTGTGATCTCACAGGAATCGAAAAATCCAGAACCACTCCATATCATCCTATGGGTAATGGAATGTGTGAAAGGTTCAACAGAACTCTTTTAAATATGTTAGGAACATTAGATATAGAAAAGAAAAAAGACTGGAAAAGTTCTGTTGCACCCCTGGTTCATGCATATAATTGTACTCGACATGAGAGTACAAAACAGTCTCCATTCTTCCTTATGTTTGGACGACATCCAAGACTACCAGTTGATCTAGCCTTTGGTACTGATCGCTCTGGGCAATATGCTTCTGTTTCTAGCTATACAAAAGATTTACAAAGTCGGTTACGCAAATCTTATGAATTAGCTTCAAAAGCTGCTAAAGAAGCTCAAGCTAAACAGAAGAAAAATTTTGACTTAAAAGTTCGCGGAGCTAGTCTTAAAGTGGGCGACAGAGTGCTTGTAAAAGCACTTGCTTTTGATGGCAGACACAAACTGTCCAATCGTTGGGAGGATGATGCCTACATAGTTAGGAGTCACCCCAATGAAAATATTCCAGTTTTCATTGTGGAAAATGAAAATAGGGAAGGGCAAAAACGAACTCTTCACCGCAATCATTTATTACCAATTAGTTCCCTCCCACAAGAAGAAAATCGTCCTATACCAGCCCCTAGATCTTTAAAGGGCAGAGTGCCAGGATCAAGGCAGGCAGTGGCTGAAGACAAATCTCTGCCAGTAAAGCCAACACCGAAATCTAGGGCTAAACAGCCAACGCCTAAGGCTAGACAGCCCAAATTGAAGTTACCAATTTCACAAGAGTTTTCTTTAACGTCCAATGATATGTCGTCAAACTCATCAGTCAATTCTGACGAAGACCTTGACTTTGCATTTGAAGTGTGCAGTAATAAATGTGATCCAAACAACCAAACGGTTACACAACCTGTTGTTCAAATGGATCAAGTTTCTTCACAACATTGTACAGGTGACGGCCAGTCCAATGTTGGTGAAGCTGCAGGCAATAGTGTTTCGGTTGGTGACGATCAACAATCTGGTTCACAAAATCCAGAGAGTGAAACGGCTATTCAGAGGGCTGATATTGAGAGTATATCACGACAATCAGAACCCGAAAATGCAACTGCCAGTGTGGGTGATGATCAAATGTTGCCCACAGAAACAAGGTCAGGAATTCCAAGACGAAGTGGCCGAGATAAACGACCACCTCCTTGGATGTCTTCAGGTGATTATGTAATGTCTCAAACAGTTAATAAATCTTCTTGGCCCGAGAAAGCAATTATTTTAGAATCAATAGCTAAAAAAGGTGTATTTACAGGCTCAACTGAAAAAATTTCTAATGCAATTGTTTCTGCATTCTTCAAATGAGCTATTGCAGTGAGTAAGTCAGTGATGATTGCATCGCTACTACCACACTCTGCAAATTTTGTAGATACAAATTATATGTAGATAATGTCTTTGGTGTTATAGAGTAAGTCAGTGATGATTGCATCGCTACTACTACTCTATAAAAATAACTTTTATTTATTTCCATTTCATATGCAGTTAGTCAGTGATGATTGCATCGCTACTATCCCACTCTGCAAATGTTGCTACATGTGTATGTAGATGTAAATAATGTCTTTGGTGTTATAGAGTAAGTCAGTGATGATTGCATCGCTACTACTACTCGATAAAAATAGCTTTTATTTATTTGCATTTTATATGCAGTTAATAAGTGATAATAACATCACTACTTCCACACTGCATGAAACTCAATTATATATTTATCTCTAAGGCAGGTTAATCAGTGACGATAGCATTTTGATATAATATTTTCATTCATCACTTCGAACTTTAATCGAAAAGTGTCCGTTTCAGTGGATAACCAAGGGTTATTCATATCTAAGGTTGATATATCTATACTTCACTTGATAGGATAAGTCAGTGATGATAGCATCGCTACTATTATGGTCCTATATAAGATGTGAAGTAGGCCTACTATTTATTTTAACGGGACACATTTTTCTTGTATATATTTGTGTGTATGCTTGAGAGTCACATATATAATGTTACTAACACATTATATTAGGCAAGTGCTGTAATCTATAACGTTTGAAGTATTATAATACAGTAGAACAGGTTGTGCAAAAACTTTTTTTAAAAAAGTACAAGAATCATGTATCTCCTTCAGTCAGTGAGGATAGCCTCGCTACTAATGTGGTTAAGTTTGATTTAAATGACAGGGATGTCATTTTCCTCTGAGGGGGGAGAATGTGGAAGGGTTAGAATTACAACTGGTAAGCATTGGTATCGTAGGTAATTGTATTGTTTTTTATCATTGTTGCCGCGGCTAAGGTGTTAATAATTATCATCTCTATAAAACTGTTTAGTCAGCTCCGTGAGTGATATCGTGCTGCACTGAATTGACATGACTGAATGCTCACCGCATGCTTTTTAATTAGCTAATCACTGCCGAGATTAGACCTGAAGTTATTCAGTGTCACTTCACTTAAGGTTCCCGTACGAGACGGACAACAAATTCGGAAGATCTTGCAACAATTACTTGTAACATCTTGCATTTTAATCCCACAGATTAGGTAGGTGCTATTTAAATCTTTGTTGTAATAATTTAGAAATCCCGGCATTCGATGAATAACTTTACTGTTCGATATTTCAGAGAATAATTAATTCAGTCTATTTATCTTACACCTAACCTGGTTGTATGATGCAATGTCGGGGAGGTTCATTGAACCCTCGCCCGGCCGTGTATCATGCACCTTGGTTGGTAATATTATTGTTGCTGAATGAATATCGGATTACAGGTAAACGCCCCCAAGATATCTCGTACTCATAATTAAAAACCAAATCTTGTCAACGTGGTTTGATTTTTATACAGTTATTGATTTCTGTGATTAGCTGCCAGCACAAGGTATTTAACCCTTCACATTTAAATGGGCGTTGCGACCATCTTCACGGAGATTATACATGTTTATTTGTTTGTGTACGTTTAATTCAATTATCATGCACCTCTTGTTCAGTTGATGACAGGTGTTGAATATCGTGACTTATTTTCCACCGCAACACAAGCTGGTAGTGAGCTATTCTTGTCAATCTGTGGCGGATTTGTCCCGATTGTATCACATCCTGTTCCTTGTGTGAAAGTTGTTTTGTTTTAAAAGCTAACTGTGATAGTATTCAAAATACCGTAATTATGTTAATGAGTCTAAATACTTAATATTATTGCCTTTTAAGGGCAAACAGCTGTAACAGGATTGATGTATTAGATATGCCTGTCTGGCAATCTGTCGCAGTGAACTTACTAGTGAGTTTACTGCTACAGATCGCTAGATAGCATATTGTCAGTATAGATATTGATTCCTTTGAGTTAATACTCAACGTCATTGTTCTTTTGCGTAACTGCCGCTCTCGTGCTAAATATTATACATGTGTCTGTCTGTTTGGCTGGCGTTCTGTCGCATTGAACTTGTTAGTGAGTTCCTGCCGCCAAACCCCTAACAAAGCACAACCGTAATTAAAAGTGGAGTTGATAATTGGCAGTTTATGACTTATTTTTAACGATCTTCACACGGTATTTTTTTATTTCTGTTTTACAGAATGGAGTGTAATGAATTGTTGAATTCATGATGGTGTAATATATATGTGAATAAACTATTGAACCTGGTCGGTGTTGATCTTTCACAACCCGGTTACACAAAAATGCAATGCCCCTTCGGGACCATGACTCACACAAACTTTCACTTGAATTGGCCTAGTGGCTTTGGAGGATAAGACCAAAACATGGTGCTGACGGAGGATGGACAGACGGATGAAGGACGGAGAGCGATGGGATTGGCAGACTCTAATAATGACCCAGAACATCTGACTGTTGCAATAATTAGAGCTGAATGGTTATGAGGTTTTCTTGATCGATTAATCATGTGGATTAACCTTGGTTAACTGATTAATCACTTGTCCAAATAGATATCTGAATAACTGCCATACTGTTGATGATTTACAGCATGAACCCTTTACCCAACGTAACAAACAAAACCGACTTGGCCAATATACAAAAATCTCCATTCAAAGTTATTATGTTTTCAATTTTTGAAAGACCCCCCCCCCCCCCCCCCCCATTGGAACGAGCTCATTCAGATCATTCCAATGAGGGGTCATAAGCTATGTTTTTGAGACAAAAATTGAAATTTTTTAGTAATTCATGAATTTATTTTGCAAGTATCGTCTGATACCCGAAGAATGACCATTTCCAGCCACTGATATAGTATGATGATCATGCAAGTAAACAAGTATGTCAGCAAGTAACTCATATAATTGATTTTAGTCAGTGTGACAATGTTTGCCTATTTTGGAGCAAGTTTGTTTCTTTGTTAACCCATATAATACAGTAGTTCAAAAGTAACGGGTAATCGATCAATTACTTTTTGGATCGATCAAGATGTTCATCATTGATTAATCGATTAATCGGTTAACTGTTTCAGCTCTAGCAATAATCTGTATTTATTGTAATACTTGTAACACTTGCATTGCATCTAGTATCAGAGTCTTTAATCTTTTAGGGTCTTGATGCTGTTTATATCCTGTTTCAGGGCTTACATTTCATCTAAATTTGGGTGAATCATTTGGATTCTTGCGAAAATGGTCATGGGAGGCTATGCCTGCAACGAGTGTCCCAGGATCCCATGAGACCACCTGTTGTATACATGTTAACCCTTTACCAAACACAGCTCTTTAATTATTAAAACAAACTGAATTTGATAATTTAAAAAAAAAACAAAACAATATTTACCAATAAAACCTTACAAATATGAATACCATTGGAACCGGTATCCCTATTTGTACAATTTGTTTGACTGTGACAGGATAATTCAGGTCAAGTTAGCCTTGAATTGGTTAATTTGCTGCCGTTATATTAGATAAAGGGTCAAACTGACTTTCACTCGAATCCTTGCAGAGGTGCAGTGAGAATCTACATGGATTCTTCCTGGTTTTGTTGTGCGAATATTTGCAGGAGTCGATTCTCAGATTCTCGTCAAAATATAAGCCCTGTGTTGAGAGCATTTCCAGAAAGAATGAAGCGTGTTAGTTTTTGTGACAGATAATTTTAAGCTTATGTGTGTATCATCTCTGCAGTAATGTTACCTCATTGATGAGCCGAGTTCGGTCTTCCTTCTTGCCTACATGACACGTTATTCCAGCCACATTGTACATTTTCAAAGCATCCAAGGCTTTATCTACATTCTGCTGCTTTCTGCTACTAATCATAATCTTAGCACCATCCTGAGCAAGCTTTTTGGCAATGGCAAATCCAATTCTACAAGACAAAAATCCAAATTATGCCCAACAAAGTTGATCTTCTGTTTCTCGGGGCTTTTTTGTTGTTGTAAATTGCATGTGGGCAGGCAGCTTTTTATTTTTGTAATTATTTCTTTGCCATCAAAAGCTCAAGTTCTTTTTGTTTGTTTTATGTTTTAGGCCACATAATCTGCATGCAGAATAGCATGGGTGGTGGTGTCTTTTGCCCCTTGAATGCAAGAAGACTTTGCAATGCTAAAGCACTGCAAAGCCTTGTTGCACTCAAGGGAAAAATTTATCAATTTTATTAACTTGGTTAAAATATCAGACATAAACCATTTAATTTTTAATTTTTTAAGCTGTTTGTTTTTTTTAAAAAGAGAGCATGTGGCAGCCAAAAGGACCACAGAGGAGGGCCGAGAAAGAGATTTTTAATTTTTTTAGGTCTGATCTTACTTAAGCATTTGATATGTTGACTGTTTCATGAATGTAATTGAGTTTTGACTGCAAAGAAAGTATTTGTGCACCTTAGGCTCTTAGCTTTTGCTGATGAAATGCTGTTGGGTCATAAACTGTTGGTTTAGTCTAACAGAGCCATTTACAGCCTATCAGACTCCGAACTCAGGAAAAAATGGTCAAAATGAATATGTTATAAAAACATTTGATTTCTACCGGTACCAAATGTCATTCTGACCATTTTCTTCTGAACTAGGCATCTGGACCTAAACATGATGTCATACTGCACTGCATAATGGGCGTCACATGGGTATAAAGGTTGCCCAACACCCATCTGAATGTGGAGTGAGCCTTCAAGACCAATTTTCTGAACTATTTGTTTCTAACAATTTTTTAAACCTCAGTGGGAATGCGGTGGCTCAGTAGGTAGAGATGCAAGCAAGAGGTACCTGGTTCGAATCTCACCTGCGACAACCGTGTTGTGTCCTTGGGCAAGGCACTTAAACCCGATAGCCCCTGTGGGGGCACAGTGGTGTTGTATACTAAGGCAAACTGTACACTGATGGTGCACCTGTCTTCAACCAATACTAAAGGTGCTTGTGTAGAGTTAGTACACTGGGGAGGCTGGCAGTTGCTCAGCATTGCTCTGTGGTTCTCTCCGGGTACTCCAGCCTCCTCCACTCATAAAACTGTCCGACACGTGGTGACCCTGGCTGTTGAAAGTGTCGTTAAACTCCAATAAATAAATAAATAAGTTAAACCTTAGTGATTACAGTTATTTGATTTATAATATAAATGGGAAAAAAGTTTGTGAAAATTAAAAAGTGAGAAGTTCTGAAAGTTTGTAAATTTATAGAGCTGGCTCTAATTTGGAGGTTCTGGTACCCACTAAATCATTAAAAACCATGTTTCTAAGGGTATCAAATGTTTTTTAACAGCAACATTTTGATAATGACTAATAACTGTGTTTTGAATGTAGGTCCCATAAGCATTAGAGAGTCAAAACCACAAAATTTAGATTCAAACCCCTCAAAACTCAATTTGGTCCTTTTTTACAAAAAAATTGGTCAGCACCATGACATTCTCCTTCGAAAATTACCCTATTATAGATATAAAACAGAAAATGAAGCCATTTCATTGCAAAGGAAAATATTGCCCAACATACTTCGTCTGAACCAGTCTGAAAAAAACTTTTTTTTACACCACAAAAGGAAGTTCAAAACAAAATATCAACTCATTGATCTATTGGTTCATGAGAAGATTTTTTTTTAAAGGCTGGGATGTATTTTTTGCTTTGCCCATCCCCATGGGGGAAGGGGGAAGGGGGGAGGGGGGGGGGGGGGGTGTCAGCACGGTGGCTTTTAAAAAACTGAACTGTCCTATGCTAGAGGAATTTGTCATGGTTTAAAACACTACTAGCATTTTGTAAAGTACAGTGCAAAACATTTGGCTTTCTACTAACAGTATGGTACAGAATGCATAAAGTATATCTGAGGTTTCTTAATTGGGCTGTTACATGAGATATAATGTTTAAATTCACTAAGTATGGCTGCTTCTTGGGCAGAACAAGAAAGGTTATTCCTGAGACTAATGGAAGCCAGGAAGAATGAACATTTAAAGTGTTCAGTGTGACAAAAGAACAAAATTTAAAGGGATTTAAAAGATTATATACCGTAATGTCACTAGTATGAGGTGAGATCAAGGGCTCCTGAAGCATCTGAGGGCTAGAGGGGCAGGGGTACCAAATACTCTGGGTATAAGTTAAGACTGAGAGTTTACAATGTATCATAAATTGTAATGTGACAAACAACGGTACTGACATTATATATATACCGTCTCTGGAGAGGAACAAGGAGTCATATACAATGCTAAAGCATTGCAGATGGCACCTTGTTCCACTCAAGGGTTGATATAAAACTTGAGAAATCACCCTGTCGATTGTACAGCTTCTTTGTTTGGTGATCATCGACCAGTTTTGGTCATTATACCTGATACACCACCCTCAATGGCACTGGCATACGTAAAATACTTTTCGAACAAATACTAGAGAGAGTTTCTCAGTTACAGTTCTTGGAAAGTAAAGTTTTTTCCACTGGTGCACGTCTGACAACAAAAAAGGGCAGGAAATGTCCCCCAGCCTCAGGTCAATGCAGGACAGCTACTCCCCTTCCCTTCCCTACCCCTGTTTCTGGCACTCTTCGGTGGGAGAAATAATTTGTTTATTATCTTGTAGAGAGTACAAAGTTTGTGAAACTTTTTACAGTCTCCGAGACTTGCAATAGGAGTTGGTTGAAAGCGTTAGAACAAGTTAACCCAGCATAGTCATGTTGTAGTCTGTCATTTTTCTTCAGCAGGTAAAGTGGAGCAGTGTAGCAATCATAGGATAAGATCGCTGGAGTTAAAAAGAGGAACAGTTTGGGAGCTACAAGCCAAGAAGTTTTGATAGAAGATAGTAACAGGCCTGCTGAGTTGAGGCGAATGGCCTTTTGGGTCACGTCGAGGTTACCTAAAATGAAAAACATGCGAAAGAAAAATGGGTTGTGCAAAATTGTCGCCGGGTTACGCGAAATGTTCGCCATGTTGAATGATCTAGAATCAATGGTGGAAAGATGTTGACCATCAACCAATCCTCAGCTGCACAATGCATCTGGCTGAAATCTAGCTGCTTTGTTGCGAAGTACTGGCCAACGTACAGAGCAGCTATACTTCAGGAAGATGCAAACACCTACGCTGATAATTAGTTGACAGCAAAATCATTTTAAACTGTTGATCATCTTAAGATGCAACATAGGTACACAAGCAGGAAATGGCAATAACTCATGTCTCTGCCACAAATAGTGATTATGGATGCAATACTGTTCTGCAGCATGCTAGCCCATGCCAAGATTAGTCTATAATTGCAACTAATTTGTATATGAATTGCTGCCACACAGTCCCATTATTGTTCCTAAGGATTCATCTCTATTCATCACGATATTGTCCACAGGAGCAAGAAGTTGGCTATGATACAACAGTTTGGACATCAGCATAGTTGTGATACACATATATATTCTGGTTACCTAATGGGTTACCTCAATCAACTACAGGGGAACGAAAGCTCAGACCAGATGAACAATAAATGGGTTACACAAAATTTTGAAAACAGCATGAGGGCGCGATGGCATTGCAGTAACTGGTTCTCATCAGAACACCGAAGTTAAGCAATGTTGAGCCTGGTTAGTCCTTGGATGGCAGGGTTTATACACTTTTCAGAGAATCAAATTCTATGACTTTTCCAAAATTTTTTAAAAAAATTCCATGACCGGGTTAGTTCGCACCAAAACAGAAAAGCTTCGTTTTTTGCATAAGTCAACCATAATTTTTACACAAAATCAATCTCTTTTAATCCTGGTTACGAATTCCATGACTTTTCCAAAACTGTAACCCTTCCAGCCCATTTTCCAAAACTTTTCAAGGCCCTTGAATTTAAAAAAAAAACCTGGGATGGGTGACTATCTGAGCAATCGATTCAGACTCCTGTGCTGTGTCCTTGGGCAAGGTACTTAACACCCATTGTCCAAATGGGGGCATGATGACGCTGTGTACTAAGGCGTACTGCATGTCGATGGTGTGCATGTCTTCAACCAATCTAATCCAATCTGCGGTGTTACGATGTTTGGGAGCTGGCAGCTGCTCGTCGTTGCTCGGTGGTTCTCTCTGGGTACTCCAGCTTCCTCCACCCGTAAAACTGTCACGGTCATGATTAGCCATTTGCATAAGTATGTGACCTTAAACACCAATAAATAAATAGAAAACAGCATGCCTGCAGTAACCATTATTAGTAGCAGTCCAAATGACAAAAAACTGTTGCCATAGTTTTACTGCAGGGCTGTATCAATTTTTCTAATAGCCACCATTTGTTACTGACAAGGACTGAATATAAAACTGTTCAAAATGGTAGGTTCTTCTACTTTGCTGAAGTACTCCTGATTCCTGAAACTGAAGTAAAAACTAATGTAGTAACCTTGGATTTGTCAAAAAGCTAAAAGTAGTAGTAAAACACTGATTCTACTCAATGTTTGGAGCTTTTCTGTGCTACTTAAGTATGGTCCAGACAAACTGAAAATATCTTTGAGAGGCCCTGTTGTCCTTTCGTACTACATGCTATCCTTACCAACTGAGGACAATTATTACCACTGAAAATTACCAAAATGGACTTGTCCAGACTACCATCTTGGATATGCACTTGATGGCTATAAATCGCACATAGTGCTATAGGACTGAGGTGCCACCAAAAGGTATGTTCGATGATACAAGAGTATGTAGAATTACCAGAATCAACCATCAATGACTACAATAGATGAAACAGATCTATTCTGGCCACCATCTTGGGTATTGTTGGATCTTTTTTGCAGTCACATATATCCCCATTAAATCAAATACCTGATTATACACCTCCAAATACACCCACCACCTCTTGTTGACCTCCAAAATATCACTTCCTAGGTAATTATTGAGGTCAATAAGATGTGGGGGGTGAAATGCTCCTTAAAAATCACCCCTGTCGGGAGTTGCACTCCCATCCTTGAGGGACAAGTTCAATCAGTTGAGTATTAGGAAAGAATTACTCGCACACACCAAATCGTGAGCAACCTAAATTTGTACAATATTGTCACTTACCAAAGATTTTGGCCTTCATCCACTCTGTGACGGGGACATCATTTCTACATGAGTAGGATTAAAATTAATAAAACATGGCTACACAAATGTGGAGGGTCTTGAAAGGCGGAACCAATCCCTGAATTTTCAATTGCATCCACTTCCCCTCAAGTCTCAACTGAATTCTAAACCCTTGGAACATCCATTTTTACACCCCTTCCCCACCCCCCACTCTCCATTCAGTCCACTCCAAGCAGAAATGCTTATTTGATTAGACCTGCTCAAAATTACAACCTGTTGGATAAATCATAAATCAAGAGCAGGTATGGGGAAAGTGCCTAAAATGGGTCCTTCGGGTAAAATGGTCTCGCATGAATTCGACCATATCATAGAGTAGAGAAATACCGCCCGAAGACCATGAAGGGGAAGCAACTCTTGTTTTTCTAGGTCATCAAGGACCGTGTAGTTCTGATGTGTGACACCGGTTTCGAATCTGCTGTCGTTCAAATCCAGTTTTTTGACATTTCCTTTTTTCTACAATCGGTCCACTCTGACTACCCCCATTCACTTGCCTCCCCATATGAAGAATGTACTGGTATCGTTACTTTACACGATAAGGAGTCCTCGAAGTATACACATTGTATGCAAGGTTTCGTTTACACCATATAGCCTTAAAGGCCCACTGCCTTCCATATAAATGGAAATCCGGGAGCCATTTTAGACAGGCTAGTATTTTTGTCAGATTTCCATAGAACAACCAGTCTGTGTTGGTCATGTACCTGGAATCACACATTCAGCCAAAGAGGTAACCATTTGGTCATGATAACTGGAGCCTCGTGCTTGTACATGCAGCAATTCCTTCAAACCAAGCTAGACATATGTAGACCTAATTGTCCTTAACAAAAAATGACACAGAGGTGCTTATGTTCTAGCATTTTGAAATCGAGCTATTGCATGTCTGATCATATCTTGTAAGAATGGCATCATATTAATATATACCCAGAAGAAGCCTGCAGTCCTCCTTCTGTTGCTCGATGGTCTAGGGCTGCATGGTACATGTATATCAATAAACCGATATATACCAGTATTCAAACCAATATCGACTGAATACTGGTGTAATTACAAAAATATCAGTTTATAGTCATTATTTATTTATCCACAATTTAATTTTCAAGATGTCTTGAGTTTTTTAACTGTAGCCCCGAATGAATAATATTATCCCTTTATCCAAGGAATCGTCTGCTTGTGCCCTCGTAATATACAAATTTAGCAGTTGAAAAAATAATTTTCAAAAAAATTCAACAAAACTATATCATGTGACCCCCTCATTGGAATGAGCTCGTTCCAATGAGGGGTTGCATGATATAGTTTTGCTGAAATCTTTGGGGAAAATCTGCTAAACTAATTTTGAAAATAATAAATTTTGATATCGTCTGCGTTGGGTAAAGGTTTTTCGCACCACATCATCAAGGCATGCTATTTCGTTCCGACTGTGACGCCTCGATTGTGGTACTTGTGTTTATATATCCGAACAGTTTTCGATATACTGGTATACTGTGGTATTTTTTAGAATACCAATACTGGTATTCAGTTTTGAATATCATGCAGCCCTATGATGGTCACAAGACACACATGCACACTATAGGCATTATATGGAGTCAACCTAACAAGTTATAATGCAATCCTTCCATAAATACGACTTACAGACTATGCTAAAGGTTTTTGGGCTCGGGCAGCCATCAAGGCTGAATGATCGTGACCAAAAGGGGACGCTCTCATCTAGACATTATTTGGAGACATCCTACCAAAGTACAATGAAATCCCTTAATAAATATGACTGGTAGACTGTGCTAAAGGTTTTCAGGCTTCGGGCCCCTGTAGCCATCACAGATGCTCAATCGTATCTAAAAGGGGATGTTCTCATCTGGACATTATATGAAGTCAACCAAGTTACAATGAAATCCCTTCACAAATATGACCTGAAGACTGTGCTAAAGGTTTTCGGGCTTCGGCAGCCATCATGGTGAATGATCGCAACCAGAAGGGGACATTCTCATCTGGGCATCATCTGGAGTGATCCTACGAAGTTACAATGAAATCCCCTCATAAATATGACTTGTAGACTGTGCTCAAGGTTTTCGGGCTTCAGGCACCTGTAGCCATCACAGTTGACTAATCACGACCAAAAGGGGATGTCATCATCTAGGCATTATATGGAGTCAACCTAACAAGTTACAATGAAATCCTTCCATAAATATGACTTATAGACTATGCTAAAGGTTTTTAGGCTCGGGAAGCCATCAAGGCTGAATGGTCGTGACCAAAAGGGGTGTTCTCATCTAGACATTATTTGGAGTCATCCTACCAAGCTACAATGAAATCCCTTCATAAGTATGACCTGTAGACTGTGCTAAAGGTTTTCGGCCTTCGGGCCCTGTAAGTGTCACACTTGCCCAATCGTGTCCAAAGGGAACGTTCTCATCTAGACATTACATGAAGTCAACCTACCAAATTACAATGAAATCCCTTCATAAATATGACCTGTAGGCTGTGCTAAATGATCGCAACCAAAAGGGGACATTCTCATCTGGGCATCATCTGGAGTGATCCTACGAAATTACAAGGAAATCCTTTCATAAATATGACATGTAGACTCTGCTCAAGGTTTTCGGGCTTTGGGCACCTGTATCCGTCACAGTTGACCAATCGTGACCAAAAGGGGATGTCATCATCTAGGCATTATATGGAGTCAACCTAAAGTTACAATGAAATCCTTTCATAAATACAACCTATAGACTATGCTAAAGGTTTTTGGGCTCAGGCAGCCATCAAGGCTGAATGATCGCGATCAAAAGGAGATGTTCTCATCTAGACATTATTTGGAGTCATCCTACCAAGTTACAATGTAATCCCTTCATAAATATGACCTGTAGACTGTGCTAAAGGTTTTCGGGCTTCGGGCTCCTGTAGCCGTCACAGTTGCCCAATCATGTTCAAAAGGGGACTTTCTCATCTAGACATTACATGAAGTCAACCTACCAAGTTACAATGAAATCCCCCCATAAATATGACCTGTAGACTGTGCTAAAGGTTTTCGGGTTTCGGGCTCAGGCAGTCATCCCGGTTGACAGATCGCGACCAAATGGGGAAGTTCTCATCTAGACATCATACGGAGTCATCCTACCAAGTTACAATGAAATCCCTCCATATTAAACATGACCTGCAGACTGTGCTAAAAGTTTTTGGGTTTTGGGCTTGGGCAGCCAACACGGTTGACAGATCATGACCAAAAGGGGACATTCTCATCTAGGCATTATACAGAGGCATCCTACCAAGTTACAATGAAATCCCTTCATAAATATGACCTGTAGACTGTGCTAATGGTTTTCGGGTTTTGGGCTTGGGCAGCCATACCGGTTGACCGATCACAACCAAAAGGGGACGTTCTCATCTAGACATGACCCCAAGCATGCATATGAAATTTTGTGACAAATAGACAAGAACTACAGGGTGTAGCCTGTGCTAAAGGAAAATGTGAACAGACTCACAGACTTCTGCACACATGATGGCAATCGCTTATCTTGACTTTGTCAAGTTAAGCTAAGAAGTTGATACATTTGTGGATTAGAATGTGAATATCATATTTCAAGTTTCAAGTGGATCTGTTCACTCAAAGTGATCTTATTAACATTTTTATTTCAAATGTTCAGCTCAAGAGTTTGGTAAGATTCTTGTGTTCGGAGTTGAGTAGCTTTCACACCCCTTAGTGATATTCGGCAAATGATCAACATGAAGACAATCCAATTAGCGTCACTGCATAGTGAAAGCCTCTAGTCGCCCATGCTTTTTGGTTCTACGACCAATTCAAAGACATTCCCATCACCATTTACCCCGGCTTTGGACCCGCATGCCAAAACATGACTGGTTTAAAATTGTTTTTTTCCATGCACATTTGCTCTGCCTTTGTGACATTTTGTCATCAACATTTTATATAGGCAATATGTTTTTGGTTTTAAGTGCAGTACTTTCTGTTTCAATCTCGCACTAGAGAGCTTACAGGGTCTTCACGTAATTACCCATATTCATGAAGAGTGTGTGTCTAACTTCATGATGCAACATTTTTTTGTTGCTTGAAGCCCTTATTAGGTCTCGGCACAATTACCCACATTTAAGGGGAGCGTGTGACTAAATTCATTTTTTTCAAATAATTTTGTTTTAGTGAACGGAACTCATGATTAATATTGTATTTTATAATGACTGAGAATAACTGTCTGAAGCATAACTCTCAATTACCATACTCACCCACGTCTCCCAACATGTGCCACTACTAGTGACTCAAGCAATGGAGAATATTGAGTAGGACATCTGAAACTTATTCCCTCATCTGACTGATAACAGAAGGGTACATCTTCCAATATTGAAATATATTCCAAATTCAAGTATATTTGTTATCAGTAAATTAATTAATTTCTAACTTCTGTCTTTTTGTGCAATCCATTCAAAAATTTCAGGATTCAAGAAAATTCACCCCACCCCACCCCACACGATCCAATATACATGTAACTGCTGTCTTTATATTTGATGTTGAGCCATTACTGTAAAAATTGTGATGGAAAAATTAACCAGAGGTTTTTCTCTGGTAACTTGATGGTTTGTGCTGAATTGTAGGGCTTTGGGACTGGACTTAACTCCTTTGATGCTGCTGGCAGAAATTCCTGCCCAGGACAGAATATTTTTGTCTCTGATATAGGTATAATTTGGTTACATTTAACCAAAATTTCACCCTGTAAATTGAATGGATTTTTTCTCCAATAATTTCTTGAGTTAAATCTAGATTTGATGAAAAATACTCAGCGGGTTAAGAGTTAAATATGATTGGATTTTGTTTTACATGATTTAACTCATTTTTCTGACCAGGTTTTCTAGCTATAGCTGCTGTTTTCGGGATTGACAGATGTCCATTGTCCGTCGGTTGAAATTTGGAATTTACTTGTTTTCTAAACAAAATCAGGAGGCTTGTTAACTGGTTGAGTGCTAGAAGCCACTATCAGGGCTTTGAGAATGAAAGAGTCAATGACACTGGAGCCTAACACTTTACCTAACGAAGAAAAAGCAGACGACTCTTGCCAAAACAATTCTTGAAAAACTAATTTTTTTCATTTTTTGTCTCAAAAACATAGGTTATGACCCCTTGTTGGAACGAGCTCAATGAGCACATTCCAACGAGAGGTCATAACCTATGTTTCTGAGACAAAAAATGAAAAAATAATGAAAATGAATTGGTGATTTTTTAGAATAGCAATGGCCGGTTTTGGTTGTTACGTTGGGTAAAGGGTTAACTTGACTGTGTATTGTGTTTGATGAAATGGATAATGTTCAATGTTTATGAAAGGATTATGAAATACGACAAGAATTTTGATAAATGAGAATAAGTTAATTTCTGTTCCCTGTATGCTATGTTTTCAATAAAAATAATTTGAGGTGTAGACTGTACTAAAGAACTGAGGGGTGGGTTAATGTTGACCTCACAGTTAAAGTATGTCAACCAAGTTACCAAGTTACAGTGAAATTATTCCAAAATGTGTCATTCTATCAAGTTACAATGAAATCCCTTCAAAAATACGGCCTGCAGATTGTGCGAAAGGTATTCAGGCTTCGGACATGTGTTGCCATCACGGTTGACCAATCGCAACCAAAAGGGAACGTCCTCATCTAGACATTATACTGAGGCATCCTATAAAGTTACAATGAAATCCCTTCATAAATACGACCTGTAGTCTGTGCTAAAGGTTTTCGGGTTTTAGGCTCGGGCAGCCATCACGGTTGAACGATCGCAACCAAAAGGGGACATTCTCATCTAGACATTATATGGATTTATCCTACCAAGTTACAGTGAAATCCCTTCATAAATACAACCTGCAGACTGTGCTAAAGGTTTTCGGGCTTCAGGCCCCCATGGCCGTCATAGCTGAGCGATTGCAACCAAAAGGGGACATTCTCATCTAGACATTATATGAAGCCATCTTACTAAGTTACAATGAAATCTCTCCATAAATATTTATATTGTATAGTAAATTTCCTTTCTTATTATACATACCACAATTGTTTACAACAGGCTTGCACTGCAGTGGAAGTCCCTAACTCGGAAAATATACTCTCTATTTTGGTCTTTCCCAAGGGATTTGGGAAAGAAAAGTGGTGCAAAAGCACCAAGAAAAAATAAGCCAAAACTGGGTTAAATTTGATAGTAAATTTCCTTTCTTATTATACATACCACAATTGTTTACAACAGGCTTGCACTACAGTGGAAGTCCCTAACTTGGAAAATATCCAATAAGCCAAAACTGGGTCGAGTGCTACCAGCGCACACCCAGTAGTGGACGCTTTTCTCCTGCTACAGATCCATGGCTTCCGGTACCAGTGTGCAGTCAGTAACTAATGAATCATTCTTTTGAATCCGCCAACATTGGCGTTATGTGATCAGCAGGGAGGAAGGATTCTTACCCGAATAAAAAGACGGGAGGCCCGCCAAGTAAACAATTGTGGTAGGTATAAAAAGAAAGGAAATTTACTATAAAATTTAAATTTCTTATCAACCAACCTTACAATTGTTTACTACAGGCTGAATAGACAATAGGATGGAGGGAATCACATAACCAACCCCCACATAACCCAATTGCACTGGAACGGTGGACAGAGGAAGAGGTCCCTAGGCCTATCAAACCATAGCATCACAATCATTAGTAAAAGACAATGAGAGATGAGACTTACGGTTCTGTGTGATGCACAGACAGAAAGGACAGTAAGAGCACAGAGCTGGAACTGACCTTGTAAAAAGCCAAATGGCTAGGGTAGACAACAGCCTGAGCAGAAGAAAGAGGGCCCAAAGCAAAAAGGTCCTCAGACTGCTCCTGCAACTGACGCAGATAGAAGGTGGAGAAAGTAGAAGCATTTCATCAGAAGGCTGCCTGCATAACATCCAACAACTTGACAGAGTTAGCCAAACAAACCAGACAGAGCAAAGGGTGATTACCCTCAGCAGAAGGAAGAGCCCTGATACAGATATGAGATGGAGTTGTTTCTGGTATCTGATTCTTGGCCAGAAAGGAGCAATCAGTGGTAAATGTAACACTGTTGGGAGAGCTCCTGAAAAAGGCAGGATCAACCGAGAGGGCGTGAAGTTCACTAACCCATCTGGCTGAGGCAAAAGCCATCAAAAATGCCATCTTGTATGTGAGAAAATGCATATCCACCTGGGATAAAGGTTCAAACGCCCCCCCCCCCCCCCCCAAGCAAAGCGGCACCCCAAGAAGGATTCCATCTTGGGGTAAGCTGCAAAGTCCTAGGCCTTTTCAAAGAAAAGTGCCAACAAGCTTTGGAACAGGTCTCCAAAAGCATGGACCTGCACCCTTTGATGATAACAGGCTGGAGACCCCGAGAATCAAAGAGATTTACCAGAAACTCCGCAATCGGTGATATCGAAGGATTGGCATAATCAGCAGAGTGATCAGCACACCATCGACAGAAGACATTCCACTTAGCTGCATAGGCTAAACCAGTGGAGTGCCTCCTTGAAGAAGAAATGTACTCCACTGCTCGTCTCGAAAAACCACTACGGAGGAGACAGGACCTGACAAAAGATATGCATGAAGGCACAATGAAGTCGGGTCGACGTGAAACCTCCTCGGGTAACCTTGGCAAAGAAGATCTCGACATAGAGGGAGACGTGCCGGAACAGCCGCCAACAGAGAGCGGAGTGATTGATCCACACCCGTTGAGGCGACAGGGGAGCGATCAGAATGATTCAACAACTGCAAGTTCGTATCTTGGCTAGAACCTGAGGCAGAATCAGAACCGGCTGGAAGGCATAGCCGACAAAACCATTCCAATCGAGTGACAGAGCATCCACGGCGAAAGCCAGATGATCTGGACACGAGGACACGAAAATGTATCACCCTGATGATTCCAACGAGTCGGAAAGAGATCGATGTGGGGACGACCCCAGAGATCGCAAAGCAACTGGAACACCGCCCTGTGGAGCATCCACTTGGTGGAAATGACCCTGCCCCGTCGGAACAGGGAGTCGGCTAGGACGTTCAGACGACCGGGAATGTGATGAACCACCACTCCGGCATTGACATCCTGAGTGAGCAGTAGAAGATCTCGAGCCAATTCGTACATGGGAACCGAGTGTGTGCCGCCCTGGTTCTGAATGTAAGCAACAACTGTTGAACAACTGAAGGACCTGGCGATTCGAAAGGTGGGGGATCCTTCTTTTTCGGCATGCATAGTATTTTAACATCTTTCCCAGATGTCTAGCCAGAGGTGGGGGCCATTCGATGTTTCCAGTGCATAATAAAACCAACGCAAGTATGTTTATTTCATACTTTATTTGCCATTGAGTATTGCATCGTATCACATCCATATTTACAAGTTAACAAACAGAACATATTTACAAGTTATTAACTATGTCATTGTTTATTTATTGTTTTGTTTGTTAACTTCAAGTTAACAAACAAAACAGTAAATAAACAATGACATATTTTAAGAGTGACGGATAAAACAATGTATGAGTACCACATCAGCCGACCAGGGATTCTTCTGCCCAATTTGGGGAAGGTCCGGGGACCATGCCATTGGAGAAATTTGTGTCATAATTGACTTCAGAATGGGGAGGGGGGGGGGGGGGTGGGGGGTTGCAAAATTGAGCTTTATTCTGAAATACATGTACAACAACTCAAAGGGTTCATATTCTGTTAGGTAAGCAATTTAATTTAATGGACATTAATAGTATTGAAGCGATGCAAGATATTCGGGTTTTTTTCTAATTAAGCATTTTTCTACTATTGTATTATTTCACAGTCCATACAGCTTTCATGATATGGTGACAAAATGTCAATAACAACATTTGAATTAGGAAGTGTAGAGTTTCGATTCAAATAAAATTTTTCATTTCACATCATTTCAATGCAGGTGCACCTGCTGAGGCAGACTATACTTGCCGATGATGGCCTGATTGGCCTCAGAAACAAAAACAAGTGGCAGATTATACTTGCCTGAAGACCCTTTCCCAGTACCCTGGGGAGAGATAGCACCTTTGATGGGAGGACCCCTCTCACACTGGTCTTCACCCGAGGGAAGATAACCTCAACTAGAACATCTAGAACACAAAAGCCTTCTCTCTCAGCCTTTCCTCCTCTGCTGTCTCTTGCCATGGTCGTGATCTGTGGCAAATTTCAATCCAAAACATCAAAGAAGGGTTGAAAGGGACCTGCCCAAAACCGTCCATGAGCACCTTCGGCACGCAAAACCATTCATCTTCCCAAGCCTACTTTTTTTTCGACATTGATGTCAGGTTTGCAAAACCGATTTCATTTTCTGTGAAGCAACAGGAGACTGGAGAAGCAAAAGGAGGCCGCTCCATCCAAGAACTTTTTCGCTGTATAATTGTATATTCGTTAATATTTTCTCTATGTATTTCTATGTGGTATCTATGTAGTTCTATGCAGTTCTATGTGGGTCTATGTAGTTCTATGTGGTAAATCGTCACACCGGTTTGTACGGACAAATTTTCTGAGTCCAACAAATGAAAAAGGGCCATAACTAGGCTTGCCATGATTATGAAATTCCATAGTCGATTAATCAGAGCCCAAAATTGACGATTAATCGACTTTTTTGACCACGTTTTTTTAACAAAGGGTTGACTAAAACGAGATGGCTGAATGGTCCTAAAGGTGGGTATAACCGGGCATGTGGCCGTGTACATTTCAAATAACATGGTGACAAAGTCAACGATCCATCATTCCCGCATTATAAGGCATGGTTAACGTCAGAATGAACGTTTCGTTGACCATATTCTGTTAAGTTGGTCGATCGTCTGCCATACCGTTAAACAGTAATACACCCTGACGCCTGAAATTCAGATGAAACATAACAGTGAGCTGCCAGAAGGAACCAGGCCTGATCCGAGAGAGAGGGATTTTACAACTTACAAGGACTATTCTGCTGGACCCTGTAAGGGCACTAAGGATGTAAACAGTCCCCCCACCCCTTCCGCACACACACTCGCGATAATTTATCAGTGGTGGGAAACATTGTGATTTTCGAATTTCCAACACGAAAATGACCCAAGGGAGCTAACTCTAGTTGTGTGATGCAAAATACTGAAATTTCATCAACCGCAGCGAGTTTCATTTCGTGTTGTTCAAAATAAAAGATTTATGAGCAAAGAATGATTATTGGAAACGATGTTGTTTAAAAAAATATGGATATGTTGTTGACATGACGGGAGCAGTAAAAAAAAAAATCATTAAAGTGGGAGGTAATTACCACAAATATTTCCGATATTTAATCAGACTTAGAATTTGGGGGGGGGGGGGGGGGGGGGGGGCTGAGGCTGCCCTCCTTTACCTTCATATGGTCTACGACTGTCGTTTATACATCCAGAAAAGTTCCCATCATGTATATACAGCATGATCACGTTCTGGCAAGGCAGTGGTGTCGTTATACATGCGGAAGTAAAAAAAAGTCGACTTTCAAATTTAAAGTCGATCAATCAGCACGACCGACGATTAGTCGACTTTTTGCATAATCACGGCAAGCCTAGCCAAACTCTGGGAAAAATTATTGGACGGAACCTGTTGCTTGTGCATATCCGTTCTCCCATGTGGGTCTATCAGCGTACAAAAGGAGATCCAAATCTGACTGATGGCTTTGAAATTACAATGCAAAACGTTTGTACAGACAGACGGACGGACGGACGGACGGCTTCACTTTTGTCTATATACCGCCGAATCCGCCTCCGAGGTCGGGGGAATAACAAGCAGGTCGCACAGGATTGACTATTGTTTGATTTTGTCGGTGACGACAAAAAAACAAAGCATTTCTTCAATTAAATAAATACCAGGAGATTTCCAGAAATCGACCCAGTGACTGAAAACCGAAATGATCCCAAAAACTGCCCAACCAAGAAGCAAGATTTATTACCCTTCAGTTGAAGCGGTGACCACTGCAACTCGCCCCGAAAGTTTTCCCTGGTTAGCCGCTGTAGATGTCATTTTGACCATGGAACGTGCACATCCACGAAAAATGAAACGAGGAGAAAACATCACACTGAAGTTTCAAAGTCCACCTTGAACTTTTGAACGTTTTTGTATACCGTGTAGACAGAATAACTAGGAATACCAAATGTCGTGCAAGTTGTGTGTTTCGCGTGAACTAATCGGTTCACCAATACATGGTAACGGTTACGGAAACAAAATTCCGCTGGGTCGGAGTTCAAACAATAAATTTTTACCGCAAGGGAGACCGGGGAAAGTTTACAGTTTTAAAACGTTTCTCCACTTTTTGACAAACCCACCAATTTAGCTTTCACGTCAACACAACAGTTTTGAAAAATAAAAAATCTTATTCTGATTAATAAATAAGAAAAATAAAAGCAAACCCTAAGTACCAAGAGGTCTCAATAAGCCATGACCAGACCCGGACCGAAAGAATACTGGTCGATTCGTCGTTATTGCACATTCGTGTAGAATCTGGACGATTCGTCGTGAACGGTAATTTCCGTGGTTGTTTGGGACGATTCGTCGAAGATTCCGACTTTGAATCTTTAACGCTAATTTGAGCCGGTTGTGACAACAAATAACAAGATTTAATATTTAATTTTTATTTATTTTATATTTTGAAATAAATCAGAACAATAGCACATGAACGCAATGTAAATTAATAAGCGAAATATCCCCCCCCCCCCCCCCCCCACCAACAGCACAATATAAAATAACATGCGAAAAATGTAATCCCCATTCCTACCCTCTCCTCTCTCCCCAACGGCAACATTGGAGAGACAAATAAAAAAATAAAATAACAAAAATACAGAGAAGAAAAGAATGAACAAACAAATCGATTGACATTCACACCTCAAGTGGACAGGAAGCCCCAAATATCATGTTTCTGATCTGAAAAATATAACTTATCACGCCTCAAGGAGGTGTCATAAATTATATTTTTGAGACAAGAAACGTACTTAAAAACCTATATATTTCCAGCCTTCGTCGCAAAGCTCTGTTATAAGACGCCCCAAATATCATTTTTCTGATCTGAAAAATATAACTATCACGCCTCAAGGAGGTGTCATAAATTATATTTTTGAAACAAGAAACGTACATAAAACCTATATATTTCCAGTCTTCGTCGCACAGCTCTGTTATAAGACGCCCCCAAATATCATGCTTTTTGCACATAATGCACCAACGCTTGTCCACATTATGGGTATCGTTTTGTCCGTGGCTTCCGTAGAACTACACTGTGTGTTTAAAGTTTTGTATGCAATATCTCTGTCTCCATTGATTGGTGGGTATATCATTTTAATATTGTGTTTCACCACAGTACTCAATGCGGAAACAGTCCAAATACTAGAAAACCCGCCATACCGGGCACAGTCCATGCATGTTTCGTCATAAGGTGGCGAGATGTCGATAACATCTTTGCAATTGGGCAGAGCTGCGTTGCGATCTACGTAGAGGTTTTCATTTAAAATCATTTCGATGCACGTGCGGACGCGGAGTTCGATTGCTAGCTCTTCTCTTCCACAAAGTATCCGCGATATGGCGTTGAACAGGCAATTTCCATCAGCAGAAGTTATCAGTGGTGTACCTGCAAACAGATGAAATGAAACAACAGTTAGAGTGGTGCATTAACTGAGTATATACCTCGACGGAGTTACTTGCATGGAGGGAGCATGGACTATGGTTTCATTAACTGAGTACTAATTGTGTGAATACATCACGATCCCCAGAAGACAGAATACGCTAACGGAAAAATTAATTTATTCTCTCTATTCACGGCGAACATAGGCAGTGTTCGCTCCATGCAAGTATACCTCGACGGAGTTACTTGCATGGAGGGAACATGGACTATGATTTCATTATTTGAGTACTAATTGTGTGAAGTCATCACGATCCCCAGAAGACAGAATACGCTAACGGAAAAATTAATTTATTCTCTCCATTCACGGCGAACATATGCAGTGTTCGCTCCATGCAAGTATACCTCGACGGAGTTACTTGCATGGAGGGAACATGGACTATGGTTTCATTAACTGAGTACTAATTGTGTGATGTCATCACGATCCCCAGAAGACAGAATACGCTAACGGAAAAATTAATTTATTCTTTCTATTCACGGCGAACATAGGCAGTGTTCGCTCCATGCAAGTATACCTCGACGGAGTTACTTGCATGGAGGGAACATGGACTATGATTTCATTAACTGAGTACTAATTGTGTGAAGTCATGACGATCCCCAGAAGACAGAATACGCTAACGGAAAAAATAATTTATTCTCTCTATTCACGGCGAACATAGGCAGTGTTCGCTCCATGCAAGTATACCTCGACGGAGTTACTTGCATGGAGGGAACATGGACTATGGTTTCATTAACTGAGTACTAATTGTGTGAAGTCATCACGATCCCCAGAAGACAGAATACGCTAACGGAAAAATTAATTTATTCTCTCTATTCACGGCGAACATAGGCAGTGTTCGCTCCATGCAAGTATACCTCGACGGAGTTACTTGCATGGAGGGAACATGAACTATGGTTTCATCAACTGAATAGTAATTGTGTGAAGTCATCACGATCCCCAGAAGACAGAATACGCTAACGGAAAAATTAATTTATTCTCTCTATTCACGGCGAACATAGGCAGTGTTCGCTCCATGCAAGTATACCTCGAAGGAGTTACTTGCATGGAGGGAACATGAACTATGGTTTCATTAACTGAGTAGTAATTGTGTGAAGTCATCACGATCCCCAGAAGACAGAATACGCTAACGGAAAAATTAATTTATTCTCTCTATTCACGGCTAACATAGTCAGTGTTCGCTCCATGCAAGTATACCTCGACGGAGTTACTTGCATGGAGGGAACATGAACTATGGTTTCATTAGTAATTGTGTGAAGTCATCACGATCCTCAGAAGACAGCACACGCTAACGGAAAAAATAATAATTTATTCTCTCTATTCACGGCGAACATAGGCAGTGTTCGCTCCATGCAAGTATACCTCGACGGAGTTACTTGCATGGAGGGAACATGGACTATGATTTCATTAACTGAGTACTAATTGTGTGAAGTCATCACGATCCCCAGAAGACAGAATACGCTAACGGAAAAATTAATTTATTCTCTCTATTCACGGCGAACATAGGCAGTGTTCGCTCCATGCAAGTATACCTCGACGGAGTTACTTGCATGGAGGGAACATGAACTATGGTTTCATTAACTGAGTAGTAATTGTGTGAAGTCATCACGATCCCCAGAAGACAGAATACGCTAACGGAAAAATTAATTTATTCTCTCTATTCACGGCGAACATAGGCAGTGTTCGCTCCATGCAAGTATACCTCGACGGAGTTACTTGCATGGAGGGAACATGAACTATGATTTCATTAACTGAGTACTAATTGTGTGAAGTCATCACGATCCCCAGAAGACAGAATACGCTAACGGAAAAATTAATTTATTCTCTCTATTCATGGCGAACATAGGCAGTGTTCGCTCCATGCAAGTATACCTCGACGGAGTTACTTGCATGGAGGGAACATGAACTATGGTTTCATTAACTGAGTAGTAATTGTGTGAAGTCATCACGATCCTCAGAAGACAGCATACGCTAACGGAAAAATTAATTTATCCTCTCTATTCACGGCGAACATAGGCAGTGTTCGCTCCATGCAAGTATACCTCGACGGAGTTACTTGCATGGAGGGAACGTGAACTATGGTTTCATTAACTGAGCACTAATTGTGTGAAGTCATCACGATCCCTAGAAGACAGACTAGATTTCGACAGCGGAAAAATTAATTTTCTCTCTCTATTTACAGTAGCAGAAAAATGAATGCTTACCGGTATGAGCGATCTTGTAATAGTTCAACAGTTCTGAACTTAACTGGTGCGTTCTTGTTATTTGTTGATGGCATACTTCAAATTCTCTAGCCACTGGAAGTATGGATTTTTCTTTTCTGGCAGCTAGGCGTAAAATGCCAAAACCATAAGATGCAGCCATGGTCAGTCTCTGTAAAGCATTTTTAAAGTCATAACCACTGACGAGGGAGTCTTTTTTAAAGCAATTTTCGCACTGATAATCTGAAGAAGCATTTGATAATATTGTCAACTCTTTCTTTGTTAGATTTTCACAGTCAGCGTGGAACCATGTATTACACCAGTCACAAAATATTGTATTTACTGAACAGCTTTGCGTACATTTACCACAAGGGAATCTAGCTTTTCTGGAAGGCATTTTGAAAAAGAGTGAAGTGAAGGGAAATGATGATTTCGCGCGCCGAAGGCGCGCAGGGACGGTATGGGGGACAAGCCCCTTTCGACCCTCTGTGACTGTATAGGATGGCTCTCACATGTCAAGGCGTGTTGAAGGAGGAAAAGGATCCGGTACTCGGGAGGTGTCTCCAGTGGTGTCCAGTTGTGGATGGGTAGTACCATTGGCAGATGTCGGTTGAACCCTCGAGTGAGGACCAGTGTGGGAGGTTGGGTTCTCTCACAAAGGTACTACCTCTCCCCGAGGGTGCAGTCGATCTGGATTTTCGGGCAAGTATAGTCTGCCGCTTCGAGGATGATAATGAGTGATGGCCATCACTGGCAAGTATAATCTGCCTCAGGCTGTCTCTGTTATAGTTGGACTCTTTGGAGGAAAACAACAACGACCCCTTTCGGGGACCACCAAGAAGAAGACCCGAACTTCCCTGGTTCGGGGGCAGGCCTGCATTGTAATCCTATTGGGTTGGGACAAAAGATGCGCATTGCGCTTACAAAAAGGGGGCAGAGGCGGGACGCAGGACCAACGCTCGCCTCCCTTTAAGTGGCTGACCACTTTTAGGGATGGAGCGGAGGATGTTCAGGAACCGCGGGGGGTGACTGTTTCCATAACGGTTAGACTGTCTGTAGCGGTTATTGGGGTGCTGGTCCAAAAACATCTTCTGTGTACCTGCTTAAAAGAAGAAAGTAGAATTAGTTTTCATTAGAATATGTAAACTGTAAAGATAAAAGTAGCACCTCTTTAGTTGCGTGTCCTTGTGGTGACTGCTGTGTGTGTGTGGAGAGTATGGAATGCACGAATTTTTACATTCGTAAGGGCAGTAACATACTCTCGTGTGGTATTGTGCTGTGTGTGTGAAGTGAAGGAAAAGTGGGTTTATTTTATAGTGACCCAAAGGCTGGTGGCTTCATGTCAGAAGAAAGGCTATTGGGTGACATTAATATGCTGTTAATTACGTGGGATACTACTTGGACAGTAATCCGCCGGGGTGTCTGCGAAGTACAATAGACCAAAGAGAGTTAACATTTATACTTGTCAAAACATATGAAGCAGTGTTGGCTCTAGGTGAAAGTCACATATGTGAATGTTGTTTTAGCTATAATCTTCAACTTAAACCCTCAGAATTGGTCTTCAGAGGGTTTGGCTGGGCTGTACTTTCTGAATTGCTTGTATGATGATAATACTACAAACTTCAAACACACAAAAGATTACATATGACAAAAGAATAAAAACGAACGAAGAGTGAGCGAACAAAAATAGAAAGAATGAATAACAGGTTGAGCATATTAAATTCTTACCTGCTTGTCTTTAAGTCAGGATCATGGCTGTAATTAAACATTTATTTTACCTGAAAGCATCAATGACATTATTTTTAAAAAAAATTTCTCAGTTTCTAAATACTTTTTATCAGTAAGGGACTATAGGGATAATTTGGGGACTCTCCACCCCATGTTGCTGGAGAGGAATCCGTTAGTTTCAATACTATTAATGCAATACGGATTGCCGCCCCCCTCCCCCCCCCCCCCCCCCAGGTGCCATCAGGGTAATTTTCAAAGGCTGGCTTTTCTTTATATTGTAACCCTCGCAATTGACTAAACTAACCGGTTTCGATTGCAGTCTTCCATGACTCTCTCTTTAACAAACATTTTGACTTCTTTCCCCGCGGAATCATTCAACCGTACTATAATTTGTCCCAAGTAGCCTAGAAACATGCTCCAGATCACCCAGAAATACGCTCCAAATCGTCCAGAATCTTGTTCCGAATCGTTCATAAACATGGTCCGAATCGTCCATAAACATGGTCCGAATCGTCCAATAATCTGGGCCGAATCGTCCAATAAAAATCTGGTCTGAATCGTACATGGTCCGAATCGTCCATAATCCTTTTAGAACTACCGGTTGTCGAACATAATATGGTTTTCAAACAGCCACCCTCCCCCCCCCCCCCCCCACCCACCAGTATAGACACGTAGGGGTCTTAATACGTCTATGTGGTATCTATGTGGTATCTATGTAGTTCTATGTGGTATCTATGTAGTTCTATGTGGTATCTATGTGGTATCTATGTAGTTCTATGTGGTAATTCGTCGCACCGTTCTGATCTGAAAAATATAACTTATCACGCCTCAAGGAGGTGTCATATTATAGTTTTGAGACAAGAAACGTACATAAAACCTATATATTTCCAGCCTTCGTCGCACAGCTTTGTTATAAGACGCCCCAAATATGTTTCTGATCTGAAAATATAACTTATCACGCCTCAAGGAGGTGTCATAAATTATATTTTTGAGACAAGAAACGTACATAAAGCCTATATATTTCCACCCTTTGTCACACAGCTGTGATATTAAATGCCAAAAAGTCTTGTTTCTATTCTATTCATTTTTTTACTTCTGGTCTGAAAAATATTGATGTTACTTCAAAAGATCCCACATCAAAGTACATTGAAATCAACCGGACAAAAATTTGAAAATAATTCAGTGTTACAGATCCATGCCTTGGATGTTTCGTCGAAAACCAAAAAGACGATTCGTCGTGATCGTAATTTGGACGATTCGTCGTCACGACGAATCTACAATCACGACGAATCGTCCAGATACCACCGAAAGAGAGGAAGGCAAACGGCTTTTTCAGGAGGCAAAAAACTTAGAAGCCAAAGCAGATGGAAAATATCACTACAAGATCCGGGGCCCCCATGGGACCGGAAAATCATCAAAATACCAGTTGGACCATAAGCAAAAAGCAAAGTAAGGGAGACAAATGTGTAAATAATGTACAAACTGGGGAAATGGTTTTTAACAGCAACAACTTAAAATGTCTATATACAAATGCAGATCAGCTAAGGAACAAACTACACGAACTTAAAGCAAGAGTCCATACTTTCCAGCCAGAATATCAATCTTAACCCTGTTGAATTCAACACAGACGAAGTAGGTAATTATGATGTATTCTCGAAAAATTTAGACAACAACACAGGCAGAGGCATGATAATATACATAAAAAGCACCTACAAACAAAAGAAACAATTCTCGATCTGGGCTTCCAGGAGCACTTACTTGTAAAAATAAAATTGAATGAGAAAGATAACCTCCTCATCGGCCTTTTTTACAGATAAGAGAGTGGAAATCTGGAAAACAATGAACAGCTACTTAAAGCAATTACAGAGGCAACAAAACTGAATACCTCCCATCTATTAATTATGGGTGACTTCAACCTCAGAAACATTGACTGGGAAAGCTACCACTGCTCGACCGAGAAGCTAACTTCACTTGAATACAGATTTATGGAATGCTTGCAGGACAACTACCTCTTTCAACACGTCAATAAGCCGACTCGCTGGAGAGGCACAGACACACCACAGTACTGGACCTCGTGCTGACAAATGAAGAAAATATGGTCAACAACTTGGAATATTTGAGCCCACTAGGAAAGAGCGATCACTGTGTGCTACAATTTACTTTCACTTGCTATGTAACCCACAAACTTCGAGCAGGCAAAAGCTATAGCTATAACAGAGGAGATTATGATGAAATAAATAAAGGCATTGAAAAATATAATTGGGAAGACATGTTGAAGCATACCAATGATATAAATACAAACTGGAAAATTTTCCGAGATATTATACACGAGCTTGAAGAGAAGTTTATACCACAAAGAAAAGCTAAAAACCCCAATAAGCAATAAACAAAATTCCCGATAGACAAAAGTACAATTGAGAAAATCAAGAGGAAAAATATCCTATCAAGGAAGGCTATAACATCAAAGGACCCTGAAGTTAGACAGCAATACAAGAAAGCCCGAAACCAGGTTAAATCATCAGTAAAATGGCACAGGAAACAATTTGAGAAGAAACTGGCTGAAAATGCAAAATTACACCCCAAAGAAATATGGCAATATATCAACTCTAAATCTAAAACTAAAAGCGGCATTGGTGAACTCCTGATCGACCCAGGTGACAAAGATTCGAGGAAGACAAATGATGATAAAGAGAAAGCCCAAACACTAACCGATTTCTTCAAGAGCGTCTTCACTGTTGAATCTATTGAGGCAATCCCATCACTCCCACCGAGTGAAATACAAGAAGGCATGAAAGAACTGACCATTACCAGGGAAATTATTCAAAAACACTTAAATAAACTGAAACCAGACAAATCACTGGGTATCGACAAAATGCACCCAAAGCTCTTGAGAGAAACATCCAGGACTATTTCAAGACCCCTCCAGATAATATTTAATCAATCAATTAAGGAAGCTACTGTTTCAGAGGACTGGAAAATAGCACAGATAAGTGCCATATACAAAAAAGCTAACAAAGCACAAGCCAGCAACTATAGACCAGTAAGTTTAACATCGGTAGTCTGCAAAGTAATAGAATCTATAATCCGGGATCACATTACAGATTATATGAAAATAAATAGTTTGATAACCGACAAACAATATGGGTTCATCGCAGGACGATCAACATCACTTCAACTACTACAAGTTGTAAACATCTGAACCAAGGCTCTTGACAAAGGGAACCCAGTAGACTGTGTCTATATGGATTACCAAAAGGCTTTCGACACAGTACCACACAGGAGGCTACTGAATAAACTTGAGGCTTATGGTATCAACAACCAAGCAATTGCATGGATCAAGAGCTTCCCGATGGGCCGGAAACAAAGAGTAAGTGTGAATGGACAAAACTCAAACAGGTCAGAAGTAACATCGGGAATTCCTCAGGGATCTGTCCTAGGACCACTTCTCTTTGTTATTTTCATAAACGATCTGCCAAGAACTGTAGAGTCTGACACCTACCTCTTTGCTGACGACACAAATTTTTTTAGAGAAATAGTTGACGAAAGTGATAAACACAATTTTCAAAATGACTTAAATAGAATGGCAAACTGGAGTGACACATGGCTCCTAAAGTTCCACCCGGAAAAGTGCAAACATATGAGAATTGGTAAACATGACAACACACCAGAATACTGTCTCCACAGGAAGAAACTCCAGCTTGTAAGAGAAGAAAAAGATATAGGAGTAATCATCGACTCAGACCTATCATTCGACAGACATATAAGTGAGAAAGTAAAAAAGGCCAACAACATGTTTGCATTACTGAGAAGAACCTTCCACTACATGAACACAGACACTTTCACTCCTCTATATAAAACCCTAGCAAGAACACAACTCGATTACGCCAGCTCAGTATGGGCACCTTATAAAATGAAACATATAGAACAAATCGAGAAGGTACAGAGACGAGCCACCAAACAGCTTCCAGGACTGAAAGATCTTCCATACGAACAAAGATTAAAAAAGCTGAAACTACCCACTCTCAGCTACCGCTGAATAAGAGGAGACATGATTGAAACATTCAAAATAGTAAACAATATTTATCATAAGGAAGCCTCCGAAAATATACTATAAGCATGGACAGAAGCAGCCCCAAGAGCCAGTGGAAGAGGAAATTCCAAGAAACTATTCACACAGAGATCAAAAACGGAAATAAGGAGAAACTGCTTCCCCGTGAGGATAACAAGCACTTGGAACAGCCTACCAGAACATGTTGTGTCAGCACCAAGCTTAATCTCATTCAAAAACAGGTTAGATAAATACTGGGACAAACAAGAAATCAAATATGACTTTAAGGTAAAAATAGAGACTAAACAAACATGCGTACACGAGAAAACAGAGGAGATCGAAGAAGACGCAGAGTCCTGCATAGTGGACATCGTTTCCAGAGCAGGAAAACTACATAAGTAAACATAAGTAAGTAATCTGTTGTCCAAAGTTCTTGTGTCATCGGACACTGCTTTCCAAAGATATACTTTTCGGTTTAAAAACTGAAAACATAATAAATGGCCCAATCTGTCCCAGACTCAGGGCAGTTTTTCGGTGGACATAGTGTTAACGAAACACTTGTTAATTAAATAAAGATTAAACTTTCTCTGCTAACCCTTTACCTAACATGAAAAACGTATGGCAATTGCCAAAAAAATCTTCAATAACTATTTTTTTCTTCAATTTTTTGATCTCAAAAACATAGATTATGACCCCTCGTTGGAACGAGAAGGTTATTGATAAAGTATGATTTATCTAATGCAAGGGAACTACTTCAGAAGCCATTCTCTAAATCACAATGGAACGATATGGCTAGACACGCTGTACATGGTTACTGGTCAAATATTATTATAGAACAAGCCAATTTGTCTACGAGCCTTGTATACCTGAATCTCAATGGATATTGTCCAGGAAAGCCGCATCCCATATTGAAAACTGACATTAATCCAGAACGAGCTGCCTCAATGCTTGCTATTCGACTACAGTTAGCAACAATGACCTACAATTTAGAAAACCGACACTATAATAGGACCAAGAATCTAAATGCAATCGCCTGCAGACTATGTGGCGAAGAAGACGAAGATGTATGCCATTTACTTCTGACCTGTCCAGCATTAAAAGACACTAGAGAAAAAGCAGCAATTCTATTAACTACGTACTGAATATGAACTACACTGTTCTGCAGACTTTCAGCAGCTAAATGACCAACAGAAGATTAAAGCCATCATAGATGTTACCAAATTAGACACTTCAATCACTGCTATCAACTCCCCGTGGGAACCCCGGGAAGTAAGCAGCACTTGTTTACTGTGGTAAACCAGTTCCGCTCGATTAGCAGTGAAGTCGACTCACGTTGAAGTCGACCCAAAGTGAAGTCGTCCCAAAAAAGTGATCTCGACCCAAAAAAGTGAATTCGACCCGAAGTGATTTCGTCCCGAAAAAAGTTATCTCGACCCACTTTTAAAATTTATTGAAAGCCATCTCTATCCCTATCTTACGGAAGCGTATTGCTGCCACGTGGAAAAAAAAATAAATTGTTTCGTTTAAACGAAAACTTTTTCGTTTAAACGAAACCACTTTCGTTTAAACGAAAACTTTTTCGTTTAAACTTTTTCGTTTAAACGAAAACCTTTTCGTTTAAACGAAACCACTTTCGTTTAAACGAAAACTTTTTCGTTTAAACGAAAACTTTTTCGTTTAAACGAAACCACTTTCGTTTAAACGAAAACCTTTTCGTTTAAACGAAAACTTTTTCGTTTAAACGAAACCACTTTCGTTTAAAACGAAAACTTTTTCGTTTAAACGAAAACTTTTTCGTTTAAACGAAAACTTTTTCGTTTAAACGAAATCACTTTCGTTTAAACGAAAACATTTTCGTTTAAACGAAACCATTTTCGTTTAAACGAAAACTTTTTCGTTTAAACGAAAACTTTTTCGTTTAAACGAAACCACTTTCGTTTAAACGAAAACTTTTTCGTTTAAACGAAAACTTTTTCGTTTAAACGAAAACTTTTTCGTATATACGAAACCACTTGTTAGGGCCGTCTTCTGCTTTTTAACATGCAATACCATTACATTCTTTAGGCACGAGTGATCCTATGGGAGGTTTGCTGGAGGGTGATGGAGGTGGGGGTGGGGGCTCATTTTTTTATCTGGGAGGAGAAGCTTGCCCTGCCTTCCCACCCGTTCGGAGTGCTTTTAGGGTAAATTCCACATATTTGGACCTATGGGGATACAAAAGAGACAGTGCGTGCATGCGAGGGGAGAGGGTGGATGGATGCGTGTGTGAGGGACATAATGTATAGACAGTGACAAGACACCATTAGGAGTTAAGCTTCCGCACACCTGTATCACATCCTATAACTTTGTCGGACATTATTATGTCCCTTGCCATCGTGGGAGGGGATATACGAAAGGGTTCCGTCAGGCCTTCTTTCTTCCAAATATGGGTTCTTCTTCACTACGGGGGCACCCTCTAATTTCCAATGCAATCGAACATGCCCTTTATAGGCCCCTAACACTCCGCGCTAGAATGAACAGGAGTCCTGTTCGATTATTTTCTGTCATTGTCGGGTTTACAATGCACCGCAGTATGACACCACTCCCCCCCCCCCCACCCCCGGCTAGCCCTTCGGGATATTCCCACGGCATAGTGCCCCCCCCCCCCCCCCACATACACACACACTCAATTGGAATTCTCCCCTCGACTGGGCCGGATTCTCATACATGGTGTTGGTAAGTAGGTCTAGCGGACCTGTCTGTTGGGAGGTCAAGACCATATCTCACAAAAAATAATCCGTGCGCATGAAAGAATAATCCGTGCAAACAAATTAACAATCCGCGCGCGCGGATTATTATATCGTGCGCACGGATCATTTTGGGTAAAAAAAAACATATGGTCCTCTCGACACCCCCCCCCCCCCCCCCCCCCCGCCCACTGTCCGAACATTCAGACCCTCAAGGCAAACTTACCAACGCCATGCAAGGGAATCTGGTCCAATGGCGGAATTAGAATCTCTACTTGTGGGGGGGGGGGGGGGGGGGGGGGGGGGAAATTGCAATTGGGGGCGGGGCGGGGCTGGGCGGGGAGATGGGTCGATATGCCGCAGGTGGGGACGATTGCAAGTGGGGATGGGGGTCCATATGCCACAGGTATATCCCGAAGGCCGGAGAGGAAAGGTATAGGCCGGTGTATCACCCCTTCCATTGGGAGACCCGGGCAGAGGAGGCTCCGGAGATTTTTTCCGCAATGGGGTGGAGGAGGGGTTGTGCAAGTAGGGCACATGCTTTCCATTAATGGGGGGGGGGGGGGGGGGGGGGCATAAAGTATTATATCATTACATTCTTGAAGCAAGAGCAAACGTAGGAGGTTTGCTGGAGGTTTTTTTTCGGGATGGGGGATTCAATTTCTAATAAATCGGGGAGAGGCCCACCCCACGGGAGGAGGGGGGGGGGGGATTCTACTCCCAGATAAAAAAATCAGATGAAATCTTCTGGTGCTTTTAGGATAAATCTTCACATTTTTGGACGTCGAAAATCGAGATACGCTTCCCATATTTAAAAAAAAATACGTTTATGAACGTACATGGCTCAAAAGTATCTGCATCCGAACTTGCAAATGGATATGTTCATCAGCTGAGTTTTGTATAGAAATAAAGAAAAGAGAATCAGTGTGTGTGTGTGTTAGAGAGGTGTGTGGATCTGTCACTGATGGACAGGTGGAAAATGGGGGAGGGGCAAAGTCAATGTTTTGGGGCAAATGCCCTCCCATACCACCCCCCCCCCCCCCCTACACACACACACTGTAGCGGCGCTACTGGATCCGAGGCCCCTTCCTTGAAATATAATTATTTAACTCTGTCGGCGATTCTCATTCTGATGCCTCCTGAGGGGAAGGTGAAACCATTGATAGGTGTCCGGATGCCCTCCCTTGGTAAAATTTTCAAGCAGTGAAGCGTTGAGAGCAATTCTGAAGCCTCCTGAAGAATAATGAGGCCATTGGACCGGTGGGAGTCTGGGTCTATCCAAAATGTTCTAAAATTCCGAAGCACCATCAAGGGTTTTGGAGTCTCCTAAGGAAAGACGGGGGCTGGAAATCCTTAGTAGCTGTTTGAAATTTATTTAGCGGTGGGTGGGGGTGGGGGCGGGATGAGGGCAATGTAGGCCTAATTATTTGGGGCGGGTGGGGTGCGTTTCTCCAGACCACAGCCACTGACCCCATCCTACCCAGGTCTTTCCACCTTGGAGTCCAAGATTGTGCCTGTAGCGGATAAGCATAGGCCTATATTGCCGCCCGACCAAGCTCAAGTGACGCCCCATCCTCAATCTCCATGCATTGTTAAACATTTTTTATGGCTGGCTTTATAGGCTCAAAAGACATCTGAATTTCATGTCTTTACTAACATCTTTATGCCCCCCCCCCCCCCCCGAGATGCCTCCCATCCCATCCCCGCCACGCACATACACCTGCTGACAGCAACAGGTGTGAGGTCTTGCGCACTGATGTGGGGCCTTGCGCATATTTCACTTCGTCCTAGGTTATCAGCCATCTTTGGTGGCACGTAGGTGTATTGCATGTTAAAAAGCAGAAGATGGGCCTAACAAGTGGTTTCGTTTAAACGAAAGTGGTTTCGTTTAAACGAAAAAGTTTTCGTTTAAACGAAAAAGTTTTCGTTTAAACGAAAGTGGTTTCGTTTAAACGAAAAAGTTTTCGTTTAAACGAAAGTGGTTTCGTTTAAACGAAAAAGTTTTCGTTTAAACGAAAAAGTTTTCGTTTAAACGAAAAAGTTTTCGTTTAAACGAAAAAAGTTTTCGTTTAAACGAAAGTGGTTTCGTTTAAACGAAAAAGTTTTCGTTAAACGAAAGTGGTTTCGTTTAAACGAAAAAGTTTTCGTTTAAACGAAAAAGTTTTCGTTTAAACGAAAAAGTTTTCGTTTAAAACGAAAGTGGTTTCGTTTAAACGAAAAAGTTTTCGTTTAAACGAAAGTGGTTTCGTTTTAAACGAAAAAGTTTTCGTTTAAACGAAAAAGTTTTCGTTTAAACGAAACAATTTATTTTTTTTTCCACGTGGCAGCAATACGCTTCCGTACTACTATCTAAAAGTGTCTTGGTTACTGTTAGAAATTTTTGTAACTCAATAGAAGTGGAATTTATCCTTTTAAGACCCTTGTCCGCGTTCGTTTATGTTTTACTAGCTAACTTATGAAAAAAGACAGCTTGGGACATCAATCCCTTTGTTCTGTCCTTAACACAACAACTGCGGCAACTCAATAAACAGAACTAGCGATATATAAGCACAGATAAATTCCATTTTTTCAACATTCCACAATCGTAAGCATGTCTGATGTGTGTCTTGTTTGCACTAACAGTGTTCGGCCTCGGCAAGAAGGTTTACAGTGTGAAAGATGTGACAGATGGCAGCATAGGGTGTGTGGTACTGGCATAACACGAGATGCGTACAGGTTGGCAGTTAGGGGGGCGAAGGCCTATTGATTGGATTTGCAATCACTGCATTGAGCAGGTTGACAATAATACTGTATCTGATAACACTTCGCAGGCCGAGACTGATGTACCAAGTTTCACATTACACAATTCTCTTTTGGATTCTGAGCACAACACCGTAACAAATAGCACTCAAAATAATGTCAATAGCTTCGTGGTTCCACAGCAACTAGATGAGTCATCAATACTAGATCCAACTCCATCAACAAGCGAAACAACAACAACAACAACAACAACAACAACAACAACAACAACAACAACAACCAACCCTTCATTCAAAATCATCACTGGTACATCTATAAGGGAACAAGATAAACTGTATGATGATCTTGGTTACTCGTATACGAAGAAAAGGGAAAATAGTAAGTATCCCTCTTAATAACTTTTTATTCTCAGTTGGGGAAAAACACTCTGTTAATTATTGTTTATTGGTGTTAAACGCTGCTCAAATCATTCATTCGTTTGTTCATTAATTTGTCCATTCATTCGTTCGTTCATTATTTATTTATTGGCGTGAAACGCTATTCATTCATTCATTCTTTCATTCATTCTTCCATTCGTTCATTCATTCATTCATTTGCTCATTCATTATTTATTTATTTATTGGTGTGAAACGCTCAGTTGGGGGGAAACACTCTGCTAATTATTGTTTATTGGTGTTAAACGCTGCTCAAATCATTCATTCGTTTGTTCATTCATTTGTCCATTCATTCATTCGTTCGTTCATTATTTATTTATTGGCGTGAAACGCTATTCATTCATTCGTTCATTCATTCTTCCATTCGTTCATTCATTCATTCATTCGCTCATTCATTATTTATTTATTTATTGGTGTGAAACGCTCAGTTGGGGGAAAACACTCTGCTAATTATTGTTTATTGGTGTTAAACGCTGCTCAAATCATTCATTCGTTCGTTCATTCATTCGTCCATTCATTCATTCGTTCCTTCATTATTTATTTATTTATTGGTGTGAAGCGCTACTCATTCATTCGTTCATTCATTCTTCCTTTCGTTCGTTCATTCATTCATTATTTATTTATTGGTGTGAAACGTTCAGTTGGGGAAAACACTGCTAATTATTGTTTATTGGTGTTTAATGCTGCTCAAATCATTCAATCGTTCGTTCATTTGTTCATTCAAAAAATTGAATCCTCATTTGAAAATTTGTGTGAAGATGCAACCAGCCAACAACTTATGGATTTTACAAACTGTTGGGAGAAGAGGAGATTCGTGGGAATAGGGAGGCAGTTGGGAGTACAGGGGTAACCAAGGCCTTCTCGTCCGAGAACCGCGACAAATCAGCGGCTGGCCAAAGTGTTATTATTATTATCATATCGTCACGCAGAGGGATAGAATTATGACGGTGTTATTATGGCCTGTGTAATGTACGTTATATTTTACGTTGTCACAAAATTTTGTTATATCTTTCTTTATGCTCGATGAAAATTAATATTATAACGGTGTTATTATGGCCTGAATAAATCGCTTTGAAATTTTTGTTGTTGTTGTTTTATGTTCCCCTTTCAAACGAGGTCTGAGATGGTCAATGTCCATAGTGAATCTAATGATGGTATCTTGTCATTTTCAAAAGTGGGTGGAGATCACTTATATTCCCCCTTTTCAAACGGGGCCTGAGGCGGTCTCCAGTCCGTTTCAAGTGGATCTGAGATGGTCTGAAGTGGATTTTAAAAGTAGGTCGACTTCAACTTTTTTCGGGTCGAGATCACTTCAAGGATTTTAAAAGTGGGTCGACTTAACTTTTTTCGGGTCGAGATCACCAAAAGTGGGTCGACTTAACTTTTTTGGGTCGACTTCACTCGGGTCGACTTCAACGTGGGTCGACCTCACCGATTACCGTTCCGCTTTACTAATAAAATAGGACCCAGTCACCAATGCTTGGGGTGAAAGTCCTCTAGAATGGGCAACATGTTGATCAACGATTGACTAAACTTGACTTCATCTCCATTGTTGTGTCACGATTAGCCATGGTGCATAAATGTGTGACGTTAACCACCAACAAACAAACAAACACTGCTATCAACAGTATGTATAATCTGGCCTGTAATCGGTACTGCAACCTGCTGCACTGTTCCAGGCAGAAAAGATATATGGACTTCAACAGAGCAGAACGAACCCGGGGTGGAATTTAATCAGGTCCAGACACACACATGAAATGATTACTCATAATTTTAAAAAGTTCTTTTAGCAGCACAAGATTTTAATGAGGTAACTGTTTTTAACCTGTACATAAGTGCACCATACATATAGGGGCGTGTAAATACATTTTATGGTCACTCCGGAAGGAGGTTGCTCATATGTGAGCGTCAAGAAGAAGTAAGTAAGTAAGTAAGTAAGTAAGTAAGTAAGTAAGATGATCTCGTACAATGAGGGGTCATAATCTAGGTTTTTGAGACAAAAATGAAAAAAATAATGAAAATTAATAGGCGATTTTTGGCCGTTAGGTTAGGTAAAGGGATAAATAATGCTAATTCTAATGGATTCGTCTTGTAAAGAGTTTATACATGATAAGATGTAGTCCGACACAAGGTGGCCTGAGGCGATCGCGTGTAAAAGTTTGGGAACAGAGGAAAAAGTAGGTTTAGAACGGTTTCTCATTGAATGTAAATAGATTCAAATATGTTGAAAAAGACATAACTACGGAAGTGTTGAGGCGCCAATTGAGTATTATTTCTATCTTGCAAGTGCAAGTTAGCTATCTTGCACCTGCAAGTTACTATCTTGCACGTGCAGAGTAGCTATCTTGCACCTGCAAGTTAATATCTTGCACGTGCAGGTTAGCTGTCTTGAACGTGCAGGTTAGCTACCTTGCACGTGCAGGATAGCTATCTTGCACCTGCAAGTTAGGTATCTTGCACGTGCAGGTTAGCTATCTTGCACCTGCAAGTTACTATCTTGCACGTGCAGGTTAGCTATTTTGCACGTGCAGGTTAGCTATCTTGCACGTGCAAGTTACTACCTTGCACGTGCAGGTTAGCTATCTTGCACGTTCAGGATAGCTATCTTGCACCTGCAAGTCAGCTATCTTGCACCTGCAAATTAACTATCTGGCACGTGCAGGTTAGCTATCTTGCACGTGCAGGATAGCTATCTTGCACCTGCAAGTTAGCTATCTTGCACGCACAGGTTAGCTATCTTGCACGTGCAAGTTACTATCTTGCACGTGCAGGTTAGCTATCTTGCACGTGCGGGTTGACTATCTTGCACGTGCAGGATAGCTATCTTGCACCTGCAAGTTAGCTATCTTGCACGTGCAGGTTAGCTATCTTGCATCTACAAGTTACTATCTTGCACGTGCAGGATAGCTATCTTGAGCTATCTTGCACCTGCAAGTTACTATCTTGCACATGCAGGTTAGCTATCTTGCACCTGCAAGTCTATACTATATTTTAGAATGTCTGTCTGTCTGTCTGTCTGTCTGTCTGTCTGTCTGTCTGTCTGTCTGTCTGTCTGTCTGTCTGTCTGTCTGTCTGTCTGTCTGTCTGTCTGTCTGTCCGCTATAGAAATGAATATGGGGCCATCCAGATTGCCCAAAATGGGTCTACCAGGGGTACTTTTTATGACGGAGGTCCTCGTCAGGTTTTAAAAAGTGTGCGGGATGGGGGTGGGGGCAGGGAGGGGCACTGAAAGTTATGACCAAATATTTTTTCACCGATATAGGTCTTCAAAGGTGTCTACTTGGGGTTACTTTTTATCAAGAATCTCATGGCGGTGTTTAAAAAAGTGGCGGGGTGGGGGTGGGGAGGGGCAGAATTGATGGATTTCACCGATATAGGTCCTGAAAGGGGTTTACTAGGGGTAACTTTTTCCAGGAATCTAATGGTGGGGGTTTAAAAAGTGACGGGATCGAAGGCCCTGCCCGGAAGGCGAGGCCGAGTGTGCCGCCCGTAGGGCGGTCTGGGTCGAAAAATACATGGTCCCTATTTTTGTTTTTTTTGGGGGGGAGGGGGGTACCTTTTTATGGCTGAGGTCCTCGTCAGGTTTTAAAAAAGTGTGCGGGTGGGGTGGAGGCAAGGAGGGGCACCGAAAAGTTAGCCCAAATTTTTTTTTCACCGATATAGGTCTTCAAAGAAGTCTACTTGGGTTAACTTTTTATCAGGAATCTAACGGTGGTGTTTAAAAATGTGGCGGGGGTGGGGTGGGGAGGGGCAAAATTGATGGATATCACCGATATAGGCCCTCAAAGGTGTCTACCAGGGGTAACATTTAATCAGGAATCTACAGGGTTTAAAAAGTGACGGGATTGAAGGCCCCCGCACGGAGGGCGGGGTTTAGTGTGCCGCCCGTAGGGCGGGCTGGGTCGAAAAATACGCGGCCCCTATTTTTTGTTGTTTGGGGGTACTTTTCATATGACCCCCTAAATTTTCCCGTGCAACGCAGGGAAACCCTGCTAGTTAATTATATTTGAGGAACATCATTTTAGTCATATTTGAAGTCGAGTTCATCAAAATTAGTATATAAGGGTCCAACCTAGCCCCAATTTGCCTGACCGAGGTTCGAATTTGCCGGACCCCCTCCAGGACTACGGAAATTCCTATCGCGGAGACAACCACTATAGGCTTATTGGCCATGTCTAGTCGCCTGGCTATGTACGTTTCGAATCGCTTGCATCGCAGGCTAGGTGTGGATGCTTTATATTGGGGGTGTGAATGAGAAACGTCAGGTATAAAGAGTAAAAATGTTTAGAATTGCAATGACGTCGGTGACGTCATGGTGAGCTCGCGATGTCATGACGACGTTGACCGCTGTCGATGTCCACAGAGATGAGTGACTGGCACCTGCAAGTTGCTATATTCCACCTGCAAGTTGCTATCTTGCACGTGAAAGTTATTATCTTGCACGTGCAAGTTACTATCTTGCACGTGCAAGTTAGATATCTTGCACTTGCAAGTTAGTTAACTTGCGACAGCCACCCCAGCCACCCTGTCTCAGAAGCTACGGCTCCCCATACTTGCCCCAGTGGCTTACATTCCCATATTTTACAGCCACCCTATCTCAGAAACCCGTCTCCCCATACTTTCCCCAGTGGCTTACATTCCCGTATTTGACACGGTGACTCGCCCTTCCCCTTCTTCCAGAAGCCCTTCACGCCACGATTCCCCAACCCTACCTTCTCGACCGAATACCCTCATCACATCAGAGACCCGTCGACCTTATTCCACGAGCCCAGGCCTCCACGACCTGCGCCAGTGAACCAGGGACCCAACACCGAGCGTTCCGATTAAGAGCGGCACAGTCATTCTTCCCCTGCTTCCAGTACCCCTACCTCAACAAGTTCGAACAGTCGCCTGATAAGTCAGTCATTGCTGGTGATCACAATAATCCAGATGTAGAAGAATCGTTCGAAGAGTCGCTGGGACTAACTCTCTGATTACTAACTTTCTTCTCATTTCAGGGAGTCGTTCGAAAAGCTGCTTCTGGAGCAGCTCCCCAGTTACACATCTGTATGAGTCGTTCGATGTGTCAATATTCGAGGGGCTGCTCTAGTTGATCCTTGTTTCGAGCCCTTCGAGCCGACAAAGTTGGACAGAGTCGATCAGGGAGAAGAAGGGTCGAGAGCCTGAAAGGGACATCCATGTTCCTGTTAAGGGGTATTGAGACTCGGCCCAGCAGGGTCTACCCAACGGCATGGCCACCTATAGGGAGACATCGGCTATTCAAAGACCCTACGGACGTCCAGTCACTCACCTCTGTGGACATCGACTACGGTCAACGTCGTCATGACGTCGCGAGCTCTCCGTGACGTCACCGACGTCATTGCAACTCTAACCGTCTTTCACACTTTATGCCTGACGTTTCCCATTCACACCCCCAGCATAAAGCATCCACACCTAGCCTGCGATGCAATCGATGCAAAACGTACATATCCAGGCGGCTAGACATGACCAATGAGCCTATAGTGGTTGTCTCAGCGATAGGAATTTCCGTAGTCCGGGAGGGGGTCCGGCAAATCTGAACCTAGGTCAGGCAAATTGGGGCTAGGTTGGACCCTTATATACTACTTTTGATCAACTCGCCTTCAAATATGACTATAATGATGTTCATCAAATATAACTATCTTGCAGGTGCAAGATATGTAACCTGCACCTGCAAGATAGTAACCTGCAGATGCAAGATAGCTAACCTGCACGCGTGCAAGATACCTAACTTGCAGGTGCAAGATAGCTATCCTGCACGTGCAAGATAGCTAACCTGCACGTGCAAGATAGTGACTTGCAGGTGCAAGATAGCCAACCTGCACGTGCAACCAACCAACTTGCAGGTGCAAGATAGCTATCCTGCACGTGCAATATAGCTAACCTGCACGTGCAAGATAGTAACTTGTAGGTGCAAGATAGCTGACCTGTACGTGCAAGATAGCTAACTTGCAGGTGCAAAATAGCTATCTTGCACGTGCAAGGTAGCTAACCTGAACGTGCAAGATAGTAACTTGCACGTGCAAGATAGCTAACCTACACGTGCAAGATAGCTAAGCTGCACGTGCAAGATAGTAACTTGCATGTGCAAGATAGCTAACCTGCACGTGCAAGATAGTAACTTGCAGGTGTAAGATAGCTAACCTGCACGTGCAAGATAGTAACTTGCAGGTGCAAGAAAGCTAACTTGCACGTGCAAGATAGAAATAATACTCAACGCTTCCGTACATAACTGATTAGAATACTTTAAATATAACCTCGCACCTAAATATGACTAAAACTTAAACTACCAATGTAGTTTACCAATGTTTTTAAATCTCCGTGGGAGCTCCTTCTCTCACTCAAGTCAGAGCATTGGAATTAATTAATTAATTAATTAATTAATTAATTAATTAATTAATTAATTAATTAATTAATTAATTAATTTATTTGCAAACAATCAATACTCCAGTTCACCAGGGTTACCACGGGGGATAACCTTGATAGCTAAGATCAAAAGATGTCTCAAAACAAGCATCTGCAATTCGGAATGCCAAGATGATTGATCCAGAGAATCTGAGATGCTAGTTGGAGGGTTAAGGGACGCAGGGAGCATTTCACACTTGGATCGGCATGGTCATACAAGGGCGCTCACAGACTGATATATATATATTTCAGGGATGGTCCATGTGTCTTAGTGGCATGGTAGGAATACAATATAAAAAAGTTGTGTTGGTTTGTTTGGGACTTACACACCTTAACATTGAGAAAAATGCACAACTTTGGCCCCATACTTTACAAAATTTGCCTGTAGAAGAGGCGGGTCAAACGAAAGAATCTTTGGTCACATCTTAAAAATAAAGAGCCTGCCACTCTCATCCCGCATGTAGAATATTTCATTGATCCGTTGAGGGATACAGTTTGTATGGTGCGCTAAAGGAGATCATTGAACAAGAGTGGTGGGGGGGGGGGGGGTGGGTGTCCAAGATGGCCACCACAACAGAGCAACATTTAGGGCACCAGGACCTACATGCCTATACGTTATTATCACATAGTGCATGGGCATGTCGTTACCAGAGCCCTAATAGTTTATCTGTCAATGGCCCTCAGAATCTTCGATTGTTTCGCTGGAATACAACATTTTATTAACGCCACAATAGGTGATCTCATGATCGAGATTTGTGTCCAGTTGTTTCAAGGCATAAGCATGCTATAATGTCGTTCCAAGTTAGAGCAATAGAATTGTTTGGTTTCAATAATGATTTGTGTTGCATTTCGCTCGATTTTTATTTCAGGAAGCAAAATTCCATTGTGCAACAAAACAAATAAAGGTTCTGTGGCCCAGAAACAGACAAACATATAGGGCTCCATACATGCCTATACACTGTTATCACATAGCGTACAGGCATTATCGTTATCAGAACCCTAATTGTTTCTCTGCCACTGAGTTCTGCTGCACTATGGGATTTTGTTTATCGCCAGAATAGGTGATTCATGGTAGAGATGTATGTCCAATGTTTCAAGAAACAAGAATGGTGTTATATCATTCCAAATTTGGCCAATAGAGTTGCTGGTTTGCATAATGATTTGTTGCATTTCGTCCATGTCTTTGTTACACGAATGCAAAATTCCGATGCGCAGCAAAACATACGAAGGTTCCAATGCCCCAAAACAGAGAGCAATATTTGGGGCTCCAGTACGCATGTAATTACCACAGCCCTAATTGTTTCTCTATTTCTGGGCCACAAAAGCTTCGATTGTTTTGCTTTTTGTTTTTTATCATAATAGGTATCAATATCGCAATTTAACCCCTTGAATACAGGTGGTATCTTCCATGTCAGTTCAATGGCAGCAATCGGAAGAGTCCATATTCATTATTTAGGGGTAAACCAAATAAAATTTTCAACGTGCAAGGCTGCACGTTGAAAATATTGATTGGTCTACACAACAAATTCTCTAAGCAGCCATCCTGGAGTATCATGTTCATGGGCCGAAGAAAGGGCCTCTCGGGTTCAAAGGGTTAAGATCGAAATTAAACCACACATAAATTATCAGCTTTGTTTCTATTTATTGCTTTGATTGAACTCTCGTGAACAACGCGGAATTGAGCAGCATAGAATGTTACAGATATTCCAAAGAGCTTTAGAACCTAGACTGGTTCGCACAATTGGATTGTCAATGTGGTACCTCTCTCTACCACCAGCCACAATATACAGAATCATTACTATGCTATAGCAAGTTCTTGCTACAGGGACATTCACAATGATTAGATGGATGGCCAAAATTCATAGTTTTGACTGAAACTTTTAAAATGTCCCATAATTCCACAATGGTTACGTGGCCGGTTATGGTGGACATCTCTTGTAGTAGGGTGCACTCGTGACATTTTGGATCTGTTGGATTTTATTTTACTTCCTTTTTTTAGGAAATTAAATTGAGTTCTTTGTTATTCTGGGCTTCGTCGTTTCTGTCTCCACATGGTGTGCAGAAAATGCCAGACAAAAATGTCATAAGGGATTTAAAATTGTTAGCAGAAAAGGGCTGAAGAGGTTAGATCCTCTGGTGGAGCCACTGACAGGGTACCAAATCAGGCAGAGATGGCAATTACAGTATGGGGATGGGAGAGATCGATATGCCGCAAGCATATCCCAAAGGTGCTTCAAACTTCCAACTTTGAAACATTTTCCGGGGGAGGCGTGGAGGTTGAATTTGGAGTTGAACTGGTCAAGACGTATTTGATTTTCGTCTCGTTTTGAGTATGACGTGGAAGGTGAAAATAGGAATTTTAAGTGGCACTTTAATGAATTTCATTTGCCCCAGATGCAGCGGAGCCGGAGAAGGGGGGGGGGGGGGCAGAGGGGTCACGTGCCCTTCCACTTTTTTCCACTGATATGCGCAGTTACACAATGAGTTAAAATGGACGCATGCATACGTGTCAATGTACATGGGTTCTTGTAACATTATTTGCAAATCCAAACAATTTTTAGCCAAAGAATCCCACTTTCGGTCGCTTCGGTCCGTTTCTTCTACTTCAACTTTCCCCCAACCCGAAGGCTGGCCTTCGGGTTGGGAGATGGTTTAAGTAGAAGAAACGGACAAGACAGTGGCCATACACCGGCATATTTATCTAAACGAGAGACTACAGCGAGTCATGATACATTAACCGTTATATGACTGTAACCTTTCTCACACTGGGTCGAACCATGGTAGCATTGTAAATTTGTGCCCCTCCACTTTTATCGAGCTTCCGCCTCCCCTGGTTTGCCTCCTCTCCTAGATCCACCACTGCGCTCTGATTATGATGAAGTTTTTGACCCCAAAAATGAAAAATACTTTTTTGGCAAGTATCGTCTGCTTTTCATGTTAGGTAAAGGGTTTATGTGTGTGCTTTCCAATCACTGGTAGCAGGTAATTGTTTGGACAATTACTGGTATACATTTTGAACCTGGTTTACGAAAGACTTTATTTGTGATACTTTGAAAAAATTGAGGAATAGTAGTCGCTTCGCAGGACGAATTTACAGAGAACTGATGTGACAATGGATGGACGGTTTGGCAGATATCACCAACAGAGGGTTAAATGAAAACCCGTGGATGAAAGGTCGTTGATAGATAGGCTAGTTCCTAGGAGGGAAGTCTATTAAAATCCTAACTTAATAATTACTTTACAGACTCTATGGCCACGCCCCAGAAATACAATGGCCATCGATATGTTACGACAGTAAAAAGTTAAACGTTTTTTGTTTAATTCACGGGCTGATCATTTTGTATTTTCGGCAAATTAATGAATAAATATCTATAAAATATGGTTAATCACGGGTAATTAAATATGAACCCAAATAAAAAAACCTTTTGAGTGTGAGTACGAGTCCTTTATTCATCGGGCATTTTCAGTCCGAGTCCTCCATTCAAATCTGTTCGCGTAATATCCTTTTTCCGGGCCAATTAGCCTACTACTTGAGTGGAAAGCCTCCCCCAACCTCCACGACCATCAAAAAGATAACCACCCCGCATGCCATTCATATATTGTGATGAAATGAGGTGTAATTCGAGTAGCCGATATGTTCATCTGGTCGCGCAGACCAACAGGGTTTATAAGGAAGACAAGGGGATACAAGATGGAGAACCCCAATGATATGGAACTGAATCGGAGTTATCGATATCTGAAGTGTTCCTAATCACGAAAGTTGGCGAAAGCTATTGTTATATATATTTGTCATATGACTCGTCCGTTTTGTTCACTTTAAAACATTTGATATTTTGTTTTCATATTAATCAGTGATAAATAAAGCCTTCCGTCAATTTCATTGGTCAATTTCAAAACTAGACAATTTGATTGGTTGAACAATATACAACTGGGCCACATTTTCGTAATTTGCATAATTAGAGTTGGGAGCTTTCATTGGTCAATTTCAAAACTGGACAATTTGATTGGCTAAACAAAATACAACTGGGTCACATGTGCATAATTTAAGTAAGGAGATTTTACGTTATCTGTCCTATTTAGGGTGGGTTATATTGTATTAAACTTTTACCTACAAGAAAAACGGCATTCATTTTTTCTTATATTTTCTCTTTTTGCTTCCAAAACACAGGTTATGGCCCCTCATTGGAACCAGCTAGTCGAGCTCGTTCCACTGAGGGGCCATAACCTATGTTTTGGAAGCAAAAAATGAAAATTTTTAGTTATACGAGGATGTTTTTTCCAAGTGCCGTCTGCAACTCAAGTTAGGTGATGGGTTAAAAAGCCATACTAAGTGGCTAATTTGTGCGTGTGTGTGTCATATGATAAATAGAATATAAAATAAGTGTTTTTCTCATATAATATTTATAAAACTCGTCCGAATTTTCCGTTTGAGCTCGCCAAAACGGAAAATTCTTAGACTCGTTTCATAAATAGTATATGAGAAAAACACTCATACCATATCCTCTATTTATCAAATGACTTCTCCTTTTTCTCGACTTATTACCATTTCTTATTTCCAATAAATATTAATTAGTGATTCGTAACACCTACAGTTGATTTGATGATAGAGATCTGAAAAAAGACGTCTATGGATTTGATTGTCAATTCCAAAAGAACGCTTTCCGATTCACAGGGTATAAACCGTATAAACCTTTAGCCGGAAGTGGAGATAAGCGAGGCGAGAGATTTCTATTTTTATCTCAAAGTTTCAGTCGCAGCGTATCCAAGATCACCGAAAACAAGATTTTTTTTAATAAAAGGAATGACCGAAGAAAGCAAAATCAGTAAGTATGTTATATAAAACAATATTTAACAATGAAACGACACAACTTAATGGAAAAATCGACTCTTGTAGTATGAAAAAACATCTGCTGATCATCTCGGAAAATGAATTTCTCGGGCAAATTTCTCCTTTAAATATCGTTTTTCACATGTTCGCACAAATGTAACATGTTAAAATCATAGATCGACAGATTCGGCGTTCAATTCCACACCAGAAACTATCAACCATAACAACGAAGGAGGTTCGGTGCTACTAAAACTGTTCAAAATATAATGTCACCTTATCGATTTTTTTATACGCCCAGTTGTATACGCTCGTATCTTCAGTTGATGAGTCGTATACATTTTTTATGCTTGTCAGGTGACCCTTTCGATGTGAGAATCTGGTAAATTTGGAGCCTGTAAGTTCCGAAAGCAAGATAGGCCTATACGCGCACAAGCCGGGTTGAATGCAAAATGCATTGCGTTGAAAAAGCGAACCACAGGTTACATTTTTCAACGCAGAGAAATAGCCCATTTTACTGCATTACAGAATCTAACGATAGGCGGTGAACTATATGAAGATGAGACTGGTTTTATGGCATAGCGTAACAATGTCAGATCAAGTTGGACCGCATTATTTACTGTAAGTTGACTCTTTCAGACACAATTTGTTCCAAAACACGTTTTGGGGGTGAAATAATTAATTTTTTTTTTTTTTTTTTTTTTGGGGGGGGGGGGGGGGGGGGGGCAGTCAGGATTTTTTCGGGCACTCAGGATTCTTTCGGATGAAGTGGACCTCAGCTCCACATCCTCCCCCACCCCACCCAGAAAATAAAAATTCCCGTACGCATATGGCAGTATAGATAGCACGTAATTATAATTTTATGAATTTTTAGGCTCAAGCACCAATTTGTTAAGTTCTTAAATTATCGGGTCTGTAAATTTCAGTGAACTACAAAAGGTATAACATAAACTCATCTGATCTATTATGGGGTGAAGCAGGGCCTTCGCTACTAATGGCTGACCATAGTTGGGCCCGGGGTAGGAAAATTGTGAATTTCAGGGTCCCCCAAACCCTCGTTTCTTTGCACCTGAGTGGATATTTTGAGGTTTTTAATGGAGAAATATTGGTAAGATTTGACACTTCCAGAGCCGGTAAATGCCTGCGTGGAGTATAAATGACAGAACGACGAATATAAGACTCAGTACTGAACTGAGAATTTGCTTCGAGATATTTTAAAAAAAAAACCCAAACCCCCAAAACTATGAATGAGATACAAACGGGATACTAAATATATGGGAATATATATTAAACCTACTGTATATAACTTGAAAATCCCGAGCTTTTGCAGGCGCCGGGGAGCAATTGAAAGTGTGTGGGGGAAGGGGGAGGGGCAATGTGTCTAAAGTTTCTGCATTACCCCCCCCCCCCCCCCATCCTCCCCCACCCAAACACACGCGCGTGCGCACTTTTACAGAGTGTTGGGCATGTTAGTATGATCTTGAGGGAATACATGCTCACAAAGAAAGAAAACAAGCACACAAACGAATGGGTAAACCAATCGAATGAATTTAGAAGCGAATCTAATAATGAAAGGAGCAGAGAATTCGAATTTGCAGCGTTCAACAGTCCTCATCTGAGGAGTCAGTCACAGCAGCCTCAGAATCACTGAGCATGTGAGTTTTGGCCTTCATTTTTCAAAATATCCCAGAGAAAGCCCGCGGACCATCACCACCGAGAATGGGATACGGCGATATCGCTTCCTGTGCTACCCCCTCCCCCTCCCCACCCCCCCCCCCCCCCCCACACACACACCACCTAACCACTGTGTGGCTCGGATGCTGCTGCACAGCACACGGCGAGCATACATGGTGGTCCCCTTGGGATTAGCTCTGATAGCCCCACCCCCACCTCACCCCCAATATTTTTACCTTCCTTCGCTCCTGAATAATCAACTATACTCTATTTTAAAAATAAATATGTGGAACTGATTCAAATGAACGCCTTCCCAGTGCGTTATCGTATTACTATAAACAAAGAAAAAATATGGTATACATGTAAACTACATTTTTAAAATTGCATGTTAGAGGTCAGTGTAAAACAAAACGCAAACGAAGAAAATAACCAAACGAATAAATTTAGAAGCGAGTCTGATAACGAAAGGAGCAGAGAATTCCAATTTGTTGTGTTCTACGACAGGATCTTTAGCCGGTGTGGAGTCTGTCTCTCTCCGTACAGAGGACAGCCATTTTACTTCCCCACCCCAATAGGACGACACGCCGTGACATCAACCCCGCAACTGATGCTTCCAGAGAGGGTTCAGATACCTCCATATCTTTTATCAGCCGGGGATCCGCGATCCCGCGACTTCTGGCACGAGAGACCAGCGAACTTATCCACCACTCTTTTCAACTTGTCACCCACATTTCAACTTGGGGTGGGGGGATGTGCCTCCCCGCCCCCCCCCCCCCCCATGGTTACGTTCTTGAATGAGAGTAAATAATTTCAGTTTACAGGCATGACAAACTGGAAAAAATATATCAGTAAAATATATTAGTTACAGGTGTATTTTATAGAATAATGTAATGGCCGGTCTGGGTTTGAATGAAATTGCTGAGACGAGAGGCCGGTTTGGGTGTATCAAGATATGACCAGGACACATGGCGTACAAAATTATTTTTTCCAAAAGGGTTAAGAAGGAAACTGGAGAGTAGTTTGGATAACTTTGTTGGCGGCCTGTTTGGGTGAAATTCTCAGAAACCGGCAAGATCGGTTCTTGTCACTCTGAAGCCGATTTGGCTAGTGACGCGTGCCAGGTGTGCGTTCCGTTTGGCTGTGCTATTAAAGTGCGGGATGACCTCTTCGCCTAGTCTCCTGTGCATCCCACTACCTTTCACCTAGATGAAAGCAAAATGGGATGCGCAAGAGAGTGAAGAGACTACTCTTCACCAGCAAAGACGAAGAGCACTTAGGGACGTTCCGACGGGGGGGGGGGGGGGGGGGGGGGGGTTGTCGGGGTTTTTTTTTTGGGGGGGGGGGGGCTTACACACCCCCAATGAGGACCCTGATTTTGGAAAGTTGGAAATGTTATGGTTCAAATTTCAAAAGTTGGAAACATTTAGTTCTATGCAAATAAAGAACTAGTGATTCTCGGTTGAAATACATTTATTCTGACCCACTAGTTCTTTTTTGCGCAGAACGTAAAAATGCAATTCCTATCCGACTCCGTAAAATGGGATTCCGTGTTTTATCATCGACACTCATGGAGCAATTACTCTCTTGACTCTTTAGCTTATAAGGGATATTCGGGATAGGTATGCCTTGGGGTGGCCTAGAAGGTTGAACCAAATAAGTAATAGTATCCTCAGATAAGTATCCTACAAAAGATATCCTCGATAAGTATCCTCAAATAATACAATACCGGGCCATAGGTATCCTCAAATACTGAAATGAGTCTAAGAGTCGTTCGAGGAGTCACTCGAACGAGCAATTGCTCGTTGGCTCAATTGCTCGATGAGCTTCGAGTCGTTCGAGCAATGTGCCGAGTCACTCGATCGAGCAATTACTCTAAAGCTCATTTGCTCGATGGGATTCGAGTCATTCGAGCAATGGTTAATCAGTAACTGCTCGATTGCTTATTGGGTTTGGGAATGCTTTTTAATATACACAAGGGAGATAACTGCATTATGGGAAATCAAGCACTGGTAATTATAAGACTTGGACGAGGGTACCAGAGATAGTTTGGACTGGATAGACTGTTAGTGATAGAGAAACATATGCGATAGGCATTAAAAAAATGGGATTCTGGGAAAATCAGGCCCTGTACTCCTATTCAATAGAACATACCCCCTGTACCCCTTGGTACTATAACATAACGTGTTATTTTTATACGCCCAAAATGGGGCTTCACATGTCCGTTTGAGTGGTTTGGTGGAGATTTTGGTGGTCTGTAAGGGTTGTCGGGTCTATTTGGGTAATTGGGTATACTCTAGTTTAATCGAACACACCCCAGGGGACCCCTTGATGCTATAGCACTACGTGCTATGCCGATAATATGGGAAATCCGTATCAAATAAAGTCAATTTCGGTGATTTTGGGTGGATTTTGGTGATTTGGAGAGATTATCGTGTTGTTTGTGGTAATTAATTTACTCCGATTCAATCGAACACACCCCCGAACATACCTCGTCCCATTGTAGGACTTTGGGTAACATAGCAATCACGTGCCACTATAGAAACCAAGATGGCGGCCTCCAGTATACAAAATGGACGACGGAAACACGTATCACCCTAACAATACGCACTGCACATGCGCACTCACCTCACGTATCACCATGGAGATGACGTCACAACATGGCCGCTCACACAGGTTACCATGACAACACAACATGGCGCCACTAGGTCACGTGACCTGACGTCACTTCCGGGGTCCTGCACCGGAGTCCTGCAACCTGGGGGTGAAACGTGCGATCTATACTACTGACAATAAATGTGATCGATTAATTTGAAAGAAATGATCGCTTTGTATTTTTGACAACTTGACCCTGCCCTGAACTGCTATTGACAACAACGTAATTTAATTTCAGCTACTGTTGACCTAACTGTGCTTATCCTACATCATGTAGAATGTTGTTTGGCATTCAAGTTTCAAAAAGAAAACTGGTAACCGAAGTCTTGTTTCGAAACTGTTTCCGTGAAGTCGAATGTAAATTAAGTGAAAATAAGATGAAAATTTATAAAATACTTATGTAAGGTGCGAATTATTCTATTTATTTCATCTTTTTGCCTTTGTCACACGGTAGGGTTCGCTTGGTGGGTATAAAGCTTGTTTTCGACCCTGGATCTGTTTGGTTTCAACACGACATTGGCGAGATATCGAGGGAATCCCATGTGGCGTCACGCCTTATCTAAAAATACTTTAGTTTAGTTTAAACAGTATTTATTTCAGACAAAATAAGTTCTCAAAGAACAACATTGAATATTAACAAAAGTATAGGTATGGTATACTTCATGTAGGATTCCATAGTGTTCCGCTAATTTCTCTAAAAATGGAATCGTTAAAAGCCAGATACTTATTGATGCAGTTGCTTCGAAGAGAATACTAAAAAATAGCCCATTTGATGTTTGTTCGACCGTTATTGGACATAAAAGACTGTTGCCAAAATTAGAGTGAAAATGAGAGAGTGCGAGAGGGTGAGGTGGGGGGTCGGGTTAGAGATTATTGTCGAATAAACTGCTAGCTCAGCATGCTGTCAGGCAAACTGGTTTCAATTAACAGAGGATTGGCGTATTGTTATAACACGCCGTTATCTGAAGTGAAAATATTTTCTTCCCATTCGACTGCCCCCCCCCCCCACCCCACACACACACACACACACAAACACACACTTCAACAACCTAAAATAAAATAAATAGAAAAAAAATAATTAAAAAAAAGCCAGGCAAAACCGCAAAACATAGACACTAAATGATCGTTATGAAGTAAAAACGACCACGGTCAAAAACGGTAAACAAAATTTTTTTAAAAAGGTCATTAAAAAGAATGAAACAAACCCCAAATACCCCCAACTGGAAAAATAATTCCCCGACAAAGCTGTGTGAATGTATGTGTGATGAATAAACAGCTCACAAATAGCAATGGGATTACCTTCATAGACAAGTGATTATGGATATGTTAATTACAGGTGTGAAGGAATTGGAGCCAAGGCAAAATGAAGTGTTACAGTTGTAACTGAACTAATTTACCCTAATGTATAGGTAAATTAAAAAAAATGAATGCCGATTGAAAAACATGGTCTGAAATCTTTCGGGTGGGAGGCGAAAGTTCTTCGGGGGGAGGAGCGGTCTCTCGCCCCCTCCCACGTGATTGCAGGTTCGGTGGTTCAGTCAGCAGTGTTTCAGTTGAAAGATGTGACGTCAACGTTGTGCATTGGAGTCTGTTCATATGGTTTGTTAACTGATTAGACCTTCGTACATGCACAAATATGGGCATTGGAACGATCATATGGGAAATCGAATAATCTCAACTGGACGTATAATTATCACCAACTCCCGATCAACGATTTTACCAACTGGGCGTATAAAAAATCGATAAGGTGACATTATATTTTGAACAGTTTCAGTAGCACCGAACCTCCTTCGTTGTTATGGTTGATAGTTTCTGGTGTGGAATTGAACGCCGAATCTGTCGATCTATGGTTTTAACATGTTACATTTGTGCGAACATGTGAAAAACGATATTTGAAGGAGAAATTTGCCCGAGAAATTCATTTTCTGAGATGATTAGCAGTTTTTTTTTCATACTACAAGAGTCGATTTTTCCATTAAGTTGTGTCGTTTCATTGTTAAATATTGTTTTATATAACATACTTACTGATTTTGCATTCTTCAGTCATTCCTTTTATTAAAAAAATCTTGTTTTCGGTGATCTTGGATACGCTGCGACTGAAACTTTGAGATAAAAATAGAAATCTCTCGCCTCGCTTATCTCAACTTCCGGCTAAAGGTTTACGGTTTATACCCTGTGCGATTGGTTATCACCGAAAAGATTTGTGTCAAATTAATGCGGTTATGACGTATGAAAGTGTGCAGCTGTGACGCGTCACAGTCAAATGCATGACGTTCAAGGTGCAATTCCATTCTTTAACCCTTCTTTTCTATCTAAAAGATGTGTTTTTGGTAACTGTGGTGCCATATGATAAACAGAATATGAAAATCGTGTTTTGGTCACACCATATTTATGAATCTCGTTTACGAATTTCTATTTTTGCCTCGCCAGAGGCTCGGCAAAACTGAAAATTCTTAGACTCGTTTCAAAATATCGTGTGACCAAAACACTCATTACATGTCCTCTTTGTATATATACCACTTCACACTGCTGGAGATATTTGATGACCGAAATCGTGTTCGTATCAATGGTAGGTAAAAAACAATAAAAGGATATGATAATAATAATAATAATAATAATAATAATAATAGTAACAGTTTGTCCGGTCGCTGATTTGTCGCGGTTCTCAGGTGAGAAGGCCTTGGTTACCCCTGTTCTCCCAACAATAATTGCCTCCCAATTCCCAAGCCTCTTCTCTCCTCCCAACACCCGGAGACGAACTGCTTGATGACATCCCGCGACCTATTCCCAATCTCCCCAATAGGCATACTAACCCTCTACTTTGTGTCACCACCTAACCACATGTCCTTCATTCTCCTATCCAACTTTCCCATGATACTCCCAGTGAATCTTAATCTGTTAGACTGGTATTTTGGACATTCTCATAGAAAGTATTCCAGGGTCTCAACAACGCCTAAATTACACATCTGGCACTCCTTTTCACTGTTTTTTTTCTCCAATTATTCCTCAAGCTCCAGGGACCATGACCTCAGCTTGAACAACAGTGCCCCTCCCCCAGGTGCCATCAAGGTACCCTTCAAAACCTGGCTTCTCTTTTATCACGCAGGCCACCCAGAGACCTGTTTGACTCACATCAGCTTGTTTATTGGTGACATATCTACATTGAACAGTGTTATTTATTTATTTATTTTTTTAACTATTTATTGAGATTTAACGATACTTTCGACAGTTAGGGTCACCTCGTGTCAGACAGTTTTATGGGTGGAGGAAGCCGGAGTACCCGGAGAGAACCACCGAGTAACGGCGAGCAACTGCCAGACTCCCCAACGTACTAACTCCACACAAGCAGAGTTAGCATTGGTTGAAGACAGGTGCAGCATCGAAGTGTAGTACGTCTTAGTACACAACGCCACCGGGCCCCCACACGGGCAATTAACATTGAACAGTGGTCATTGTTTCAGACTGGGTTTAGTTTTACATCCAGCTGTGAGGTTTTGATGGTATTCATTTGAAGTTTTAATAGTTCTATTTTTAATCAATGCTGATCAATACACAATCGTTACATCATAATGCCTCAAGTCAGCCTCATCTCAAATAGGAATGCATATTATATTATGACTTCAAGGCTGTGCAAAAATGTTCAATAAGAGTACATTCAAGTATTATATAGGTCCATATATATAGCAGAAGAACATGCTATTATGATTATTAAGGCAAGGAAAGCTGTTTTAAGCTTGAATGAACCTTTCGAAAAAAATTGTAAAATATAGCAAAACCGCGTTTTTTTCCCCCAGCCCTTGACCACGCACCCACTCACCTCGACCTCGGGTCCGGAACTTTATGCCCCCCCCCCCCTTCCCCCCAACTTCTGCTCACAATGACTCTTCCGCGCGCGACTAAGTCGGATAACGGGTGTGTTATAGGAATGCCCGTTTACTGACAAAATTGCATGCTTTCAAATTTCTAAGCTCATTATGTAATAATATTGTACTATCTCCATGGAAAAATGTGTGCGTGTAGCGGGGGGTGGGGGTGGGGGGTGGGGTGTGTGTTTACATCCACCTCTGAAGATAACTAAAATTTTAATTTCTGCGGATTGTAAGACTTAATCATTACAAATTTTCGCTATAATTATTTTACCGAAACAGTTTTTTCAGTTGTATTCTATAATGTTATTTATGGGAGTATCATTTACGGACGTAACAAAGAAACAGTGAGAACATGAATTGACTCTTGAACCCAACTTGTCGCGGTCTGATACGCCTGTTAATGTTGTTACCGTGTCCGGTATCGCGTATTGTTGACCCGATTCGCTCAGGCAAAAAAAAGAGGAAACACAACAGAACTGACAGAAATCGAGCTTTTGCATCTCCCGACATCGTTCGGAATTTGTCGGTGAAGTTTCGTCTCCTTGGTTCATTTCACGTTGATGCATGCGTTCCTTCATCAAAATGGCATCTTCGGCGGCTTACCAGGGAAAACTTTCAGGGCGAGTTGCAGTGGTTACCGCCTCGACCGAAGGGTAATGTATATATCCTCATATATCAATTTCTATAACAATAGTAGCAAAATGTGTCAATGAACTACAAAAAGAAACAACTCTTTGGTGTCAGTTTATGGGACTTTAACGCAGTCGTATAGACTTTGACTCCCGAGAAACCCCTGTTGAAATCTTACTACTAATTTTAGACAGTATTTCAATGGAGGAGTATTGAGGGGTTTATTGTTTATTTATTGGTGCTTAACGCCACATCAGCATCTAAGGCTATATAAGAGATGTATTATAAAAAGCTCATTAACCCTTTACCCAACGCAGACGATATCAAAATTTATTACTTTAAATATCATTTTTTTTAATTTTTCAAAATGTTTAAAAAAAAACATATCATGTGACCCCTCATTGGAACGAGCTCAATGAGCTCGTTCCAATGAGGGGTCGCATGATATGGTTTTGTTGACATATTTTGAAAAAATTTAATTTTTTCAACTTCTCAATTTGCATATTACGCGGGCGGATGCGGGCGGTGAGTGGCAGATATTCCTATCAAGGACACGAAATATAATTTGGACATATTTAGCACAATTTCTTCCATGTACACTGAATAAATGTTTTGACTACTGATTTCTTGAGTTAAAATTTAGATATATGTTTCATCAAATCTAGTAATGGCTGCTGTGAGGCAGCCATGACCAGATCTGATGAAAAATATTTCTCAAAATACTGAGCGGGTTAAGAGTTAAGAGGGGTTTACTGTTGTCGACGCAGCTCTTGTGTTATTTATAGTACCTAGGCGTTACATCAAAACCATCCCCAACTGAGCCACATTGTTGTGGAGCCCAATTTAGATGCTTTTATTGAGTCCTCAATACTCCTCATGGGCTTAAGATGCTGTATCCTTGAGCAAGCCCCTTCATTCCGATTGCCTACGTGGGGTACGGTGTCGCTGTGTACTAAGACAAACTGTGCGTAGATGATGCACTTGTCTTCAACCAATACTGACCCTGCTTGTGTGGAGTTGGTACGTTGGGGAGTCTGATAGCTGCTCGCCGCTGATTCTCTTCGGGTACTCAGGCTTCCTCCACTCGTAAAACTGTCTGGCAGGAGGTAATTCTGGCTGTCGAAAGTGTCGTTAAAACCCCAATAAAAATGTCTGTGAAGCAGTGGCTGCTAATTAGTTTGCCATAAAAAGCATGGCTTTCTTTTGTTAGTTTTAATAAACGCAAACAACAGACCACTGCGGGAACTGTGTGTTATTTTCGTTTATTAAAACTAACAAAAGAAAACTTTGCTGTAATTTCTTTTACTGTTTTCTGAACAATTACTTGCTTCTCAATTGGACCTTCCTCGTTCGCCAAATAATTTCAAGGGAGACAACTTTATTGAAGGTCGACTTTCATGACGATCAAGCCAGGGATGTATGTTTTATTTTGATAAAACATATTACTACTATAGTGGAACCCTGTCAATTGAATAGCCATTTTGCCAATGGAAATTATTCAATTAACAGGAATATTCAATTAACAGGGATTGTGTCACTTTCCTGTCTTCTAGAGATAAACTTAGCATTTATTCTATTATATCTTATTTGACAAAGAGCTCTGTCAAACAAGATATAATATAGATTAAATGCCTGCATTGGGTGTACTGAGGCCAAATAGGTCTATAAACAAAGGGAAATTGTGGAGAGTCAGGGTCATTTCTCGACAGGTTACAAGATGTTTTATTCAATTAATAGGAGGTTACTCTATAAGCTGTATTCAATTAACACTTACAGGTCAAATTTGTACTGGAGGTGTGATAAATGGTTTTGTGTTGGGAAATTATATTCAATTAACAGGGTTATTCAAGTAAGAGATATCCAATTAAGTGGACACCACTGTGCTACTACTCCTAGTCCTACTGCTACTACTACTGCATGGACACTATATTGAACTGATACACTGTTTTGTTATGTACTATCACAAATAGCTCCAAAACACCACTGTAGTTTCCTCACCAAGTCTGACTCACCGGAATAGGTATTTCTGCTTTTACAAATGCATATCATACATGCCTCAAACGAGGCTCACGTTCAGTACAGCCGGCGTGGATTGTTCACTTTCCACGGGTGGGCAATATTTCCACGGACGTAATAATATCCAAACATTGCTTAATTATAGAATAATCACTAACTAAAATTTTGCTGATGATGATTTTTATTACCTGGTATACGCATGCGTGGACATCACTGCCTCTATCTGGATTACGACCATTCCACGGCGACTGTACTCTAACGTCAGTGACGCGCGCAGATTTTCGAGAAATTTACAAGTCGAAATAAACATTTGAGTGCTTTTTTACTGAACACGATGGACAAACATGGTTTCATTTTTGTTTACCCTACAGGTGTCGCAGTTCAAAATATCCACTGACATATAATAAACCAATTATTACAACCAGGGGTGGCGGAACCAGGGGCGGCAGGACCAGGAGGACACAGGGGACACGTGCCCCTCCACTTTTATCATAGACATGTTGCGTGGTTACACAATGAGTTAAAAAGGGCGCATGCAAAAGTGCAAATATACAGGCATTCCTGTAAGAAATTATTTGCAAATCGAAACAACATTTGGCCAATGAATCCCACCTTAGGTTGCTTCGATCCGTTTCTTCTACTTCGGCCATCTTCCAACCCGAAGACTAGCCTTCGAGTTGGAAGATGGCCGAAGTAAAAACAATGGACAGGACACTGACCACACCGCGGCATGCTCATCTAAACGAAACATTTTAGTGTGTCACGGCATATTTACCGAAATACAATTGTAACTTTTCCTCCCATTGGGGCTGAACCACGGTAGCCTTGAAAATTTGTGTCCCTCCATTTTATCGAGCTTCCGCCGCCTCCGATTAGAGCAGTCAGTTAATCTGGATAATCATATCCCGTCTCGTCAGAGAACACATTAGAACTCAGGGGACGATCTAGTAGAGTCTATATTCATTACCTGGTGGAAGATCAATCAATATTTTGAACGTGCATCCTTGTGGTTACACGTTGAAAATCTTGATTACTCTACCACACAAATTTACAGAACGGCTATTTCTTTATGAATGTAGGTCGTTTCACGATCTTGGATCGGAAAAGCGACCTTTCGGGTTCAAAGGAATAACCCTTTACCCAACGTAACGGTCAAAACCGACCAACGCTATTCACAAAAGTCGCCAAATTAATTTTCATTATTATTTCATTTTTTGTCTCAAAAACATATGTTACGACCCCTCTTTGGAACAAGCTGGACGAGCTCGTTCCAAAGAGGGGTCATAACCTATGCTTTTGAGACAAAAAATGAAAAAGGTAGTTATTCAAGCACTTTGTTTGCAAGTGTCGTCTGTTTTCATGTTAGGTAAATGGTTAATTGACTATTGGAGTAATCTGTAACGTAGCACAATATTACTTATAATATGATGTTGTGTGACACGATATCGCGGATGGGCGTAGGGGAGGGGTGGGGTGCCATGGATTCTCTCTTTTTCAGATCATATATTTACCCCCCACCACTCTTTTGATGAGTGACAAATTACTGTTTGATTTTTAATCGACATGTATTATTATTATTATTATTATTATTATTATTATTAGTAGTAGTATTATTATTAACTCTATGCCTAACCTAACCCGAATGGTAGACGACTGACACCAAAGCATTCTAGAATTACTAAACATTTGAGTTTTTTGCCCCAAAAACATAGTTTGAGCTTTCAATGGAAAGAGCACAACGAATTCTTTTCAATGAGGGTTAAAAATGAATTAGTATTCACCCCCCCCCCCCTTTCATTTTTATTCCCTCCATGTCATTTTTATTTCACCGCCACTGAAATAGTTAGAGTATGAGCTGCTATGCAATGATTTTGTATCTTTTTCTGCAGAATAGGGTTTGCCATTGCCAAAAAACTTGCACAGGATGGCGCTAAAGTTATGATTAGTAGCAGAAAGCAGCGTAATGTAGATAAAGCCTTGGCTGCCTTGAAAATGTACAATGTGGCAGGAACGACATGTCATGTAGGCAAGAAGGAGGACAGGGCGCGACTTATTAATGAGGTACAGTTTTTCTATGGATGATAAACCTACATGAGCCGGGAAATTCTACATTTTCCTTCATCAGAATAACACATATATTATATATCTGAGAAGTCTGTAAGTCCATGTTTCAGTTATTCTGTCGTTTTGTCCATCCAGAAATTTCTCCTGATATGCGATGCAGTAATATTTTCCATCGCACAACTGGAGCTACCCGTTCTAGAGCGGGTCGGCTCGCTAGTTTTATCATATTCTGGACGTGCATAAAACCGGTTAAGCATACCACTAACAAACCAGTTAGTATATTAAATGATACTTGTTTTCCTGTCGAAGAAAAAGCAGAATTTCACCCTCATCACACTGGACCTATAGTAACTAAATAAAGGCCGGACCAAAATGTCTTGTAAATAAAAGTTGCCAAGCATTGAACTATTCTCATGGGGATTGATTTTCGAACTTCTTTGTAGAAGTAGTCAGGGGCGTCGCGAAGATGACCGATTGTGGGGAAAAATGTAAACCTGATTTGTCCCTACTGTGATGGCGCATTTCCGCACTGACCAATTTTCCAACTACGTCACCAATTTAACCATTTACCCAACGAATCGCCCGCCTCCGCCCGCTTAATATGCAAATTCAGCTGCTGAAAACATATTACGAGCTCGTTCCAACGAGGGGTCACATGATATGGTTTTGTCGAAATTTTTTGAAAATTTTTAAAAAATGATATTTAAAATAATAAATTTAGATATCGTCTGTGTTTGGGTAAAGGGTTAAGGCATGCCTTCGTCGGAGACATGTAGTCCAATCGATTACTGGCTACGCTCCTGGCATCGACTCAGTGAGGAGGCTGTTGGTACCTCCTGTGCCAGACCCTTTACATGAAATGTCATACACGATCATACGTAAAGATGCCACGGATAGTGCTGAGACCTTCCCATACAAGTAGTATATCATGTACCTCATCACCATAATTAACCGGAGCAAAGGCCAGAGTAGAAAATGGTGCCATAACACAATACGTGGTCTGGGTAGTACGCATAAGGTGCAGTGTTGTAAGCGCCGATTGTTCAGGTGAGAGATCCATTTCCGTCGTTCATTTTATTGATGGACGTCATTTGTATCGGGTAATTTCTCAGATAAATTTGGGCTGCTTATATAAATTGGTATAAATTATGGTAATATATTATAGCCCTTCCCCACTCATCCACACATACATGCACATATACCCTCCCTCACCTTTTCACACACACCCACACCCTCTCGGACACCAACACACACAAATACTGTCAGTCTTGATTTCCCTCCACGTAGGTCAATACTTCAGAAAGAGAAACGAAGAGTACGCTGTAACGCCCACTTTTCAAGTAATTGACCACTTTTGTAGTAGCTCACCACTTTTGAAGCAAAAAATCGACCACTTTTGAAGTAGCTCACCACTTTTGTAGTAACCGTCGCCCACTTTTGAAGTAAAATGAGGTCTCCACTTTTGTTGTAACCATCGATCACTTTTGAAGTAAAAAAACAAGGTCACTACGTTTGAAGTAATATTTGACCACTTTTGAAGTAAAAAGATTTCCCTTTTCTGATGGCTGTGGGACTTTGAAAATTTTGACCTAATTTTTTCCATTTCATTTTTTTTGCACGAAACGAGTAGAATTTGATCAGAGTTTTCGTTTTTACCTGAACTCCCCTTGCTTTTTATGCCCCCGATAGCATCTTAAATCTAGGTTGTCCGTCCGTCCGCCCGGATCAACATATCGGGGTTTCATGTCCGTCCGTCTCATCTAAAAAGTTAGATTTCAGCCATCGTTTTATGACGGTGTGCAATGGTCTAGCGATTTAGGTGTTGGACTCCTGATTGTCAGGCCGTGTTGCCGAGGGTTCGAATCCCGGTGGGGGATCAGAAACCAACATTCCAAATTCCTCTAAAACTTGAAACACACACACAAACCCTTGTCAACCACAGCCATTTCGTTGTACTGTAACCAGCGCGATCCACACGTCCACGCTGCTACCGAAAGGAAGATGAACCATGTAATCATGAGAACTTCAACTAAAAACATAGATTCCAGCCATCATTTTGTTTTGCTTTTTTTTTCTTTTTTTTTTGACGTTGTGCACTGGTCTAGTGGTTTAGGTGTTGGACTCCAGATTGCCAGACGGTGTTTCCGAGGGTTCGAATCCCGGGGGGAGATCAGAAACCAACATTCTAAGTTCATCTAAAACATAACTGTGTAGAGAGAGAGAGAGAGAGAGAGAGAGAGAGGGGGGGGGGGGAATGTTTATTAATATACAGTTGACCAATAATTTTGTTCATTCTCGTCTTAGTTCCATGTATGTTTAGTTTAGTTTAATAGTTTAATGCATTACACCATGATGGCAGTTGTCATCATTAAACATATCTTTAGTAAATCTTTCTCTATGCTGAGATTCTAGTACATCTTTCAGGCATTTTCCATTACTATTGGTTAACGTATTGGCATAGGGAACATTGATATTGTAACGAGATAACTGAGTTATCCAATTTTTCGGAAGTTTACATTTGAGTGACTCCTTAAATGGGTTGGGGAGTATGTTATCGCCAGCAATGTTGGATAATTTATCGACATATTTATGGAGATGTAAGATAGCAACGTTCACAATAGGATATCTACTCAACTCTCCACGTGTTGCGTGATTAGATGTTTTTCTATTCAACATTAATATTTGTTTACAAAATTTTAAGTGGACTTGTTCAGTGCACCATATCTCGCAACCATATAATAAAACTGGTTTAATCAATTTATCAAAAAGTTTACATTTCACATCAAGAGTTAAGTCAAGTGACTTTCTGAGAGAATTTCTAAGGAAAACATTGCTTTCGATCCTTTTGTACTTAAATTCTCTTGAACGTGTTTTGTGTTTCCGTTGTATGTGAATTCAAGACCTAAGTATTTATATTGATCTGCGATATCTAATTTCGCTGTTCCAATACAAAACGTAGGATCTTTTCTATTTTTGGAAATCATGCATTTTGTTTTATTAATATTGACACTAAGTTTGTTTTTATCCGCATAGTGTTTTAACTTCTGAACACATTTATTCAATTCAACTGGAGACTCTGATAACATTACAAGGTCATCGGCAAAAAGTAGGTGATTGAGTCGTTGTCCATTCACATTAACTGGTGAACAGGATTCATCAAATATCGCACATATGTCATCAATAAAATTTTTGAAAAGAGAGGGGGATATAGAACATCCTTGCCTAACACCCACTGTTGAGAGTAAAGGTGGGCTCAATCCTGCAGAAGTATTTATAGAATAGTAACTGGACCCATAAAGAGAGCTAAGAATTTTGAGGACTTTCCCACCGATACGCAATGACTTCATTTTCTCAAAAAGTAACGACCTATCTACCGAATCAAATGCTTTCTTAAAATCAACAAAAGCCGCGTACATTGGTTTCTTCTCTTCTTTATATTTATTTGCCAACGTGCGCAAAATGAATGCACTGTCAATCGTTCCACGATTATTTCTGAATCCAAATTGGTTGTCGCTTATTAAATCGTTGAGTTCTAAATACTCATTCAGCCTCGCGTTTATTACTTTATTAAATAATTTTCCGAAATTGCTCCTTAGCGCAATCGGTCTGTAATTGTTAGGATCATGTCGATCGCCTTTCTTATAGAGAGTTTTTATTATAGACTCACTCCAACATACAGGATAATGACCTGATAATAATATTTGATTAAATAGCTTGACAACATCATCTATAATAATTGGAACAAAAAGTTAATAATTAATTCGGAATGTTATCTACAGCCGATGACTTTTTGTTTTTGATCTGCCTTACAGCGTCTAATATTTCTCTAGTGGTTATGTGGTCATTGTTTAATTTGATATCTGGTTCCTTAATTGTCGCCGGAAGATGACGTATTTCAGACTCAGATCTTTTCGGGCAAACTGATGTTTTAAAGAATTCTACAGTTTGATCTGGGTGTTGGGGAGCTGGCAGCTGCTCGTCGTTGCTCGGTGGTTCTCTCCGGGTACTCCGGCTTCCTCCACCCGTAAAACTGTCACGGTCATGGTTAGCCATTGTGCATAAATATGTGACCTTAAACATCAATAAATAAATAAATAAATACTGATCTAGGTGTAAATAATTGGGCTCTTCTTTTTTAGCACGAAATGTGTTAATAATACTCCAGTACTCTGAAGGATTAGCTGTCTCCATATTAGATAATTTATCAGAGATACATTCATAAAATTCTCATTCATAAAATTCTCTGCGCTTACGTTTTGTCTCCCGCTTATAATGCTTTTCTGTAGAGTGAAATTTAATCAGAAATGTCTTATCATCAGGCCTCTTCTTCATCTCATTTACGATATTTGTCATATCTTTTTTAAAACTGTTTACAGTGTCTATCAAACCAGTGACGTTTTTGTTTATACCTAAAATTTATCACTTTCGATGAACCTTTATTAATAAACAATATGATTTCATTCAGATCTCGGGCGGCCCTTTCGATTCCAATGGAATTCGCAGAATACTCACTTAATCTGAACTCCATTAATCTTTATTGAACATATGGATCATAAAAGGTAGAAATGGCTTTATCTCCGCTCTCTTTACACCATTTTGTAACTAAAGTATGTTCTCGGTAGGATTTTTTGAAGCTTAGTACTTTCTACTCGATTACCCTAAAATCGAAATGCATAGTCCGTTGACTATGATCTGAAAATTCTGTCAGAGTTTTAACACAAAAATAGCTAACATTAGGTAGGTACCTCTTATTTATCATTACATAGTCAACAATACTAGCGTCATTGCAACTGTAGCGTGTATAATTTCCAAGCGAATCTCCAAATTTCCTGCCATTCACTATTCCCATACCAGACGATTTACACAGAGATAATAATTGTGTGCCACACGAATTACATTCCTTATCCAAACTTGCCCTATCATTTTCACAATCAAATGTATAATTATCAGGTAAAACTAAATGTGAATCGTCATCATTTGTAACATAATTCGGTCGACCACCTGTACGTGTGTTAAAGTCACCACCAATGATAGTCAACTGATCTAATTCTAAATCCACCAGATCTCGCTCTATGTTACTGAATACTGATTCTATAGCACATGTATTGTTATTTCTCTAATGAGAAGAATTAAATGGAGGAATGTATATGGAAATGAAAACAATATTGTTTTTTAGACTAAACATCTCTCCACTAAATTCAATCCGCAGCGTTGTTCCATGCAGTCTTTCAACAGATTTGGGATATTTCATATATTTCGAACGACAATAAAAAGCTATTCCTCCTCTGGCATTCTTCTGTTTATCACGACAATTGTCAATGCAGTGATAACGAGGTAAATATAATGACTGGCCCTCACAATGCTACGTTTCCGTTATAGTAATGAAATCGTAGCGATTTAAAAGTGAGACTATTATAATCCCTGATGGGTACGGGTGTGGGATTGGAAAATCTCACCCTCGGGATAAGATATTTGGTCCAGACACTCGGCAAGCCTCGTGTCTGGCCGAAATATCTTACCCTCGGGTGAGATTTTCTCATCCCACACCCGTACCCATCAGGGATTATTCCCCCTCCCCCACCATACAGCGGTTACGTTAGCCAGAGGTAATCGGCGGTCACGTGCTGATATAATCAACTCATTTGGTATTAGTTGTTTTGAAAAACTAACGACACCATCGGAAAGAGCATGCAAAAGTTATATATATACTAAAGGTATATACCACGAAATCAGTTAGGAACGGTGGCATCTTAGGGTTTAAAGAGTTTTAGAGCATCAAACTTTGATCACACGGCATTCTGATGACGTCAAGATGAATTAGTTGGTGCAAGAAACTGATACGATATGCATAACGTCACAATAACGTTGTAAATGTAAAACGTCACGTGGGTGGGGTGGGATACATATGTCTCTCCCTGCTATCTCACCCTGGATAGACGCATGTTACACACCCAGTGGGGGGAGAAATCTAGGTTATCGAGTTTTTTTAAGAAAACCCTGTGCGTTCCACGCAGTATAACAATCATTCTTGACGTTATTTTGAAAACGATTTAACGTCATAATTAAATAGTGTACACAATAGTGTAAACTCGTTTTAACCTGCAATATTATGATCACCCCAGTCCCCCCACAACCTGCAATAACCTCTGAAAATTTCATCAATTGGTTTGAAAACATTTAAGAATTGAATGCAATTTTTATAATCTTTATTGGAGTATGAACGTGTGGGAATGGGTACAAATTATGTATGAATCCCCTTCGGGATTCATACATAATTTGTACCCATTCCCACACGTTCATACTCCAATAAAGATTATAAAAATTGCATTCAATTCTTATAATTACATTCCATAACTGTTTAAATTACTTTTTACCAAACAACAAAGCAGGAAAGACGAAATAAAACATGTACGAACGAACGAGGCGAAAAACCACCCTCACACAAAATACAAAGCGCACAATTCTGATTTTGAATTTTCAGAACTTTAGAAATGGAAACGAGTATTTTAGTAACGGGCTTTATGCCACAGTTGGGAAATGTCATCAAAGAAACAGCAGTGGAGTTGATCACTGCGAGAGGCGCTAAAAGTTAAAAACCCGCCCAAACACCGCCCGAATTATATTCTTTCAACTGCGCTCTACCGTAAATGCGGTCAAAGTTCGACCAAATGAATTCATTGGAAAATGAATTACATTTGGTCATGACGTTTTCACCAAGCTGACCAATGGGAATTGAGTATTTGGACCCAAAACGTACAACTACATTAACAATATAATTATAATCAAATAATTTCTCAAAGATTGGTCTGTACATGACATTTCATTACTTCTCTGTGACCGATTGTTCAATTCATGTTGATTTGTTGTTACCCTTCTTCCACCACGATTCACTGATTCATAGCGTTGAATCGAAGCGGGTGATTGCATCGAGACCCGTCTAATCGACTGAAGTGACCTGTTTGTGCATTTCTCCGTGGTATTCTGTTCGGTTGTAATTGAATAATATCCCGGGATTCTTTCGCATATTTGATGTTTCATGCTAGCACACGCACCCCATCAAAACTCGGGTGCAGGTTATCCCAATAAAGTGAACGCGACGAATTTCTGATGTTGAATTATCGACAAATCCACGTGTATTGTCTATGAAAATACATCCTTCTTCAGGGCAGACGTCCTTGTGCAAACAGTTAGTGTCTTCATCTAAGTAATCTACACGCTAAAAACTAAAGTGTTAAAAACTACACTTGAAGTGCTGTATTTAACACTTACTAAGTACTGAACTAGCACTTTGTTCAAGTGTAGATATCCCAGAACTTGACAGGTGTTACAATAATACCACTTGACAAGTGTAATGTCGCGACACTTAAAAGGAAACAACGCAGATGACGCGGATCAGGCTCGAACTCTCGAGCCTGATCCGCGTCATCTGCGTTGTGTCCTTTTAATTATGTACCCACCAAGCGCAAATCAAATTATGGACGATTCTGGAAAACCACCAATGCTAGACACATGGGAAGTGCCATCCATTCAAGTTTCAGATGTCGGACGATTGTAATGTCTAAGTGCTTAAAGCATTGCACTTTGAGTGTTAAAATCAAACCCTAAGAGTTAGAATGGGTTTAACACCTTGAAAGTGTCAGTTTTAACACTTTAGTTTTTAGTGTGTATGTGATCCGAATGAAGTGTTGGTAATATTGAAGACAATCGAACTATGGCACTAGGATGTTTTTCTTTAATTTTGGAAATAAGCTCAACAAGTTCTTTTCGACTGGTAACAATGCCATTTCTTCAACTATTAATCCCAATATGAATCGTTACTTTATGGACATTTGTATATTCATCGCAATTTCTTCTTCCAGCCATCGCATCAACCCTGCTATTCTCTGTCCAGGCTGAACAACACATACGCAGTGGCGGCGCCAGAAATTTGTGTGTGTGTGTGGGGGGGGGGGGGGGGGCAACTAGGGGGCAGACTCCCATGAAGGGGGGGGGGGGGGGCAAATACGTAAAGGATCATATCATTACTTTGTTATGAGGTAGTCCAAACTTGGACCCAAAGTCCGTAATATACCAAAAAATTATATTACGGACTTTGGGTCCAAGTTTCGACTAAATGTAATGGTAATAAGCGGTCCTCCTTTCAAAAAATCCTGGACCCGCGTCTGGTGGGTCTATGCGAGAGAGAGAGAGAGAGAGAGAGAGAGAGAGAGAGAGAGAGAGAGAATATCATCAAAGCACTCAAACGAAGAACAATTGTTTTTTCCAAGTGAAATAATTGAACAGTGCAAGGGAGATAATGCCCGTCTGTCATAATGCGAAATCCGTGAATTTTTTTTAGACAAGGGATATGGATAGACATGCCTTTGTTGGCTCATAACTTAATTATAACTTATAAGTATCTGCATCCGAGTCTTTAAATCTCTACTGCCTGGATGTGTTCATCAGCTAACCTGAGGCTTTGGGCTAAGTGTGTATGGGAATAAAAAAAGAGAGGGGTGTGTGTGTGTGAGAGAGAGAGTGACTGAATGTGTTTGTGTGTGAGGGTGGATGGAAATGCATGCGAGATGGTTGGAGGGGGGGGGCAACTGGGGGGGCAAAGCCTTCGTTGGGGGGGGGGGGGGGGCAAATGCCCCCCCCCCCCCCCGTAGCGCCGCCACTGCACATACGACTCTCTCATATCCAACGGCCATTTTTCTCGGATTTACTTTTCTTAGAACCGAATCCCCGAGTATGAGATGCAGAGGATTGTGAGAAACGGTGGAAGATTCGTACTGCGATTGACCAGGAGACATCTGTGCTTCACAAGCATTATGCTGAACTGAGATGTCAACATCACAATCACCGGGAATTGAAACAAGTGACTCATCATGATGTTGTACTGCGTCAGATTTGTTAAACACTGAATACACTTGCCTCGATAGTTTCATAACAAGAATTTTCAAATGAATGTGAAAGTTGTTCAGGCGTCATTTTCATCGTTTCTGTAAGATGTGCATTTTTTCAGGGTCGCATTCAACAATAATTGGCGTATTCATTTGTTCAGCTTCTCGTTTCTTCAAACAACGTTTTAACGAATTACCTTGATTCACCAATCTGCCGTTTTGTCGACGCAGTTCTTTAAAGACATTCCTTCTCCAACTGAGCCATACGGTCTTCAGTTATCTTATTTTTTGATTCGAAACTAGAAGTTATTTCACGCTTCATCTCATTTATTGCTTCGAACAAATTTTCACGCAGTTCTTTCTGCTCCAATTTTGTTGACTCCGTGAGAATATGAAGTTCATCCACTGAGCGTTTAATAGTGGTGTTGGATAGGCAGTCCCTTTTAGTAGAAAAAAATATTTTCTTCGCATTTTGACTCAAGCGTACACCCGGTTTTCGTTTGTACGGTGGCTGATTTAGGCCACCCTCAATACTTTTTTTTATCTCGAGATCTCGAGATAATATCTCGAGATCTCGAGATAATATCTCGAGATCTCGAGATAATATCTCAAGATCTCGAGAAACTATCTCAAGATCTCGAGATAATATCTCAAGATCTCGAGATAATATCTCAAGATCTCGAAATAATATCTCGAGATCTCGAGAAACTATGTCGAGATCTCGAGATAATATCTCGAGATCTCGAGATAAGTATATATAATCGGTGTCACCCTTTGATCATTTGGATGAATTCACTCCTGTCAGACAAACTGTTTATTTACTTGTCGCATCTTTTTCGACTGCAACATATTCATGCCTCCCATGACAATTACACGAATCCACTCCTGTCACTCAGAAAAGTGAATAACTTATCAACCAACCACTTTGTTGCGTATTAGTTATGAGAGTCCACCAAATCTCAGGCCAGCACTAATATAAACCGAGTCCCGTCATCCGAGCTTGCACTTGCTGGTGTCTTATTCCCACCCCAATCCCAAAGTGTCAGCCCAGCACCCTGTACCTCCCAGTACCTACTGTAGCGACTTTACCCTAAAACACAACGTTTTCTCACTACTTGACAAGATGAAAAGTTTGTGTCTGTCTAACACTCCAAATCCAAAGTGTTGATCCTGTACCCGGTACTTCCTAGTGGATACTGTGGTGTTTTTTACCCCAAAACTCAATGTTTTCTCACTTCTTTTCCTCTCGGCTCCACGCTGATTGTAGTGAGTTTTACCCTAAAACACAAAGTTTATTCACTACTTTACAAGACACACACCCATAAATACCAAATATTTCCTTCCAGCTCCACATTGAAAAGGAGTGATTTTTACCACAACTCACAAAGTGTACTCACTACTTTGCAAGATACAGAACCGAAAATACCAAATAGCTCCACCAGCTCCACGCTGAAAGGTTTCACCCCCACAGTGAAACCAATCACCCACTCCCTTGTTGGATTTTTCACCTACTTTCCACTTTGGTGACTGAGACACATCGTCTCTTGTCACGCTGTTATTCCACGGACCCGTCATACAGCATAACTTTAACCCCATACCGCGTCCATTTTGACCGAGCAAATCGACGATGCTACTCGGTGTATAATAACCTTATACCAGCGATAGTTATAAACCTGTCGTCGGATTCCCTTTCCTCTCGTTGGTTTGAAAAGTCTGGATTAAGCGTAACTAGTTAACCCCTGCGGATAATGCTTCCGGGCGAGTGATTAAGGCCCTCGCGTATTACCAGAGTCAGTGTTAGAAAAGGGTATGCCCGGTACAAGGCTGCAGAAGCCAGACAAAACCGTGAATTTATGGTCAATATCCAGCAATCTCCTGTCCCCCAGGACCAAATTGAAAAATTGAAACCCATAACCCTGAGCCCAAGAAGCGAATGGAATCACCCCCCCCCCCTCCCCGGTGAACCCCAAACGTGGCAAGATGGGCATGACTTACATTGTTTCAACACAAAACCCAATTACATGTAGTAATAAAAAGATTGACCTGTCACCCGACAAGTCTCAACGGTCCATACACCTTTCACACTTATCCAGGGAGATACCCCAAAGTGACAACTCCAACAGTGAAGTATCCAGTCCCGCGCATATAAAGAAAGACAACTTGAACCCGATTCCCAGTATCTCCGAACAAGATGAAGCCCCCTCAACGTCGTTTACTACCACCCTCAACCAGCTACAACATGGCACCCCAATTAACAATACGATCCTCCGTGATCCCATACTCTCACCCGGTCACAGGAGATCCCCCCCCCCCCCCCCCACCCAGTACTTGTGACCCCATCTTCAATGTCAACTCATGAACCGACAGTAATACAGGACATCCCGTATCACAAGACTGATTGGTCCTGGGGGCGCCGTGGCTCAGTAGGTATACGGGCAAGCTACAAGCCGACAGGTCCTTGGTTCGGCAACCGCGTTGTGTCCTTAGGAAAGACACTTCACCCCCATTGCCTACGTGGGGGCACGGTGGCGCTGTGTACTAAGGCGTACTGTATGTCGATGGTGCACCTTCCTTCAACCAATGCCGACCCTGCTTGTGTGGAGTTAATATGTTGGGGAGCTGACAGTTGCTCGCCGTTGCTCGGTGGTTCTTTTCGGGTACTCCGGCTTCCTCCACCCGTAAAACTGTCATGGTCATGATTAGCAATTGCTCAGAAATATGTGACCTTAAACAACAACAAATAAATAAATAAATAAATAAATTGATTGTTCCCCTATGTTCTTACCGACTGAAACCCATTCCAGCCTGGGAAACCTTAATTTCGCCATCCATGATTGCTGATAAATCGGGGATCAAGGGAGCTACTCGGGTCTGTCGGGAAAGGGGCTATTTGTGGGAAACGGAGTAGCGAAAAGGAGGGAGTGGATATGTTATAACCAGGTAGGGGCAGGCGATGCTCTTGTGTCATGAGAGCATCTTTCCCTTATATCATTGGCAGGCTTCAGTCCTCTTGAGGAGGGTCCCACTTACCTTTTAGGGTACTAGGAGGAAGGGAAAGTATTGTTGCGTCCCCAGAGGGGTTTGTTTGACATAGGCTGGAGGGAGGCACCAGGTGGCCAGTTAATATACGGTGGGGATGCTACTATGGGTATCTTTGGGAGGAAATCCCTTTATGGGACCGGGAGTAGCAAAATAGAAAGTGGGGTGCTACTTATTGTTTCAAATGTCGCGGGGACATCTTTTCAACAGAACATTGCGGGGTTCACTGTTTGGCGGGAGGGACACTTTCGCTTATTTGGGAGGACCGCCAATTGGGTCAAACATTTTTTGGGAGCTGCAGCAGCGATATATCAAACCGGACGGTATGTTCACGGGTTTGAGTTTCGACTATCATTGCAGGATGGCTCGTAGTGGTGTTGTTTTGAGGGGCACTGTTGGTAGTCCCACTGGAGAAGTATGAAACGTGTATTCATAGTTGGGTATTGTTGGAGGACAAATCAATGGTGTGATGCGCTATCGGGGTTTGGGTGGGCAAGATGTTGCTCTCATAAATTGGGTGTGTGTCTGTGTCATCTTGTGAGTTAAGAGGGAGTGGCTCGTGGTCCTGGTGGAACTATGCTCTCATGGATGGCGAAATTAAGGTTTCCCAGGTTGGAATGGGTTTCAGCCGGTGAGAACATAGGAGACCAATCAATCTTATGGGACGGGATGTCCTGTATTACTGTCGATTCATGAGTTGACTTTGGGGGTGAGGTCACAAGTACTGGGGGATCTCCTGTGAGCGGGTGAGAGTATATGATCACGGAGGATCGTATGGTTAATTGGGGTGCCATGTTGTTAAGGGTGGCAGTAAACGACGTTGAGGGTGCTTCATCTTGTTCGGAGATACTGGGAATCGGGTTCTTGTTGTCCTTCTGTATATGCGCGGGGCTGTATACATCACCATTGGAGTTGTCACTTTCGGGTATGTCTCTGGAGGAGTGTGAAAGGTGAATGGACCGTTGAGACTTGTCGGGCGACAGGTCAATCTTTTCATTACTACATGTAATTGGGTTTTGTGTGGAAACAATGTTAGCCATGCCCATCCTGCCACGTTTGGGATTCACAAGAGGGGGATTCTATTCGCCCCTTGGGCTCAGGATTATGGGTTTCAGCTTGGGTGTGTAATTGTGAGAACGGTTCCTGTGTGTCAGGAGATTGTTGGGTATTGACCATAAATTCACGGTTTTGTCTAGCATCTGCAGCCTTGTACTGGGCAAGCCCTTTCCTAACACTGATGTTGGTAATAAGTGAGGTCCTTAATCACTCGTCCGGAAGCAGTATCCGCTGGAGATAACTAGTTAGGCCTAAACCAGGCTTTTCAAACCAACGGGAGGAAAGGGAATCCTAGGGTAGGTTTATAGCTGTCGCTAGTGTAGGGTTATTTACATCGGATAGCACCGTCGATTTGCTCGGTCAAAATGGACGCCGGAATGGGGTTAAACTTATGTTGTATGTCTCAGTAAGCAAAGTCGAAAATAGGTGAAAAATCCACCAAGGGAGTGGGGATGAAATCTTTCAGCGTGGAGCTGGGAGAGCTATTTGTGTTTACGGGTCTGTGTCTTGCAAAGTAGTGAGTAAACTCTGTGAGTTGTGGTATAAATCACTCCATTCAATGTGGAGCTGCAAGAAAATATTTAGTATTTATGGGTGTGTGTCTTGTAAAGTAGTGATTAAACTTTGTGTTTTAGGGTAAACATCACTAGAATCAGAATGGGCTGGGGGGAAAAGAAGTGAGAAATCGTTGAGTTTTAGGGTAAAAAAACCATTACAGTATGCACTAGGAGGCACCGGGTGCTAGGTTGACACTTTGGGTTTGGAGTGGGAACAGGACAGAAGCAAGTGCAAGTTCGGATGACGGGACTCGGTTTATATTAGTGATGGTAGTGCTGGTAGTGCTGGGCTCTCATAACTTCGCAACAAGGTGATTGGTTGATAAGTTTTCTGAGTGACAGAAGTGAATTCGTTGTAATTGTTATTGGGGGGGGGGGGGGGTCGGGGGGTGGGGGCACGAATATGTTGCAGTCGGAAAAGATGTGACAAGTGAATAAACAGTTTGAATGAATTCATGCTAATGATCAAAGGGTGACACCGATTATATATGCTTATCTCGAGATCTTGAGATATTATCTCGAGATCTTGAGATAGTTTCTCGAGATCTTGAGATAGTATCTCGAGATCTCGAGATATTATCTCGAGATCTTGAGATATTATCTCGAGATCTTGAGATAATTATCTCGAGATCTTGAGATAATTTCTCGAGATCTTGAGATATTATCTCGAGATCTCGAGATATTATCTCGAGATCTTGAGATATTATCTCGAGATCTTGAGATAATTATCTCGAGATCTTGAGATAGTTTCTCGAGATCTTGAGATATTATCTCGAGATCTCGAGATAAAAAAAAGTATTGAGGGTGGCCTAAATCAGCCACCGTACGTTTCAGTGTAACAAACCGAACCAATTTTTCACTCTTATCCTCTACTAATGGCATCATAACTGGTTGATCATCGTTTTCAACATTATCAACGCATTCCGTAATTTTATTTTCTACGATTTCATCATTTGGTGTATCATTGGACTTTTCACTTTCAAGCAATTCGTTCATTACAGACTCAACAACATCACCGGGTAATTCTGAGTTAAACCCTAATCTGTAGATCTCTGGCATAACGTTCTCTAACCACCAGGATATATTCAATCTCGATCCCTGATTTTATTTTGTGCCCTTATGAGGTGTATTGTTACCCTTCTTGTTTTAGTTTTTGTGGGTACATTTAAAATACCTTCTACCAAATGTTTGTCGGTATCGCTAACACATCTCCATATAGCTCCTAATGTTTCGATAGTTTTATTATTGTCCCATTATTTATCACTTATTGCCTTTTTATAACCGTCAAATCTGTCGGTATCGAGGTCTATCGTTAAACATTTCCCCTTATTCGTGACTTCAGTGTACTCACGCTTATCCGACATCCCTTCAAGTTTCCTCTTCTTCACCCTTTCTACATTCAATGTGTAATCTCTGGACTACGGACCCTGTTACGATCAGATTTTCTTCATTCACATCCATACTCGATTGTTCCGATTCCGTTTATTTGTATCCGATGATCCGCAATCGATATTTAACAAATACTTCGAATCATAGGCGATTTCTAGAGAATTTTTTTTTATATGTCACAAATTGATTCTATTACTAAATATATTTTGCAATGTGTTAACTTGGGAATGAAATCCGGCTGAGGAAATATGGGATGGTCAGGAAGTGATGCTCGTGAGTCACAGAAGCTTTCGTAGATCTATATGATTGGCATTCCTGGCAATTTCTGACCTGTGTCGGGTCCACGACACTCTTCAGATGGGCGAGAATGTCGTGGATCAGGGGCGGGGGGCAAGTGATGGAAGCTGTTATGGTTTCCCTGGGAGTAATATTTCAGAAAATAAATTAATTTATTTGAAATGCAACCAATTTTCCCATTATACTTAAACAAGGAAACCACAAAAATTCCGACTGAAGGGGCTGAGGAGCTATGAATTAAAACCTCTTAGAATAAAGATTAACATTTAAATAAATAGAAAACTATTGGACAGATATCCACTTGCTATCTTCCATTGACACACAGTGGTAACACTTGCCATTTTCCAACAAAATCTGTTTCAATATTTGCAACTTATGGAACAATAGAAACTCAGAATAAATTGAGAATCAGAGGACACATGTCTTTGAACAGCATTTTATTTCGTATCATTTCACTGATTCTAAATAACAAATGAAGGGTATATTTACACTCACTAAGTGGTTTTAAGGCTTTACGAAATTAAGAATGTTTAGCAGCGCGCATCATCAGGCCATTTTGGTGGATTAAGCGCCATTCCTGTTTGCAGGAAGAATATTACTCAGTGTACTTCCACCACCACACCTCACCTCACCCTACCAAACACCACCCCACCCCACCATTCACTGACCAGCAATTCCATCACAGTATCAAATATTGCCACAGATGAACTCGCTGTAAACATGTAAAGAGGAGATACTGCCTGTTGGTATATAGTACAGAAGCCCTGTCGAATGTCCCAATACTTAATTCACTACAAAGATCCATCGGCCGTACCCTCCAACTATAACAACATCAGTGCAAGTTTCATAAAAATCCGTACAATAATTTTATGCCAGATATGGGCTTCTGTAGTCTAAACTAAGCGTGCATAATTGCAGGTTCACAAGTGGCACAGCAAATAAACAAATGTGCTCTGAATAGGTGCAAACTGTTTAACCTACGATTGTGCCCAGCTGTTTGCTGCCTGAATTGTTAACATATGGTTATGTAATATCACATTAGTCCACACAAATTCAAACTCCCATATATTGCAAATTTATATTCGGGCGATTTCTTATGAAATTTTAAATGGCATGACTAAGAGCAGACGGCAACTACACAGAAGAAAACATTTTTGCGGATAGCAGTCCTTTGGATGAAACCAATGTTTCTTATGCAGAGAATGTAATGTTTGTAGTTACATATTTGTAACTAAAAAAATGTGTATAATTGTACAAATAATTATTGATCCCTGTAATAATCTTAAAAAATAAATATAATCACGAATGTCTGCTTTAAAACGTCTTGCTTTACGAGCCGACCAGGCCGTATGAGCTAAACTTGATAAATTCTTAATAAGCTTAAGCTGATAAAAGTTCCAAGGCTTTGTAGTAATAGAAAAATTACAGAACGGTTGCCGATATCTTCAGTGTTGGATATCTTACAAGCTCGATTGTTATTAAAAAATAAAAAAAAATAAATGACAGAACATTTGGATATGCGTTTAAACCAAGAAAATTAAATTTATTTTTTATCTTGTACGTGTCAGTTAGTACGGAAGCGTGGAAGTCACATTGGCTGCCAATGCTTATAACACCTTGCAGCGTTAAGACAAATGCTAATAGCGAAATGGCCGTTCTTGATAACTGTCTCGAAGCGGTAACCTAGCAGCCATAGCTTTGCCCCAAAACTCGAACTCAGAGCACATTTAGAGGTTGATGCAGTCCACAGATTACCACTATCAATTCCTCAAGACATCTACTTTCCAACGCGCTGTTCCTACCCTGTCCCACTCGCCAAATCGATAGAGTGGCTCTTGCAGGTGGTTCGACCCGATGGGTCTTCTCCGCTACAGAGTGATCTCACCACACAACTCCTTCAACCCTGTGACTCAACACGACACGGCCCTACCATTCTTACCTGAGTAAGAAGTTTGATCCGCACAGTAGTCTACCCGGCGATCCAACATACTAACGATGTCCTCATAACAAAAATCTAGTTAAAGTGACCCGATCACATCATCTTCCTGATCCATTGTTCAGTTGCATTGCCCCTTTCAGAGATTTCATCCCAACTCAAGCACAATACGCGGACCCGAAGGCAGACTGTTCCCGTCGATTGACTGAGAAAGGAATGGGTTGACTTTTGAAAATTTCCGAAAATATTGGGAAAATGAACTAAAAAGCTAAATTTTGTATGAAAAATGCACCCACATCCTAGAAAGAAGAGGCTAAAATTTCCGACTGGGGTGGCCATGGGAGGCCCTATTAGCATCGGGCCTGATAACACAATCACCTACATCTCAAAGATATTTCACAACACGTCTGACAACACCCATACCTTCTAGCTTGGAGACCTTCCTCGACACCGACCGAGTCGCCCGACCTTCCCTGGTGATTTAAAACCCCTATCTTCCGACTCAATCCAGTGATCCAACACGTGTCAGTAACATAAAACGCCTACCTTCATACACGACCACCCCAGTCATTCATTCCAAGGGAAACACAGTCACCCGACATGTTCCTGTAAACCATCGAATCCATCCACCACCAAGTGGTCCACTATCTCTGCATACCCACCCATTGATCTTGATCCCCCTCTGCCGCATCTATGTTACCCAACCCAAAACTTATACATTCAAGTGACGTCAACACACAACTCTGACAATCTGGTGGCCGAACCCCTCCCCATCCCACAACATATTCAACCCGACTCAGACTCCCACATTTCACGTGTTGCCAAACCCAATCTACGCATTCGACCCAGTACTTTACCAGCGACCCGACATTACCACTCAACCCGAGTTGCCGCGGTTTGGTGAGCCACTACCCACATATTTCGGTCGCGACCCTACCCAAATACGCTACCCCCTTCCCCGTTCCAGTCACCCTTCGCGACTTATTGGCCCAACACCTCATTCGACCAGTGTCGGAGCCAGGAATTCAAAGATAAGGGGGGGGGGGGGGGGTACAGGTACCTTCTAAAGGGAAGGTATTCAGAAAATGACTGAAAAGACAAAGACGGAAGCGCGGATGGGGAGGAAGGATCAGAGAGACACTTGCTTGCCATATATAGTATAGCATCTCTCAAACGTTATATCTTTCGGGTTGACCATAAACCTCAAGTCGCAATAAGGCTACTTAGGAGCGTAGACCTACCTGGGCACGTTGCCCAGATAGGTCTAAGATGGTAAGTAGGCTTACCGAGACTAGTCGTTGCGGATCCTCCTGAGGGAAATGTTTTATAAAAAATATTCACGAAATCGTGTTATCTGGGTCGTGATGGGAATCTTAATATTCTTATATAACTTAATATACATGAATTGAGAAAATGATGTAAGTTGGGAAGGGAGGAGGGTTGTGAGGTGTTAGGGGGCACAGCCTCATATGCTCCCCACTGTTCCACCACTCATTCGTTTATGTGATCCTAAGATCGAATCCCACTACTCATTCAGCTCAGTATTCGACCCTGCCTATCTGACTATACCACTCGACCAGACCACTACACCCTTCTCTGGGCAGAGGTAAATTGTCTGATTAAACACGATTGCGCGGTCAAAATGCCCAAGTTTCATATATTTTGGAAAAAGAGTAAACCCGATAGGGGCGAATTCCTGGTGATAGCACGATTTGGGCCAGAGCGAATTATTAAAAATTGAAGTAGTACACCACCCCCCCCCCCCCGGGGTTGGGGTGGGGGCTATCCGCTTACTTGAGAATTTGCCACATAGACGAAACGAGCAGCAGTATATATATCTTATGGTAATCTATATATGTATGGCTGTATTTAAAGGGTTCATCGAATAACAGCCGCAACAGCTCGTCCCCTGAGGTCCAATGTGTTCTATGTGCCTACTGGCACATAGAACACATTGGAACTCAGGGGACGAGCTGGCGAAAATTTCAGCATGATTGGATGAACCAGCTCGAAGAAGGGGCAAATGAGAAATACGTGTGACATCTATATCATTTGTATGGCTCGATTGATAAGCAAAGGATTCTAAAGTGGTACAGAACCAACCACAGTAACTGTTGAAACTTTCAACCTTAAAATAAACAGACTTCGAATATTTCTGTTACATTCATATTTGTATGGCTGTATTGATAGGTAAGAGGTCAAAACGAGGTGCAGGATATTCAGTATGGCATCCCCAACAACTGTAAAACTTTCCGTCTATAATAGAATGGAATATCTAATAAAATGAAAAGTTGTAACTGATACGTGGATAGATCGTTACATTCCATTTCATTGCATGGGTCAAAAATGGTGTAGGACGTTCGTCATACCATCCTTAACAAATGTTGAAAGTTTCAGTTTCAACATTTTCTTTCCAGTGGCTCTGAAAAAAATGTAAAGCGTTCTAAAGTTATCATCTCTCCTTTGCTTCGCTCAGGTGAGCTAAAAATTGGATCGGAACGGTGCAACAGCCAACTTAGTGCCGAGTCTGGTGGAAGGTCGGTCAGTTCTGCGTAAGCATTACGATTTGAATTCAAATAGACCGTTTCGTGCAAAAAAAAAAATTTTTTAAAAATTGGGTAAACATTTTCTGAGTTCAACGACCATGGGAAAGGGATACTCTTTTTACTTCAAAAGTGGTCAAATATTACTTCAAAAGTGGTGACCTTGTTTTTTGACTTCAAAAGTGGGCGATGGTTACTGCAAAAGTGGAGACCTCATTTTACTTCAATTTTTACTTCAAAAGTGGTGAACTACTACAAAGGTGGCCAGTTACTTCAAAAGTGAGCTTAACAACGCCGCGGACGGCAGACAAACAGCCAGCTGTTTTCGACTAAAGACTACGCAGAATCCCCTTAAGCTTTGTGGTTGTAAGGATGAAGCGGAGGGTGGGGGGGGGGGGGGGGGGGGGGGGGACTCACCATCGAAAGTGTGTTTACTCGGGAAAGCGTAAGACAATCTTCCGAAATGGTGTTTCGATTCAAGGCAACGCCAATGCGGGAGTTTGGCTCATTTTCGCCCGCAAAGGCGGGAGTATGACTCACTTTCTCAGCTAGCATGCCTCGAACGAGCTGAAGACTGACCTTTTGGTGTTTTCCATTGTTTTGGGAGTGAGTGTTCTTGACCGTTCTTTTCCTGTCAAACTCAAGGACGCCGATTCACACAAAGATTCGCGCGACAAAACCAGCGAGAATCCATGTAGATTCTTGCTGCACCCCTGCAAGGATTCGTGTGAAAACAATTGAGTCAATTTAACCCTTTACCTAACAGCGACAGCAAATTACCAAATATAAGGCTAACACGACCACGTGAAATATCCTGACACTTTGTCAATAAAATTGTACAAATATGTCCGTCATTGGAACCGACACAATGAGCCGGTTCAAATGACATCCATATTTGTAAGGTTTTATTGGTAAATACTGTTTATTTTTTTAAAAAAAATATCAAATTCAGTTTATGTTTTAAAATTTAAAAAGCTTTGTTGGGTAAAGGGTTAACATGTGTTACCAGTATACAGCAGGAGTTCAAGCATGGTTGCCTTATGGGATCCTGGGACACTCGTAGTAGGTATGAATTCTCGCTACCATTTTCGCGAGAATCCAAATGGATTCTCCCAAAATTAGATGAAATGTAAGCCTATGCAAAGACCCCAACAGCCAGCACTGCGTACCACAGACATTAGTCCAAATATGAAAACTTTCTGGTAGAAAAGTACATTAGTACAAGCAAGTATGAATCACTATCTTCTTAGACTATAACTCAGGCGAAAATGTCCCGACTGGAAATATACCGGGGCGTGGTAGAGCGGGGGGGGGGGGGGGGGATCAAACAAACTCTCTTAATAAAATATTTTCACCCCTAAGATTTCATTTACCCTTGACATACTTGATTTCCAGCTTATTTTATTTTTCAGGCCATCAACAAATTTGGAGGTATTGATATTCTGGTTTTAAATGCAGCTGCCAACCCCGTATTAGGACCGCTATTAGAGGTAAGCAGAGAAGGGAATATTTAGTAAAGTCAGCATTGTAAACTACCATTGGTTTCATTGAAAAAGCATTAACACTAACGCTGCAGGTATCTGCTGTTGTCACATACTTTATTATACAACTCAAAGTTTGCAAAGCACCAAATATATCCAACTACCTGTTTTACGTTTTAGTTAAAATATTGTAATGAAAAGTGTATATATTTTTATTTAATCATATCTTTAATGATTTAAGTACAAAAATTAAGATTTTATTTGTGTTTGACATTATTTTTTAGTTTTTGAATACGATAATCGTGAAAAATGGATATTATTGGTAAAAGAGGAAATTTTTCATTCTGCCAAAAAGTTGACGGAGCGAACTGGTATGGGTTCAATTTTGAGCATGAGACCCATTACTGTTAATTACAGCCTGACAACGCCTTCTCTTGCTCCCAATCAGGTTCCTGGTGGTTCTTTGCGGGATGTTGTTCCATTCTTGGACCTGCATGGCACCAAGCTCATGGACACTTCTTAGCTGGACTGGATGGGCTGAAAGTGCAAGCTGCAACTCATTCCAGACATGTTCGATTGGATTGAAGTCAGGGGATCTTGCTGGTCAGTCCATACGCTCAATCCCCTTCCTCTGTCGGTACTCCCCGACGGCATGGGCAACATGAGGACGGACATTATCGCCCATTAGAATGAAACAGTCACCAACTGCACCTGCATACAATCTGACGTGGACATCCAGGATCTCATCAATATACCGTTGTGCAGTAAATGTACCACGTCCAAGGACACAGAGCTCTGTACGTCCATCCCAGCTGATGCCGCCCCAGACCATGATTGACCCTCCACCATAGCGGTCATGCTCAGCAATGTTGGCTGCGTGGAATCGCTCTCCTGGTCTTCTCCATACCCTAGAACGCCTATCTGTGTGGTCCAGGCAGTACCTTGACTCATCTGTAAAAAGGACAGGTCGCCAATCTTCTCTGTCCATCCAACGTGGTCCATGGCCCATTCATATCGTGCCTGGCGGTGGTTGTGGGACAGCGGAATGCGAATACATTGTCTTCTCGAGCGGAGACCACCTTCGTGCAATCTAGCCCGGATAGTCTGCGTCGAAACATTTACCCCAGATGCATTCTGAAGTTCACTGCGAAGCTGGGTTGCTGTGGCAAAGCGGTTCCTATGGACCTGCATGATCAAAAACCGGTCTTCAGCTGCAGATGTTGCCCTGTCTCTGCCACCACCATGCCGTCTTACTAGTGTGCCATACTGCTGAAATCTTGCCCAGGCTCTGGTGATCACCGTATGGTGCACACCAAGGGGTTCACCAACCTGACGATGGGTAGCCCCTTGCTCCACCATCCCTACAGCCCGCCACATTTCTGCTTCAGACAAATGTCTTCTTACATTTGCATTTGCCATATTCAATCATAAAATCACAAGGGTTTGTGTTGAAATGAAGATTGGATACCCTACACATGTCATGTACATGTAGACAGTACACGAAAACATTATAAAAATCAAGGGGTACATGCTTTCCACGACTGTCACGAAAAGTCTGCCTGTCAAGAGAGCTAATGTAAACACTAGGGACCGTCTCAATACATTCCTCAATCATATCCACCAAAAATATCGCAAATATGTCACCAGCAAATTTCACAATGATGTGTCAAATATTTGGTGCTTAGCAAACTTTGAGTAGTATATTATGTTCTGCGGGTTCTGACATGCGCAGATTAACTCTACTATCTTCTGATTAATTGTTGGAAAGAGCACAGAGAGCAGCCTCCGATAATTCCCCACAACAAGCATTCATATAATTATCCGGTCGGTCCGTCCGTCCGTTCGCCTGTACGTCCGCCCATCCGTACATACCACTGTCCGTCCACAATTGCTTTAGCACACCCTACAGGTCTTAGCTCTCATCTGATCAGTTCCAAATTTTATACATTGCTTTGGGCTTTGTCTAAATGGGAGCTATCGATTTTTCTGAATTTCATTGAAAAACATGTCTGCCAGTGGACAACTTGGATTTCGATATAAATTGTCCACCAATTCCTTTAGCACACCCTACAGACCACAGGTCTCACCCGATCATTTCCATATTTCATATGTGGCTTTAGGGCAATGTCTAGATGTGAGCTATCAAATTTTTCCGAATTTCGTTGAAAAAACATGGCCGTCAGTGGCCATCTTAGATTTGGCATATAAATTGCCCAACAATTCCTTCAGCACACACTACAGGCCACAGATCTCACCCCGATCATTTCCGTATTTCATATGTAGCTTTGGAGCAATGTCTTGATGAGAGCTATCGATTTTTTCTGAATTTCGTGATATTCCACAGTGAATAAAAACACATATATTTTCTGACATGTACGCGCATATGGGGGCATGGAAATCAATCAAATCATAAAATTCATATTGATATATCAAATTTTCTCAAAGTAAATTTCATATATAACCAGGCCTATTTACACAAAAAATTGTTAGTTTTACAAGTTTTACTTCGAAAACATTGCTTACGCCCCTTATTGGAACGTACTCAATTCCAATGAAGGGTCGTAAACTATATGTTTGGGGCAAAATCTTGCAAGAACCACAGTGACCGGGGGCAAAGCTTCCTAAAATAATCAGGCCTGCTAATTTTGTTACGAAAGGTCCCCTAAATACGCGGCAATAATAATATGAATCCGAATGGTAATAGATTTCTTTTTGAGAAACAAACAAAACATAGATATCTTGGTTTGACGAAATACTGAATGCGAAAATAATTATGTTTTTTTATTGTTATTTTCAGACATCAGAAGAAGTTTGGGATAAGGTAAGTGTCAGATATACATATTGATGACGAAGAAATTTATTCATTTCTGAATCAAAGGGTGTTAAATATCATGTTAATACATTCGTTTTAACACTGTTCTCCCTCATGTAAAGAGACATGCATAAATATAACGAACCTCCTAATGTTGGCATACATTACTCGATATTTGACAAAAAAGGGATTCTCCAGAAGGCACCCCTTTTTGGAAAACATATGGCCTTCGGCACCCCTTTTTCTGAAATGAGCTATCGAGTAATTGCTCGATCGAGTGACTCGACATACTGCTCGAATGACTCGAATCCCATCGAGCAAATGAGCTAACGAGCAATTGCTCATTCGAGTGACTCGACATACGACTCTTAGCCTCATTTCAGAAAAAAGGGTGCCGAAGGCCATATGTTTTCCAAAAAGGGGTGCCGAAATTGGGGTGCCTGGGAATATGGCCATTGGATATAGAAGAGATGAGAATCAGATACGACTTCCTTGCAATAAGGGAAGATAACTCTGCATACAGATTATGGGAAACCAAGCAATCTGATTGGTTAGTTATAATCTATATAAATGATCCAGATAAAGGAAACTACAAAAGTACTCGGACTAGGGTCAGAACTAACAAGAATAGACATGAAAAGCTAAATATAGTAATAATAGGCAGAGCTGTTCTCCAACTGATAGGCTCTTCTATGCTACTGGAGTATACTCTAGAACAAAGGAACATGGGCAGATAGACGAAAACTATTGCATATATAGATAGAAGCAGAGAATTCTGAAAGAATTTGAAATAGTAAAACTTGTCGGGTTGTTTGTGGTAATTCTATGAACCGGGAAATTACTTCTGTTCAATCGAACATACCCTCCGAACATACCCCTGTCCTATTATAAGCCTTTGGGTAACATAGCCACCACGTGCATTCATTTTTGGCATTCACACATCTGACTTCAGAGCGTGAACATCACCTAGATAGCCATGGAACTACCAGATAGACTAGTGAAAGCCATTTCAGCTCTGGGCGTCTCATGCCCTGTCTCCTGGACTATCCAGGAAATAGGCTTGAGCGTCCACCTGAAAGTGGAGTTTGAAATTGAGAAGCCAACAACAACACCAACCTCTTCGGGGAGAGGTAGTACCTTTGGAGAGAGGATCCCCTCTCCCACTGGTCCTCACCCGAAGGGGCACGGAGGCCCTGAAAAGAGACAGCACAAGAAGAAGAAGAAGAAGAAGAGCCCATCGACCAAGCGCAGGGACGCCCGGCGCTTGGAGGCCTTCCGGAATAGGAAGAAAGAGTTGAGTGAGGGGGTGGAGGCTCTGGAGGCAGCCGCCAGTTCCCCTCCTAGTCCCACTGGTACACCCAATCTACTGCCGGCTCCTGAGCCGGTACAGTTGGATGAGGAACGTCCAGTGGAGACTGAGGAGGAACTGGAAGTTGCTTTTTCCCCGCCTCCCACCCCTCACTCCCCCCTTCCTTCACTACCGGAAAGCCCGGTGGAGGTACAGCCACCACTCACTAGGGAGGACATATTAAGAGAACTAGAGCTGGCAAGGGCAGAACGGGCAAAAGCAAGAGAGCTCCGAGAAAGAATCAACGCAAGAGACCTCCAAGAAAAAATCAACGCGGGCACCTTCACACCACCACCATCCTCATCACCATCACCATCACCAAGCCAACCTCCACCTAAGAAGAAGAGCCGCAAGAAGGGCAGAAAGGGATAAACCTCTTCCCTCCTTCCTTTTCCTCCTTTGACACGCCGAGACATACAAAACCAAAATCATACAGTCAACGAGGGCCGAAAGAGGCTGGTCCCCGATATCGTCCCTGCGCGCCTTCGGCGCGCAAAATCATTTCATTTCGAGCCACCACGTGCTACTAACCAAGACGGCGGCCTCCAGTATACAAAATGGACGACAGAAACACGTATCACCCTAACAACACGCACTGAGCATGCGTACTAACACCATGTATCACTATGGGGATGACGTCACAACATGGCCGCTCACGCGGGTTACCATAACAATACAACATGGCGGCACTGGGTCACGTGACATGACGTCACTTCCGAGGTCCTCCACCGAGGTCCCCCAAATGGCCCCTGTAGGGGAACATACACTACTACTCACATAGCTTTAAAGAAACTGCAGCAAATGGAGTCAGGAGGATAGACCAAAAAACTGATGCCTGTCAAACATGCAACTTGTGCCTGCCATCGACCACGATAGGCACCTTATTTACAAGCTTGACTGAGATAAGAAGTTTTCCAAGTCTTAGTGTACTATTTTTTGAAGGGACAATGAGCCACTAATTTGAAAAAATATCGACTCTCAAATTTTGCATCTGTGTGAAAGAACATGTTTAAATAAGGAATGATCGTTTGTTTCTGTCTATTTCTTGAGTTATGAACCCCCCAAAAATAAAGGCCAAACTATGTAAATGGGCGTTACACTATGAGTAGGTATAAAAGGCCGATTCCAGGACACGTTGTACATGTACCGTACACGTACATGGTGCGTTTACTCTCATAGGATTCAGTCTTAAATCGCGTTCACGTTCACAAAAAATGTCGTTTTTTCATGGTGTCCCAGAATCGGCTATTTTTTTAGGCTCACAGATCGCACTTTTCACGTTCAAATACCCGTTGGCGAACGTGTCGAATGTACACGTCGCCCAAAAAAGTGAAAAATGTATGAAATTGTACATAAAAATTTTCTTAAAAATTTTTGTCGACGTTCCCATCGTGGATTAGACCTTCAATCTATCGTTGGTGAACGCCAGCAAAAAACGCTTTGCCGATTTTAAGACAGCATCAAAAAGGTGGTTTGCCGATTCTGGGCCAGTGTCCCAGAATCGGCAAACAGTTTTTGAGGCTCACAATAGAGTCGACTATAAGATTGAATTCGATAAATTCTATCATAAACATTTGAGTTTGAGAAAATTAGAAAATCGATGGGAAAATCGTTTGTTTACGTTTTGTCACTGCGAATTTTGTGAAATAAATTTTAATAAAACACTTTGTAGAATTTGTTTCATTCAAATAAAAATAGTTCGTAGAATTGTTTCATTCAAATCAAAATTCTATTATAAAACCTTTTTCACTTAGATAAATTTTTAAGAGATAAAACTGACACTCATGTTTTTGTTCTGGTGTGAATGAAGTTTTTTGTTTAATGGGTCGTTTTAATAATAGACAATAAAAGTGCATTTCCACTCAATTAGGTTTAAGTGGTAAATAAATTTTTAATATATTCGTGATAATGTTCGGAGATATGAATGAACCCTTTTAACGGATGTAATTATTCTCAAACGCATTAAATCAGAAACCGGTTTCTTAGGCACTAAAACTTTCAAACTTTTCAAAGTTCTCCAGTTCGTCACTGAGTGAATAATCTGTGATGCGATTTTTAATGCGTTCAGAGGCAAAACGCATTTATAGAGGGTTTTATCATGTAAAATGTTTTTCCTCAACTGGTTTTTTAGTTATTATATTAAAGACAGAAGATATTTATTTACTTAAAACATAAAAATAATTATACATTTAATTTTGAAAATAATAAATAACTCACATTAGCATACTCAAAGGAAATATTAATAATTTAAAACGAAAAAATGTTTTTACAGATGAATGCTAAACGTCGAGATCAGCTTTTAAACGAATATGAACGTGCCAAGAAGAGCATTCAATCGGCTGACAGAAGCAGACGTCTTGGAGAGATGGAACTTAGATGCAAAGCCACAAAAATATTTAAACCCGTGACTGAGGTTCAAGAGCGAAGCAAGAAGGAGATAGTTGAAGATTTGGGACCCATAAAAGAGAGTTCTTTGAGAATGGGTTCGTTGCCCGGTAGTTTTACAAAACAGTATTACTTTCAATCTACACTGGATTACGTTCCCATGAGAATCGAAACCGATGTGAGCGAGAGTGACGATACATCTTCGACTATCACCACTGATAGCGTCGCGTGATCCGAGGATGGTGGTAAGAGAGATCTGTTGTATGGAATTTATAAGGATTCGGATGGTAGAACTTTTGTGGGCGACACAGAAGTGAAAATGGATGATGATAATTTAATCTTCGGTTCGAATAAGTATAAAATAACTGATGGACTGCGCAAATTGCTCCTTTTCGACAAGCCTAGTGATTACACGGAACAGGATTTCGACAATTACGGCGACATTCTGGTTCAGACCCACGCCATGAAGAGAAATAACGATGCCAGAGAGACGAGACCCAAAGCCAACAGAGGTTACAAGTGGACGAAAGTGGTGAAACCCATATGGGATATGAATAAGAAGTTCGTCGAATCGGTGACTGGCAAAGGGGTGAAACCACTTTTCTTCCGAGCGATTCTGACGCTCTGTCTCAGAGATTGAGTTTGTTGATGGCAATTAGACGCGCTGGTAACACAGGATTAGATAATGAAATAGTTAGTATATGCAACGAATTGTTAAGACAGAAGGTTTTGAATAAAAACCATTATAAAAGGCTGATGAACGAATTGAAGGATTGATGTATATAATAAGTAGAGAGAAACAAACAAACAAAATATATAAAATAAAAACAGTAAATTTTACACTAGAATAATAAAAGTATTTAAACAACAAACGATTTACCAGTGAAAACAAAATATATATTATAAAATAAAAATATGTTGGTGGTAAAGAACAGGGGATACGTTAGAACTTACGTTCAAGGCGGTTCCGGCATCGTCGATTCTATAATGCGAGCGTTCACGAGTGATGCAGGTAGAAAACTCGCATCAACCGCGTTTGAGGTTGGTAAGAAAGCCGCTTCCGAAGCCAGTGGTAGGATAGCTTCTGTGGCTAGTAAGAGGGCAGCCGACGCGTTGATTGACAAGTTGCTCAGTCCACCGGCGAAGCGAGCTACGTTAGAGCGAACGCCGAAAAGTTGGAAAGATTTTAAGGATGCTGTGGTACCCATACAAGATTTTGCCAAAATGACGAGTGGATCTGGATTGAAGAGAACTCGCGACGGTGTAATATAAATAAATAATAATATTAAAATCTGAGTTTGATAAAACATAAAATTGTGTTTGAAAAAATCTAAAATAACAAAAAAAAAAAAAATAAACAAAGATGAACATTAAAGATATGTCTTGGAACGACGCCGCGACTAAGAGGTCGAATAATGAGTTCTTTCCCAAAAGCATAAGAGGCTTGATAGTGGGAAAATCGAATTGTGGAAAGACCAATCTGTTGATGAATCTGTTGTCGCGACTCGACTGGTTGGATTACGATAGATTGTTTGTGTTTGGCAAGAGCTTGTTTCAACCCGAATACAGATTGCTTTGAGAATGCATGGATCGTAGATTGCCTAAGGACGTCATAGCCAGAATCTTTGACAGTAGGGAGGAATTCGACAAAAGTGAAGCTTCTCTTTCGACCATTTTGGACGGTGCGGCGATGGAATTGATGAAGAGAAATGCATCTTCGAACGTTGAGTGTCGATTTTATGAGAAGGCTAGCGACGTTCCGGATCCTAGAGAATTGAAATCGGAAGATAAGAATCTTATGATTTTCGACGATCTGCTTTTGGAGAGACAGATCCGATGCGAATCGTATTACGTTAGTGGTCGTCACAGCAATGTGGACTGTTTCTACCTGTCTCAGAATCATTTTCGATTGCCCAGACAGACGATAAGGGAGAACGCTAATTTTCTATGTCTCTTTCACCAAGATCTCAAGAATCTCAATCACATCTACAGCAATCACGTCGCAAACGACATGAGCGCAGTGGAATTCAGGAGATTCTGCAAGAGGGTTTGGGATGGAGGACTTTACAATTTCGTCGTGATCGATTTTACTAGCGAATTTAATCGCGGAAAATATTGGTGCGGATGCGACAAGTTTTATGTTTCTGATGATAATAAGATAGAGCGTGAAAATAAAAAATTAGAAAATAATAAATCATCAAATAATTTAGTTTTGAAAAAATAAAATAAAAAATTAAAATATAATGTTTGAACAAGGAGAATTGTTAGAACAGATAGCCGAGAATACGTCTGCAAAACAATCCATTCAAATCGTGGTGAGTGGCGATTCGACTCGATTCGCGACTCGATTCGAACCTTCCATCGAATTGAATAGAGAGAAAAGATATGAGATGGCGTTGGTGAATTTGGAGACTTATTATTCCTTTCCCAACGTCACCGAAAAGAATAACTCATTCAAGTATTCCGACGGAGTGGATTGGTTGGAGATTCGAATTCCCAAAGGAAGTTACGACATAGACGATTTGAACGCAAATGAAGATGGATGGAAAGGGAAGCAACAAGATCAGACTCGCTCCCAATCCTAATACCTTACAGACGATGTTGGATTTGGAAGATAATTTTCGAGTGGATTTCAACACGGACGATCCTATAGGCAAGATGCTGGGATTCGATCGAAAGATGTATCGAGGCCATGGGGCATCTGAAAATACGGTTGACATTCTCGCAGTCAATAGCATTCTGGTGAACGTGGATGTGATTGCTGGAAGCTACATGAATGGTAGCGCTCAACCGACGATCTATTCCTTCTTTCCAAACGTGTCGCCGGGTTATAAGATTGTGGAACGACCTCGAAATTTAATTTATTTACCAGTGATTTTAGACACGTTGTATAGTCTCAAAACCATGTTGACGGATCAAAATGGTGAACTGTTAGATCTTCGCGGAGAGAGGGTGACAATACGATTTCACATAAGAGAAATATAAAGCAAAAAAAAAAAAAATTATTGTGTATATATAAATAACAAAATAAAATAAATGCAATATTAATTTACAAAAATTAATTAATATATATAATTATCATTAAAACAAAAAAAACAATTGAAGAAAATATATTTAAAAAAAGAATTATGACACAATACGTGGTTAAAAACGTGAACATATCTGCAGGACAGAGGAAGAAACTTAAGAGAGCGTTAACAACTCGAGGTGAGGCGGTGAGAATCAAATTCACTCATGAAGATCTGACGAGTGGCAGTCAGGATTCGATCGCCTGGACTACAAGTCAAATCAAAAGGATGGAGAAAGCAATTCGTGATGGAAGAGGGTTGACGGTGAGATTGAGTCCTGCTCAATTGAGATACAATTTGAGAATGAAAGGTGGTTTCCTACCGCTATTGGCAGGAATCGCCACAAAAGCATTACCCTTTACTGCAAAAGCATTACCCTTTCTCGGAAAGACTCTCGGCGTGGGAGCTCTCTCAGGACTCGCGGCAATCGAGAAATTAATGGGTGGCAGCGGACTGTTTTTGAAGAAGGGAGGAGCCATGTGTCGCATCCACGTAGACAACAGCGGGTCGCTCTATTGTCTTCCCGATGCCACCCCTCCCCCCCCCCCCACTGTAGAACCATTTTTGCTGAATGATCGATGATGATGATATAAAAGTGCCCATTAGAGGTGACAACTCTTTGAGTGGAAACGGTCTCTATCAAAAGAGTGGACGGAACGTTGAGCGACTCGGCAAGGGTTTGTTGTTTGGTGAAAATTCGCCATTTAAGAATATACCGATTCTGAGTATGTTATTATAATGTAAAAATTATATAATTATATAAAATATGAATCAAAGTAAGAAAGTATAAAATAATATAAAATGGATAAAAAGGTGGAAAAACAATTAGACGATAATGATGAATATTGCGAGTGCGAAAAAGATGTGGAAAAACGATTAGACGCTAATGATGGATATCTTAGGAAAGAACTGATAAAAGAGTTAAATAAAGATTGGGATAGATGGTTGAAAATTTAAAAGAATGAGATGTTTTCCACCGTCACCACTACCTTCTGAAGAGAATGGTAATGATGCGAGTTTTACCGAGAGATGCACAACATTCGTTCATAATTATGATTCGGATAAACAAATGTGTTCTTATATAAAAAACGTAACATATCACAAAAAAAAGAAAAGAAGAATCGATGCTGAAATTTGAGAAAAAAGGAAACATTATTATAATATATGGGTGATATGGGTGATAGTGAAGAAGGAAAACAACCCCCCCCCCCCCCCAAAAAAAAAAAACAAAAAAAAAGTAATGAGATCTAGAGATGATCAACCTCTCTAGATCTCATTACTTTTTTTTTCCTTCTTCTTCGCTAAAAAATCAATCTCTCTATTGTTTATATTTGCAAGTCCATTATTAGCATGTTGACACTTGTGTATTCTCCTTTTTCGAAAATGTGTTGAATGTTTATCTTTACTTTTTTTACATCGGTGAACGTGCTGTCACCACCCGATTTGTCCACGAGTTCGAGTGAGATTTTTGGATATATGTAACTTCCATAGGACAACTACAAATCGTCCTTGTCAAATTCTCTATCTTTGGCGATGACGATTTTCTGTAGATCGTTTTGGTAGTCGTAAAATCGAGCATGGCTTTGTCCAATTTCAAAGGCATGTTATATTTGTCATATTTGCACTCTAAGCCCTTCGTCTCGACCTCGTTCAATTCGATGGAATCGTGTCGTTGTAATCTATAGATTTTAAAACCGAATTTCTTACACGTTTCGACTTGTTTCAATTTCAATTCGCATTTTTTAGGTGTTGTTGTCATGATCGATTATTTGTTTTTTTTGTTTTATGAATTCTTGCAAATAATGTATATTTTAAATTTTGTATTTAATAATTTGTTAAAAAGGTTTTTTTTTTTTTTTACTCTTTATTAAAAAAGTTTTTTTTAATTTTAATTTTCTTTAATGTGAAAATTTTTTTTCTCTTTATATATAAATAAAAAGTTTAAATTTAATGTCCTTTTTTCTCGTATTAATTCAATTTTTCACGTTAAGGAACATAAAAAAATTGATTAATTCATCCCCCAAAAAGTTTTTTTTTGAAGGAATTAAAACATATATATATAAAAACAATTTTGAAACTTTTTAACAAATTAAATACAAAATTCAAAAAAAAAAATATTCTTACAAATGGAGCAAACAAATAAAAAAATGGAAAATTTAAATAAGAAAACTGTACCTCAGTTAAACGAGATTTGTAAAATATTAAAAATTCCACATTTCAGAAATCATAGAAACAAATAAAAAAAAATTGAAGTCATACAGGAATATTATTTGCGAAATGATGAAAAGAAAAAAATTGAAAGAACGGAAGTGGATAAACTTAAACAGTCAAAAAATGCATCGATTGTGAAAATAAGAAGATGATTAAACGAAAAGCCGTTGAAGAACTTCAAGTTTCAAAAGAAAAGAAAAAAAAAACTAAAACGAAAACGAGTGATGCACTTCAGAATCTAGACAAACGAGATATATCGAGCAAAATTCGATGAGCAATCGACAAAGGGAAAGGAGAAGAATATGTAGCATGACTCGTTACGGAACTATTCCAATTGAAGCCTGTAGAATGGGAGAGTGCGATCAAAGGTGTTTTTCAAACTTTCGACGTGGTTCCCTCGTTCAAGAAAATCGATCCGAAATTGTTCATGGAACGGGTGAAGAAAAAAGTATTGGATTTGTTTCGCGAACACATGGACGTGAGACAAAAAACTAAGATGATACTCCATTGTGTGATGAATAAAATCGACGTGAAGTCTGGTGAGAGCATCGTGACAAATGCATTTTTCAGATCTAACGTCAAACCCGTATTTTGAGGTTCAGATTTATCGGACGTTCTCAAAAAGATGAAAGACAAGATGTTGATGTCTCTCACGAATTATCAACATGAAGGTAGTAATTGGACATTCGATGAGGTGTTGAAACTCGAAATTCATATAACTAAAAACAATTCGTTGAAAGGGTCTTCGTACGTGGAATTACCATATTTCTTAGCTAAAAAAAATGCTGTGATCAACGTGAGAAATAAAGATGATGAGTGTTTTAAATGGGCAGTCACCTCTGCTTTATACCCTGTAAAAATCCATCCTGAGAGAGTTTTTCATTACGAGGAGACTTCTAAAAATCTTGATTGGGCCGGAGTGACTTTTCCAACGCAGTTAAAACACATCGAACGTTTCGAGGCTCAAAATCCCACCGTAGCAGTGAACGTCTTGGGATACGACGATGAAAAACGAATGATCTATCCTCTCAGAAAGACTTCATATCTCGAAAGATAAAAGACAATTATTTTATTATTGATTTCGAATGGTGACAATCGTCATTATTGTTGGGTTAAAAATCCGAGCCGATTACTGTCAAGACAAAATAATAAACATGAACATAAGATATGTTCATGTTGCAACTGCATGAACATGTTTCAGAGCGAAAAATCGTTAGCGAAACTTCAGGAATATTGCAACGAAAATCAAGGTGTCACCATTGAAATGCCCAAACTCAACACCATCGTGAAGTTTGAAAATCACAATAGAAGGTTAAAAGTACCATTCGTTGTGTACGCCGATTTCGAATGCTTCACTGTGAAAATGAGTTCCCGCCAACCCGATGCTCTTCAAAGTTACGTCGAAAGATATCAAAAACACACACCTTTGGGTTATTGCATTTACGTGAAATGCGCTTTCGACTTGCAACATGACATGGGTCCCTTCATCCACATGAAACAGTGCGAAGACGACGACGTGGCTCAAAGGTTCGTGGAAGAGTTAGAATCGAAAATTCAAATGTTATACGATAAATTTAAAACACCGGCGAAAATGATCATCACGCGAGAGTAGCAGGACGAAAATAACAGAGCCACTGAATGTCACATATGCAGACAATCGTTTGATGAGAATTTGGAGGAAAATAAGAAGGTCAGAGACCATGATCATTACACTGGTCTGTATCGCGGTCCGGCTCACAGCAAGTGTAATTTAAAATATCAAGATGCCGTTTTCTATCCGGTGATATTTCACAATCTCTCGGGTTACGACAGTCATCTGTTCGTGAAAAATCTCAGCACCTCCCACGAAGAATTTAATTGCATCGTGAACATACATTTCTTTCATGAAATGGAAGGTCATGGAGAAGAAAAGAGTAATCGATGGAGAGACGTTGAAAGAAAAAACGAAATTCATTCATAGAGGCATATGTTTCATTGACAGTTTTAAATTCATGTCGACCGCTCTGGAAAAATTAGTCGATAACATGAGCAAGGATAAATTTAAAATCACGAGCGAACATTTTGGAGAACGAGTAGACATCATGTTCAGGAAAGGAGTCTATCCTTACGATTACATGAGCGATCTAAAGAGATTCGACAACACCGCACTACCTTCGAAAGAAGATTTTTATTCGAAATTATACGAATCCGACATTTCCAACGAGAATTACGAACACGCCAAAAACGTGTGGAAATCATTCGATATGAAAACCATGAGAGATTATCACGATCTCTGTCTAAAGACTGACGTACTGCTCTTGGCAGATGTGTTGGAAAATTTTCAAGACGTCTGTCGTCGAAATTACTATCTGGATCTGGCTTGGTATTTCACTGCACCCAGTCTGGCGTGGGATGCTCTGTTGAAGACCACTGAAGTCCAATTGGAATTAGTATCCAATGTGGACATGTTGCTCATGTTCAAAAGGGCTATGAGAGGTGGCGTCTCGATGATCTCCCACAGATATTCTGAAGCTAGCAATCTCTACATGAAAGAAGGTTTCAATTCGAAACGGTTGAATAAATACATACAGTATTGGGATGCTAATAATCTGTACAGTTGGGCTATGAGTCATCCTTTACCGATTGGAAATTTCGAATGGGTAACGGAACTGGAAGAGATGCAAAAATGGAGAGACTATCCTTGCATTTTAGAAGTCGATTTGAACTATCTGGAAGAATGATTATCCTCTGGCTCCCAAACGAATGGAACCGAATGAAGGAGACGAGGAAAAACTCATTCCCAATTTATTTAACAAACGTAACTACGTCATCTACAGTGAGAATTTGAAACAATACGTCGATTACGGGATGAAATTAGTCAACATACATCGCATCATTCGATTCAACGAAGAGCCTTGGATGAAAAAATACATCGATCTCAACACTAATCTCAGAATCCAAGCCAAGAACGATTTCGAAAAAGATTTCTTCAAACTCATGAACAACTGCGTGTACGGTAAATCGATGGAAAACATCATGAAGAGAACCAACGTTCGACTCATCACGTCTGAGAAAAGAGCTGAAAAATTAGTGTCGAAACCCAATTACAAACACTGAACCATATTCGACGAAAATCTAGTGGCCATTCACATGCAAAAGACGCACCTGAAGTTCGACAAACCATATTATCTCGGACCGATCATCTTAGATATCAGCAAGCGATTGATGATACAAGTTTCACTACGATTACATCAAACAAAAATTTGGTGATAAAGCCAAACTACTGTTCACTGACACGGACAGTTTAGTTTACGAGATAGAGATGAAAGATGTCTACCGAGATATACCTCCAGACGTGGCCGCGTGGTTCGACACGAGCAATTATCCCGTCGATCACCCGTCCAACATTCAATCGAACGACAACAAGAAGGTGTTAGGTAAATTTAAGGATGAGAGCGGCGGTAAACAAATCCTCGAATTCATGGGCTTGAGACCCAAACTGTATGCTTATCGTCTAGAAGATGAAGAGATCAAGAAGTGCAAAGGGGGTAAAGCGTGCGTGGTGAAGGAAAACATCTCTTTCCAAGAGTATAAAGATTGTCTGTTAGGAAGTGGTCCGGTGTATAAGACTATGAAATCGATTCGAAGCGAAAATCATGACTTGTATACCGAAATAGTCAACAAGATTTTGCTGACGGCTGATGACGATAAGAGATTCGTGTTAGACAATAAAATAAGCACTTTAGCGCTCGGACATTGGACTTTGGATCTTATTTTAGACGATAGGATTTCAGATATGATTGAGGATGATAGGATTCTAGAAAATCAAGGGGAATTAGACGGATTCAAGATTATGAAAGTCGAGGAATTAGACGGATTCAAGATTATGGAAGCCGATAGAGTTAGTTTAAAAAGAAAAAAAAAATAACGTCATTTTAGTGAATTATAATAAAATAAATAAATTTTAAAAAAAAATATATGCATTTATGAATAAGAAAATAGAGATATCCGTAGAAGGTGTCATCTTACCTAACGAACCCCTATCCAACATCGATTTGTCGAATGCGGTGAAGGATTCGAAAATCAAAGATTTTCTAGGCATGTTTTCCAGAGATGCCTTGCCGAAGAGAAGACCTCGACAATTGGAATGCGGAATTTTAAATCTAGACGATTTATCGGGTTAAGGCACTCACTGGGTGGCGTGGTTCAAGAACGGGAAGAAGAATTATTATTTCGACAGCTACGGAATCTTACCGCCAAAAGAAATAAAGAACTATTTCAACAAATCGATGGTTCATTACAACACGGAATGAGTGCAATCGCCAGATCAAGTGTTTTGCGGTCACCTATGTCTCTACGTTCTCAAGAGATGGTCTGAAGGAGATTGGTTTCAAGACATTGTCAGTGATTTACATTAGAGAGAGATTTTTTATAGTATATATAAAGGTAAAAAAATTATATAAAAAATGTTTAATCGAATAAAAACGAAAAATAAAAATAAGTGAAATAATTCATTTTTAATAAACTGCGTTTGAAATATATTTTTAAAACAAAAAACTCAAAACAACATGCCAGTCGATAAATTTGGTAGAAGTGACAACGAAAGTCAACCCAAAAAGAAGAGGAATACGCTCGAAGTCGGTGATGGTTACGACGTTACCAACTTGGACGAACATTACGTTCGGAGATACAAACCTCGAGAGGAACCTTTGAACATGAACGATAAGAAGCTCTACAATCATCCCGAGCTGATAGATCTCGCAGATGCTGCGACTATAAATAAAAATACGTTGACAGGGGGAACGCGGATTTCGAACGAATCATGCTAGATAATTATGTGGATAAAGCCATGACCGACGATCTCGATCTGAAATCTAAATGTTTGGTGAACGTCGCGAATCCCATAGATCCCACCGATGCCACGACCGAGAAATACGCTGACGACTCTCACGCGCGATTCAGCAAACATCTGAGAAATAGATACATTCAGAAAACGATGCACTCGGAATTGAACGCCAATTCTAACAAGATAACGAACCTGGCCACTCCCACGAATCCCAAGGACGTTGCGACCAAACACTACATAGATCTGGAACAGAGAAAGTCTGACAGACGAGAAATGAAATCGGATCTGAATGCGGGATTTAACAAGATATTGAATCTGTTGAAGGTCGACGACACGGATGCGGACTCAACCTCGGTCAACAAGGGCTATGTAGATTCTGCCGTGATACGATCACAAGAATACGTAGAATTGCAAGTGGATGATCTCTACCTGAACAAACAATCTGGCGGAACCATGGAAGGTGGTATCAACATGAACGGTGAGATTTATTCGGACTCAATCACAATCCCGAATTCGATTCCAGTGCAGTCAGCAGGAAGTACGTGGATGACAACTCGGTCTGGAGAAAGGGCGACATCATGGAAGGTAAACTAGACATGGGTGGACACGCGCTCGCGAATCTACCGGATCCCGTGAACATGACGGATGCCTGCACCCTGATTTCGGTGGTGGAAAGAGTCAAATCCGAGTGGTCTTTCGGAAATGGAGGTAGTGGATCGAAACATGGTCAGGTGGGATATCCCATGCCGTTAGGAGGTGAAATCATTCGAATGAGTCTGGCTTCCTCGGATTTGAATAACAGAGCGGTCGTCAATCTCGTGGTGAATGGAGTAGAGAGCAATAAGAAATACAGCGTCGAAAAGACTGAGAATCAACACAGAAATGTTAGCACGTTCGGCACGCCTCTCAAAGTGAACACCGGAGATAGGATTAATTTCGTTACGCAAACCAATAATCCCGAAGCCGTTACTTCCGTGGTGAGTCTACTGATCGAACTATATCCTTTGAACAAACAGTGAACGCGTGGAAATAATTAATTAAAAAAAATAATGTGTGATTATTAAAACAAAAAAAGTAATGAGATTTAGAAAGATGTTCAATCTCTCTAGATCTCATTACTTTTATTTTTTTTTTGTTTTTTTTTGTTTTTAATAATTACTCATTACTTTTATTTTGTTTTTAATTTTTTTCACACACGTCTCTCATCGAATGATCGACATCTTATTTCCATCCGATTCGAGTTGTAATTCTCTGTCCGACAGGACCAGAGCGAAGGCTTCGGTTTTTCTCGGAACGTTCCTATCGCATTGCATCTTGATCTGAATGTCTAAGACGCTACTCTTGAGTCGTTCACTCTGTTTACTGACTTCGAATACGAACATGGGATACATCGACTTGTATTCGCCGGGAGATATGTTAGGGTTACTCATCAGTTCGTCTAGACCGTGATACTTCTTTCTAAAATCAGCGGCGTCGCCGTACAGTCTGTAGAAATCGTTCTTGTCGAACGACGCGTTGTAATCGATTGCTGGATATCTCGTGGCGTTCAGAAACACTTGCATGTTTCTCAAATTGCAGTGATCGAACTGCGACGCATTCTTTTCTTGAGACCCGTCCCTATCGGTCTGAAACGCAACCACGATGAACCGCGGTCTCTCAGAAGCGGATTTCACTGTCAATCTCCAATCGAAGTGATTCGTGGAGAGTGGAATGCTAGCCGTGTCGCACTGTCTCATTCTAAATCCCACGGGTAATTTACTCTTGGATTCTATGATCTTGTAGAGATGCGCTTTTTCCATGATCGAAGGCTCCACATGCGGAACGAACCATGATATCTTGTGTAGAGTTATCTTACCTGCATCAGTCGCGGGGAGTCTCACTATCCCGTCATCATTTCCCTTTCGAATCAACGTCAGATTGTGTTTGAATCCATACATGATCTTGTTGTAATCGTCCGCGAATCCGAAGATGTGTTTTCAAAGGTATCCTGAACGAAAACGTTCCTTTAGGTCTGGACGTCTTGACGACGTAGTCGAATATCGCGGCGGCGCCGGCGTTAGCAGGGCCGATGATGTCTTTCACCCACAACTGATTAAGTCCTCTGGATTTCGAAAAATCATCAGGATACGTCAAGAGTCCGAACATCATGGTGGCCTGACCGGGATGAAACACAGATTCTATCTCTTTTCCGGATAGCATGTATTTTATATTACTGAATAGATGCATGATGCCATTATTGGCTAGGGTAACCGTGTCGTCGTCGGCGTAGTCGCTCCCATCTTCCTTGGTGAGACGCCCCTGCACCATTATGTAACTCTCGCTAGGATGTACGAATAGATCTTGAGTTTCGATGTTGATTCTTATCTCTCCCGCATTGTTCAAACTCGTTCTGGTTACCAGTTTCGTATTTGTGAACCTCATATTCTTGAATACTTTCATCTTTCACTATGCTTTGTGCTATATCTAGTATATTTGTCATTTTTGAAGGGTTTTTGTTTTTGATTTATTAATTAGCTTGCTTTTTTATCTAAAAATAGTTTTAATTATTATTTATTATTATTTTTCTCTCCTATATATATATATATTTGTAAACAAGAAAATGTTGAAAAGAGTAAATAAAAAAAATTGTTTTCTTTATCAAAACTTCGTCTTCTGCAATTGTTGTTCGTAAAACTATCCGATGATCTCTTCTCCATCCAAAGCTTCGATTTCATAAGTCACCGGATCGGTGTGAAATATTTTGATTATCACGAACATTTCCGAGGTCCATCGAGGGGTATAACCCTTTTCAAAATGCTTCTTATAAGCATAGATTCTCACTCGATCACCGACCGCAGTGATTGATTCTGTGATTGAAGGACTTACAGCAATAATTTGAGTCTTTGAATGAAAGGTTTCATAAAAGGCTTTATGGTTTGCCATTTCAATGCAAGTTCGAACGCGGAGTTCGGCCGCTGCGCATTCGTTCCCATACAATGCCACCGAAAGTGCATTAAAAAGACAATTACCATCGGCCTTAACTGCAACTGGTGTTGACTGTGTCCACTGCTTTTCTAAAAGCTGCTCTGCATAAGAATCTTTAATATGATTGCTCGGATTGAAGTTCTGTGGTTTCTGAGAAGGTAGGGCATTGCTTATCCTGCTGACAAATATGCTTTCTCTTCTTATCAGCTCGTTCAGACCAGAACCCTGTGATGTTGATGCCCATCTGAGCAAAGCGTACTCCCAATCAAACGTATCTTTGCCCGACTGCAAACACACACCACAAAAGTAGCTGAACGAAGATTTTTTTAAAAAATTGAATTCACTTACCTTCATTTTTTCACAGCTAAAATGATGCCATTTATCGCATCCGTCACATGCAATATCTCTAATCCCTTCACAATTTTCTCCACATACACCACATGGAAAAGGGATGTGCTTTCTGAACTGTGCCATTGTAGAATGTTTGAGGTTTTTTTTATTTGTGATTCAATTGACGAAACAAATTGAAGTGGAGTTGAGAAATGAAATGTTCATTTATATAAGAAAATAGTCTGTTTGAAGTTCTGAGTAGCTTGCTGACATGCTTTCATAAACATATCCTAATAATCACAAACAACATGCCACACAAATAACGGTGATTTTAATTTACCGATCAAACAATTCAGTAGCCATAACGATCACACTTATAGGCTTGGACACATGGACAGCGGTACCTTTTGATATCTGAGCTAGGGATCACTGAATTATCATCTACAGTTATTTTTGCGGACTCTTTGTCCCGTGTTGCTAGAAATGAGTCCGAAATTTTCAATACGCAGTATACAATAATAGTGAAATTTGGGATTTCTAACTTCAAAACCCAATGAGTATTTAGTACGACACGGATATAAAGATTATTGACGAATTAAGATTAAGTGTGAGTATGTACTTGAACGGTATTAACTGCACTCTTGAAACCCCCTGATAAATTGGTAATGGGAAACCAGTCATCAGAGCTAGCGATAATCCAATATAATTTTGACACCTACTTAATTGTTAATTCGACCAGTGGTTTTCTTCCGGTATCTCTGTTCGAAAACGAGCTTACAATAACAGTGAATTTTTAGGGGTTAAAGTTGAAATATCGATACCAAACTTCGGATGTGTATTATTTATACTGTTTTCAATCAGAAACCGTTCATTTGATATTTTTATGACTAGTAGTTCATTTGCGGACTCTTTGGCCCATCTTACGAAAAATGAGTCCGTAAGTTTGAAAACGCGCTATACATTAATAGTGAAAGTTTAGGGTTTAACGTCGAAATATCAACACCAAACTTCAGATATGTATTATTTATACTGTTTTCAACCAGAAATCGTTCATTTGATATTTTTATGACTAGTAGTTCATTTGCGGACTCTTTGGCCCGTCTTGCGAAAAATGAGTCGGTAAGTTTGTGAAAGCGCAAAACATTAATAGTGAAATTTTAGGGGTTAACGTTGAAATATCAACACCAAACTTCAGATATGTATTATTTATACTGTTTTCAACCAGAAACCGTTCATTTGATATTTTTATGACTAGAAGTTCATTTGCGGACTCTTTGGCCCGTCTTGCGAAAAATGAGTCGGTAAGTTTGTGAAAGCGCAAAACATTAATAGTGAAATTTTTGGGGTTAACGTTGAAATATCAACACCAAACTTCGGATATGTATTAATTATACTGTTTTCAATCAGAAACCGTTCATTTCATATTTTTATGACTAGTAGTTCATTTGCGGACTCTTTGGCCTGTCTTGCGAAAAATGAGTCCGTAAGTTTGAAAACGCGCTATACATTAATAGTGTGGTAATTTTTTGGGGATATAATAATCTTAATACACTAATACTTATATATACCACCCAATACCAATAGTTACAAGCTCATCAAGTGGGTTATTTCCTCCAACGGACGGGTACTTTTAAACTCACCAAATGAATGCAGCAACCAGATAACGACGACGACTGGGTTTCTTCTTCTGATTCAGTATATGTACCATTCCCCTGGTGACGTCACCGGTTCTCTTTACTCTTCTGACCAGTTTACCGTTCCAATTGCTGATTCCATATTGGAGGAGTAATCACAGGGGCAAATTATGCTACATTCCCCCCAGTTTTCTAAATAAAACCCCCTCCAAATGGCCCCAGGGAACATAATAAAATCCCTACCCTTTAGGGGCAAAAGCGTTAGGGAGACAAACTCCCTGTATTTAACTAAATCAAAAAAGGATCAGCAATGGAATTCTCAGAAAAAAGGGATCCAGGGGCATCCCAAGAGATGGATACTCTCACATTTCACTACACAAGAATTGAAGATAGAAACCCATAAAAGTATACAAAATATTACAACTTTTTGTACCAATCCCCTCCCTCTACTACGTTTAAACTGCAACCAGAAACAAACAAAATCAAGGTACAAAAATTACAAAATTCAACAAAAATTAAAATATATCACACATGGCATCAGAAATAAAACCATTTCAACTTATCAATTTTGTCCTTCAAAATCCAGTTACTGGTCTTGCATTTCATCACTTAACCATGTTCTAATATTTTTTTTAATTTTTTTTTTATATATATATATATAATAATAATAACTCTTTGGCCAGCCGCTGATTTGTCGCGGTCCTCATAAGAGAAGGCCATCATTCCCCCTGCACCCCACCCCCTCTTCCCCTCCTCTCCTCCCAGCATTCAGATATAAACTGCTTAATAGTGTCCCTCACTTCCTCTTTTTCAATTTCTTCAATAAGCATTCCTACCCTCTCCCTCGTGTCCCCCTTCAGCCATCTATCCTTTGTTTCTTCACCCCACTTCTGCATTATTCTTCCAGTAAATTTTATTCTATGAGGTATATACTGTGGGCATTCCAAGAGAAAATGTTCCAGGGTCTCCACTACTCCAGAGTGGCACATTTGGCATCCCTTTTCCCCATCTCTCCCAATTTTTCCCCAAAGCTCCAGTGATCTTGATCTCAGTTTGAACAGCAGTGACCCTCCAAAGGTGCCATCTAGGTACTTCTCAAAAGCTGGCTTTTCTTTATATTGTAACCCCTGCAGTGATCTTTTCACGCTAACCCCTGCTCGCCAGTTTCGATTGCAATCTTCCATGACTCTCTCTTTGACAAACCTTTTGCCTTCTTTCATTCCTACTTCTATGTTTGTGACCTCTATAGAGTAATTGTCCATTAGTTCCCTCACATGTTTTGACCACCCCGTTTCTATATTAGAATTCCAAATGGTATCGAGCATCAATTTGCACCACCGGTTGTCAGGCAGGTTTCTCAAGTAGTTAAAGTAACACAGTTTTCCCAAATCTACCCTGTCCTTGATTTTCATCCACCCAAGCTCCCCCCTTACTGCTTCCAAAGCTGCAGCATTACTCGACCCTGTTATCCATCTGCCGGCATCATTCTGAGTACTTTCCAACTTCTTAATAACGGTTTGGTTTAATGGAATCACGTCCGTGCCATACGTTATACTTGGTAAACCCACCCTCTCCCACAGTGTTTTCCCCACAAAGACCTTATTGAAACTATTTTTCCCTAAAAGTTTTAGTTGGTTCAGAATTCTTTTCCCCTTCAGAATCAGTTTGGCTGAGTATTTTCTGTACACCCCTCTTCCCGTTATATTTATGCTTACCCCTAGATACTCATACTCTCCCGTTTCTCCTACTGTGATTTGTTTGCTTTCCCCTTCGGGGATTGAGAACTCCCCCACTCTCCATCTCTTCGTCATATCTACCTTGCGTCCAACGGGTATTACCTTGCTTTTATTTTCATTTAGTTCGAGCCGCCAAGTGTTCCCATATCTACCAACAATTTCCAGCAGTTTCTCTAGCCCCTGTTCAGTTCTAGACATTAACACCATGTCGTCCGCAAAGAATAAGCCTGGTATCTTTATGTCTCCAACATTTACCCCCTCCGCACTCTGAATTAGTTCGTCCCCTAAATCTTTAACATACAATGCAAACAAAATCGGTGAAAAGATACACCCCTGCTTGAGGCCTATATCCATAGGGACTCGTTTTGTAGTGATACTCCCTAGACTGAGTTGGCTTTGCACATCTGTATACAGTGCTTTCATGATTCCCACAAAGTCACCCCCCAGTCCGATGCCCTCGAGCTTTCGCCACATACCTTCCCTCCACACTCGGTCGTACGCTTTTTTCACATCTAGAAATGCCAGAAACACCTTTTTCTTTTCAGCCTTTGTTGATTCTATCAGTTGGGTGAGTGTAAATAGGTGATCAGTGACTCTTCGTCCTTTCCTGAAACCATTTTGAATTTCTCCTAAAAAACCTTTCTCTTCAATAACTTCCTCTAGTCTACCGTATATGACCTTACAGAATACTTTTCCGATGTTACTACTAACTGATATCCCCCTATAGTTATCTAGAACTTCCTTATCCCCCTTTTTGTGTATGAACGACACCTTACTTTCCCTCCACTCTCTGGGGACCTCTTGCTTTCGCAGAGCCAGGTTGAAAAGGTTTGTCAGGACTTCAATAAGTGCCTCCCCTCCATTTTTGAGGAATTCGTTCGGAATTTCATCAGTCCCTCCCGCTTTACCATTTTTTAATTTCGAGACCACGTTCCGCACTTCTTCTGCCGTTATTTCGCTACATACACGATTGGATAGGTTCTCCTCCACCAGTGTATTTCTTTTTGGTGGGGACCCACTGCCCCATCGCCTATCGTTTATCTTTTCCCAGTGCTTGACTAACTCTGAAGCGATACGGCCTTTATCTTCTGTACTTTCCCCATCCACTTTGATACTCTGCACACTACTTTTCCCCCGTTTATTTATCCAGTTCCAAAATACGTTTGAGCTCGAACCCCCCGTTTTCTTTATTGTTCTGGCAAGACTGCAATTGTGCTCTTTCCTATTATTATTCTTTATCTCATCCACCCTTCTCCGTGCCAGTTCATATTCTCCTTTCATTAGTCTCGTGTCATTGTTATCCACCCCTTTAAGCTTCCTACTTCTTCTGTAAGCAGCGCATTTTACCTTCCTTTCTTTTATAGCCTTTTTCAGTCCCTCGTTAACCCTGTATCCAAGTTCTCTCGTTGGGACCCTCACCCTTCCTATACAATCCCTCCCTGCCTCTGTTAGGCTATTTACTATGCCATCTGAAATACTCTGGACATTTGCATCCCTAGGTATACATTCAAGATTTGGTTTTAGTTTTTCCCGAAACTGCTTCCAGTCGGTTCCTTGTTTTAGTCCCCAAACTTCCTTGAAGGTATTTCTGTCTCTATTCGTCTTTTTGCCCATAATCTTAACTGTTATCAGGTTGTGATCACTACCCAAGTCATTTTTTCCCTCGTCATCTATTTCTACATCTATAACCTCCCTCCATACGCTAATGTCAGTGAGTATATAATCAATTATTGTTTTCTTATCGTTCCTCTCCCAGGTCCATTTACCTTTACATTTCGCATCCCTGTTCAGGATCTTTAAACCAAGCTCTTTTGATAGGTCCAACATCTTCCTCCCATTCGTGTTAATTTTCCTATCACCTCCCTGTATGCCCTCCTCCTTATCCCCGATGTGCCCATTGAAGTCCCCCATTAGGACAATACTGAACCCTCTGCTTCCAAGCTCTGTGATATTCGATCTAAGAGTTGTATATATTGAATCATTCCACTCAGGCTTACTTCCCTCCACTGCTAAGTATACAACACCAACGGCAACACTCCTGCTTCCTAACTTGATTTTTGCCCATACTATTTCGTTGGATACTGGAATCTGAGTCCTTGCTTCTGTGAGATCTGTAATCAATGAGGGCTGTAATTCCTCTTTAGCGTAGATGCCAACACCCCCACCCCGTTTCTGACCCTCAGTTCGCCCAGCTCCTATCCACACGCAACCCTTCATCTGATCAACCCGCTCATCCCGTCGTATCCACGTCTCACTTAGACCCATTATATCGAAGTCTCCTTCGTCCATCATTGTTGATATTTCGCTTACTTTCTTGTGCAGACCCTGGATGTTGCAGTACCCAAACTTAATGAATCTTTGTTTTTTTGTCATCACTGGCACATTATTATAACCCTGGTATGTCCCTGTATTGTGCATGTTTGTTGTTCTTCCTATGTTCCCAGCATTTGTGCCCCTCTGGGTTATCGGCTGTGGTCCCCTACCCCCCTTTTCTCCAAAAAAGGCCCAGTCACCTGTAAAATTTTTTGGCCCAACAGGTCTGTACCCATCCTACTTAAATGCAATCCGTCTCGCCCATACAACTCTCCTTGTCTCCAGAATGAATCCCAGTGGTCAATGAAATGTATTCCCAAGTCTTTGCAGTGCTCTTCCAGCTCCTCGTTTAGTGCCATAATCCGCGAGTTCCTCTCATTTCCACCACCCATAACGGGGAGCACCCCTGAAACGATGGTCCGAGCATTCCTGCTAAGTAGCTTACTAATTAGGTCCTTGTATGTGTCCACCAAACGAACTGATTTCCTCTCCCTGATGTTATTGGACCCCACATGTAATACCACTACCGGATCAGGCCCCGACCCAGCTACAATACCGTCCACTCTATCCCTCAGGTTCTCCACTTTAGCCCCCGGAAAGCACAGAACTGTTCTATTTTTACTGTCCGGACCACAGACAACCTTGTCGATCCCCCGAACTATGCTACTTCCCGCAACCACCAACTTACTTTTGGCCCTCCTCTAGTCTCCTATTGTTTACAGCGTCCTCTTCCTCTCCAACAGCCCCACTCGGAATCAATATCGGTATCTTTGACCTAGGATTACTCCTATCCTTGTCCCTCCGTCTCTTTCCAGGCCCTGAACTACCTGGACTACTCCCCTGGTCTTCTCCCGTATCCCTCCTCCTTTTTCCTGGCCTAGACCCCAAGCTACTATCTGTTGCAACTACCTCCATCTCCCCCTCTGTCTCTTCCGAATCGAGCACATCAAATCTGTTTCTGGTGCTGCACTCCCCACTGCCTTTGGACTTTACACACCTATCTACCTGCTTCTCTGGCCCCCCTTTCCTACCACTTTTGATAGTCCACGCCAAACGCTTTACAGCATTGCTCCGGCCTGGGCCCCCCCCCTCATCTGTCCTACGTACTTTTCTAGCAGCCCCCATCTCATCACCTACCTCATTCACATCAAAGGTTCTACCCACATGTTTCCTCTTGGAACCACCGACAACCTTCCATCCTTCTCGGAAAGCTACTTTCACAGGCGTAACTCCAGACAGCCCCGCCCTACCAAGTTTTCCCTTCAGCTCAGCAATCTCCCCCTCAAACTTAACAATTGTCTCAAGTAGGCGGAGGATTTCCTGGCAGTTTGCACATACCTCTCCATATCCCACCGAGCGACAGTCCCCATACATCATAGAACACTGTTTACAAACTTCAAGCCCAATATCGCCATCGGTGGCCCCACCAACCCGGCTCTGACCGACACCCCCAGTGACCTCTGTCTGCACACCAATACTTACCCCGTTGGCACCGTTGACCTGGACCGCGATATTACACGTATTTACCTCCATACTTACCTCCGTCTGAACAGACTTGCTCGCCATCATCAAGACAAAATTACGCGATCGGACAGGGAAAACTGTAAACACGCGACAAAAGGCAACGCGACGAACCGTTCGACAACTTAGCGCTCACAGTTTTATTTAAGACCTCCTAACTTTGTCCCAGTTACTATACTAAACTAACTCCCCACAAATTTGAATAAAATAACCTGAAAACGAAATATATATGATTAGTAAACAATAAAAATACTTAATTTCGATTCGTAACCAAGGAGACTTCTTCTGTGTACTTGCGGATCGAGGATCAAATGTCCAGACCAGACGATTTAGCGGGATGGCTTTCACACCGTCCCACTGTTCTGGTTTAAAGTATAAACATTTTGGGCCTAAACTAAAGTATGCATTAGGGAAGTGGTTTACCCATCTCTCAACCACATCCCTACTGGAGGTGAAACAGTGTAGGTGATTTTTTTGTTGCTTACCTACGTTAACCATCATCATCAAGAGTGCGAGGGAATTTACTTCCCTCCCCAAGTAATCTCCTGAGGGACCCCTTAAGCTTTGTTAAGGCTGCCAACTTCAATAACCCTGCAAAAACAAGGTCCTGCTGATACCATGTATCAACCGGCTCTGTTCTGTCGAGCACCACTTCACCTAAACCTGCAGCATATGGGAGCAAGCCCATTATTGGGAACATGAGGTTTTCTATTTCCCCCAGGGGGATATTCCTTACATGACGGGGATGAAGGCCAATCACTGCCTTCATACCAGGATCCCCAAGAAGTTCCTCTGGCCTAGGGTAGGTTGCCGGATCACAATAAACTACCACCCCGCCCAAAACAGGCAAAGGACAAGTTGTAGGTCGGCCACCATTAAGGGAGAGAACCTCCCTGGCTGACAAATTGGGTTTTCGGAATCTCTGGCGAACCCTATCTAAATGAAAATGTGAATCCACCAGAGTCATGGAACAAGATTCCCTGGATGGTCAAGCGGGAGAAAAGCCTGGAGGGACTCCCGACAAAGCACTGGCTGTTGGGACAGCAGGAGGAAGACCTGGATTACCTCCCACCCTGGGACTAACCACGGAGGAAATGGCACAAGAAACGACTGACAAACCCTCTGAAGAGTGTGACATGACCGAGGAAACGGGAAGAGGCACTAACTGACCTCCCCCCAGAAACTAACTGTAGGAGCCGTTGATGCAAAAATGGGGGCAACCTCCGAGGGACCAGTAGCTGAAGAAGCATGTCTAGCGGAAGATAATATTGAAGAAACTGCCGAGGAATCTCCCACTGAAGAATCTGCCACTGAACAGACAGGCACCTCCACCATCATCCGTGCAACTGAACAGGTCGACACCTCCACCACCATCCGTGACTGAACCTGCGAGGTCACCACCAAATTCTCCTGGGGTTCCAGGGAGTGGAAATCCTCCCTGACTACTGTATGGCGTTTTGAAGGAGGTGACACCGGAGACGTCACCTTGTGACTGCAATCTGGGATACACTGATCCATCAGTCGTGGTATCCTCTGAGGTACTCGCTTCAGGGGCTTTTCAAACCTATTTCTTGAGGGATTTGATCTCCTCGTCTCCTCAATTTTAATTTGAAGGAACATAAGGATCCTCCAATGTACCAACCCAGCTGGCGTAGCCAGGTGATTTAAACTCCCTGCAGGAGGGAATTGAGTGCTTGGCACCCACTCAAACAGGCCCTCCAACTCCTGCATGTGTGCCACAAATTGGGGAGTAACTTCCAATGGGAAACGGGAGTATTCCCGATTAACTAATTCTTGTAGTCCGAGATATCCCATTCCAAGAGGAGCTGTCATCCTCTCAAAAGCTCGAGCAATGGTCTTTGGACTAAAATATTGTCCTTTGGATTGCGGCATCCACAAAGCAGTGGGGAGATGATCCCCTTGGCAGTGTTTTCGCAACTGTCTTACCTTAACTGAACAACTTGGCAAGGGACACACTGATGGTGGTCCCTTTAACTTAGGGGTGGGGGGCAAATCTACGGATTTTGGGAGAAAAAGTACATCATCCTCTCCCACCTCCAATATTGAAGAAAATCTTTTCACTGTTTTTGTACCAGCCTGTACTTCTAACTTTTTGTCACTGAGGGATGAGGGCACCCTCTCAGAGTCTGCAATAGCTATAATGCCCACTCTCTCGGGCTCTTTCTTGGATTCACTTGAAACATTCCCTCCTCCCCCGGATCAAACGGTTCTGTTATATACTGTGATATGGAGGCACTAAGAGCACATTGGATTTGTTTCACTGAATTGAAGGGAATTATTACTTTTTTCAGTAACCTCACCTTTACTCCTTCCCTCTTTTGTGACTGCCTCAACTGAATGGGAATTTCCTCTCTTTCTTTTCCTAAATACATCATATTGTTAGCCAGATCTAATTGGGTACACTGTTCATGCAAGAAATCAAGACCCAAAATAATTGGAGTCGAAACAGGGGCTACATAAAAATTCCTGATGTACCAATTTTTTCCCACTTTCAGCTTAATGGGCCCAACTATTTGTCCAGAGATAGTTCCCAATTCTCTGCCTACTGTTCGTACTTTAATACCCTTCAACATGTGAGGGTGTTCATCAAAAAGCTCTAAAAGTTTGTCAGAAAACACTGTTACCTGTGCCCCTGTATCAATAAGAGCATCTAATTTGACGTTTTCCAATATCACTGGTACAGTATAGTACAACGAAGTATCCACTTGGTTAATCGTTATACTATCTGGCATCTCATTTAATATTTCCTCTTTTGGGAAAAAATGTTCAGGGAATTTATCCCTAGCAATGACAGAATTATGGCCTATATTTAAATCTGGAGTCGGCAAACGGCCTACATTTCCGACTCGTTCTCGTTTAAATTATCCTCTGAATCGTCCGAAATCTTTACCATTGGTGAAATTCGGGTGTTGGGGTCATTTGGTGACCCTGATGGTGTAAAAGATTTTGAAGCTGACCGATTACTTGGATTTCTGGAAGGGCACTCTCTTGAAAAATGGGACATCGACCCACATGTCCAATAACCCCTCCTTCCCGTTGAGGGAGATCGACTCCTTGATCTATCAAGAGTCTGACCTGGTACAATCAATTGGGAAATCTTTATGGTCAGGGTAGCCATACTGTCATTTAAATTTGATAATACTGTGCCAATTGATCTAAATTCAGTGATTGTTTCTCCAGAAAATTTCTTAAATTCAGTTACTAATTCAGACACAACACTTTAGTTTAAACAATATTTATTCATGAGAAAATATGATACATACATATCATTATCTACAAGATGGTTGTTACACAGAATACGTAATACAATGGTATGCATTAAAGTTATGTGTCAAGAACGAGATTTGTTGGAAGGATTCAGCATTAAGCTTTTAGCTTGTATAAGCTGTCTCCTTGGGAAGACTGACGAAGTTTAAAGGTAGCTGGAGACACTAAGTAAAATATTGTTTAAACATGAGAAATAGAGAGAGTAAGGAGAGTAATAGAGAGAATAGAAGAATAAAAAGGGACAAGGAACTTAACCCCTTTCCCAACACGTGTGGAAGACGACACTAGAAGAATAATTTTTGAATAACTAGAAATGTTCAATGTCCGTCTCAAAAGCACAGCCCATGACCCCTCACCGGAACGAGCTCATCGAACTCGTTCCATTGAGGGGTCACTAGACATGTTCCTGAGACGAAAACTGAAAATATAAAGGGGGTTAAATGGTGATTTTCTTGGATAACACTGACCGTTACATTGGGTAAAGGGTTAACTAGGAAATGGGGAAACAACCTGAATTCAATGTTGGCTATCACAGAATATTCAATAGGGCAGCCTCAATGAACAAATCGGTAACGGTGGCCCATATGTGTGGCAAATAATACCATAATGTCTTTGGGCTCACTGTTACGTATTAAAACGTCCACTCACCATGATGAAGTCCTGCACAGCTCTGAAGACAAGAAAGTTTTCATTATTATTCAAATGTTCGGATCCAAATAAAAGTGTTGAGAGCTCAAAAGTAAATGGCAATGTATTGATTGTGGAATCACGAGCATCGTCATAGATTGGGCAATGCATAAGAAAGTGCTCAGTATTTTCAAGATCCCCACACTGGCAACGTGGAGATGGTGAGAGATGGTTATCGTATAAGTGGGCGTTGATATTACTGCAATGCAGGCGTAACCTGCAATGATAAATCTGGGCAGCACGAGATTTGGCGCCATAGTAGAAAATTGGTGGTCGCAGGTTCGCACTATTTATAAACGTCTTGAAGTTTATGAGGGAACAATTTTCTCTTACTGAGGGGGGTATTCCATTCCACTGGTCGGTAACTTGCGGGATAAACGAGGACTTATATAAATTGGTGTGGCAAAAAGGAACACGGTGGTTATTTTCCGATCGCAGATTGTGGTTTTGGGTGATAGATGAGATAATTGGTGGCACCTTGTTGGAGATATATGGAGGCGTTAATTTATGATACATCTTAAAAAATTGGATAAGACACAACACTTTGGGTATCCTGAGGCTGGGGCCCTGTTGTATTGGGTCGTACTGATGGAATAGACACCCGAGCCGACTGCACACGGGGATGTGAGTTATCCCATGAAAGGGTTGCAATCTGAGTAGGGCCCCTGGATTCTGGAGCTAGTTCCCTCACATTTCCATAAATAGCCAAAGATGTGTGTTGAAACCATTTAATTTGATCTATAGCTTCCTCGACTGTTTTCGGACGCTGATTTGCTGCGTAAAGCCCTGCCCCTTTATCTAGGGCACCATGGCAGAAACGCATCACGGCCTGGCGAAACATATGTTCTTCGGGCAAGTGCCCAAATGCTTTTTCGGCCAATGTCAAAATCTGATCAGCCCATTCTTCTAGGGTCATGTCTGGTTGCTGCTGGGCTTGATTGAACTGCATTTGTGCAGTCTCAGGGAGTTCGTACTTTCCGAAGCGTTTTTCTAACTTGTCCAGCACATCAACAAAATAGATTTGTGGGTCTTGACGAATTATGGTAGCAAAATACTCGCTTGCTTTGCCATCCAAACACCAACAAAGGTTGTCCTTACATTCTCTCGCAGTCCATTCTTGCATGTCTGCAAACTGCATGAACTTCATTCGAAATGTTTGCCAGCTGGTGGTCCCATTGTATTCTAAGCTCTTGGGAAGGTTAGGCATCCTACGGTGATACCTATTGTCCGGATCTCTCATCTCTCGCATTTGGGGACGTTGTTCCCCAAATTGACGGTACACAGGTTGGGAGTCATGGGCATACCTCTCACCCCTCCACCTGTCCCCTTGTGGACGATAAGCATCTCCTTCCCCGTAAGGCTGGTACATATGAGGGAGTTCGTCATAAGCATATCTATATCGGCCTTGGGGAAGCCAACGATTTTCTTGAAAATCATCTCTGTAATTCGCCTCCCCTCCCCCTTCCCCCCAAAAGGGTCGATTCTGCCTAACTGGGCGTCTATTCTCAAATCCCCCCCCCCCCGTCTAGTCACGTTGGGATTCACGTCCTGGCGGGTGGGCATTGGATTGGGTGGAACTCTGTCTCTACCATCATTCCCACCATTTTGGAAAGTATCATAATCAGAACCCACCGATTCATAAGGTGGTGGAGGGTCAATATCAAAAGTAGCAGCATCTGGGACTGGACCCGGTCTATTTGGAACAGAACTTTGAAATGGCCTGCCTCTAATATGCCAAGCAGGTGTTAACGAGGGATCGTCACAGGACTCCCTATTCTCCCCCACTGTATTTCTCGATGTTCGATGACGTGGAGGGCGCTGAGGTCGAGACCAAGGTGGAGCACCAGAAGTTTCCCCCACCCTGGAAAGCGCTAAAGGTCCACTCACTATTTCCCCACGCTGGCAAACTTGGTCCTCGGCTTCAATGCACCTAGAACAATTTGAACGGTGATTTTCATCTCCCGGAGCATGTGGGGCGAAATTTATAGTACTCAAAAGGGCCCTGGTTACCTTCAAACCAGGAACCTCTCTCAGAGTGCTTTCTGAAAAATTTCCCAACTGAGCACGTTTCTGCACCAGCTGGCGATCTCTGGGGTCACCCACCCCAGGTAAGGCAAAAAATCCCATGAAATCACATGTATTTATGTAAATTTGTGGTTCGGGAACACTAGGTGCCCGATTATGATCATGTGTAACAGCCGTAGCCATTTCCCTAACCCAAAATAATTTTCGTCAATATTAACAAAATATGAAAAAATAAATCATTTGGGAAATTCCCAACAATGTGACAAAAAAAAATAAAAAACAAAAGAAAAAAAAACAATCCAAAATAAATGAAAAACAAATCAAAAGAATATTACATTGGATGGGCAAGCAAAATAACTGGATTTACAAGGATTAAAATTGGCGGGTTCGTGTGTCAACAAGACAAAGGCAATATGGCCGCGAGTGGCAAGTTTAAAACTTGAAAAGTTTCGGGCGTCAGCCCACACAAATTCGATTAAGTCGTTGCGCCAATGTGGTAATTTTTGGGGATATAATAATCTTAATACACTAATACTTATATATACCACCCAATACCAAATAGTTACAAGCTCATCAAGTGGGTTATTTCCTCCAACGGACGGGTACTTTTAAACTCACCAAATGAATACAGCAACCAGATAAGGACGACGACTGGGTTTCGCCGAAGAGAAATGATTTCGCGCGCCGAAGGCGCGCAGGGTCGGTATGGGGGACAAGCCCCTTTCGACCCTCGGTAGCTGTATATGATGGCTGTCACATGTCTAGGCGTGTTGAAGGAGGAAAAGGATCCGGTACTCAGCAGGTGTCTCCAGTTGTGGGTAGGCGGTCTCATTGACTGTAGTCGGTTGGACCCTCGGGTGAGGACCAGTGTGGGAGGTTGGGTCCTCTCACAAAGGTACTACCTCTCCCCGAGGGTGCAATCGATCTGGATTTTCGGGCAAGTATAGTCTGCCGCTTCGAGGATGATAATGAGTGATGGCCATCACTGGCAAGTATAATCTGCCTCAGGCTGTCTGTTATAGTTGGACTGAAGGAAAACAACAACGACCCCTTTCGGGGACCACCAAGAAGAAGACCCGAACTTCCCTGGTTCGGGGGCAGGCCTGCATTGTAATCCTATTGGGTTGGGACAAAAAGATGCACAATGCGCTTACAAAAAAAGGGGCAGAGGCGGGACGTAAGGGCAGTAACATACTCTCGTGTGGTATTGTGCTGTGTGTGCGCTTGTCGCAATGGGGGGGGGGGGGGGGGGGGGGGAGTATGAAATGCACGAATCTTTACATTCGTAAGGGCAGTAACATACTCTCGTGCTTGGGACCCCAATCGTTCCCTATTTATTATTTAGTTTTAAGGTGCAGGGGATCGCGAGCGTTTTAAGTGGGCTGAACTTCCTAGTTTGCAGCGGGACGGTAACAGGTCTAGCACACTAGACCACACCCGAGGGTGTTTCTTTCCTGTTGTGTCCTTCGCTGGAAGTGGCCTTATTTAACTGAGCTTCCGAGGCTGTCAGCGGGAGGGCAACAGGTCTAGCACACTAGACCACACCCGAGGGTGTTTCTTTCCTGTTGTACTCTTCGCTGGTTGCGGACTTATTTATTTTAATTTAGTTTAGGGGTTTCTTCTTCTGATTCAGTATATGTGCCATTCTCCTGGTGACGTCACCGGTTCTCTTTACTCTTCTGACCAGTTTACCGTTCCAATTGCTGATTCCATATTGGAGGAGTAATCACAGGGGCAAATTATGCTACAATAGGGAAATTTTAGGGGTTAAAGTTGAAATATCGATACCAAATTTCGGATGTGTATTATTTGTAACCCAAAGAACCAGAAACCATTCATTTCAGAACATTAACCCCCATAGTTTACTTGCGGTCTCTTACGGACTCTTACGGTCTCTTTTTCTACCTGCGGACTCATTTTAGTACTACCCCAAATTTCGGCGTTCTAGACTTCTTCCTGGTCTCAGATCTCTCAGGATATAGATTCGCGTAGACCCGTTTTTCGTTTCGAGGATCGCTAGCTTCCGCGGGAGTCATCTTGATCGATCTGTGTTGCGTGTTGTTGTAATCTTTGACCAGACCGTTCAGAGAGTATATGTATTTCTTGGTCGAATTCGCCGTGAAGTATCTATGCATCTTTTCCTTCATCGTTCGATTCCAACGTTCAACCACGCTGGCTTTCTCTTCATTTTCGATCGAGTAGAGGTCGACCAATCGCTGAACGTGCTTGTTGTAGAATTCCTTTCCCTTATCCACCCACAATTTATTCGGTTTTCGAGAAGTCGAGTCGAACACGCTCTTCAGGGCCTCGGCAACGCAAGGTCCCGATTTATTCTTCAAAGTTCTGATCCAACCGTATTTGGAAAACACGTCGATGACCATCAATAGATATTTGACACCCTCGTTCCACCTCGAACACGATCTCATGTTGACCAAGTCGGCAGACCAAATATCATCCAAACCCTTCACGAACACCCTTCTCTTAAGAAATTTATGCACAATGGGTTTGTGTAACTCCTCGGCCAATTCGCTCGTCAATAATCGTTTCTTCTTCTTTTCAGATGCGCTTTTTTTTTTGAATGCCCGATCCGAATCGACGTTTCGCACCGATCAAATTGCCGACCAGCGAACATTCTATCTTCTCTCTCCTGGTCCGATTCGATATACCTCTCAATTTCGCCGACATTGTTGCGAGTCTTGGTGTCGGGATGTCCGGCATAGCATAGATCGTGATCATACGTGGCCGTGTCCACCCTATTCACAGGTTTGCTCCAAGATTTAGGAGTCAGGTCGGCTTTGAGTCTCTTGTTCAATTTCGTTCCAGGTCCCGTGAAACTGTGACCAGGCAGATGCATTTCGAAAGGTAGATTATTGATCATTTTATTCACGATGCCTTTACCTTTGCTCGCATTCTTTTTTTTGACGAATCGAGTCTTGATAGAACCACACACGTTGCAAATTCCGTGAAGCATCTGTCTGTCGTTTTTAGTTCGTACTTCTTGAGAATGACTCGTCTCGGTAACTCTCTTACACTTTACACAATACATTTTTTGAGAGTTATTTAAATTAATTTTTATTTTATATATAAATTTAATATTTCTTTTTTAAAAATTCTGTTCTTATTATATATATATATTTTTTTTCAATCGCTGCTCTTGAGTTCTATCATCTTACTGAATTCCTCCCTGGCCTCTTTCCTCCCCTTTTCCACGAGAGAATCCTTCATCTCTTCCTTGATGATCTGACGAGTCTTGATTCTCACAGCTTCTTTCATGGCTTCATATTTCGTTTTCTCACCCAATATTGTGAAGTGTTCTCCGTCTGATATCCTGCCGTCTTTCAACGCCATCGAGATCATTTCGGATATCGTGTCGATCTTGGAGTCGGCCAAGACGCGGATCTTGTCGTGTTTCCTCGCCTTCAGATATAACTTCCTACTCAAAAAGTTTCCGAACGTGCTAAACAATCCAGCGGCGAGAGCCACTCCTTCTACGGTTAACACGATCGAAATACCGACCGCAGTCAACAACAATCTGATGCCGGCCGCGTGTAAACCCATGGAAATCGTGATGAGTGTCATGTCGATCGCGTTGATGGATTTCACGAAACGCGAATACTTCTTCTTGAGAGAACGACGAGAATCTCTCTCTTGAGTTAGATACGCTTGGATTCTACTGATTTGCTCGATGCAATACCTCTCTCCTTTTTCTTTTTCTTCTAGCGATGGTGCCGTCGGCAAAACACCTTTCGGCTTCTCATCCTCGTCGTCATATAACGTCGGATACAATTTATTTCTGGTTCTCATTTTTGTGTTTTTTTTCTTTCTAATATTAGATAAAAAATTTATGTGTGTATTTAGTTTTATTTCTATTCTCCCTTATTTTATATCAACGAGAAAACTTAGACGTATGCTTCATTGAACAATAATTTCATGATGCATCCCTTGTCTTCTAAAGTCAGACTTCTACGCGCCAATTTCAGTTCTTCCGAAACTGTGGGCTTGTCTCGATCCTTACAGAAGAGTAATCTCTTCCAAAACGCGATCACTTCGTCGATTTGAACGCGTTCGAACGCCGGTTCGAAATACTTGATGACCATATCTTCCCTTTCCATCGTCAGACACGAATGATTCTCATGATTGAAGTCTAGGTGATCCCGACATCCGACGCATCATTCTAACAAGAGGCGACCTAGTTGTTCATTCACACAGAATGCGTAGGCTCGCATCAGCATTTTAAAAAGAAACCTTGCTCTAATAGTCTGGGAAGCATTCATGATTTACATATTTTTATTATCTATTCGATTTGATATATTTATTTTTTTAAAATAACTATTTATTTATATTTTTTTTCTTTCCTATATATATCAATCACTTTTTTTATTTCATTACTATTTTTATTTGAATGAAACAAATTCTACAAAGTGTTTTATTAAGATTTTATTTCACAAAATTCGCAGTGACAAAACGTAAACAAACGATTTCCCCCATCGATATCTAATTTTCTAAAACTCAATTTTTTCAATGTCATCCGTTTGAAACGAAAACCTTTCATTCACACCGAAACAAAACATGAATTATAACAGATTCAATTTTATAGTCAACTCTTTTGAACGAAAACCTTTCATTCACACTGAAACAAAAACATGAGTGTCTATTATGATAGAATTTATCGAATTCAATCTTATAGTCGACTCTATTGTGAGCCTCAAAAACTGTTTGCCGATTCTGGGACACTGGCCCAGAATCGGCAAACCGCCTTTTTGATACTGTCTTAGAATCGGCAAAGTGTTTTTTGCTTGCGTTCACCAACGATAGATTGAAGGTCTAATCCACGATGGGAACGTCGACAAAAATTTTTATGTATAATTTCGTACATTTTTCACTTTTTTGAGTGACGTGTACATTCGACTCGTTCGCCAACGGGTATTTGAACGTGAAAAGTGCGATCTGTGAGCCTAAAAAAAAATAGCCGATTCTGGGACACCATGAAAAAACGACATTTTTTGTGAACGTGAATGCACCATGTATGTGTACGTGTACGGTACATGTACAACGTGTCCTGGAATCGGCCTTTTATACCTACTACTATGTTTGGCCTTTGTTTTTTGGGGTTCATAACTCAAGAAATAGACAGAAACAAATGACCATTCCTTATAATTAAACTTGAGGAGCAATAAATGTAAACACTCTGTACTTTGCGGAGTTAATATAAAAACCAGGTCGCGTCATACTTCCAAGTGATAACTGAATAAAAAGGCATAGTTTTTTAAAATTCTGTTTGAAATAATGATACATTTCACTGAAACATGTTCTTGTGTCATTAAAAATTGTATTGACCAATGAATTGCGTAAGTTAAAAGGAACGTCATAGGCCACGCCCACACAAAACTTCAATCTCCTTTTCCACTTGACTGGAGGGTGCTGTCATTCAAAGCAACATGGAATTAAAGTTAATTCTGATTTTGACCATTTTTTGAGAAACTGAAAACACAGTTTATAAATGTGGAGTTCGATATAAACCCAGATGGCATGAAGTTTGTTGAACTTTGTGTCAGAAAGAAGTTCATTCGGGTTATTTGGAAATTGGACAGTTTTGTTGGCGTCAGTTTCGTTTGTGGATTATTATGACCGGCCATTGTTTACGTTTGATTTGGGTAAAACGATGAAGGCAGACGATTATCTATTTCATATAAACAAACTGAAATGGAATTAAAAGCATGATAAGATTTCATTGTTTGTTAAATTTTATTTTGAAAGTCATTGTAATACGATGGGATAAGTATTAATTACCTTTAATGTTGAAACAATATAGCGTACAGGGGTTCCTTTCCTTTCACATCGTGCAACGTAATTTTTAAGACATACATTGGCGGCGTAGTTTAGGGCGGGGCTAATGTGTTTTTTCGGTCCATTGTGTCATAAAAAGAAAAAAAGAAGAAATTCTTTAGCCAATCATTTTACCTGAAAATGCATGAACAGAAAAAAAGTTTAATTACAAACCACTGTATGCAAGGTATTTGGCGTCAAAAGCAACACACAATTATAATCTGTGATTGAAAAATGTAAATACAGACTGATGTTCAGACACTGCAAAGAGATAAACAAAGTTGCCCGAAGTGATTGGCAGTAAACAAATTCGAGTGTTATAATTTCGAATACACGTGGAAATACTTCAATACTTCTACTGCTTTCCAAACTATTGATAAACACGAACAACAACTTTGCATTATTTTAGCAATAATTGGGCATTATCAGATCCAAACTTCCTATTCTTTTAAATAAAGCTCATTTATTCTTCTATTAAAAACTATAGAACGTTTATCGACAGTGGCAATCCGAAATAGATTGCATGGACACCTATACGATAAATGGAAAAACCAAGTGTACACAAACTTCATCTTTGTCTGAGAAAGCTCTTTTCGACAAATATGGAAAATGACAGTGCACTAGATCGAGATGAAACATGCTACCACCTTTTTTTGATAAAGTCAATAAATTCTCGTAATCAAGTTAATTTATTTAACTAACGAATGATATGGTGAAATATGGGGGTACTTTTGCATAACGAAAATTGTGGTTGTGTCAAATGTACAAAAATTCGCGGCTTATTGTCCCTTACAAGACTTGATAATTTAGCAATCACATCAAACATATTATTCAACTGGCAGAGTTATTTTATATTATATTCTAATTTTGTGAAGCTGATTTTACAAAAAAGAAGCTTTTTTGCGCTTGCTTCAGTGCTGGCCTGTGAAAATGTTTTCCATTGTAACTGAAACCATTTGGTTAGGCCTAAAAAGTTGTTTTTCAGTCATGGTCTCTTTGTCTGCTGCATGTTCTCTTTTTATAACCAAGGCAAACGTAAAAAATAAATTAAATGGTTTATGTCTGATATTTTACCCATGTTAATAAAAGTGATAAATGTATCCCTTGAGTGCAACAAGGCTTTGCAATGCTTTAGCATTGCAAAGCCTTGTTTCACCCGAGGGACGAAATACACCACCACCCATATGTATATTGTGAGGACTAAAACATAAAACAAATCAAGAACATGAACTTTTGATGACACAAAGAAATAATTACAAAAATAAAAAATAAAATAAAAAGCCGCCCATCCACATGCAAGTTTACAAAAATGGCCTGAAAAACAGACGATCTACTTTGTTGGGCATTATCATCTTTTTATTGTGTTTTATTCAGCCTAGTATTTTTCTGTTATGTTTGCAGGTATTTGAGATCAATGTTAAATCAACATTCCTTTTGACTAAAGAGGTTGTACCAATCATGAAAAAGCAAGGGTTCGTATATTTAAGGACTTATGTTTGAACAGTCAGCTACCAATATTGAGGATCGGGAGGTTTTTTGGCATCGAAATGTGGAATTTTAGAAGGATTGTCAGCACGAGAGTGTATGGGCCTAAAATTTCATCAAGAGAGACAGGTGGTTGGGTTGAAAAGTGTGCTTATCTCTCAAGTCAAACGTCCAATATTCCAAACATTCTTTGCAGCGTCTATTCATACTGTATTTGTTTTTAGGGTGGCCGATGTGCGAACACTAGCATTATCCTCGAATGGTGTGGGTTAGGAAACCTCGCCCGAGGGGAAGACTTGACCTCGACACGAGGCTTGCCGATAGGGCTGGGCGGCTTTTCGGTTTTCCGGTTTGGTTCCGGTTTTTGCCGCAAATCGGAAAACAGAATCACAAGACCCAGCAAAAACCGACCGAACGGTTTTACTGTGTTTGCTCACAAACTGGTCAAACTATCTTACATGGAGGGAACTGGACAAGTGACCGCTATGGATTCTTGTGGCGTGGCAAATGCGTCGTGTTCTGATTGTCAAATTTTCTCCCTTATTGACTCGTCCACCGGACGAGTCATTAAGGGACAAAATGTGACAATGAGAACACAATATAGATTAAATGAATTTTATTCATTTGTTACCCTAATTCATGGGTTTTTTCTGACCAAATATGCTTTGCAACTGATTTGAATGATCAAAGGGGAGTTAGGTTGAACCCAGTGGAGATACTTACAGGCAGGGCTTTTGTGGCGAGTGATGTCATACAAACTATTGTAGACTTTTTACAAGTTAGCCCTTTACCTAACATGAAAAGCAGACGACAAAAAATTCTTGAATAACTAATTTTTTTCATTTTTTGTCTCAAAAACATAGGTTATGACCCCTCATTTGAACGAGCTCGACGAGATCGTTCCAACGAGGGGTCATAACCTATGTTTTTGAGACAAAAAATGAAAAAATAATGAAAATTAATTGGCGATTTTTGAGAATAGCGCTGGCCTATTTTGGCCGTTACGTTGGGTAAAGGGTTAAGGAGACTGAAGTTTTATTTACTATCTGTTCTTAACACATAGAAACACCGAACCGAAACCGATTTTTTCCGGAGATCGAACCGATACCGAATCTGAAAAAATCAAAACTTCCCAGCTCTACTTGTCGAGTGTCTGGGTGTAATATCTTCCCCACGGGTGACAACCCTACGCCACCCAACGATGATTTTTCCTACATGACGTCATCTAAATCAAAATACAATCCGCATGATGAAACTTTACCGTTCTACCAATTGAGAAAAATAAATTATATATTCGAAAATTTTCGTGTACACCAAACTTCTGATTTGTTCAGAAAATTTTTTTTTCTTCTCTGTGCATTAAGAATCCTTTTACGAAGCATAGATATCAAACTATTACTGCGGAGAAATGATTAACCAAAATAATGTCAAAATACCAAAATTCCAACCTGCCCTTTACCCATAATGCAACTAAGAATTTAATCAATTCAGTCTTGTTTGACAGAGCTCAATGAGCTCTGTCAAACAAGGCTAAATTGGTTAACTTCCAAGGTGCATAATGGGAAAGTTTTGTTTCTTGAAATCTGATATTTCGACATCAGTGTATTAGGGGTTAAAATTTATTATCAGGCGCTTAACCTTTTACTCCTGCAAGTTGTAAATAATGGCACCATTTGTTTTTCCACTAAAAATATTTCTATTTTTTCTGTACTATTGTTTATACTCTCTGCTTTGCTTTTGTTTGATGTTAGGTTAGAAAAAAATTGAAACAGCAAAATTACCATAGAGCGGTTTGTGTTCAGTGCGTGGTTTTGGTCCATTTTGGGGGTAGTGTGCTATTTACGCACAAGTAACGTTACTTGAAAATTCTATATTATAACAGTGCCTGAATGTTGTTGATCTGATCAGTCTTTCAAAGTTCACTGTTAAAATAATGTTCTCAGTACTTTGAATGGCCATGTTGATCATGGATGGTGGGCGGGGTGGGGGAGCGTGTGGGGAGGCACCCTGCACACGCACCCTATTCTTTGTAACTCCATATTTTCACATAGCATTTTCAAAGATATGGCAATTTGCCAGTTAGCAAATTGCCATATCTTTTAAAATGATAATGATTCCTCTTAGTCAGTTATATTAATAGGTAGAAAATACAATTCTAGAAAATACAATTGTAAAGGTTTTATAGTAATGATTCCAGGAAATATATGCTATCATCCACAAGAGCACATGGGCATCGATACCGTTAGTGGATATCCATGTGTTAACGTGGATAATACCGTACCCATATATATAACTGTAGCTCCTGGGTCTCCCGTGAGCCGTTATAAATTGGCACCCATTTTTAAAAAATTGAAAAATTTTATACAAAATGTCGGGAATGTATGTATGGAAAACACTGTGGCCATGTGCACAGAAACCACCAGAGGCCGACACTTACCATGCAGTTTCCCCAGGGAAACCCCGGTGAGAATATTGTACCCCCTCTCAAGCTCCTCAACTCCCTGGTATGGATGAAGTTTGTCATCATGACCCATAATTAAAATGTAACGCCCTCCGAAGAAGAAACGCACAATCCTGGATTACTGCTGTCTGCTGATTCGTAATAGGATCCTAATATTTCATTTCAGAGGTGGTTCAGTTATTGTGGTGTCATCCATTGGTGGATATCAACCAGAGGATGTGAGTATCACAGGGTAGCATCGTACATGGGACAGGCGAGGAGCTCAAGCTGATAAATCTCAATTTTGAATGCCCCCTGCCCAATATTTTAACCCTTTACCTCACTCGAAAGGCAGACGACACCTGCTAACAAAATTCTTGAATAACTAATTTTTTCACGTTTGGCGTCCAAAACATAGCTTATAACCCTTTCTTGGGACGAGCTCAATGAGGTCGTTCCAATAAGTGGTCATAAGCTATATTTTTGAGACAAAAAATGTAAAAATAATAAAAATTGAATCGTGATTTTTGTGAATAGCGCTGTCCAGTTTTTGCCGTTGCTTTGGGTAAAGAGTTAACATTTTTGTCACAGTTTTCTTCGTTGAATATATTAATAAATTAATAAAATGCCTAGAAAAACCCCCACTAGAATATGAGATAATATGTGCTATATTCAATCAAAATTTAATGTTTACCACGAAAAGACTTTAATTCCTCCCCCACACCCAATTTTCGTGGTCGCCAACTTCATCGTTATATTCGCTTTAAAAAAAGCGAATTCAAACCCAACTATAGGTTTAAATTGGTGGAAATAAGCATACTAACTTTCACCAAAAATGAAATCAGTATGTGTTTTTGTGTTTGGAGAAGTAGGATATTTAAGAAAAAAAAAGACGCTGTGCTGGTGGTTGATGTTAGCTGAACTGGTAGTTGCCGGGCTCCGATTAAATCGGTGTACGCATGGTCGATTCATGTTTTCGACACATTTTACACAATTAGTGCAAGTTGGTCGATGCAAATTTGACAAGACACAATCAGTACCAACGTACGATATATAAATTTATCATATGACTCGTCCGTTTTGTTCACTTTAAAACATTTGAAATTTTGTTTTCATATTAATCAAAGATAAATAAAGCCTTCCGTCAATTTCATTGGTCAATTTCAAAACTAGACAATTTGATTGGCTGAACAAAATACCACTGGGTCACATTTTCATAATTTGCATAATTAGAGATGGGAGCTTTCATTGGTCAATTTCAAAACTGGACAATTTGATTGGCTAAACAAAATACAACTGGGTCACATTTGCATAATTTCAGTAGGGAGAATTTACGTTATCTGTCCTATTCAGGGTGGGTTATATTGTATTAATCTTTTCCCTAACGTAACGGCAAAAACTGTCTCGCGCAATACAAGAAAAACGCCATTCATTTTTATATTTTCACTTTTTGCTTCCAAAACATAGGTTATGACCCCTCATTGGAACTAGCGTGTCGCGCTCGTTCCAATGAGGGGTCATAACCTATATTTTGGAAGCAAAAAAATGAAAACTTTTAGTTATACGAGGATGTTTTTTTCAAGTGCCGCCTGCAACTCAAGTTAGGTGATGGGTTAAAAAGTCATACTAAGTGGCTAATTTGTGCGTGTGTGTGTCATATGATAAATAGAATATGAAATGAGTGTTTTTCTCATATAATATTTATGAAACTCGTCCGAATTTTCCGTTTGGGCTCGCCAGAGGCTCGCCCAAACAGAAAATTCTTAAACTCGTTTCATAAATATCGTATGAGAAAAACACTCCTTCCATATCTTCCATGTATCAAGTTTGACACACTCTTATCTACAAACAAACGAAAAATAAATGACCATTGTTGAGAGGGCAGTGACCAAACCGACTGCTATATGCCGATGGCTGCATATGTACTTCCCGAAATACACCATACTGTATACTGCGTGCTCTACCGTAAACATTCCCGGCCACTGATGCACATTTGGTGGCAAAATAATGTTTCTACAGAATTGTAAGACAGTTATCTCTGCCTTTCTGGGCAATATATTTTAGCTAAAATGGTCGGATTTTTAGCTTAACTTAACAAAGTCAAGATAAGCTATTGCCATCACGCGGGCGAAAGTCTGTTAGTCTGTGAGTCTGTTCACATTTTCCTTTAGCACAGGCTACACCCCGTAGTTCTGGTCCGATCGTCACGAAATTTCATATGCGGGTTTGGGGTCATGTCTAGATGAGAACGTCCCATTTTGGTCGCGATCGGTCAACCGTGATGGCTGCCCGAGCCCAAAACCCGAAAACATTGAGCACAGCCTACAGGTCGTATTTATGAAGGGATTTCATTGTAACTTGGTAGGATGCCTCTGTACAACATCTAGATGAGAACGTCCCCTTTTGGTCATGATCTGTCAACCGTGACGGCTTCTCAGGCCTGAAACCCAAAAACTTTTAGCACAGTCTGCAGGTCATATTTAATATGGAGGAGTATCATTGTAACTTGGTAGGATGATTCCGTATGATGTCTAGATGAGAACTTCCTCATTTGTTCGCGATCTGTCAACTGTGATGACTGCCCGAGCGCAAAACCCGAAAACCTTTAGCACAGTCTACAGGTCGTATTTATGGAGGGATTTCATTGTATCTTGGTAGGTGGACTTCATATAATGTCTAGATGAGAACCTCCTCATTTGGTCGAGATCTGTCAACTGTAACGACTGCCCGAGCCCAAAACCCGAAAACCTTTAGCACAGTCTACAGGTCGCATTTATGGAGGGATTTCATTGTAACTTGGTAGGTTGACTTCATTTAATGTCTAGATGAGAACGTCCCTTTTGGTCGTGATTGGTCAACTGTGACGGCGTCAGGGGCCCGAAGCCCGAGAACCTTTAGCACAGTCTACAGGTCGACTTTATGAAGGGATTTCATTGTAACGTGGTAGGATGACTCCAGATAATGCCCAGATGAGAAAGTCCCCTTTTGATCACGATCATTCGACCATGACGGCTGCCCAAGCCCAGAACCCAAAAACCTTTAGCACAGACTACAGGTTGTATTTATGAAGTGATTTCATTGTATCTTGGAAGGATGACTCAGTATAATGTCTAGATGAGAACGACCCCTTTTGGTCGCGACCCATGATGGCTGCCCGAGCCCAAACCCGAAAACATTTAGCACAGTCTACAGGTTGTATTTCTGATGGGATTTCATGGTAACTTGGTAGGATGATTCCGTATGATGTCTAGATGAGAACTTCCTCATTTGGTCGCGATCTGTCAACTGTGGCGACTGCCCGAGCCCCAAACCCGAAAACCTTTAGCACAGTCTACAGGTCGTATTTATGGAGGGATTTCATTGTAACTTGGTAGGTTGACTTCATATAATGTCTAGATGAGAACTTCCTCATTTGGTCGCGATCTGTCAACTGTAACGACTGCCCGAGCCCAAAATCCGAAAAACTTTGGCACAGACTACACGTCATATTTATGAAGGGATTTCATTGTAACTTAGTAGGATGGCTCAGTATAATGTGTAGATGAGGATGTCCCCTTTTGGCCGTGATCGGTCAACCGTGCTGGCGACACAGGCCCGAAGCCCGAAAACCTTTAGCACAGTCTACAGTCCGTATTTATGAAGGGATTTCATTGTAACTTGGTAGGATGACTCCAGATAATTTCCAGATAATCTCTAGATGAGAACATTTCCTTTTGGTCGCGATCATTCAGCCATGACGGCTACCCAAGCCCAAATCCCGAAAACCTTTAGCACAGACTACAGGTCGTATCTATGAAGGGATTTCATTTTACCTTGGAAGAATGACTCAGTATAATGTCTAGATGAGAATGTCCCCTTTTCGTCGCGATCAGTCAACCATGATGGCTGCCCGAGCCCAAACGCGAAAACCTTTAGCACAGTCTACAGGTTGTATTTCTGAAGGGATTTCAAGGTAACTTGGTAGGATGACTCTGTATGATATCTAGATGAGAATTCCCCCTTTGGTCATGATCTGTCACCCGTGATGGCTGCCCGAGCCCAAAACCTGAACACGTTTAGCACAGTCTACAGGTGGTATTTACGGAGTGATTTCATTGTCAGATAATGTCTAAATGAGAACATCCCCTTTTGGTCTTGACCATTCAACAGTGACAGCTGCCCGAGCCCAAAATCCAAAAACCTTTAGCAAAGACTACAGGTCGTATTTATGAAAGGATTTCATTGTAACTTGGTAGGATGACTCAGTATAATGTCTAGACGAGGATGTCCCCTTTTGGTTGCGATCGGTCAACTGTGATGGCTACACAGACTCGAAGACCGAAAACCTTTAGCACAGTCTACAGGCCGTATTTATGAAGGGATTTGGAGCGCGGTGGTTCAGTGGTAGACTGTTCGACTTCTATGCTAGAGGTTCCGATTTCGATCCCCGTCCGGGACGACCCACGTTGTGTCCTTTGACAAGGCACTTTATCCCGGTTGCCCACATGGGAACACGATGACGCCGTGTACTAAGGCATACTGCCCGTCGATGGTGCACATGTCTTCAATCGCTGTAACCCTGCTTGAACGGAGCTTGGACAGAGTTAGAATGTTGATGAGCTGACAGTTGCTCGGTGGTTCTCTCCGGGTACTCTGGCTTCCTCCACCCATAAAACTGTCACATTCGCAATTAGCCATCGTGCATAAGTATGTGACCTTGAAAACCAATAAATAAATAAATAAATAAATAAATAAATAAATAAATAAATAAATAAATAAATAAATAAATAAATAAATATGAAGGGATTTCATTGTAACTTCATAGGATTACTCGTTATGGAATAATTTCACTGTAACTTGGTAACTTTGGTTGACATACATTAACTGTGAGGGCCACATTAACCCACCCCCAATTCTTTAGTACAGATTACGCTTCAAATTATTTTTATTGAAAACATAGCATACAGGGAACAGAAATTAACATATTCCCAATTATCACAATTCTTGTGTTATTTCACAATCCTTTTATAAACATTGAATTTTACCCTTTTCATCAAACACAACACACTTTCAAGTTAAGCTAAAGTGTCATTGACACTTTCATTACATTCTTGAGCACTGGCGTACTCAGAAATAGACAATAAGCATTAAGGCATCCATCAAGGTATTCGCACACCCATCTGTATAATGTGATGTGGTCCCTGCGGGAACCCCTGGAGGTGAAGCAGTGCCTGTTCACTGCGGTAAACAGGCTCTGTTTAACTGGTAAAATAGGACCCAGTTACCAATGCTTGAGAGGTGCAAACCGTCTCTAAAATGGGCAATATGGCTTATGAACGATCACCCCTGGTCTTGAGTTGATACTCATGTTGTGGTTATGATTAACCATTGTGCACAAATATGTGACCTTAAACACCAATAAATAAATAAATAAATAAATAAATAAATAAATAAATAAATAAATAAATAAATAAATAAATAAATAAATAAATAAATAATGTGATGTGGAACTTGTGTGCAAAATGCAGATCCAGTGATATTGCTCGTGTACTTAACCCATTGTCTTGTGCTAAAACTGTCTAAAGAAATTGTGAGTTACAAACACAAATCTATACAGAAATTTGTTTCCTGATGTTTCGACTACATAAATAACCTCCGTACATGTCTGCTGCGAACTATCTCTGAGTATATACATGCCGCCAGGTTGATGCATGTTCACGTTGTTTGAAAAAACACCAACAATGCTCCAATTGCCCAAAAGTCAGAACTGGTTACCTGAACGTGCAAACCATGGGCATGTTAGTCTAAAATATACTGTCGTTATGAATAACAATAGTATTAAATATATTTTAAACTAGAGATACTGTAACATATGGATCAGCCGTGTGTTGGCGATTAGAATGCTCTCGTGTTTAGGAACGTACCTTTACTAGTGTTTTAACGAATATAAATGGTATATTTCTACTTCAAAGGACGTTCTATAGTGTATTAAAATATAACTGTATTGCAAACAACAGCGTGCCTGTATGAATAAGTCATAGAATTCCTGATGCGCTAAAACATGACAGAAGAGAGAGAAAGAGAGAGAGAGCGAGAGAGAGCGGATCCATCTTGATGGTCCGCTTGGGCAGATTTGAAGCCGTCTATTGTGTTAGACTCTATAGCTGTTTCGTTCGGACATGTGTGCTTCCTATCAATTGCTGTAAGCACAGAGAACCAATGTTTGTTTTGGCCTTTTTCACAAGCTGGGACAGTTAGGGATCTACTTTTATGCCCTACATAACATGGTGAGATGTTGGTGACTATACAATTAGTGTTTTTTTTTAGCCCGGATCTGTCGCGTTTCAGACTGGAACTTGATGAATTTATCTGGAGGCATGGCTGGTATTTGTCCCCCAGCCACTTGATAAAAGAAAGAGGCCCTGTTTCTGCCTTCTGGGTGGTAATGAAGTTTCTCATGATGAATCTTGCACCCCTTCTTTGTATGCTTTCTAGTTTTGTGATCTCTTGCTTTGTGTATGGGTCCCAGATGATAGTACCACATTCCATTATCGATCTTACGAGTGCAGTGTACATAGACTGCTCTCCAGCATTCCCTTGAACAGTGTTGAAGGTTTCTGCAGAGGAATCCGAGAGTGGAGTTTGCCTTTTTACTAAAATTGGTAATGTGTTCTTTATTCTTTACATTAAAGATCTTCCTGTATTTGCAGGCCGAGATAAGGGTTGGGTAGAACGTCTTCTGGTATATGGCTGCTTAAGGTGTAAAATCGACGTCTTTTCCCTCTCGTGTCCAGAATGTAGCATGTTGGCGCTAAAGCACAGTTTCCACTCTGATGACCATTTTAGGTTATTCTGTAGGGTGATGTGATTCCTCTCGGTGTCTATTTTCCGATGCAAAAAGGCAGTCGTCTGCAAATATCCTCACTGATGATTTTGTTGAGCTTGGGAGATCGTTGATGTGGCAAAGGAAAAGTATTGGACCAATTCTTTGATGGTTATATGGTTTGACGGACATGGATTGGTGTCTTGAGCAGAGTGCTTGTCTTTTCCCTGATGAAAGCTGTATGATTAGGACAGGCGTTTTTACTCTGCTGTTGTTGATAAGTTGTCCATATTCTTTAAGTAGTTCGTGTTGTCGTTACGGGCTTCCGTACAAAAAGCTTCACAAAATTACCAGTGGTAAAAAAATGTACTAATATTACTTTGGTTGACACTGGGTTTCTTTAGCAACAAAGATATATGATGCAGGACTTAACTGCGTGTTGTCGTGACATGCTCTCTTATTTCGAACTTTAAACCATGGCCATTTGTAGACACATTTTACCACACTTTGTGTTATATTAACGGTAGACCATATTTCCGTCATCCTTGACAGTCTGCGAGATATCGGAGGAGCAGACTGTCATGGACGAAGACCCAATTAACTCATGCCTCGACTATAGCACGTATTTTACGTCCATACTTTAGGACGGAAGTTACTGAAATAGTTTTGTTCGTATTTTAGCAGACAAATGATATTGATGGCGCCGTAGAGAGTATCATTCCACGTAATGGAAATATTCAATGTAAACACAGTGCCAGTTTTCGAGCACGCTCGTGGTAAAAATATCTTTGTTACTAATTGTATCATGGAAATATTAGAGTAAAATCAAAACTGACTATCCTAAAACAAAATCATACAATAAAGGCATCCGATGGTCATCGGAAATCTCTACACTATGACGATAATAGAATTCTATTGTTTTCCTTTTTAGCGTACTATAACCCTTTCCCTAACCCGAAAAGCAGACGACACTTGTAAAAAAATTCTTGAATAACTAATTTTGTTCATTTTTTGCCTCAAAAACATAGGTTATGACCCCTCGTTGGAACGAGCTCGACGAGCTCGTTCCAACGAGGGATCATAACCTATGTTTTTGAGACAAAAAATGAAAAAATAATGAAAATTAATTGGCGATTTTTTAGAATAGCGCTGGCCGGTTTTGGCCGTTACGTTAAGTGAAGAGATAAGATAGGCATGGTGCGTCACTTCGCCTTTGACAGCACCATTTCTATCACGGCAGAAATGAGCTGGCAAAGCCGAAAGAAACTTGGTGTAATCAACGGCCAAGATGCTAATAATCTAATTAAGTCGGAGGCTCATTGTTTTTTTTAAATTTTTTGAAGTGGAAATGTGACACACAATTATGTATCATCAGACCTTATAACAAAACCATCATTCTTATTAGTGACATTCAACTTCAGCTCTGGGCTCTTATTAGACCTTGGTCAGTTATTTATTTCTACAGCCAATATATAACAATAACATGATTTTTAAGGGCGTTATGGTTCATTAGCGGCCCAACAGAAATGATTAACAGCCAGAGGTCCTATTAGCAGTCCGACACGTAGTCTAGGGCTGCTAATGGGGCAGAGGGCTGTTACTCATTTCTGGGGGACGCAATGAACCATAACGCCCTTGAAAATCATGTTATCACTATTATTGCCACCATCTGTGATTTCCTACCAATACCAACTTTTACAGTTGCCAATTGATTTTTCCAGAGAAGTTAACTGGTTTTCATTTAATTCGTCATTATCACTGGGGTGAGACATTTTGAAACCGTATACTCGAAAGCAAATGTGTCGTCTGTTGACAAACAAACAGCACGTGGGAATTATCGTCACGTGACCCAAACCAATGTTTACGTTGAAAGCGCAAAGCATAAACACTTGTAAGTTGTAAGCCCAGCATCGGAGACGAAACATGAAATAAGACTAAAATGTTAGAGGATAGTACTCACATCCACACGGACCGATCAATGGGATATCGATAGATTTGTGCACCAAAACCTTTTTTTGCCCTCAGTTTATGAAGAATAATTTTCCCCTTCGTTGATCCGAACGTTTCAGTTGAAACGAGGCGCCAGCAAAACATGGGACGTAATTCGTGTCATGGGATTATTTTCGATATGTCATTGTCAATAAAGTGAATATCACTGAAGTGAAGTGTTGATTATTATAGTGATTGTAGAGAGGAATAAATAAATTATGTACTCGCCAATCTGGCAAACAGGGTTTGTTTCTGATATGAAATATGTTGGATTTAATTTCTCGTTCCATCCATCGACGTCCTACTGGGCCACCGGGCGCTAATGAAATCGAAATCCATTAGCGCCCGCTGGCCCAGTATACGTCACGTGATCTACTGAGCATTACGGCTTTTGATCGCCCGTGAAAACATTGTTAATCCACTAGGGAACGCCCGGTAAAGTGGTGATAATCAATGTTCACCTTCATTGGAGAGAATACAATGGAGTTGCTAATGGTCATGCGGGAATGTTTTTAACACCTCTCATAAAAGCACAAAGTCCTTATAAATAATGTTATTTATACATTATTCTGACACTGAAGTGGACGTTTATTATTAAAATTACTCCTCGAGTGATTAGTTTTAAGATAAAGTGAACTTTGTATAATTCATCTGTCAAATGAATATGTAAAACGCGTGGTTACATTTTATTACAAAAGAGTCACTAACTGTTTGCCAGGTACAGACGTTCACGACACATATTTTTTTTTTTTATCAATTTCGTCATTCTTTACAAAAAAATGCTTTCCTCACACAATAACATTCCTAACTGAGTGTTTTTGTAAAATAATACCCCCCAAATCACGTAATACTCCACGAATTGGCAAAACCGATTGGCAACCAGCAGTACACTGAGCTCACAACCAACAGTACACCGAAGGCAGGCGCGATCTCAACCAGCAGTACATCACAGTTGGTGTATTCACTTAAATATCTGCATCAATTGGCATCACTCAAACACGCCACGTGCGAAGCATTCCTAAAAGGGTTGCATGTAACAAAAGTATATAAAAATGGCCCATATAACTCCGCATTTTTTGTCGCTTTTCATATTTAAATTTTTGCTTTGGCATGAAAAGTTGGTCCATTGGCTTTTTATTAATCATTCGACGTGACCATAGTCATTTCAGTATTGAAATACTTAAAATATTTACCATGAAATCGACACCGATAATGTAGAATATGTGATCGAATGCTTTGAAGTAAAAAATGTCAAAACATCTGGGAGTGTGGAGTTCAAATTGGAATTTATTCGCCTGAGCTCCTCGCATGTCCGGTGTACGATGCTACTCAGTGAGCATGTCATGATAATATTAGTTATCCTTGTGTTTTCCAGGGTGTATGGGAATTTACATCGGTTTGGGAACTCATACAGCCTGAGGCGAAGCCGAAGGGTGTATGATTTCCCAAACTGGTGTAAATTCCCATACACCCTGGAAAGCACAAGGAGAACGGATTTATTTCCAAGAATCTTGGTGTACTTAATACTTTAACCTACATTGTTGGCAAAAACTGTAAGTTTCTTAACAAAACCAAACAAATATGGATGTCATTGGGACCGGCTCAATGAGCCAGTTCCAGTGACATCCATATCTGTAATATCTTTTTGCACTTGAATATTAAAATTCCTGTATTTTTATTTTTGTTTTGTTCTAACATAACCGAGCAGAAGGTATGGATCGAGAATTAAAAATGGGTACTTTTTTAGCCATATAACCTGCTATTATGTGTTCTTGTTTTTACACCGTGGTTAACCACGGTGTAAAAAATGGCTACTGTGGATTGCAGTTGGGTTGGAAATGAACCCAAAATCAATTGGGTTGAGTGAATATGAACCCAATTGGGCTTTTATTCACTTAACCTAGTTAATTTGGGTTGATTTTCAACCCAACTTATTTTAGAGTGTTAATAATAAGACCTTATATACTACTCATACCCGGAATCCCCGAGGCTTGTTTATATATTCTTTTCTTGATATTTTTATCCCCCACCAAAAACGAAGTTTATGGGGAATCTAGCAATGGGGTCCGTCCTTTCGTCCGTCTGTCCGTAACAACTTTACACCTTTGTATCTCACTCCATGCATCTTGGATTTGAATCTCTTTGGCATGGTGATGGAATTACAATTATGTGGGAAAGGATATTCACAAATAACAGGTTTTGTCCATTCATTTCTTCTAGAGTTATGGGCCTTTGTTGACTTAAACATTTCAGTTTTTATAGTTTCTGGGTGATAATAACTTTAGTATAGAACTACAGATAAAAGCCAAAATCCCAACTCTGTCCCTCTTTTAGTGAACCTACCCCCTGCTCAAATGAAGTTTGCGGGAGATCTAGTAATGAGGTCCGCCCGTCCGCTTGTCCGTCCATCCGAAAAAACTTTAGACCTTTGTGTCTCGGTCAGTGAATGTTGGATTTGAATGATCTTTGGTATGCTGATGAACCATTATGGGGGAAAGAAGGAAGACAGATAGATAGATATTTTATTTTATATCAATAACGTTTTACAATTTACAGATAATCTATAACAAGAAACGAAAATACTGATACACCGTAGTGAGATAACATAGCCAGATTGCCTGTCTGCCTGTTCATCTCCCTGGTAAAGAAAAGAAAGCATCTAATGTTGACTGCGAATGAAAGTCTTCTTTTTCCTGCTATTGAAGATTAAGGATATAGAATTACACATTTAGTTGCATTTACGCATATGTACACATATACACGCACATATATGCATACATCAACTTAATTTTCGAAATAAGTCACACCAACTTCTTTTTCACAGGATACATGTACACACACACATATATATACTCACCTAGCAGTGTATGTCAGATTTGAATGATCTTTGGTATGCTGATTGACCATCGATGAGGAAAGGATATTGACAAGTAACGGGTTTTGTCAAATCATTTTTTTCTAGAGTTATTGGCCTTTTTCGACTTAGAAAATTTCAATGTTTATGGTTTCGGGACGATAACTTTAGTATAGAACTACTGATAGAAGCCAAAACCCCAACTTTTTCTCCTTTTAGTAAACCTTTCCCTGCCCAAACGAAATTTGTGGGGGATCTAGCAATGGGGTCAGTCCGTTCGTCAGTTCGCCCATCCGTCCGTAACAACTTTATACCTCTGTTTCTCTGTCAGTGCATGTTGGATTTGATTGATGTTTCGTGTGCTGATGGACCACCACTCGGGAAAGGATATTCACAAGTAGTGGGTTTTGTCCAATCACTTTTTCTAGAGTTGTAGGCCTTTTTCGACTTAGAAAATTTCAATTTTTATGGTTACTGGGTGATAACCTTAGTACAGTACTACAGATAAAAGCCCAACCCCCTTTTCGGTAAACCACTTACCTGCGGGGGGGGGGGGGGGGGGGGGTACGGTGGCGTTGTACCTTGTTCTTCTTAGGGGCATTTTGTATAGTTATGCCGTCGCTTTCTGAGTACTTATACTATCAAACATTTGTTGGGATGCTTCAGTTGGCTTCAAACGTGGATTCTTCGTCCAAGAACAGACCCAGAACATTCAAATATGGGGGTTATACACTCGTAACCTATCACAAGGTAAAATGTAGAGTGGCGAAAATACCTTTTGTCTGCCATCGGCAGCAGAAAAATATTTTGTTTCACCACCCACTTCCAGCCCGGCTGTGCCACTGCTTCATATAATGATTATAGCATCAGAAAAATAATATCTGGATGAACCTACCCTGGTTTTGAAACAAGCTGACTGGAAACACACGCAGTAAATTTATGAATGAAGGAATATTTGAGCTTGACACAGTCTGCTTGACATAGGGTTTTCTCCTATTTTTCAGTCTCTTGGCGCCTACAGCATTAGTAAAACAGCTTTGCTGGGACTTGTCAAAACAATGGCACGTCATCTAGCCACCATGAAGATAAGAGTGAATGGTCTGGCCCCTGGTATGGTCAAGACAAAATTTAGTCAAGCGGTGAGCACGAATAATATTTAGACGAGTACATCATGGTGGAATTTATCAAAATGATAAACTTTTAAATTCGAACACCAGAGTTTCATAACAAATTGCCATTAAATTAAGTCTTTATCTTTTATTATTCAGGCACGGGCGTAGCAAGGCTTTCTTATTGGGGGGGGGGGAGGGGCGGGGCATAATTGTTTTTACGGTGCCAGGTCGAAATATGTCACTGGAATATTAGAAGGCCGTAAGCCTCAGATGGGGGTAGGGTACGGCGCTCCCATTGGTGGGGGTTGGGGGGGGGATTCCCCCGAGAAAAATTAGAAAAGTCAAAGACCTCGGAGTGGATCTGGGACGGTGGGACCCTCCACGCTAAAAACTAAAGTGTTAAAAACTACACTTGAAGTGCTGTATTTAACACTTACTAAGTGCTGAACTAGCACTTTGTTCAAGTGTAGATATCCCAGAACTTGACAGGTGTTACAATAATACCACTTGACAAGTGTAATGTCGCGACACTTAAAAGGAAACAACGCAGATGACGCGGATCAGGCTCGAACTCTCGAGCCTGATCCGCGTCATCTGCGTTGTGTCCTTTTAATTACGTACCCACCAAGCCCAAATCATATTATGGACGATTCTGGAAGAACCACCAATGCTAGACACATGGGAAGTGCCATCCATTCAAGTTTCAGATGTCTGACGATTGTAATGTCTAAGAGCTTAAAGCATTGCACCTTGAGTGTTAAAATCAAACCCTAAGAGTTAGAATGGGTTTAACACCTTGAAAGTGTCAGTTTTAACACTTTAGTTTTTAGTGTGTCTGGTGCTTTAATTTTCTCATTTTGAGGGAGGGGGCACTGCAAATTTTAGGAGGCTGTGTATTTGGAAAAAGTTAATATTTTAAAGAATACAAAAGAATTTAGGATTTTTTGCCTGCGTTTCTTTTAAAAAATGTTTCTCAATCGCAATCAGTCTTTAATTTTTTTCTAATCTATGCAATAACCTGACAACCCAATGTCCAATAAAACCCATTTGTATGGTGAAGGAGGGATGAATTGAGAAAGTTTCCTTACGATAATCAATGTTCTGGCCGCCATGCGGACCTGTACAAATATCAGGAACGATCCTTTCGTTCGCCTATCGATAACCTGAAAAGAAATTAGGCGCCCAATGATTTCTATACTAGACCAAAGGCGAATAATAAAAGTGTATAGACTCAAACTGAATTTGGCAGATCATTAGGGCTAGGCGATTCGGCGCCGCAGTCCCGAGATCGATCCAGCGGTGGCACCAGAAAGTGTTTTATACAGCGGGGGAGGAGGGGGGGGGGGGGGGGCAAGAAGTGGAAGGTTCCCCATGAAGGGGTCAAGTCCACAAGTTGCCTTTGAGGATCTTAGCATCGTAGCATTTCTCTCAGATACCGCAGCCATCTGAAGTGTTAGGAAGCCGCGCGGATATCTGCGGTCTCTAAATGCATTGCACAACCAGATGACATATGTTTGAGGGTTTTCTTTTCAGAGGGAGGGGTGTTATTCGCCCAGAAAAATATAAATTGTACTTGCAAGTGTACCTTTTCTGGTGACGTTGGAGGTAAATCGCCACTTTTTATTGCATTCTGGACAGCTGGTTGATAGTCCAGCTTTAGAGACATTTCACGAGCTGTTAAGTCTTCCTCTATAACATGGCAAGGCGACCCTTTGGTATCAGTGGAGTGTCCCCTACCAATGCTGCCTATGGTTGTTATGCTGTATATTCCACTCTGCAGTATAAACCAACCACTGGGATAGAGTTGTTAAAATAAAGTGCAGCATGTGTGAGAGTGACTGTGAGTTTGTGTGTTTTTCAAATGATACAATCATGTTTTAGAGGAATTTGGTTTGTTGGTTTCTGATCCCCCGCCGGGATTCGAACACTCGGTAACACCTCCTGGCAACCAGGAGTCCAACACCTAAACCACTAGAACATTGCACAACGTCAAAAACGATGGCTACAATCTAGCTTTTTAGATGAAGTCCTCCTGATTACTTGGTTCATCTTCACTTCGGCAGCAGCATGAAAGTGTGGAACGCCCGGGCTACAGTACCATGAAAGTGCTATGGAAGGCATCAGACGAAAACTGGCACGTTGTTGTGTGTGTTTTTCAAATGGCACAGTCATGTTTTAGTAGAGGAATTTGAACTGTTGGTTTCTGACCCCCCACCGGGATTCGAACCCTCAGCAACACCGTCTGGCAATCAGGAGCCCAACACCTAAACCACTAGACCATTGCACACCGTCAAAAACGATGGTTAGTCCTCGTGATTACTTGGTTCATCTTCCTGTCAACAGCAGAATAAACGTGTGGAACGCACGGGCTACGGTACGACGAAACTTTCGGAAGTGCCGTGGATGGCCTCAGACGAAGACTGACACGGTCTTGTGTGTGTTTTTCAAATGGCACAGTCATGTTTTAGTAGAGGAATTTGAACTGTTGGTTTCTGACCCCCCACCGGGATTCGAACCCTCAGCAACACCGTCTGGCAATCAGGAATCCAACACTTAAACCACTAGACCATTGCACACCGTCAAAAACGATGGCTGGAATATAGCTTTTTAGATGAAGTCCTCGTGATTACTTGGTTCATCTTTCTTTCGGCAGCAGCATGAAAGTGTGGAACGCTCGGGCTACAGTACGACGAAAGTGCTGTGGGTAGCTTCAGACTGGCACGGGCTTGTGTGTGTTTTTCAAATGATATATGTTTTAGAGGAATTTGGAATGTTGGTTTCTGATCCCCCGCCGGGATTCGAACCCTCGGCAACACCGCATAGCAATCAACACCTGGACCACTAGACCATTGCACACCGTCAAAAACGATAGTTGCAATCTGAGTGGTCATAAGCTGTGTTTTTGGACTCAAAAAAATGAAAACAATGGGTTATTCAAGAATTTTGTTTTTCAAGTGTCGTCTGCCTTTAATGTTTGGTAAAGGATTAAATTGGTTTCCTTCGTTCTTTGATGTGTGCCTCTCACGTTTGCTGCTTGCTTGTCTATCCTTTAAAAAAAAAGGTGTTCTGTTTGTTTTGCTCTCCCGTTTATTCTTATATGGCCCTCGGTGTCTGATTTTTTTTATTATTATAGTGATGATGAAACTTGACATCGGGGGTGAGGCTGTATAAAAAAACTCTGTTGGAACAGGCTCTTTCAGTTAAAACTAGAAGTCCTGTCATGGAATGCGCACAAATAGCACGACGATCTGTGCGTTAATCTACGCGTTATGACCATAGTAAGGCTATCAAATTATGTACATTGTGCACAAGCAATGTTTCAGCTAATCGACCTTAGGATAATCCGGAGGTCCATTGGCAGAAACATTGCATGTGTTTGCTATGAATGGCCAGGAGAAAAGACCGTGCTTTGGGTGCCATTCGATATGGCAATTGCGCGCAATTCCTACGTGCAATTAAGCCTAGATAAGCGCACAGTTCGTGACAGGACTTCGAGTTTTAACTGTAAATACCTCGTCACCTCAATGAAAGGATTATGTGAAATAAGCTGCACTATTCTAGGTTGCAGATCGCAGCCTTTTCATTAACACTTGTAAGCAAATCCATATTACCATATTTTCCTCTCGCCAAAGAAATCTGGGACAACGGTTCTCTGCAGGCCTGAAGTTAAAATGATGTCGTTGGGTGGGGGGATGATTAAAGGAGGGTTCCTTTTGACAATCAGTAGCCTGACATATCCTTTGCTGCCATCGCAACGGTCATTTTGGAGTTTTCGTAGGTTTTGCTAATATAAAGTTGTGTGACCAATAAATTGAAACCAAATGCCCAAATGAATAGTATGTCTCGGGCTTTTCAGGTCGTATTTGGATGACCTCGGTGGATGACCTCGGAAGTGACGTCATCTCACGTGAGCTAGTGGCGCCATGTTGTGTTGTCATGGTAACCCGCGTGATCGGCCATGTTGTGACGTTATCCCCATAGCCATACGTGGTGTGAGTGCGCATGCGCATCGCGTGTTGTTAGGGTGATACGTGTTTCCGTCGTCCATTTTGTATACTGGAGGTCGCCATCTTGGTTTCTATGGCAGCACGTGGTTGCTATGTGACCCAATTTTTCTGCAATAGGGCGAGGTATGTTCGGAGGGTGTGTTCGATTGAATCGGAGTAAATCTAATTACCACAAACAATCCGACAATCCCTCCAAATCACCAAAATCCATCCCAAATCACTGAAATTGACTTTATTTGATACCGATTTCCCATTTTATCGGCTTAGCACGTAGTGCTATAGTACTAAGGGGATACAAGGGGTGCGTTCGATTGAACAGGAGTAATGTTCTGGCTTAGAATTCTCCCAGAATCCCTTTTTGGATCCCTATCCCATGACGTTTTTCCCATTAAAAGACACGTTCCTTTGGTAATTACCCAGAATTCTCCGCTTCTATCCATGTATGCAATAGTTTTCGTCTATCTGGCCCTGTTTCTTTGTTCTAGAGTATACTCCAGTAGCGTAGAAGAGCCTATTAACTGGAACAGCTTTGCTTATTATTACTATATTTAGCTATTCTAGTCTATTCTTGTTAATTCTGACCCTATTCTGTGTACTCTTGTTGTTTCATTTATCTAGATCATTTATATAAATTATAACTAACCAATCAGATTGCTTGATTTCCCATAACCTGTACTTAATCGTTTAGAGTTATCTCCCCTTATTACAACGAAGTTGTATCCGATTGTCATCACATCTGTATGCAATGGCAATATCCCCGGGCACCCCAATTTCGGCACCCCTTTTTGAAAAACATATGACCTTCGGCACCCCTTTGTTGTCATATGTGCTTATGTGAAAAAGCACAATGCGACACAAAATGGACGACGGAAACACGTATCACCCTAACAGCACGCGCTGCACAGGCGCACTCACACCACGTATCACTATGGGGATGACGTCACAACATGGCCGCACACGCGGGTTACCATGACAACACAACATGACGCCACTAGGTCACGTGACATGACGTCACTTCCGAGGTCATCCACCGAGGTCATCCAAATACGACCTGAAAAGCCCGAGACATACTACTCAAATGGTTCATATCGAGGTCGCCAGATATTACTTCAAACTCGACTGATATGATGCCAGTCTCGGCCGCTATGACCCTTACTTAGGCTCTACATACCGTGAAATTTGTCTCGCTCAATCGATAACCCTTACTTACATATCTTCACATTGGTCCCGATTCGCGCGAATTGGTTTTGATTCTCACAAACTCTTGCTGCAAAAATACAATTTTCAGTTCTAAAATAATTTAAAATTTGAGAATACTGTTATACATAAGGGCGTAACCATTAAATACCCCTTATTGAAAAACAAACCTCATACTTATATATTTACTACAGTCTAACATTGAATGATCCACTTTCAATTTTCGTGATTTTTAGCTCAACTTTGGCGAAGCCAAATTTGAGCTTATGCCATGGCCAGTTGTCCGTCTGTCCGTCTGTCCATCTGTCCGTCTGTCCGTCTGCCATGGCCAGTTGTCCGTCGTCCGTCTGTCCGTCTGTCCGTCAACAATTCAATACGACTCGGGCTAGAGGCCGTATTTATGAACCGATCTTTACGAAACTTCTTGGGTACCTTTGTTATGACTGTGGGACGAGAACGAGTGTTTTTGGGTTCGATCCGAAATACAAGTTGGCCGTCAGCCGCCATTTTGTACCGACGATGCAGAAATCTGTTTTTTGTACAGAACTTCCATATGAAAGCGCTGATTTGAATAATTTTTGGTATGAATGTTTAGTACCATGGGATACATCACATATAATACAGGTTTTTTTCTCGTACGTAAATTATGCAAATTAGACTAACTTTGATGTATTTAGTGTTACCTTCAGCACTGTAAGTGCAAATGCCAATACGGCTCGGGCTAGAGGCCGTATTTATAAACCGACCTTTACGAAACTTCTTGGGTACCTTTGGTATCACCGTGGGACGAGAACGAGTGTTTTTGGGTGTGGTCCAAAATTCAAGCTGGCCGATGGCAGCCATTTTGTACAAAATTAGGTGCAATCAGATTTTTGCACAGAACTTCCATATAAAAGTGCTGACTTGAATAATTTTTTCGTGTGAATGTTTAGTACCATGGGATACATCACATATAATACGGGTTTTTTTCTCGTGCAGAAATTATGCAAATTAGATGAACTTTGATTTTTTCAGTGCTACTTACACACAGTAAGTGCACATGTCAATACGGCTCGGGCTAGAGGCTGTATTTATCACCCGATCTTCACGAAACTTCTTGGGTACCTCTGTTATCACCTTGGGACGAGAACGAGTGTTTCTAAGTGCAGTCCAAAATTCAAGATGGCTGCCAGTGGCCATTTTGTACCGAAATTAGGTCCAATCAGTTTTTTGTCACAACTTCTATACAGCTCGTATTTATGAACTGATCTTCACGAAACTTCTTGGGTACCTTTGTTTTCACCTTGGGACATGAATGAGTGTGTTTTGGGGGTGCCTTTGTTATCACTGTGCTATGAGAACAAATATTTTGGGGTTCAGTCAGACCCTCTCTGGGACTCAAAGATTTCTTTTCTATTTAGCATCTGACTTTCACCTACCTTTACAATACTTTACCTATACATTTGTTACAGGCTACGGCCAGTATTTATGTACAGACCGTTACAGTAGTTTATATGTACATTTGCTATCAGGTCATTACCTAGATGTTTGTCATTGCTGTGTCACATACTATACATGTACATGTCTTGACAAGTTGAGCTACAGTGTCATTGACACTTTCATTTTTGTCTTGCATATTCCGACATAAGGCTTTTGGTTGTTTTGTTGATGTAAGTAACAGCACCATGGCCAAGCAAGGACGTGGCCAGAGGTGTCCGATTGGGGGGGGGGGGGGGGGGGGGGCGTTGTAGGGTAGTGAATTTCCAGCTCTCATCCTCCCGGTCCCTCCCCCTAGTTGTAAATTCACGACCGAGAAAACTTTTGAAAATGAAGACATGAAAGGGGGCATAAAATTGATTCTCGTAACTGAAATGCCAACACATTTATAATAGAATTATCAGGTTGATATTATTATTTGGTATTATTCTGGGAATTGAATGTGTGCTAAAGAAGTGCTCAAACTGAGAACTTTGAGCAATTCACACCCTCCTAACATTAAATTAGATCTTCTGCAGGAATGATCAGTTTTCGATGTTTTTTCATCATTTTATAACTGTGAATGATGGAATTAACTCAGGACAACGATTTTACAAGAAATCTTGTCCCGATTGACATTATGAATACTCATGTAGCTCGATATTGCGTATGATTCTCATCGTTTAATTTTCTTGCAAGAAGAATTTGTGAGAATCGATTCTGACATTTAACTTCCGATTTACAATTCGTTACACATATTGCCATGCAAAATGATTGAATTTACATTAAGTTGTTACATTGTATAACGATGTCACCACCCTGTGATGGCCTTGTTTAAATGAATGGAAGGGTGATGCACACAGGCGGCGTAAGCAAAAAAAGTGTGTGTTGGGGGGGGGGGGGGGGGGAGGCAAACCTTTACTGCAAGTATGTAGGATGGAAATTAATTTTTCTTCGGGAAGAGGGGGGTGTCAATGGTGCAAAATATATAAATTTATATACTCTACCCCTCACCATTGAACCCACTCTATTTAAGACACTAACCTCAGCTTATTCATTTTGTTTTGTTTTTACTTAACCCTTAGAACCCTGGTGGTATCTTCCATATCAATTCAATGGCAGCAATTGGAAGAGGCCATATTCTCTATTTGTGGGCAGATCAATTAATATTTTCAACGTGCCGCCTCAGGGCCGCACGTTGAAAATAATATTGATTGGTCTTCCCCACACATTCACTAACCAGCTGTCATACTTAATGAATTTGTAAAGTATCATGTTTATGGGCTGGAAAAGTGGCCTCTTGTGTTGGTTGAAAGGGCTAATCATAACTTTGGAACCGTCCTTTGAAATATTACACTCCATTTGGAGCCTTCTATCTTGAACATCAATATGGTCATATATGTATAGGTGATGTGTAGTGATCATATGGGTTGTGTATGTTATGTCGGAAAATGCCCTTCAGGTACCTATAATTTATGAAAAAAGTGTGTGTGTGGGGGTGATGCAGTTGAATGACAATATGTACGTACGTATAACACCTTATAAGTGACTTTACAGATTATGTTTTTCTATAACGAAGAATCAATTTACTTTTTAACCTTTCCCCAATAGTCATGCCACGTGTTCTGTGGGGTTTAACAACACTTTCTCTATAACCAGAGTCATATCGTGTCGGGCAGTTGTGCGGGTAGCGGTACCCAGAGAGAATCGCCGAGTAGTGGCGAGGAACTTCCAGGCTCTCGAACTCTCTGTGCCCCCGGCTCCGCCACCCCTGGTGATGCAGTTGAATGACAATATGTACGTACGTATAACACCTTACAAGTGACCTTACAAATTATTTTGTCTATAACGAAGAATCAATTTACTTTTTAACCTTTCCCCAATAGTCATGCCACGTGTTCTGTGGGGTTTAACAACACTTTCAATAACCAGAGTCATATCGTGTCAGGCAGTTGTGCGGGTAGCGGTACCCAGAGAGAATCGCCGAGTAGTGGCGAGGAACTTCCAGGCTCTCGAACTCTCTGTGCCCCCGGCTCCGCCACCCCTGGTGATGCAGTTGAATGACAATATGTACGTACGTATAACACCTTACAAGTGACCTTACAAATTATTTTTTCTATAACGAAGAATCAATTTACTTTTTAACCTTTCCCCAATAGTCATGCCACGTGTTCTGTGGGGTTTAACAACACTTTCAATAACCAGAGTCATATCGTGTCGGGCAGTTGTGCGGGTAGCGGTACCCAGAGAGAATCGCCGAGTAGTGGCGAGGAACTGCCAGGCTCTCTAACTTACTGACCCGGTGTAAAAGGAATGGAAGTCCGTAGGAACGTTAGTCCCTCTGGACTATTATTCCGCGGAATTATAGTCCTAGGTCTAACATTTCTAGGAATAGTAGTCCGCCGGACTACTATTCCTAGAAATGTTAGACCTAGGACTATAATTCCGCGGAATAATAGTCCAGAGGGACTAATTTTCCTACGGACTTCCATTCCTGTTACACCGGTGTGACAGGAATGATAGTCCGTAGGAAAATTAGTCCCTCTGGACTATTATTCCGCGGAATTATAGTCCTAGGTCTAACATTCCTAGGAATAGTAGTCCGGCGGACTACTATTCCTAGGAATGTTAGACCTAGGACTATAATTCCGCGGAATAATAGTCCAGAGGGACTAACGTTCCTACGGACTATCATTCCTGTCACACCGGCACAAGGAGAGTTAGTAGTGGTTGAAGGAAAGTGCACAATCAACGTGCAGTACGCCTTAGCAGACAGCGCCACAGTCCCCCCCCCCCCCCCCCCATGTTGGCACTCACGATTAAGTGCCTTGCCCAAGGACACAACGCAGTTACCCAGGCGGGGATCGAACCATGTTCGGTTTGAAGTCCATTTCTGTAACCACTGAGCCACCACGCTCCAGTCTTGACCGGGAGCGCGGTGGCTCAGTGGTTTCGGATTGGACTTCAAACCGAAAGGTCTGCTGTTCGATCTACGCCAGTAGTAACTGCGTTGTGTCCTTGGGCAAGGCAATTGATCCCGACTGCCCACGCGGGGACACGGGGGTGCTGTGTGGGACGTGGTGGTTCAGTGGTTACGGAATTGGACTTCAAACCACCGAAAGATTCATGGTTCGATCCCCGCCAGGGATAACTGGGTTGTGTATTTGGGCAAGGCAGCTTATCCCGATTGCCCACGTGTGGGTACGACGGCGCTGTGTACTAAGGCGTACTGAACGTCAGTGGTGCACTTGTCTTCAACCAATGCTAACACTGCTTGTATGGAGTTAAAAGGGGGGCGCGGTGACGTTGCGGTAACCGGTTCTCGTCAGATCACCGAAGTTAAGCAACGTCGAGCCCGGTTAATCCTCAGATGGGTGACCGTCTCAGCCATCGATTCGGACTACCGCGTTGTGTCCTTGGGCAAGGCACTTAACCTCGATTGTCTACATGGGAGCACGATGACGCCGTGTACTACGACGTACTGTACATAGCTGGTGCGCATGTCTTCAACCAATCTAACCCTGTCTGTGCTGCAGTGCGGAGTTACGATGTTGGGGAGCTGGCAGTTGCTCGTCGTTGCTCGGTGGTTCTCTCCGGGTACTCCGGCTTCCTCCACCCGTAAAACTGTCACGGTCCTGACTAGCCATTGTGCATACATATGTGACCTTAAACACCATTAAATAAATAAATAAATAAATAAATAAATAAATAAATAAATAAATATGGCGTTAGTACATTGGAGAGTCTGGCAGTTGCCCGTCGTTGCTCGGTGGTTCTCTCCGGGTATTCCGGCTTCCTCCACCCGTAAAATTGTCCGACACAAGGTGACTCTGGCTGTCGAAAGTGTCCTTCCAGTAAATAAATAAATAAATAAATAAATAAATAAATAAATAAATAAATAAATAAATAAATAAATAAATAAATAAATAAATAAGTGTCTTGACGAAGGCACAGGTTTAAAGTCCAATGGTCTAACCAATGGGTCACCGCGCTCCCTACGGTCATAAAAGGCCAAAACTATCCACATATACATACATACATGTACATTCAATTTAAAACTCCAAAACATGTAGGAACGGATTTGTCTTGCTCGTTCCAATGAGGGATCTGTTCTTTGAACAAAAATGTTATTATTGATTCAAGTTCTTTGAGAGCAAGTTTCATCCTCTAGTTGTGTTAGGTAAAGGGTCCAACTAATGAAAATGCAGTAAAATTTGTAAATTTGTGTGGCGATTTGATTGCGTACCGTGATGGGTACATGAAAATTTAAGTAAATTGTCTTTTCATCTGAGTATGAATGGGGAATGAGATATACTAACATGTCTTGAAATAAATCATCTGTCATTTAACTGGTAGAGTGCTAAATTATTTTTCAAAGGTAATTTATAACATGAGTTGGGGGGGGGGGGGGGCGCAGTGGCGTCGCGGTAACCGGTTCTCGTCAGATCACCGAAGTTAAGCAACGTCGAGTGCGCTTAGTAGTTGGATGGGTGACCTGATTCGCGCTCCCGCGTTGTGTCCTTGAGCAAGACACTTAACCCCGATTGCCTACATGGGGGCACGATGACGCTGTGTACTAAGGCGTACTGCACGTCGATGGTACGCCTGTCTTCAACCAATCTAACCCTGCCTGTGCCGTGGTGCAGAGTTAAGAGTTACGATGTTGGAGAGCTGACAACTGCTCGTCGTTGCTCGGTGGTTCTCTCCGGGTACTCCGGCTTCCTCCACCCGTAAAACTGTCACGGTCACGATTAGCCATTGTGCATAAGTATGTGACCTTAAACACCAATAAATAAATAAATAACATGATTTTTTTTCCAAAAAATGCTATGCTACCAGCATGGGGAGGCTAAGGTTTGTAAGAATTTGTTCATGAATAATTGTTTTGCTACAATTTATTGGAGAGTGCTTTCTGGCACTCTCCAATAAATTGTAACAAAACAATTTTATTTTATCTTTCTACTGGTTAGCAAACAACCAGCTATGTTATACTGTGAAGCCACTTTCAGCACTTTTTTCAAGAGAGCCATGACAGTGACTTCTAGTACTGAACCTGTTAATCAGAGTATGGATGTTGGATGAGATAAAACAAATATTGGCCACTTAATCGGAGTATGATAAACTATGGATGTTGGATGAGATAGGCAAACATGTCGCGAAATAAAATATCGGTCACTTGATCGGAGTACAAATGTGGTATGAGATATCTCTTCCCCCATTCATATTCTGATAAAGCACCATGTAACTTATTTCAACTTTTATCATTTACATTAGATGAATTGATTACCTTGATTAATAATTTATATTTTTCAATTACGTGTAAATAGATGAAAAATTTGACCCCATGCACTGACATACATCTACACCCTTCCTTATTTGCGCCCCCTGGTCACAGTAGACCTTGCTGAGTGTGAGTTTGGCGGATTTAAATGCCAGGCCCCAACCTAGGCAATTGCGATCAAGTGTTTTTGCCTAAGAAGGTCACAACGCATACAGGGACCCTGCGAAGCTTCAAGATTTGATTCGACTTCAAATCTTAAGTTGTTAACCATTTACCCAACATGAAAAGCAGACGACACTTGCAAAAAATTCTTGAATAACTTTTTTTTTTTTTTTTTCATTTTTTGTCTCAAAAACATAGGTTATGACCCCTCATTGGAACGAGCTCGTTCCAAAGAGGGGTCATATGATATGGTTTTGTTGAAATTTTTTTAAAAAATTAAAAATTTTTTTTTTTTAAAATAATGAATTTGAAATCGTCTGCGTTGGGTAAAGGGTTAAAGGCCACAGAAGAGACAAATCGTGTGATGTAATCTTTGGTCACATCTTAAGAGAATAGGGTTTAAAGTTACAATGACGGGGATCCAAAAGAGAAATACAAGTTTTTGATGACCCCATTTGAGTTGTGTGAGAACATCACCACATTGTTTATATGGTGGTGATACTGTGGTGTAAAAATATATAGGTTAAGATAATGTTGGCATAACCCCCTCTCTCTACTTCTTTCAACTATTTCTGGAAAAGGTTTGGTGGTTTCTACATCCATTTCCTACATGTTATACACATTTTATCTCACCGCTGCAGCATGGTATGTGGTGACTAAATTTTAATACGAAAATGTCTGCAACTCATTGAAATATGGTCCTGAAATGCTTTATAATTACAACATTTCCAAGAAATTTTAATTTTTTCTCTGTCTAACAACAGAGACCGCTCCCACCACACACACACACACATACTCATTTCCTTTAGACATTCTGAAGCTTAAATCATCTTAGTGTCACTGCCCTAAGGCTTGGCTGGTTTGGGCCGTTACGTTGGCATGATGATTAAAATAAAATCTATTTTTAAACTTCTGTTCTTCATTTCTACTTGTAGTTGTGGACAAATGAAGCTTATACAAAAGCTATAATGAAAACCCTTCCACTTAAAAGGTTTGGTTAGACTTAACATATAACTCAGAAATGTAATGTTTTGTGGTTGAACAACATTAATTTCGCGATGCGCACTGTCTTTCAAAGCACACCACTTTGATTATAACTAAATCACAAGGTTCAATAACCAACATTATCATTTTGATCAATTCGAGAATGGGAACATCTCCTTTGTTTTAATGGAATCAAGCTCTCGGGAAACCAGTAACACTATGTGAGGAATCTGACGCCACAGCTGTCGCGAACCAAACTAGCATTTAACCCTTTGAACCCCAGAGGGCGTTTTTCCGACCGGGTCACAAGCTACGCCCTAATGCCATTAAGTGGAATGCCTACAAGGTAAATGTGTGGTATGGACCAGTCAATATTTTCAACATGCACCCCTAAGGCTGCACGTTGAAAATATTAATTGGCCTTATCCCAAATAATGAATATGGACTCTTCCAATTGCTTCCATTGAACTTACATGGAAGACACCATCAGTGGTCAAAGGGTTAAATAGTCATTGGGCTATGTTTAGATTAACTCGTCTGGAATATTTCAGCTCGTCGGAAAAGCCAATACGCTTCGCTATACACCAGCTGAAATATTCCAGATGACTGGAACTGAAAAATGCCATAAAGCCCCTCAAAATAGGTCTTCTGTTTTTCGGGCCATTTTTATGTAAAATTGCACGTGGGCTGGCGGGTTTTTTTTAGTTTTTTTTTAAAAATTATTTCTTTGCCATCAAAAGTTCATGTTCCTGGTTTGTTTAGGTTTTGGGCCTCATAATTTTCAGAATATCATGGGTGGACTTGTTTCGTTCCATGGGTGCAAGAAGGCTTAGCAATGTTAAAGCACTGCAAAGCCTTCTTGCACCCAAGGCAAGGGAACATTTATAAATTTGATTAACTTTGGTAAAATGTCAGACTTAAACCATTTAATTATTATTTTTTAAAGTCTGCATTAGTTATAAAAAGAGAGCATGTGGCAGCCAAAGTGACAATGCGGGAGGGCATGAAAAACAGATTTTTAACTTTTTTTTATTAGGTCTAAACATTTATTTCCTTTGATTCGACGCAAGAAATGTTTCACAAACGAGAACTGATTTGACAGGATCTTAAACGACACTACCAATACCATTGGAGATGTTTGTTTATTAAAAAAATTATCAATATACACTCGTCACAGTAGTAGTTTTATGATTACGCCCCGTAGTTCCACAAATTTTGTTAATATCTTAGTGTTTTCAATGGTGAAATAACACTTGTTGATTGGAATATCTATACCTGAACCCGAAAGAATATCATATCTTTGTGAGTAAAGGTACGTCATATTAAATCAACGGTAGTCTGTAAGCAAATACCATGAAAACAATTGATAAACAACGTCGGATTCCTTCGGAATTAGACTGGTGTCCTGAAAGTTTGTGATGTACCGTAAGTACATTGCCTTAACTCTGTACTAATTCGTAGATCCAGGGAGAGGGTGGGGGCTACGGGTCACTACCCCGGGAACGGAACTTTGGGGGAGGCGAGTTTGGCCCAGGAGTCCAGGATTCTTGGGTTAGGCCTCCCCCAGTTCAAACATGATCTGAGAGACTGTATTTTAATTTTTTGGTTTGGAACGTCCTTTGAAAGGACGTACCACACCAAAAATTGAAATAGGGCTTTCAGGTCATGTTTGGACTAACCCCCCCCCCCCCCCCCCCACCCACCCCTGGTTCTGTCTCGTTTGCCAACAGTTAAGAAGGGGGCTGTATCGAGAATGGCGCTCTGTACTTGATCAACGGTTGTAATTTTCGACGCATGATTCTTGAAGTAATAACTTTATTAAATCAATTTGACGCAGCAGTCAAGCAGTCAAAAGCTTGAACTCTAGGACACTGGATACTCACTGATGAACTGGGCCATTTTTAACACAGTCCTAAAAAAAACGTCATTTTGACGGACAAAAAATAACATTTTTTTTTTTTAACCCCAAAGCCGCCAGAAGTCTCCATTTAATAACTGATTTCAATATTTCCTTGGGGGAAGAATCCCCCCTCCCCACCAGAAATCCCCTTATCACCGCTCGTGACGTCGGCAATCGCATCAGTATCCCAATACTTTTGAAAGGGGACCCGTCACAGAATTATCCATAAGCCCGAATTTCCTCTCCCCGGCCCTGATAATACGACAGTCAGACGACACTGGAAATCAAACTTCTTGAGGAACTAATCATTTTCATTTTTTGCCCCCAAACCATAGCTCATGCCGATCGCTGAAATAAGCTCTACGAGGGTTCATTCACCATGTTTTGGAGGCAAAATTGGAAAATTAATAAAATTCTTTCTTCGTCTTCTCTATGTAAAAGGTTAAATGACATCTGTAGCCTTTGTTTTAGGTCCTCCCCCAATATGTATATTTTCAAATGCACTAATTTTAAACCCCAAGTAAACAAGCAAGACTGGGCGCGGTGCCTCCTGTTCCGAGCATTTGACTTTATATTGTGAGGCCGACGGTTCGATCCTCAACAACGGTAACTGCGTTGGGTCCTTGTCCAAGACACTTAACCCTTTACCTAACATGAAAAAAAACCGACACTTGCAAACAAAATTCTTGAATAACTATTTTTTTCATTTTTTGTCTCAAAAACATAGGTTATGACCCATCTTTGGAACGAGCTCGACGAACTCGTTCCAAAGATGGGTCATAACCTATGTTTTTGAGACAAAAAAGGAAAAAAAAATACTGAAAATTAATTGGCGATTTTTGTGAATAGCGCTGGCCGGTTTTGACCGTTACGTTGGGTAAAGGGTTAATCAAGATTGCCTATGTTGGGACACGGTGGCGCTGTGTACTAAGGCGTACCGCACCTTAATGGACCAGTGTCCTTTAACCGCTTGTAACTCTTTTTGTGCTGAGTTAGTCATTTACAAAGTCTGGCTGTTGCTTGTCGCTGCTTGGTGGTTCTTTCCATTTACTCAAGCATACTTCACCCGCACCGCTATCTGACACGGTGTGAGCCTGGCTGTTGAAAGTGTCGTTAACTGGTAGAGTGCTGGAAGCCCATATTTGGGCTTTATTCTGAAGTGCAGGTGCCACAACTTAATGGCTTCAAATTCTGTGGATGTGCTTCATATTATTTTTGAACTGAAATTATTTAGTGTGTGAGGATTTGCCTTGTCAAAATTTATGGGAGAGTGCCACTAGGCACTCTCCCATAAATTGTAACAAGGCAAAGAGACATGGACAAATCCAGATGACCAAAAATAATTTAGCACACTACCAGTTAAAGCCCAATAAGAAAGAAAGAAACAAACAGAAAGAATTTGTTTTGTTTTTTATGAGGGCAAGAGAGTTAATTTTTCGAGAAAAGAAACTTCTGGGAGATGATAAATGAAGACTCAGCAGCTAAACGATGAGGGGTGTGAATTAGTATTTTCGCAGTTTCTTTTATTATTACATAGTGGGGCCGAGTGGATAAGTGCGCAGGTTTATCATCGGTCGGGAAAATTCTCAGAATGTTCGAACACTCTCTGAGGGCATCAGTGGCGAGGTTGGTGCTGTCAGAGCGTAACGTGCTATCGGCTAGGGATGTAAAGTGGTTGCCTCATGTATGAAGAGAGTGAAACACTCCATATGGGCTAATCATGCCATCTTGGTGTTCGACTGTTCGAGAAGGACCACAAAGTTGCAGCTACGAAGGTCATCCCACAAACCGTACGACTGATCCATGGGGAGGCGTTAATAATATATGAAATACAGAATGACCTTTTTTAAGATAAGTAACAAAATCAAACCTAAATATTTATTTATTTATTTATTGGGGTTTAAGGTCACATATTTCTGCACAATGGCTAATCATGACCATGACAGTTTTACGGGTGGAGGAAGCCGGAGTACCCGGAGAGAACCACCGAGCAACGGCGAGCAACTGTCAGCTCCCCAACATACTAACTCCACACAAGCAGGGTTAGCATTGGTTGAAGACAAGTGCACAATCGACGTGCAGTACGCCTTAGTACACGACGTCACCGTGCCCCCAGATGAGCAATGGGGGTGAAGTGTCTTGCCCAAGGACACAGCGCAGTTGCCGCAGGTGGGATTCGAACCGAGGACCTCTAGGCTTGCAGCCTGCACCTCTACCTACTGAGCCACCGCGCCCCCAATCAAACCTAAAGGATCGGTGATCAGAATAAGGGCGTATATAATAACCCAAAGCACATTTACATTATGTCATTGTGATCACAAAAGCGGACATAGAATTTTGATGAGATCACTATTGGATCGCGACCCGTTCGAAATTCTCTGTCCGCTTTCCACCCCGTAGCAGTGAAGAATCCCACGTGTCGAAATATAGTGTAGAGTCCAAGCTAAAAAGGCCTCCACACTCCAAATTGGGTTCACATTCACCCATCCCAATTGATTTGGGTTAATTTTTACCCCAACTCATTTTAGAGTGTTGTTTTTGAGATACCTCGATCACGGAAGCTGAAACGATGTATGCAGTTATATGGTGCCATAGGTCATCAGGAAGGTGATGTTGGAATTTTTGGTTCTGTGCACAAAAATGAAAAAAAATATTTTTAGTGAAAAAACGCGAAATTTTGGAATAACAGTCGTGTGAACATACAGAAGGATTAAAATTCTCTAGAATTCATTTTTCTATTCTGTCTTTAGCTCACCTGAATGAAAGTCAAGAGGAGCCTAAGTGATCACTGTTTGTCCGTCGTCCGACAGTCCGTCCTCTGCCCGGCGTGAACTTTACACTATCGAATTCTGCTCATAAACCATAGGGCCGAATTGAACCAAATTTGATGTGCATGTTCCTTATCATATGTCAATGCAAGTTTGTTCAAATGAAGTTGCCATGCCCACAGGAGGCACCACAAATGGCATTACTCTGATAGCACCCATCAATTGTTTTCCAAAATTAAAAAAATCTTCTTCTCCAGAACCATCAGTTAGAATCTTTTGATATTTGGTATATAACATCGGGAGGGGGAAGGGGTCAGATTCAAGTTTGTTCAAATCGAGTCCCTCCCTATAGGAGCACGAATTTTAACGTAGTGAAATATGAGGAAATCTTTTTAAAAATCTTCCTCTTCAATACAACGTCTCTATATGGGGAAAAGGGGGGGGGGGGGGGTCAGATTCAAGTTTGTTGAAATCGGGTCCCTGAGTTAGTATTTAGGCTTTCTATTGTGGGGCCCAAAGTTTAACTTGGTGCAATTTGAGGACATTTCTTTATAAATCTTCTTCTTCAGATCCACCAGTTAGAATCTTTTCATGATTGGTATACAACATCTATAGGGGAGTCAGATTCAAGTTTGTTCAAATTGAGTCCCTGGGTTTTTATTTGTACTCCCTATGGGAGCCTGAATTTGAACTTAGTGCAATATGAGTGAATTTCTTTTAAAAATCTTCTTCAGATTCATCAGTCAGAATCCTTTCATATTTGGTATACAATATCTCCAAGTGGGTCAGTTTCAGATTTCTTCAAATCGGATACCTGGGTAAATATTTGGGCTTCCTATGGGAGCCGAATATCAATTTAGTGCTATATGAGGAAGTTTTTGTAAAATCTTCTTCTTTAGACCCTGTTGTTAGAATGCTTTCATATTTGGTATACAACATCTCTAGGAGGATCAGATTCAAGTTTGTTCAATCCTAGTCCCTGGGTTGATATTTGGTCTCCTTATGGGAGCCCACATTTTAACTTAGTGCAATATAAGGACATTTCTTTAAAAATCTTCTTCTTCAGATCCACAGGTCAGAATCCTTTCATGTTTGGTACACAACATCTCTAGGAAGGTCAGATTCAAGTTTGCTCAAATCTGGTCCCTGGATTGATATTGGGGCTTCCTATGGGAGCCCGAATTTTAACTTAGTGCAATATGAGGAAATTTCTTTAAAAATCTTCTTCTCCAGAACCATCAATTAGAACCGTCTGATAATTGGTGTACAACATCTCTAGAGGTGTCAGATTCCAGTTTGTTGAAATCGGATCTCTGGGTTGATATTTGGGCTCCCATAAAATTTTAACTTAGTGCAATATGAGGAAATTTAAAAATCGTCTTATTCAGCTCCACCAGTCACAGTCCTTTCATAGTTGGTATACAACATCTCTAGGAGGGTCAGATTTCAATTTGTTCAAATCGAACCCCTGGATTATTAATTTGGGCTACCTATGGGAGCCTGAATTTTAACTTAGTGCAATATGAGGAAATTTCTTTAAAAAACTTCTTCTTCAGATCCACCAGTCACAATCCTTTCGTAGGAGGGTCAGATTCCAATTTGTTCAACTCGAGCACCTAGATTATTAAATTTGGGCTCTCTATGGTAGCGGAGTCGGATAGGAATCCCATTTACGGAATCCCTTTTTCAGAATCCCTTTTTGGAAAACGTGTGTGGCTATGGAATGCCTTTTTTTCTGAAATGAGTCGAAGAGTCGTATGTGCGAGTCACTCGAACGAGCAATTGCTCTACAACTCATTTGCTGGATGGCTTATAGGGGGAATTTGTGATAGGTATGTCCTGGGGTGGCCTAGAAGGCTGGGCCAAACAAGTAATAGTATCCTTATGTAAGAATCCTATAAAAGGTATCCTCAAATAATAATACAATACCAGGCCATAGATATCCTCAAATACCGAAATGAGTCGCGGAGCAGTACCGAGTATGTGCGAGTCACTCGAACGAGCAATTGCTCTTTGGGATTCGAGTCGTTCGGTCAGCATGTGCCAGTCACTTGATAGAGCAATTGCTCTAAAGCTCATTTGCTCGATAGGCTTTGAGTCGTTTTTTAGAGGAATTTGGGATAGGTGTGTCCTGGGGTCGCCTAGAAGGCTGGACCAAAAATGTAGTAGTATCCTTAGGTAAGTATCCTAAAAAAGGTATCCTCAAATAATAATACAATACCAGGCAATAGGTATCCTCAAATACCGAAATGAGCCGAAGAGCAATATGTGCGAGTCACATGAACGAGCAATTGCTCTATGGCTCATTTGCTCGATGGGCTTCGAGTCGTTCGAGCAATGACTTTTCAGTAAATGCTCGATGGCTCATAGGGGGAATTTGGGATAGGTATGTCCTGGGGTGGCATAGAAGGCTGGGCCAAACAAGTGATATTATCCTTATATAAGTATCCTATAAAAGGTATCCTCAAATAATAATATAATACCAGGTCATAGGTATCCTCAAATACCAAAATGAGTCAAAGAGCAGTACCGAGTATGTGCGAGTCACTCGAACGAGCAATTGCTCTATGGCTCATTTGTTCGATGGGATTCGAGTCGCTCGAGCAGTATGTGGGAGTCACTCGGGGCCGGTCGGGTACATGTTATACTACTCATATTTGGTATATAACATTTCAAGGGGGATCAGATTCAATTTTGTTCAGTTTGAGTCCCTGACTCAATATTTGGGCCCTCTGGGGGGGGGGGGGGGGGGGGGGGGGGCAGGGGGAGCATGTTAGGTTAAGGTTTTTTCAAATCCATTGCTTAGTGTTTTTCCATAAAATTTGCCTTTCGTGACTTCATTCCTTTGTAGTGTTGACTAACCATGTCTAACTGAATGTGACCCCAAAAACCTTTTTGAACCACTTTAGCAGGTGAGCGATTAAGGCCCCTTGCCCACCCCCCCTCCCCACACACACACCAAACTGTAATGCCGTTACGTCATTTCCACGGCGGTGCGGTGTTAGGCGTATTGCTGTCACAGCGTATTTGCTGTCTCGAAAACATGCTCGTTCCAATGAGGGGCCATAATCTGTGTTTTGGGCACAAAAAATAAAAATAAAATTAGTTATTCAAGAATTGTGTTTTTAAGTGTTATCTGCCTTTCCTGTTAGGTGAAGTGTTAAACGTTTAACAATAGTATTTTATATTTCAGATTTGCCGAGAGTGATGAAATGGGTGGAGCAGCTTCTTTCCTGGCCTCAGACGAAGCCAGCTACATAACTGGAGAGACAATAGTTATTGCTGGAGGAATGACATCAAGGCTTTGAATTCCCGAAACAATGGAAAATCTACATTAATATGTCGTGATAAGCAGACAATCGTCTATAGGATGAGAGAGTGTAGTTACATCAGTGTCAAGATCAAGCTACCCCTTCGTCTCTCCCCTCCCCCTCACACTATTTCACATTTTTCTTTTACATGAGATTAATGGTACCCATTTGCACATGGTTTTCCTCAGCCGTTCTGTATCAGATCTATGCAGCAAGATATAACTTGAAATTCTTTGCGTGTGTGAGGGTGTGTAATGGTGGGTGAGGGTGTGTAGGTGAGGATGAATGCCAGAGAGAGAGAGAGAGAGAGAGAGAGAGAGAGAGAGGAGGGGGTGGGTGGGTGTCATCCGATTTTGTGAGAGCCTAGACAATAGTGCTTATGTCCACAGAGGGGTTTTCTTTGTTTTCGCCAGGTCCCCACAAAGAAAACAATGGGTTAGGGTTTGTCTTCCCGTTTTTATGGGGACTTGTTTGTCTGTCACCGAGAGAGAACGAAAGTTGTCACCGAGAGAGAACGAAAGAAGAAAGAAGAAGTCCCCACAACTGCGGCTAAAAAGACCGAGAGTGTTGTGAAGGTGGTGTGAGGGTGTGTGTGAGTGTTCGTTTGTTCCTCAGCTTCTCGAACACCGTCTATCGAATCACCGCCGGATCTTATATGTGTGGTCAGCTCAGTTCAGAGAGTATCACTGGGGATTGGGGATTGCTCCTTTTTCACTCTTTCGTCTTAGAAAATTTTGGGCGGGTCGGGTACGCTTTGCGTTGCCCCTCTTGTTTTTAACTATTTCGGGATTATATTATGTAGATTTTTCTACCTTTTCGTTTTGATAGCAGTTTCAAGTAGAAGATTACTCAAAAAACTGCATTCCAAAAGAAGAATGTAGAAAAATCCAAAGGACATCAAGAGAAGCTAAGTTTAAATATTATGACAAAGAATCCTATAACCCCCAAGAAAAGGAAAATGACTTTACACTTGTGATCACGATATAGTCATAGATGTTACGAGTGATTTTGAATACCTGTAAATAATAATAATACATGTGAGTTTTTGATTTTATGGGCAATGATTTTGTTATTTTAATCGGATAACCCGTTTACATGTAACTTTATGATACTATGTGCAATGATATGTCAACAAGGAATCTAAAATAAAATTATTTTTAAAAAACTTTGTTTTATTGTGTTTTTTGGTGTGTTTATATTTATTGTAGTGATATTGGGGTTATAAGAGAAATTAGCACTCCAGCAGTTTCATTAAGACCAATTAGCCTTTACCTAAAATGAAAAGCAGACGACACTTGCAAACAAAATTATTGAATAACTATTTTTAAAATTTTTTTTTGCTTCAAAAACATAGTTTATGATCTCTCATTGAAACGAGCTCGAAAAAAGTGAAAAAATAATGAAAATTGAACGGTGATTTTTGTGAATAGTGCTGACCGGTTTTACCGTTATGTTGGATAGAGGGTTAACACTTCATCAATCAAGTACTGTTATAGTGGTAATTGGTATTATGGTAATTGGTATTTGGTAATTGGTTTATTTGGAATTGATATTTTGGTAATTGGTATAATGGTAACATACCCAACACGATGATCCATGAGATGCATGTTATCAAGTGCTTCTTTGCATTTCTGAAATATTTTCCAGGTAGTAAATCTACTCCATCGCGATTCAGTAGTAACTCACCCTACACAGTCCGTTCTTGAAATATCCATGAAAAATCACGAAGATTTTGCCGACTGGATATTTCTCCACCGGATATGTCTTTACCCTCTGATATTAAGAGGAGAGTAAGACAAAAGCCCCAAAGGACATAATCAGACAAAACCACATAGTGAAAAAAAGCCATATTTGACAAAAGCCCAACGGCAAAGAACACCCCCCCCCCCCCCCCCAAACACAGCAGTAATGACATCATTACATTGGTCCTATATAATAATAACACCCTGTTTGGCCGCTGATTTTTGTCGCTGTTTTCAAAGGAGGAGACCATCGGACCCATGCACCCACTTCCTCTCCCTCTCCTCTCCACTATATATCTACCTTATTAGGATGATAGAACAATTCTATTGACAGGTTCTCGACCATCTTCCTGATAAGTTGTTTTATAAACAATATAAATTCAAATTCAATGAAGCCATGGAAAATGAATAAGAATAGTTTCACACACTGAAGACGCGCAGAGACGGTGTGGGACAAGCCCCTTTCGACCCCCTTTAAATGTATATTGCTGTTTTATGTCCATGTTTGGGCATGGCAAAGGAGCAAAGGCTGTGGTACTCAGCTAGCGGCGTCTGTTCTTTTTTGGAGGTGGTGGCTGAGTCTGGGATATTTCCTTTGGAGGAGTAGATGTAGTAGTAGTAGTGCTGGAGGAGGACTGGCTCGGTTCGTGAGGTCTAGATCTTGCAGCTGCCACTTCAAGCGAACCTGGTGTCTCCTTCCTTAGGATGTCAAGGTATCTTAACAGTAGATCTTGGATTACCCAGTGGCTTGTGAATGATTGTATCTCTAGAGTTCTTGCTGCATCTCGGCTCGCATTTCCTCGTCGCTGACCTCCAATCTCAAGAACGCCTCCACGGATTCCGCTGCACACGCCTCCTGTTCGGGCTCCGATCTGAAAAAGCTGGAGGTGTGAGGGTTGGATGGATGGATCGTCGTACGGGTCAACCTTCTGCACCAAAGACAGATCGCCCTCCTCCTCGGGCGAAGATGAAGATGACCTGGATCCAGATCTGTCACTTGGCGGTCCGGTGTACTCCAGGGAGTGGGTTACCGGGCTGAACGTGGACCGGTCTGTCGGGGGTGTCAGGTATCGACTTCGCACTCTAAATTCAGTTGGGTTAAACATTAATCTAAGTCAACTGGGTTGAGTGAATATGAATCCAATTGGGTTCATATTCACTCAACCCAGTTGACTTGGGTTAATTTTTAACCCAACTGATTTTAGAATGCGCTTGCCTCCTTCTCCCTCTCTTTCTTCTCCAGAAATTACTTCATTCGGCGGGCATCACGTCGTCTGGCGGAGGGTTCATTCTTTCTTTTTCTTCTCTTGACGGCTTCGTCGGTTAGAATCAACATCCAGTTTGTCTGAGACACCTGCAGGGTGAACAGTGCAGTGCAGGAGGAAATCCCCCCCCCCCCCCCACAAAGGTACTGCACCTCTCCAAGGACTCCGGTTCTGGTATTCTGTCAAAATCCACTGCTAAGTGAATTTTGCCACTGCGTACTTGAATATTCCAAGTGGTAGTAAGAGCAGCCTTCAGACTAAGCAGTGTTTTAAACAGTGTTCTGAACGATGTAGACACCTCGCAGTCCAAGGTGTGAATGAATGGAAAAATCGCGACATCGACGCTGTAGCTGCGACGGGTGGTGCAATCTCACAAAATTCTAAGTTCATCAAGGACCATAACTCCAAGAAAAATATTTGGAACAACACATGCATTGAACAGTGGCTAGACATCAATAAGATACACTTACATGCCAAATATAAAGTCATTCCATCAAGTATTTCAAAAGTTATTGAGTTTTGAAACTCGTTGGTCACAGACAGACCGACATGAAACTCGTTGGTCACAGACAGACCGACAGACCGACAGACAGACCGACCGACCGGCAGACCGACAGACCGACATTGCCACTTGTAGAGCTGCTAGTCGCAGCTAAAAATGAATGACACGAACGAAATGGTTTCGCTCGCCGAAGGCGCGGAGGGACGGCGTGGGGCAGACCCCTTTTCGACCCTCCCTAACTTTAGAAGATTTTAGCATCATGTGTGGTCGTGGAAGAGGGGGGAAGTGTACAGAAGCTGCCAGGTGTTGGTCTTTGTGTTTTTCAGGCAAGTATAATCTGCCACTTACGGTATTTAATGCCTTCATGGACTAATCAGCCTCAGGTTCTTTCTGGTTAGAGTTAAAACGGTTTTTTTATCCTCAACGGACCTTGACAGGGTTCCACCAACCCTAGCTTCCCTGGTTCAGGGAGTGGTCTGCTATTTGTCCTATTTATCCGGGACCTTGATACGCTCTGGGAGCATTTACGAAAAAAGGCAAAGGGGGGATGCAGGACCAACGCTCTCCCCAAGCTGGACGACCACCACCCCCAGGAATGGAGTGAAGGATGAGAAGATCTATAACGGTTATAAATGATTCCATAGAGATTATAATGGTTCCATAACGGTTAAAAAAAAAACATGACACCCCACCCTAATAAACCAACATCCCCCCCCCAAAAAAAAAAAAAAAATACCGTGTAATTCATTTTTGGGATGTCGTCATGGTCATAGGTAGTGTCACGCCCTCAGGCAAGTATACTCTGCCACTTTTGGTTTGTTGGAGCCGCCTTGGGCAAGTATAGTCTATGTCGGGTTCTTTTTTTTGTCTGTTGTGGGTTAGGTTGCGTTGGTCATCGGAGTTGTTGTTGTTCCTTGGTTGTCCAATCGTGACTTTGAGCAGGTGTGTCTGCCTTCGGTGCCATCGGTGTTTGCTGTTTTTTTGTGTTTGTATGTCAGTCGATGTCTCTGAAAACAGAAAAAAGAAAAGTGAGTCATGCCCCCCCCCCCCCATAAACCCTTCCCCAAGGCGTTGACTGCTGGTCTCCCAGGGGCGGGGGTGGAGAATTAGTAGCAGCCTGGTTACTTTTCTAGCCACACCGAAGAGGATTACTGTTGTATTCGCGGGAGGTTTGAAAGAGGCAGTAGTCTGGTTACTTTACCAGCCACACCGGGGTGTAGCACTGCTGTCTTCGCGGAGGTTGTCCGGTGGGTGAAGAAGAAGCGGTGTTATCTACTGTTCTCTCGTGGGAAAGGGTGGAGGAATGATAAGTTAGGTTAGGGAGTAGCCTTGTGGCATGTACCACCCACGCCGTAGTGTATTACTGCTCTGTCCGCGGGAGGGTTCGGATCGGTGGAGGTTGCCAGTGTCAGCCACATCAGGGCGGTGTGGCTGATACTCTGGAGTGATCTGCACCCCAAAATCAGAGGGGTCAGGAGTCAACCCGAATCAGACGGATCGAGCAGACATGAGCCCAATTGGGTTCATATTCACTCGACCCAGCGGGCACGGACAAATTCCCGACCCCGTCGGTTTTAGAGCGTATGTCCTGGGTTTTATATTGGTTATTTTCTCAAGTATTTAGGTTTTTGGAGGCTGGCACAGATTTCGTTTAGTTCGGATATTAGTAAACTGTCTTTGAGGTGGTCGCGACTTTTGGCTGCTAGTGTTTTTTTTTTTGTAGTATCAATGCCAACTCGATCGTGGAGGAGTTTGATCTGTGTGTCGAATGGGGCGCGGAGGGCGATGCGGAACGCGTGGTTTTGAACTTTTTGGAGTTTTAGGATATTTGCTGAGAACGAGTGCTCCGTATTCAAGTACGTGGCGCGCGAATGCTTTGTATAGTTTTAGAAGGACTACATTTTTAGCAGATAAATTCTTTTAGTCGCCTTAACGGCAATTATTTTGGTATGTTTATTGAAGTTTGAAATTAAATCGTTGGTGTAGGGTTGTACCGATCAATTTAGCTTCAGTGCTTACTGGGGGCACTTTGCCCTGAAGTTTGAGGTTAAAGTCGCGACTTTCAGTCCTTCGAGTGAAGGTTATTTGGGGTTTTTTTATATTGAGTTTAATTCTCCATTGGTCATACCATCGCCCGAGCTCGTCTAGTGCGCCTCGAGTTGTTTTGTTTTTTTTTGATGTGGGTGGTACGACCACAGAGTCCTATAACCCTTTATCATCAGCGAATTGGGAGATTTGGACACGATTATTTGTAATTTTTATATCGTTAACGTAGATTACGAATAGGAGGGATTGAGAACGACCTTGAGGACATTTCATTATTGGCTCGAACTTTGATTTTTCGGTCATTTAAAAGGAGTCAAATGCTCTTTCCACGTCAAGTAGTACTGCTGAGCCGACTTGTTGGTTTTGGCTGGCCGTTTTCATAAGTTCGAGAAGGCGGTATGTGCTCCACGCCTTCTTACGGTTCCTGTATACTCTTTGCCATTTGTGAAAAGTTTGTGTTTTCGAGGTGTTCCCTGGGCTGATTGGTTAGACCTCTTTCGAAGATCATACCATTGCAACTAAGGAGGCTTATAGGGCAGTACTTAGCCTTGTTAGAGAGGTCTTTATCAGATTTAGATATCATGACACCTATTTCCAACACTTTGGAAAGTAGCCATTGGCGAGGCATGCGTTAAAAGGGTTTTGAGTCTGATGATGAAGAGAGTTAGGGCGCTGTTTAAGAATTGTGTAGCTTATTTCGTTTTCCCCGGGAGAGGATGATTTTTTCACTTTTGTATAATGTTTATTATTTGTTTGTGATGGAGACAACGAAGTCGTCGCTATCCCCCTCTTGAGGTTTGGGGTTGAAGTTATATGAATCAAGTAATCATCAGAACTTCGTCTTAAAAGCTAAATTCCTGTCATCGTTTATTGACGGTGTTCAATGGTCTAGTGGTTTAGGTGTTGGACTCCCGATTGCCAGGCAGAGTTGCCGTGGGTCAGACTCCCGGCAGAGGTTCAGAAACCAAAATTCTAATTTCCTCTAAAACATGATTGTGTGATTCGAAAACATACACAGGCCCGTGCCAGTCTTCGTCTGAGGCCAACCACAGCAGTTTCGTCGTACTGTGGCCAGCGCGTTCCACACTTTCATGCTACTGCCGAAAGGATGATGAACCAAGTAATCACGAGAACTTCGTCTAAAAAGCTAAATTCCAGTCACAGTATTTAGACGGTGTTGGACTCCTGATTGCCAGGCGGGGGAGGGTGTTAATTTCATGGACAACTTTAGAAAATTAAGAGGAAGTAATCATCCCCAAAGTCGCCCTCAAAGACGAAATTTCTGACCATGAAGCAGATTTCAGTACAGTTCTAAAGGAAGCATGCCATGTGTACTTGTTCACCTTTGGTTGTCACCAACAGTGATGTAAACAAGAACAGATTAATTTTAAACCACTCTCTTTGATTCTAAATTGCACTCCTACATCTTTAGCTCCATTTCAAAGCCAAGCTAAGTCTGGCGCAGGCTCCCGTTGATTTAACTCCCTGAATGCTACTGGTAGATATTCCTGCCCAGAGCAAGGAATAGTTGTCAACGAAATAAGCATAGTTGGAGCACTTTTATCCAAATTCTCCCTTTCATATTGGATTATCTGTTTGACCAATGATTTCTTAAATTAAATTAAAATAAAATTTCATCAAATCTAGTCATGGCTGCTTTATAGCAGCCATGACTAGATGCGTGGAAAAATAATTTCAATGTACTCAGTGGGTTAGGAGGTAATGTGATGTCCCTTCATTCACAAATATATAGATATTCCTTTGTGCTCCACTTATAAATATACTACTCAAAGTTTGATAAGCACCAAATATTTGACACATCATTGTGAAATTTGCTTGTGACATATTTGCGATATTTTTGGTGGATATGATTGAGGAATGTATTGAGATAGTCCCCAGTGTTTACATTAGCTCTCTGGACAGACTTTTCGTGACAGTCTTGGAAAGCATGTACCCCTTGATTTTCATGAAGTTTTCGTGTACTGTTCACATGGACATAACAAGTGTAGGGTATTATATCTTCATTTCAACACAATTTAATGATTGAATATGGCAAATGTGAATGTAAGACGACATTGTCTGAAGCAGAAATGTGGCGGGCTGTAGGGATGGTGAAGCAAGGGGATACCCATCGTCAGGTTGGTGAAGCCCTTGCTGTGCACCATACGGTGATCACCAGAGCCTAGGCAAGATTTCAGCAGTATGACACACCAGTAAGACGGCATGGTGGTGGCAGAGACAGGGCAACATCTGCAGCTGAAGACCAGTTTTTGATCATTCAGACCCGTAGGAACCGCTTTGCCACAGCAACCCAGCTTCGCAGTGACCTTCAGAATGCATCCGGGGTAAATGTTTCAACGCAGACTATCCGGGCAAGGTTGCACGAAGGTGGTCTCCGATCGAGAAGACCATCTATTCGCATTCCGCTGTCCCAGGGCCACCGCCAGGCACGCTATGAATGGGCCTTGGGCCAGGTTGGATAGACCAGAGAAGATTGGCGACCTGTCCTTTCTACAGGTGAGTCAAAGTACTGCCTAGACCACACATATAGGCGTTCTAGGATATGGAGAGGACCAGGAGAGCGATTCGATGCAGAAAACATCGCTGAGCATGACCGCTATGGTGGAGGGTCAATCATGGTCTGGGGCGGCATCAGCTGTGATGGACGTACAGAGCTCTGTGTCCTTGAACGTGGTACATTGACTGCATAACGGTATATTGATGAGAGCCTGGATGTCCACGTCAGGTTGTATGCAGGTGCAGTGGATGAAAGATTCATTCTGATGGCCGATAATGCCCGTCCTCATGTTGCCCATGCTGTCGGGGAGTACTGGCAGAGGGAGGGGATTGAGCGTACGGACTGGCCAGCAAGATTCCCTGCAATTTCAGCCCGTCCAGCCCAGCCAAGAAGTGTCCAGGAGCTTGATGTCATACTGGTCCAATGGAATAACATCCCACAAAGGACCACCAGGAACCTGACTGGGAGCATGAGAAGGCGTTGTCAAGCTGTAATTAACAGTAATGGGTCTCATACTCGATATTGAAGACATAGCAGTTCGCTCCGTCAACTTTTTGGCATATTGAAAAATTTCCTCTTTTACCAAAAATATCCATTTTCCATGGTTATCGTATTCAAAGGCTAAAAAATAATGTAAAACACAAACAAAATCTTAATTTCTGTACTTAAATCATTAAAGATATAATTAAATAAAAAATATATACACTTTTCTTTACAATATTTCAACTAAAACGTAAAACAGGTAGTTGGATGTACTTGGTGCTTAGCAAACTTTGAGGAGTATATTTCAAAATCAATCAATACTTATTTAAGAATTGAATACAATTTTTATAATCTTTATTGGAGTATAAACGTGTGGGAATGGGTACAAATTATGAAGGGATTCATACAATTTGTACCCATTCCCACACGTTCATACTCCAATAAAGATTATAAAAATTGCATTCAATTCTTATAATTACATTCCGTAACTGTTTAAACTACTTTTCATCAAACAACAAAGCGGAAGGGCGAAATAAAACATGTACGAACGAACGAGGCGAAAAACCACCCTCACACAAAAGACAAAGCGCACAACTCTGATTTTTAATTTTCACAACTTCAGAAATGGAAACGAGTATTTTAGTAACGGGCTTTATGCCACAGTTGGGAAATGTCACCAAAGAAACAGCAGCGGAGTTTATCACTGCGAGAGGCGCTAAAAGTTAAATACCCGCCCAAACACCGCCCGAATTGCATTCTGTCAACTGCGCTCTACCGTAAATGCGGGTCAAAGTTCGACCAAATGTATTCATTGGAAAATGAATTACATTTGGTCATGACGTTTTCATCCAGCTGACCAATGGGAATTGAGTATTTGGACCCAAAACGTATAACTACATTAACAATGTAATTATTTTGCGTTGAATACACCCAAGATATTAACATAATTGGTGGATCTACGCTGCCTAATCATAAAACTACAGTCGTGGTGAGTATCTCCATTCGTGAGTATTTAGTTTGCAAACAAGCCTGGAAATAAGCAATCTGTCATTTGCAGAATGAGGCCCCAGAGGATGCTTGAGACTTTTATTCAGATTTGAGGTACACAGAGGGTAAATCTAGTGACGCTACCCTGCTATGCAAATTCGCCCTCTGGGGACCTCATTCTGCAGTTGACAATCTGCTTATTTCCAAGCTTATTTACAAACAAAGCAAACCTACAATTTAAGGGCCAGACGGGTTCTAGGTCACAGCAGCGTTGAAGTCTTTACAAATACTGACTGGCGGGTTGAAAGCGTGGAGCTGACACCCCCCCCCCCCACGTGAGTTAAACTGTGACAGAACACCAGCGTTCTGATAAAACATTTGATGAGAGAACGGCTGCCCCTCATCTCTCCATATTCATGACTTGTCAATAGGGTTAAAATAGTCGCTTTGAGAAAGTGTTGTGTTCAACATTTAGATGTTGAATTAATAGCTCGGCCTGTTTTGTCCTCATATCTTCATAATGCGAACTATCAGCATAAATAAATAGGTCACCTAACTTACCATGTTGACTCTTACCCTCATGCATGAAAACAATGATAACTCTCAGATACATAAGGTTATGTTTCGACCGCTGTTGACACTCAACGCAGTTTACAGGAATAGTAGGTTTTAAGCGGGCGATATTTTTTTCCGGTAAAGTGGTAAGCTTTCATGTCCGGCTAGCAGAGAGCAGGATCTAAAATGCCCAATATTATGAACCTTGCGAGGGACCCAGAAAATGATTTCATACCGCGGTTCATGATGCTTGATTGGTGTCACTTGAGCTATCATGGTTACGCGCGTAAGAAGCAATGTTGGGAAAGGATTACCACGGTGATACACCATGCTAGTGCATATGTCCATCACGACTAATAAAGACGACAAGCATTTTCGTTATCTGTTTTGGCTGCTATGTCTAAACCAAAAGAAGGATCCTGGTAATCCTGAAACATTAACCGGTTTAGACAGCGTCTAACCTTTGGCACTTGTGACCCTCTCGTGTGCTGGATGTGTGCTTCGGTGGAGCGGGCCCCCGAACGAGTCGAGGACAGATTGTGCATGTCTAGGAAGTCTCGTTCTGGGACACAACTACTACAGCAAGTGGTAGGCTATACTTGCTTGATGAACAACGGGGACTGCCCTGGAGTCGCCTCCATCTCTGACTTCCGGAGACAGACTAAACTTGTCAACGAAGGAAAAAGATCTTCTCAACGAGTTGTATTACCAAGTGGTAGACTTTACATGCTTAAAGAACAAAGCGCCACCTACTAACCGGCGGGGTGACGGGCGGGGTCTGGTGGCTTTTTGGCTCCTTTGTTCTTCCTCCTGTGCAGCTGTGGATGTGAAAAGTACCATTTTACTGACAAAGGGCTCGTTGGGGCTAGTTTACTCCACATCGTCCCAGCGCGCATTCAGCACACTAATGCCTTCAGTTTGATCTCATCTGTTTTGGTGAATGGAGTCGGCCATCTTGAACTGCTTCAGTTGCACAGCTTACAGTGTAAACTAATGGGCTGTAGGATGGTCTAATGGATTGTGCGGTGGTGGTACAGTTTATTTATTTATTGATGTTTTAGGTCATATACTCATGCTCAATGGCTAATCATGACCGTGACAGTTTTACGGGTAGAGGAAGCACCCGAAGAGAACCACCGAGCAACGACGAGCAGCTGCCAGCTCCCCAACATCGTAACTCCGCACGGCAGCACAGGCAGGGTTAGACTGGTTGAAGACATGCGTACCATCGACGTGCAGTACACCTTAGTACATGGCGTCATCGTGCCCCCATGTGGACAATTGGGGTTAAGAGCCTTGCCCAAGTACATAACACGTGAGTCCGAATTGATCGCTCAGACGGTTACCCATCCAGTGATTAACCGGACTCGACGTTGCTTAACATCGGTGAGGTGGTACAGTACTGACCCATTTTGGGCAAGAGTTTTTGGTCAAAAGAACGCCCTCCTGATTGGTCATCCGCTTAAAACTTTGTTACACACTACGGATGTGATATTCTAGTGTGATAGACTAGATTGGGAGTATGCTAGTGGTCCGTACAGTACTAACACCGTGGAGAAGAGCCCAAGCTTAGAAAATAAATGTTTGCATTTCAAGCTTGTTCACTTTATTATAGCTTTAACTCTTTACCTAACAAGAAAAGCAGACGACCTTTGCAAACAAATTTTTTCAATAACCATTTTGTTCTTTTTTGCGTCAAACACATAGCTTATGACTCCTCATTGGAACGAGCTCGTACCAATGAGGGATCATAAGCTATGTTTGAGACAAAAAAAAGAAAAGAAAAAATAATAAAAAATGTTTGTCTTTTTTTGTGAATAGCTCTGGCCGTTTTTGGTCATTACGTTGGTTAAAGGGTTAAAACCCACTTTGGAGACTTTTCTGTGATGCCGGATTTCTCCTGCAGTCCTCGAAATTCTCTCAAGTCAAAGAGGTAAAGGCTGTGCTCGAATTAAAGACATGACAGATAATTTAGCTTGGTTTTCCCATTTTGTTTTTAGGAGTTAATGAAGCTTGAGACCAAGAAAATGACATTCCTTGAACTTAAATGGTCTTTTTTCTGCCAATGAGTTAAAATTCCAAATCTAAAACCCAAGGGACGTAAAAACTGGGACGGGCGGCTTCGTTTCTTTTAGGTCTTTAAAGTCGAGAAAAATGTATATTTTCACCCTGTATTCAACAAGTTACATCATCGAGCAGAAATGTGTTACATATGGAGCCAAACATGACCATTCTTCTCACTGTAAAGGTATCTAGATAGAATAAGCAATATTATCTTTAAATTTTTTCATCACACTTAGTGGTACCATTTAGTAGATAAATTAACTTGTCGTTGTCTCAAAGTAAATTTCACTCTCTGTGGAACATACCAGTGTGGTCCCAGTTCATAAAAAGTCATCTGTCAGTTTGAAAGGGGAATACCGCCCCGTTTCTTGGACTAGTAGTGTAAGCAAAGTGTTTGAAAAAAAAAAAAAAATTTAAACCCATCTTTCGATTTCTCGTGGATAATAAACTGTTGACCGATTTGAAGTCAGGCTTTTTACTAATTATAGCACAGATTGTCCACTAATTGATCTGGATTCTAGGTCACAATATAAGAGTTGCGCAAGACGAAAATGAAGAAATTCGTTTTGTCTTTTGTGATATAACCCTTTACCTAACGTAACGGCCAAAACCGGCCAGCGCTATTCTCAAAAATCGCCAATTAATTTTCATTATTTTTTTCATTTTTTGTCTCAAAAACATAGGTTATGACCCCTCGTTGGAACGAGCTCGTCGAGCTCGTTCCAACGAGGGGTCATAACCTATGTTTTTGAGACAAAAAATGAAAAAAATTAGTTATTCAAGAATTATTTTTGCAAGTGTCGTCTGCTTTTCCGGTTAGGTAAAGGGTTAAGTAAGGTGTTTGGCAGAGTGAGGCACGCCGGACTTATTCACAAACTTAATGCAACGGGAATAGGGGTCGTTTACTATCATGGTTTGAGCATTATCTGAAAGGACGAAGCCAGGTAGTGTTCGACAATGGGCAAACCTCAAGAACGAAGGCATCCAAGCAAATGTTCCGCAAGGATCGGTTCTCGGTCCCCTTCTGTTTAACATTTGTATAAACGATATTGTTAATGGCATCCAGTCAAACATTCGTTTATATTCTGAGGATATGTCACCGTCTTTGATAATGGAAGACCCTTATATGGCAAGAGACAAGTAAGATGATGAAAATGGCAGGAAAATTTTTGTCCCGAAAAAACAATTGCCCTTAGTATTTCACGTAAATCTATTCCTAATCCCAAACTTCTGTTATATTTACTGGATAAAGTTATTAAAAAGGTCACTCATCATAAGCATCTGGTAATTACTTTTCAAAGTACGGGTTCTTGGTACATGCATATTGATGGCATAGTAAGTTAGATAAGGCCAATGATCAATTGTTTTCGGAGCTTAAAATATATCACTGTCTCTAATAGCATTATATAGTCACTTTATACTTCCTCTGTTTGGTTTTGCCAATGTGATATGGGACCACTGTACAGAGGAGAAAGCATACACTTTAGAGAATCTTCAATTGGACGCTCTTTGTACAATTAGGGCGCACCCCGTGGAACCAGACATGAACTTTTTTTTTACAGAGAAACTGGATGTGTCTCTCTGAAAACCCGACGAACGCGACAGAAACTAACATTTGTCACAAGATGATAAATGAACTTGCCCCAAATTATTTATGTAGAGGAATCCCTCGAACCGTTGCACACAGGTTTGCATATTCTATCAGAAATGACGAACGACTATGCACTATATTATGAAGAACAAAAGGTTTTTCAGATTTATTTTTGCCATCCATAATTTGACGGTGTAATGAGTTGGATTCTAAATCACGCAGCGGTGTAACAGTACAAGCTTTTAAGCGTACATTAAAACGCCATGACCGGGATGTCCAAAAGTGCTATCTCTCGGGGTGCAAACCAGGCCAAATTCTTCGTGCAAACGTGCGTTTGGATACAGTAATTTGGGGTGTATAGATGACTGACATAAGCTCCAAGCTTTCTGCCAGATCCCTCCATTATTTAGCAATTTGTGTTTTGTTACATATATGTTATATTTTTGGTGTTCAATATATGTACTGTTACTTTTTTGGTTTTCAATTATTCTGTAACGTATAGCATATTCGTTGAATAAAATATCGTTTGAACTAATCTAATCCTTTACCCAACGTAACAACCATAACCGGCCAGCGCTATTCTCAAAAATCCTTATTCAAGAACTTTTTTTTGCAGGTGTCGTCTGCTTTTCATGTTACGTAAAGGGTTAAACGCTCACAAAGTATACATTTGATATATTTCTCGTGGACGATCCAAAATGTAAATGTGGTTTTGGGTACGAAAGCACTGAACACTGCATCTTCAAATGCCAACTATATATAGCCCAGAGAAGCACCCTTTTGAACAATTTGAATACTGATAAAGTAACACTAAATACCGGTACTCTTTTATTTGACAATCCCAATCTTTGGATGGGGATAACAATGAACTATTTCTGGCATTTCGACAATATGTAATTAACACCGGAAGATTCGACGATTGTTGATGATGAGCGCGTGTGGGGATATCTATTCACGTAACCCATCAGTGACTTAGACCTGTGCGAGGCTTCGAGATTCCATTTGGATTCGAATCTAACGATTCGGTTCGAATCCATCGACGGGTATTCGAAATTTCAAACCCATGACGCAGTTTTGTTGTACGAGTTATTACTGCGATGTTTTATTGATGAATTCCCTCCAATACAGTTGTCAAAACCTAATATACGATCGTAATATAATAAGCAGGTACAAGAACATTTTTGTTCGTCTTGATAGAATTGTAATCTGTACTCGTCACATCGGGGACTGTTATCTTTATATCCACACAGAATTGCAATATAATAATAAAGGCAAATATGACTAACAATTCCTTGTGTTGGAACTCACATGCCTTTACGCGTTACTCAATTTATTTACATTAATATTACGTCATGGCATGAACACGTGCTCACACACCGTGACTATTAATTGAAAGCCCCATAGAATGTGACTAATCCAAAATACGAAAGTTAAAATGTTGGGAATTCCTTCTCTTTTTGATACACGAGAGGTTGACAAAAAATACGCATGTAAACAATGTTCGGCGCATCGTATTCTATTTGCTGCATCAATATAATGGGAGCGAGAATGTGCAGTTAAACTATTTATCATTTTGTTGCGATGTGCTCCAGTTGGATTGATGATAATCATTGATTGCATAATACTCACATGTTTGTAAACGTATCAACCACCTTATGATATATTTACACTGGCACTCCTAACATTACATTCGTATTTCGTTGCTGTCACGAAAAATCGTGCAGTTTTCTGACTTTACTAGGTATTTAACACAACGTCGGATTCGATTCCTTGTGATTCCATTCGGTATTCGATTCGAGCCGCAAATTAGGATTAGGGGTCTACAGTGACTACCGAATCTCACTTCTCGACTGATACTGGGCGATTATTCACACCAACACAGACAGTACATGGTTGTCATCTGTTGGAAAGTCTTGTCAGATGTTATCTTAAGTGTGAGCGTGCCAAATCACAGGGAGAAAATACTGCGGAGAAGAGCCTAAGTTTAGAAAAAAATGGTTTGCATTTCAAGCTTGTTCATTTTATTATAGCTCTAACCCTTTACCTAACAAGAAAAGCAGACTACCTTTGCGAACAAAATTTTTCAATAACCACTTCGTTCTTTTTTGTTTCAAACACATAGCTTATGACTCCTCATTGGTACGAGCTCGTTCCAATTAGGGATCAAAAGCTATGTTTGAGACAAAAAAAAGAAAAAAAAAAGAAAAAATAATGAAAAATGTTTGGTGATTTTCATACGCCCGTCATTTTCTGCCTGTCTGTCTGTCTGTCTGTCTGTCTGTCTGTCTGTCTGTCTGTCTGTCTGTCTGTCTGTCTGTAAACAATTTTTGTGTCGCCTACTCCTCCAAAGGTTTACATGCTATATTATTCAAACTTTACAAACATGTTGATCAGTAATTGCCGTTGTGCATGTGACAAGAGCAGATAACTCCATTCAGTATTTCCAGAGTTATGTACCTTTTAGTACTTAAAACGTCACAGTATTGTGTCGCCTACTCCTTCAACATTTTACATGCTACATTGTTCAAACTTTGCAACACACATGCTGATCACCAATTGTCATTGTTCATGTGACAAGTGCAGGTAACTCCGTTTTGTATTTCCAGAGGTATGCCCCCTGTTAGTACTTAAAAGATTACAGTATTGTGTCACCTACTCCTTCAACATTTTACATACTACATTGTTAAAACTTTGCACACATGTTGGTCACCAATTGCCGTTGTTCTTATGACATGTGCAGGTAACTCCATTTTATATTTCCAGAGTTATGCCCCCTTTTAGTACTTAAAACATTACAGTATTGTGTCGCCTTCTTCTTCAACATTTTACATGCTATATTGTTCAAACATTCCACACATGTTGATTACCAATTGCCGTTGTGCATGTGACAAGAGCAGGTAACTCTGTTTTGTATTTCCAGAGTTATGCCCCCTTTTAGTACTTGAAACATTACACTATTGTTTTTGCCTACTCCGTCAACATTTTATTTACTTGCTTTATTGTTCAAACTTTGCACCCATGTTGATCATCAATTGTCGTTGTGCATGTGACAAGAGCAGATACCGCCGTTTATAGCTGTTATGATCCTCAAAATGTCCTTTTCTTTGCGCCACATACCGTTAATCGTTATCAATGAAGTTAACCTGTCAATGAATGGACGCTACCATTGTAAACGGCGAGGAGAATCTTCTACACCTAAAAAATGTTTGCATTTCCATTCTGCATGGTAAAATTTCACAAAAACAATATGAAATGTGTGCACAGAAGCATACAATTTGAAACCCTTTACCCCAGACAGGACAGGGGAATGGGCAATGATTGGAGGCATAGTCGAGTCAACAAAAATTTCAAACTTTACCCCAGAGAAACTTGTGCATGTTCCACCAATTTTGACAAGCGTATGTTGCCCCGCTGGGTGTTGCTCTTCTTGTGAATAGCACTGGCCGTTTTTGGTCTATACGTTGGTTAAAGGGTGAAAACCCACTTTTGAGACTTTTCTATGATGCCGAATTTCTCCAGCAGGGCTCGAAATTCTCTCAAATCAAAGAGAGAAAGGCTGTGCTCAAATTAAAGACATGACAGATAATTTAGCTTGGTTTTCCCATGTTGTTTTTCGGAGTTAACGAAGCTTGATACCAAGAAAATGACATTCCATGAACTTAAATGGTCTTTTTTCTGCCAATGAGTTAAAATTCTAGTTTTTACCCAAACATACAACTTATCAAGGGGTTTTTGTTTCACATATGTATTATTATATGACCAATTTAGTGCTCAGCAACTTGGAATAGTATTTTTCAGTTTACACACTCAAATCAGTCGACACTCGATGGAGGTACAAAATATGAGTCAAGGACACTAGGGTCAATGGGTGCATTTTCAGAATTGCTGGAAATGACATTTTTTGACCCCATAATGCATTCCCGAAGTTCAAACATGCGTTTTTACACTAAAAAAAGTGGGCGTGGCCAAAAGTTTTGAAAATGTGTCACTATCATATCTCAAGCATTGTATGACATATGGGACTGGGACCAACACCAAATGAGTGGAAACTCGAAGGAGGTTCGAAATATGGGTGAAAGTCACCCAGGTCACCAAGGTCACCGAAGGGTCATTGGGTGCATTTTTAGAATTGTGGAAAATCACATTTTTTGATCGCCTAATATGCATTCCCGAAGTTCATGCATGCATTTTTACACTCAAAAAAGTAGGCCAAAACTTTTGAAAGTCTGTCACGCTGATATCTCAAGTATGGTAGGACGCGAGGACCTAGGACCAACACCACATGCGTCGAAACTTGATGGAGGTTCAAAATATGGGTCAAGGTCACTGAGGTCACCCAGAGGTCATTGAGTGCATTTTTCTGGATTGCGTGAAATTACATTTTTTGATCCCCTAATGCACTGCCGAAGTTCATACATATATTTGTACATGAAAAAAGTGGGTGTGGCCTACAATTTTGAAAGTGAATCACACTCATATCTCAAGCACAGTATGGCATATGAACCTGGGACCAACACCAAATGAGTCGAAACTCGAAAGATGTTCAAAATATTGGTCAAGGTCACTGAGGTCACCCAGGGGGTCACTGAGTGCATTTTTTTAACTACCAAATGGATTCCTGAAGTTCATACATGCATTTTTAGACTCAAAAAGGTAGGCGTGGCCAAAAATTTTGAAATTGGGTCATGCTCATATCTCAAACATGATTTGACATATGGGCCTGGGACAACGCCAAATGCTTCAAAACTTGATGGAGGTTCAAAATATGGGTCAAGGTCACTGAGGTCGCCGAATGGTCATTGAGTACATTTTCCAGAATTATTGGAAATCACATTTTGATTCCCACGAATGGATTCCCGAAGTTCATACATGCATTTTTACACTCAAAAAGAGGGTGTGGCCTAAAACTTTGAAAGTGTGTCACATTCATATCTCAAGCATTGTATGACACATGGACCTGAGACGAACGCCAAATGAGTCGAAACTCGAAGGAGGTTCAAAATATGAGTCAAGGTCACTGAGGTCACCCGGGGGGGGGGGGGGGCAATGAGTGCTTTTTCAGAACTGCTGTAAATCACATTTTTGATCTCATAATCCATTGCCGCAGTTCATACATGTAACAACCCATACATATTGCTAAGACGTTGTGCTGACTTCTGGCGTCACGTGTTTGTTGCGGACGACATTTTCGTAGCGGGCTATTTGATCGTGACAATGAGACAAGTTAGATTCCAGGCAATTTTGCCATTCAACTTAGTTATTTTTAGACCATCATAAACTGAATATATAATTTGTAACAGGACCACAAAACACTCTGGCTAAAAGAAAGCATTTTTATGAACCACAGATATGCTATGAAATTTTGTTTGAATGTGTAAGTTTACTTTTTGGCTGTAACAATAAAACACAATTTTGAAAAGCATCACAAAGTACGTTTGGAGTCTGTTTATTGTTAAAAACATGTGTTTTGAGCCAGCTGGTGCTGATACCTCGAAATCGCAGTTGCTATTCACGCAAACTGTACAGCTTGTTGGTGGTGGATGTTTTGGGCGTCGAGCGCTAATGTAGGCCTATAACAATAGCCTAAGTTCGGAGGAGAGCGTTATGGTAAAAGTTATTAAAGTGAACAAGAGGAATGATTAATAGCCTGAGGTCTTATTATCCGGAGGCGAAGTCGATGTTATTCATAGCACGCGTGTAATTAATAAACTGAGGCGCCAGACAAAATCATGTTATTATTATTAATACCATTTTAGCGGGCGTTCTCTAGAAAATAAACGAAGTTTAGCGGGTCGGTAAAACTCGTAAATCTTGATGTCATGCAAACGGAAGCGAGTGGCGGCGTTAATGAAAACACAATTCATTAGCAGCCCACCGTCCGCTTCTGGGTATGGTAATAATAGTAATAACATGATTTTGTCGGGCGTGTCGGTTTATTAACGGCCCTTGAGGACAGTTTAACAGCCCTCTGTCTTACTAACGGCCCTCCACTTTGTCTCCGGCGGTAATATACCCTAGGGCCGTTATTCATTGATCTCGGGCCGTAAATAAACCGTAACGCCCTCTAATCCCATGTTATTGTCATATTATTACCAGTTTAGCGGGCGTTCTCTAGTATATTAACGGCGTTTAGTGGGAATCTAAAACTCCGTAATTAGTGGTGCCATGCAACCGGAAGCAGGTGGCGGGCCGTTAATGAAAACAAAAAAATCATTACCAACTCTCCGCCCGCTTCCAGTCATAGTTGTCAAAGAAATAACATAATTTTGTAGGTTTATTAACGGCCCTCGATGAAAGAATAACAGCCCTCTGGCTTATTAACGGCCACGGACTTCGTCTCGGGCTGGTAATAAACCCTCGGGCTGTTATGAATTCCTCTCGGGACGTTAATAAACCTTAAGGCCCCCAAACTCATGTTATTGTAATATTATTACTACTCTAGCGGGCGTTCCCTAGTATATATTAACGGAGTTCAGCGGGGCGATAAAGTTAAGTAATTCATGGCATATTTCAACCGGAAGCGGACGGCGGGTCGTTAATGAAAATAAAATTCATTAACGTCCCGCCGCCGGCTTCCGGTCATGGTAACAATAGTAAAAACATGATTTAGTCGGGCGTTCCGGTTTATTATCGGCCCTCGGGAATGAATAACAGCCCTCTGCATGTTAATTAATGGAACTCGACTTCGTCGCGGGCCGGTAATAAACCCTTGGGTTGTTATTCATTCATATTGTGCCCTTAATAAACCATAACGCCCTCCAAACTCAAGTCATTGTTATATTAACATGACCAGAAGCGGGAGGCAGGCCTTTAATGGATTTTGTTTTCATTAACAGCCCGCTTCCGGATGTATGACGCCAAGAATTACGGAGTTTCACTGCCCTGTTTTGTTTTCTGATTTGACCCCTCTTTCAACGGCCAGGGTCATATGTTCGTGTTGGACAGTTTTACGAGTAGAGGAAGCCGGTGTGCCCGGAGGGGACCACCGAGTAGCGGCAAGCAACTGTCAGACTCTCCAACTATACTAATCCAGCGGTTGATGGCAAGTGTAGCATCGACGTGCGGTACGCCTTAGTACACAGTGCCATCGTGCCCCATGTGGGAAATCTAGATAATGTCTTGCCTGAGGACACAACGCAGATGGTGCGGCTCAGGATCGAACCGTCGACCTTCGGTTTATATGTCAATGCACTAACCAATGAGCCAGCGCGACCCTCTAAACTCCATTATTAACTCAATTAATATACTGGAGAACGCCCACTCAAGTGATAATAATACAAACTACAAAAGTAGGCCCTATCAAGGCTAATAATTGGATGTTATTGAAATCAATGACATTGGCCTCTTATTATATTATTCAAATTTAGGCAACGGAACCGTTTAATTGTGGTAATGTACAAAGGAACGACCCAGAAAAAGCGCAAAGTAGGCATAATAACAGTGGTGGTGCCAAGGTGTCGCCCCCCCCCCCCCCACACACCCCGTCGGAGAGGTTCAGTCCCCCGCAGGAGATTTTTAGTCAGTCCGTCGGAGAGTCTCGTAAACCCGACTTCACGAGAAATTTCAGACAATCGAATGTAGATATCTCGTCTTGTGTCGATCAAAAACGAGGTATATGGTTCTTCTTTGAAAGGCATTATGACAGTTGTTATCCAACTGGCGTTCCATTACTTCCATACCCAATCATCGGTGATCGTCATGGTAAAAGTTTGGAATCTATCGAAATCTAAACAACAATGGCGTCCCGCTATAATGTGCGGTGTTCTATTTGTAGCGAAATATTTCAAAACGATTATGCAGTTAGGCAGTCGTTCGTCAAACTAGCTTAAAAGATGAAATATTTCCCGACCTTATTATAATATGTTTACGTTAAATAATCAACAAACATACCCAATTTGCTTCTATTTTGGTTCTCCAATTTACCAATTTTCACTCATTTTCCTTCGTTTGGAGTCAAATTATTATTGTCGGAGAGGTCAGCCCCCCTGTCGAAAAATCCCTGGCGCCACCCCTGCATAATAATAGAAAAACAAAAAAATTAACTACCGGGTCTTGTTTTCTTCATTCAGCAAATGGATAAAGGAAATATACTATGGCTTGTGTCAGTGACATGGTAGAGCATGGGAGGAGCTTACCCGCCCTAAATACCCCCCCCCCCCCCTAAAAATCCGAGATTTAATGAGCTGCGTGGGACGGCAGCTAATGAAATTACAGTTGACATAGTATAACCAAACAAAATCCTCCCACCACCCCCCACACACACCACAAAATATCCAGATTTTCCCTGAAGTAGGTTCCTGCCACACGCCGTGTTTGCATGCGCTGGGTGTTGGAGTATTTTATCATCGGTTTTCGTGGAAGCCGAAATGCTCCAAGGTAATCGCTTTCAGCAACCGGTTGTATATCTCCCCCCCCCCCCCCCCCCCCCCCCCCCCCCCCCCCAGGCATCTTCTTAAATTCTGACACGCAGTGCGGAACATTGGCTGACTTATTATTTGGGGTGGGAAAGAACTCTTCAGGTCAGTCTAATCAGTTTCCGTTTCCTTTCCCGTATTTGAGCACTTAATTTGGTTCGTATGAACGTGTACACATTTCATTTTGCATTTGAAAGAGACTCCATGCTTTGCGATCAACCATCAATCAACTTTGATCCCTGAAGATAAGAAGGTCTACACCGAAACCAACTGGAGCGAGATCATTTCCCAGATGTTATGCACGATATGTTTTTTGTTTATTCAATGGATACAGATGCAAACCTTTCCTGGTCAGAATAGAGTCCAATATGAGTAACCAGGGTAAACTTTCGGGACGTGTTGCTGTTGTCACCGGTTCATCAGATGGGTAAATATATATTATATCAGGGGTGGGGGTGGGGTGGGATGGAGGTGGGGGGCACTAAAAATTTACAAGACGTGACGTCCTATTTTTTATTCGGCTCCTTTTTACACCCACCCACCCACTACTTGCAAATTTTCTACTACCGTTCTCAGACACCCACCCCCACTCTCCCATTAAAATCCAAAATAAACTTACCCCAATTGCCCACGTGGGGGCACGATGACGCTGTGTGCTGAGACGGACTGCACGCCGAGGTACACATGTCTTCAGCCATAATAATATAATAACACTTCGGCCGGCCGCTGATTTGTCGCGGTTCTCGTATGAGAAGGCCTTGGTTACCCATGTTCTACCAACTGCCTCCCTATTCCCGCGCTTCTCCTCTCCTCCCAACACTCGGAGACGAACTGCTTGATGACATCCCTTGCCCCATTCTTCCCAATCTCTCCGATTAGTATATTAACCCTCTCCTCTGAGTCGCCCCCCCCCCCCTAACCACATGTCTTTCATTCTCCCATCCCACTTCTCCATTATACTCCCCGTGAATCTTGTTCTTTTAGACTGGTATTTTGGGCATTCTATAAGAAAGTGTTCCAGGGTCTCCACAGCGCCCACGTTACACATCTGACACTCCTTTTCACTGTTTTTCCCAATTTTTCCCCTCAGCTCCAGGGACCGCGACCTCAGCTTGAACAACAGTGACCCCCCCCCCCCCACAAAGGTGCCATCAAGGTACTCTTCAAAACCAGGCTTCTCTTTATCACGCAGGCCACCCAAAGATCTCTTTGATTTGACCCCCTCTCGCCAATTACGGTTACAATCCTCCATGACCCTTTCTCGGACGATCTTTTTGCCCTGGTTTGCCCCAACGTCAAGCTCCGAGATCTCCATTGAGTAGTTTTCTACTAGCTCTCTCACTTGGACCATCCACCCCGTCTTGATATTTGAGTTGAAAGTTCTCAGGAACATTACTTTACACCATCGGCTATCGGGGAGATTTACCAAACAATTAAGATAACCGAGTTTCAATAGGTCTATCCTGTCCTTGATCCTCATCCACCCAAGCTCACCCCTGATTGCGTCTAGTGCTGCGGCATTACTCGAGCCTGTTATCCATCGGCCTGCATCGTTCTGCGGGATTTCCAAGCTATTAACAGCTGTCTGGTTTAGGGGTACAACTTCCGTACCATATGTTATACTTGGCAGACCCACCATTTCCCAAATGGTTTTCCCCACGAAAACCTTATTGAAACTGTTTCTCCCTATAAGTTTCATTTGGTTAAGGATCCGCTTCCCTTCAGAATCAATTTATTTGTGTGGTTTCGGTAGATGCCTCTTCCTGTGATGTTTATATTTACCCCCAGGTATTCATAGCCACTAGTCTCTCCTACACTAAGAAGTCTACTGCTACCTTCCGGAATGCAGAACTCCCCCACTCTCCACCTTCGAGTGGGGTCCACTTTGCGGCCGACGGGTATAACTTTGCTCTTGCTTTCATTAAGTTCGAGTCTCCATTTGCTCCCATATTTCCCAACAATTCCCAGCATCTTCTCTAACCCCTCTTCGCTTTCTGACACTAGCACCATATCGTCTGCAAAAAATAGCCCTGGGATCTTCACGTCACCAACTGCAACCCCCCTCGTCGCTATGCAGGAGTTCATCTCCTAAACCTTTGATGTACAATGCAACAAGAATTGGCGAAAGGATACACCCCTGTTTTATGCCTATCTCCACAGGCACACGTTTTATTGTAATGTTACCCAGGCTAAGTTCACTCTGTACATCTTTATATAATGCTTTCATAATCCCAACAAACTCGCCCCCCAAGCCCAGAGCCTCCAGCTTGCGTCACATACCCTCCCTCCATACTCTATCGTATGCCTTTTTAACATCCAAAAAGGCCATGGACATCTTTTTCTTTTTTGCTTTCGCGGATTCTATCATTTGGGATAGCGTGAAAAGATGGTCAGTGACTCTCCTTCCCTTCCTGAAGCCATTCTGGATTTCTCCCAAAAAACCCTTCTCCTCAATCACCTCCTCTAATCTCCCATACAGGACTTTACAAAAGACTTTTCCAATGTTGCTGCTGACAGAGATCCCTCGATAGTTATCCAAGACGTCTTTTTCCCCCTTTTTGTGAATAAATGTCACTTTACTTCCCCTCCACTCCTTTGGGACCTCTTGTTTTTCTATGGCTAAATTGAATAGGGCTGTTAGGCTTTCCAAGAGTTCCTCTCCCCCTTTTTTGATAAACTCGTTAGGAATTTCGTCCACCCCTCCCGCTTTTCCATTCCTCAATTTTGAGATCACCCTTCGCACCTCCTCGGTTTTGATTTCGCTGCACACGAAGTCCGAGAGATTTTCCTCGACCTGGTTCGGACACTCCGGTGGGTTCCCCATGCCCCATCGCTTATCGTTTACCTTTTCCCAGTGCTTGACTACGTAGTTCTAATGCGATTTGATCTCGCTCTTCTGTAACTCTGCCATCTACTTTAATGCTCTGTTGGTTATTCCCTTTGTTACGTTTGTTCACCCATTTCCAAAATACGCTCGAACTCGACCCCCCTGTCGTTCTTATCGTCCTAATAAGACTGCTATTTCGCACTCTCCGGTTGTCGTCTTTAATCTTGTTTACTTTATTTCGTGCTTGTTGGTATTCTCCCTTTGCTACCATGGCATCATTGCTTTCCACCCCCTTAAGTTTTCTACTTCTCCTGTATGCAGCACATTTAGCTTTTCTAACCTTTATGGCCCTTTTCAGTTCTTCGTTCACTCTGTACCCAAGTTCCCGTGTTGGCACCCTAATCTTTCCTCACTTTCCTTCCCTGCCTCCATTAGGCTCGCAACTATGGTGTCGGCCATCTTCTGGACGCTACCCCCCTTGTGTACGGCTGCAAGCTTTGGTTTCAGTTTTTCTTCGAACTTCGCCCAGTCGGCATCCTTTTTGAGTTCCCAAATCTCCTTGAAGCTTCCTTTCCTTTTCTCTAGGTTTTTGGCCCTCATCGTCACTGTAATCAAGTTGTGATCACTATCCAACTCCATTTTGCCCTCATCATCCACTTCTACCCTTATCACCTCCCTCCATAAATTCATATCTGTGAGAATGTAGTCAATTATTGATTTTCTGTCGTTTCTCTCCCAGGTCCATTTCCCCTTACATCTAGCGTCCCTGTTCAGAATCTTCAGACCGAGCTCATTTGTGAAGTTCAACAGCTTCCTTCCATTCCTGTTGACTTTCTTATCCCCACCCTCTATGCCTTCTTCCTTGTCACCTATGTGTCCATTAAAGTCGCCCATCAGAATTATACCGAGCCCCCTGTTTTCTAGTTCAGTGATATTGGACCTTAGCGTTGAGTATATCGAGTCATTCCACTCGGGTTTACTTCCCTCCACCGCACAGTACACAATCCCAAGGGCAATACGTTTGTTTCTCAGACTGATCTTTACCCATCCAATTTCTTTTGACACATCAGCCGAGGTGATGATATCTTCCAGATCTGTAATCAGCGACGGTTTTCAATCCTCTTTAAGGTACATGCCTACCACTCCCCCCTTTTTCTGGCCTTCCGTTCGCCCTACACCTATCCACACACACCCGCTTACTTGGTCTACCCGTTCCTCGTGTCTTACCCACGTCTCGCTTAAGGCCATGACATCAAACTCCTCTGCCTCGATCAATGTAGCAATTTCACTTACTTTCCGGTGGAGACCCTGGATGTTGCTATAACCCACTTTCAGGGTACCGAGGTTCATTGGCTTCCGCCTACTGGGCCCATTGTTTTCTGGTGCTAGTCTTGGTAAACTTATTCTGTCCCCCTCACTCTTGTTCACCCCACCTATGTCCACTCTAGTTATACTTGCCTCTGACCTCCCACCCCGCTCCTCTCCAAAAAAGGCTCTGCTACCCGTAGAATTTTATCCCCTAATACCCGTTCCCCCGCCCTGCTAAGATGCAGCCCGTCACGCCCGTACATGCTCCCATTGCCCCAAAACCTGTCCCAATGGTCGATAAAGGGAATTCCCAGATCAACACAGTACTCCTCTAACTCTTCATTTAGCGCCAAAATCCTTGAGTTCCGTTCGTCCCCCACCTCCAAGGACAGGAAGGACCCCGGATACTACTACCCTTGCATTCCTACTTAGCAGTTTGCCGACTAAGCCTCTATACGACTCCACCAAACTTACTGACATTCTCTCCCTGATATTGTTGGTCCCCACATGGACCACCACTACCGGTTCCGGTCCTGACCCTGCCACAATGCCATCTACCCGGTCCCTGAGATCCTCCACCTTCGCCCCCGGAAAGCACAAGACTGTTCGATTGGAACTATCAGGACCACAAACTACATTGTCAATCCCACGTACAATGCTGCTCCCCGCTACAACTAATTTTCTTCTTCTGGCCCCAGTTCCTATATCATCTGCACCTCCTCTCGTTTTGCAGTCTCCTGACCCCCTCTTTCTCTTGACCGCCCTCCTTACCCCGACTGGCCTATCATCATCAAGAACCATCTCACCCCCACACTTTCCCCCTCACTCTCGTCCCCAGGGGTATCAGAGTCTAAAACACTAAACCTGTTTTCTAAACACCGCCTAGCAACCTTGGCAGCCTTACGCCGACTCTGGCTTCCGGACTCGACGCAGCCCTGACCTGACGCCACCTTCCGAATTTTCCTACTAGAACCACACTCCTCAGTTACACCCCCCCACATCAAGCATTATTCCCCCACGTTTCCTGCTTCCCAGTTTCCTCCTTGAGTCCACAACGACTTTCCACCCACCTTCCACCTCACCATCGTAGGTAACCTTCAACGGGGTAACTCCAGATACACCGGCCCTCCCCAACCTCCCTCTCAGCTCTGCAATTTCCCTCTCGAATCCAACACACTTCTCTAACAACTGTAAAATATCCCTGCAATTCGCACATACCCCACTACTCTCCATTGACCGACCACCACCATACCTCATATTACACTGTCTGCATGCCTCCGGATCCTCACTCTCCCCCACCTGCACCCCTCGACTCACCTCCCTCAGACCCCCCTTAACACCCATACTTACCTCCGTCTGAACACCCGTCGTGCACTTACCATTCATGATTACAAATAATATACAGAATCCAATGACCGAAAACGACAAAAACACCAGGGCAACAAACACACACGAAAAAAGGGTAACTAAGGTAAACAAACGGCAAAATTGGCAAAACCTCTCAGCTAAACCTCCTTATTACACCCTACGATCCTCCCCAAACACACTTGCAAAACTAAATTTTTTAAAACTTCCCTGAAATAAAAACTAATATTAAAAAGATACTTATAAACAGTTCCGAGCAGAAAATTTTCTTCTTCTCTTCGTGAGTAGTATTCACACCACCAATCTAACCCTGTCTGTGCTGTGTAGTACCCAGTGCCGCTGAGCAGTGTGTAGTACAGTCGTGGGTTATGATGGTGAAGAGCTGACAGCTGCTCGTCGTTGCTCGGTGGTTCTCTCCAGGTACTCTGGCTTCCTCCACCCGTAAACTTGTCACCGACACGATATGACCCTGGTTGTTAAGGGCCTTTTTAAGTAATGAAATTTTGTTTATTTTGAAAATTCACACCTCTGATATTCCTTCAATTCAAATTAAATATAGGCCCTTATAGTGTAGTTAAAACCCAATAAATAAATAAATAAATCAATTAATAAATAAATAACTTGGGTTGAATTTAGTGCATCGGAGAGAATTTTCCCAAAATATTGTCTGCACATTTTCTACATTTCGAACAAGACACCCACCCCCTACTAACGTGTGACATTTTCCCAGATTAAGCCCAATATTCTCACATATAAAGCCTCCTGATGTTGTATTTATGTTAAGAGTGTGATGTACAACATCATCTTTAAGGTTTGAAACACAAATTATGGTATATATTAGCTGGTGCCCCCCCCCCCCCCCCCCCCCTTGACTATACTCACATTTTACGAAGGATCGTCCAAATATTCATTTTTTGGTACATTTGAGCACTTATTGCCTGTTTCGGCATGCAACCGTAGCTTACTCCGTTCGTTTGACAACCGAAAACCACCACGGGCAAATACCATAAAACTTTTACAATTGTATTTTCTAGAATTGTATTTTCTAGTTATGACTTTAAATGGGTTGAAATGAACCATTAGCATTTTCAAAGGCGTTGCAATTTGCCAGTTGGCTGATTGTCATATCTTTTAAAATGATAACCAGTCATTTTAGTCAGTTAATATTAATGAGTGGAAAATACAATTCCAGAAAGTACAATTGTAAAAGTTTTATAGTATTGACTCCTGGTCTCCCTCGTGCATGATTGCATGGCGAAGATTGCCCAAATGAAGAGACAAAGCGTTTTGTATAACTCAACATTTTTAGCACACTCTGCAAGCCACAGCTCTCACCCAATCAGTTCCAAATTTCATACATTGCTTTGGGGGTAATGTCTAGATGGATGCTATCGAATTTTTCCAAATTTCGTTGAAAAACATGGCCGTAAGTGGCCACCTTGGATTTGGAAATAAATTGTCCAACAATTTCTTTAGCACGCACTACAGGTCCCAGCTCTCACCGATCAGTCCCAAATTCCATATGTGTCTTTTGAGGCAATGTCCAGATGGGAGCTATTGAATTTTTCCGAATTTCGCAGAAAAGCATGGCCGCCAGAGACCATTTTAAAGTTGACGTATAAATTGTCAACAATGCCAGTAGCACACCCTACAGGATGCATCTCTCACCCGATCTTTTTCAAATTTCATATGTAGCTTCGGTGTGATGTCTTGATGAGAGCTAATTTTTCTGACTTTTGTTGAAAAACATGGCCGCCAGCAGCCATCCGGGATTTGGACATAAATTGTCCAACAATGCCCTTAGCTCACCCACAGACCGCAGCCCTCACTTGGTCAGTCCCAAATTTCATATGTGGCTTTGGGGCAATGTCCAGATGGGAGCTATCGAATTTTTCCCAATTTCGTTGAAAAACATGACCAGTGGCCATCTTAGATTTGGTATATAAATTGTTAACAATTCCATTAACACATCCTACAGGCCCCATCTCTCAATGATCTTTTTCAAATTCCATATATAGCTCTGGTGTGATGTCTAGACGAGAGCGATCACATCACATTTATCTGAATGTCGTTGAAAAATATGGCCACCAGCAGCCATCTTGGATTGGGCATATGAGTTGTCAACAATTCCATTAGCACACCCTGCACGCTCCATCTTTCACCCAGTCTTTTTCAAACTTTATCTGCAGCTTTGGCGTGGTGTCCATATGGGAGCTGTCAAATGGGTCGAAATTTCATTGAAAAACATGGTCGCCAGTGGCCATCTTGGGTTTTGCATATAGATTGTCAACAATCCCATTAGCACACCCTACAGGCCGCATCCCTCACCCCATCTTTTTTTTAATTTCTTATGTAGCTTTGGTGTAATGTCTAGATGGGAGCCATCAGATATTTCTGCATTTCGTTGAAAAACATGGCCGCCACCACCATTTGACATACAAACTGTCAAAAATTCCATTAGTACACCCAACTGGCCGCATCCCTTACCCATTTTTTTCAGATTTCATATTAGCGTTGGTGTAATGTCGTTTCTGTAGAAACTTGAGTGAATGACGTGGCATTACTGAATCTTTCTACTTAGTTCAGTCCCTTCTTGGACAAATTGAGTTGCAGTGCCATCAGTACTTTCATTTGTGATGAGATCAGAAACACCGGGTTCTCGAAACTGGGGTGATACTATAAAACGGTCCTTTCGCATGCTCTTTGTCACTTTGATAATGTTTAGAATGTCAGTTTGATCTGACGTTATTTGTGTCCCAGGGAACTATCCAGAGGGATGGGAATGCTCGTGTTTGGGCTGTCACAGAGACAGTGGGTGCATAACTCGGTGTGTGACAGATTGTGTTATCCAGGGCGTGGAACCGTTTCCAAACACACGGGAGTGCGCGGCGGATGCATGGTGGTGGTCGTCAGCGGGTTAGAAAATATGGACAAAACCGTAAACTCATCTCCACTCGAAATCGAACCATGAACGCCACATCTCTCCAGAATACCCTACAAAATGCAGTGGACATCAGAATTTTGAGGCAGATTATACGTAATAGGTTGAACGATGTTGGTTTGCGTGCCAGTAAATCTCTGTATTCCAGACACCAGAGACATCGACAGGTGTGGTGCACCCGAAATAAGTTCTAGGATAGCTTCGGTGTGATGTCTTGATGAGAGCTAATTTTTCTGACTTTTGTTGAAAAACATGGCCGCCAGCAGCCATCCGGGATTTGGACATAAATTGTCCAACAATGCCCTTAGCTCACCCACAGACCGCAGCCCTCACTCGGTCAGTCCCAAATTTCATATGTGGCTTTGGGGCAATGTCCAGCTATCGAATTTTTCCCAATTTCGTTGAAAAACATGGCCAGTGGCCATCTTAGATTTGGCATATAAATTGTTAACAATTCCATTAACACATCCTACAGGCCCCACCTCTCAATGATGTTTTTCAAATTTCATATATAGCTTTGGTGTGATGTCTAGACAAGAGCTATCACATTTATCTGAATGTCGTTGAAAAATATGGCCACCAGCAGCCATCTTGGATTGGGCATATGAGTTATCAACAATTCCATTAGCACACCCTGCACGCTCCATCTCTCACCCAGTCTTTTTCAAACTTTATCTGCAGCTTTGGCGTGGTGTCCATATGGGGACTGTCAAATGGTTCGGAATTTCTTTGCAAAACATTGTCGCCAGTGACCATCTTGGATTTTGCATATAGATTGTCAACAATCCCATTAGCACACCCTACAGGCCGCATCCCTCACCCCATCTTTTTTTAATTTCATATGTAGCTTTGGTGTAATGTCTAGATGGGAGCCATCAGATATTTCTGCATTTCGTTGAAAAACATGGCCGCCACCACCATTTGACATACAAACTGTCAAAAATTCCATTAGTACACCCAACTGGCCGCATCCCTTACCCATTTTTTTCAGATTTCATATTAGCGTTGGTGTAATGTCGTTTCTGTAGAAACTTGAGTGAATGACGTGGCATTACTGAATCTTTCTACTTAGTTCAGTCCCTTCTTGGACAAATTGAGTTGCAGTGCCATCAGTACTTTCATTTGTGATGAGATCAGAAACACCGGGTTCTCGAAACTGGGGTGATACTATAAAACGGTCCTTTCGCATGCTCTTTGTCACTTTGATAACGTTTAGAATGTCAGTTTGATCTGACGTTATTTGTGTCCCAGGGAACTATCCAGAGGGATGGGAATGCTCGTGTTTGGGCTGTCACAGAGACAGTGGGTGCATAACTCGGTGTGTGACAGATTGTGTTATCCAGGGCGTGGAACCGTTTCCAAACACACCGGAGTGCGTGGCGGATGCATGGTGGTGGTCGTCAGCGGGTTAGAAAATATGGATAGGACCGTAAACTCATCGCCACTCGAAATCGAACCATGAACGCCACAACTCTCCAGAATACCCTACAAAATGCAGTGGACATCAGAATTTTGAGGCAGATTATACGTAAAAGGTTGAACGATGTTGGTTTGCGTGCCAGTAAACCTCTGTATTCCAGACACCAGAGACATCGACAGGTGTGGTGCACCCGAAATAAGTTGTAGGAAAACCACAAGAAAATTCCCATTACATTTTTTCTTTGTTGATAATTCCAACCCTTGACATCATTTCCCTGGAAGCTCTCAGGGACAGCTTCCAAAGAAATGACGTCAAGGTTCAAATGGTATTATTAATAGGGGAACATGAGATTATTTATTGTTATTTATTTATTGGTGTTTTAAGGTCATATACTTATGCACATTGGCTAATCATGACCGTGACAGTTTTACGGGCGGAGGAAGCCGGAGTACCCGGAGAGAACCACCGAGCAGCTGTCAGCTCCCCAACATCGTAACTCCGCACTGCAGCACAGGCAGGGTTAGATTGGTTGAAGACATGCGTACCATCGACGTGCAGTACGCCTTAGTACGCGGCGTCATCGTGCCCCCATGTGGGAAATCGGGGTTAAGTGCCTTGCCCAAGGACACAACGCGGGAGTCCGAATTGATCGCTCAGACGGTCACCCATCCAGTGATGAACCGGGCTCGACGTTGCTTAACTTCGGTGATCTGACGTTGCTTAACTTCGGTGATCTGACGGAACCGGTTACCACAACGCCACCGCGCCCCCGGGGAAAATGAGATTAATTTTTTTTAATGTGGTTATCTATCCAGCATCCTATTTCTACTAAGTACTGTTCCAAAATGTTCACAGTTTACATGCTCTGTAACAAAAGAAAAATTAAAAGCTTTCATACATATCCTGTATTTTGTATACAGTAGCTGGTCGGCGGGGGAGGGGATGTGGGTGGGTTGTCAGCAAAGAGTGTTGTTATTGGTGGGGGGGGGGGGGGGGGGGGGGGTCGGTTCCCTATAAATCATTGAATATTTTTAATCTGCAGTCCTAAAGTTTGAAGCAGAAAATATTAATTTATCCATACCTAAAAACCTTTCTTAGAAAGCTTTACACAAATAATAAAAACTGTTCATTTCAATTTAAATGAAAAAACTGTTTAAAGTGTTCACTCCATTGTTACAGCTGCTATAATTTGTGATTATATGATTCATAGCTATTATCTGGCTATCACTGAAAATAAATAATTATATAAGATCTTGAAAATAACCTCTCTCTCTCTTTCTCTCTCTGTCTGTCTGTCTCTCTCTGTGTGTCTCTCTCTCTTATATACCAGATTAAGACACTAAACCTTGGTAGGTAATTAGTAAGAGCTTTCTAAGACCAAGTGTCGTGGTGAGGTGCCAATAATGAAGAAGAACCGTTTAAGAAAGACATTTCATACATTTTCAATTTTTTTCCACCAACTCACAATTCGTCGCCGGAGTGCTAGAATGTTCTATGTCCCCTATGGGAACATAAACATTCTAGCAATCTGCTGAGGAATTGTTTACAATTGGTCGTAACATAAGTGCAAGCCCTACTTCGAACTTAATGTATAACTTTTCCAAACGAATTGGGAAAAGTAGAAGAGTGCAAAAGCACTATAGAAGAGATCAAAAGCCTCGAGCGAGACCGAGCTCGAAATTACAGGTACTCCATTGCACACCTCTTGCATTATCGTGCGCATGAGTAGCTACCATGACGTCACTTTTTTCGCCATCGTACATGGTCGGATTTTTGTGACCCGAGCTAATTATTGCTCCCGTTTCTTCGTGAACTATTTATGTTGCTGATATTATTACAGGGCATTACTGGATTTTGTATCCTTTGGCTCAAGCTTTAAATTATTATATTTATTTTCTGATATTAACACTAATTTTAGTTTGTATTCTCTCTGTGTATTCTGGGTTTTTTTCGCGCGCAAAAACGCGACCTGCGTCGATCGGTTTTCTGTCGGTGAGAAGTCTTGTTAATTGGTGGACTTTGTGAGATTTTCCCCTCTAAATTCACTTCTCACAACCCTTTGGACAATGCCTGCTGATGACTTACACAGTACTGTTGTCACCTGCAACAATTACTCCAGGCCAATCCCTGTGGTGTTTGTGGGATTTGGTCGTCCAAATTCTGGTCTGCCGTGAACAATGTGGTTCTGTCCTGTGCTAGAACGCCTCGTTCTCGGGGTGAAGGTAGCCGTGCCTCCTCAGATATTTCCGAGAGTGCACGTGGTGAATCTGTCGCGCAGGATGTTGGGCAGCCTTTTTCGGTAACACATTCCTCCGCAACTGTTGGTGGTGCTGGTGATAGGACGCCTGAAGTGAAGACTACGGTCTCTCTTCCTATGGCTCCAGTGGTCACCCATGAGGAGACGGGTTTTGTCGAGACGAGTTCTCGAGGTTCACTTGGGCGCTCTCTCTGATTTTCCGCCGGCATCCACTGCATCTCCTGAGGAATTTATTCATACTGCTCTTATTTTGCATGATAGTCTTCCTTCCATCTCTTCTGGAGATGGCATACAACCTCGGGGGCTAATCTGACTAGGTTTACTCCTGGCCGGTTGAAACGCTCTGTCGCTTCGGCAATGATTCATCGACCCCTCATCGTCTGTTGTTCCGCCTTCTCCTGCTGGTGAGCCGACCAGCAGGTTGGGTCTGGGACAGTGGTAACCAGGGCCTTCTGTTTGGCAGAGGCCAGTGACGGCTCTTGTTAGTTGTCACTCTTCGGACCTTCCTCCGGTGATTTCTCACCGTGCCCCAAGTCTGGCTGTCGATCGACGCTTATCGGTCTCAGAGAGGATAGGCAGTCGGGGCCATATGTAGCTCAGAGGCCAGTGACAGTTTCCGGTCACTCTTGGGACAATCCTCATCGTGTTTCAGGTCTGACTACCGATCGACGTCCATCGTCGGTCCCTCTAGAGGATTTACAGACAGGGCCTTCTGTTTCGCAGAGGCCAGTCACGTCCCCCCCCCCCCCCCCGCCACTTTCTGGACTATCCTCCGGTGTCTTCTCACCGTCCCCCATTCTGACTGCTGATGGACGTCCGTCATCGGTCCCTTCTGCGGATTTGGGCTCTTCTTCCAGAAGGGTTCACTGACGATTCTCAGTGTGAGCCGAGTCGGCCATTCTGGCGCTCACCCGGTTGCTTTCTAGCAACGCTCAAGCTGGCTTCCCTGTGCCTTATGAGGCGCAAACTTCTTTGGTCGGTAGCAGAGATTCCTCGCCTGGTCCTTTGGATGCTGCTCAGCATTCACAGGAGGATCCTGCTGGTCAGTCTGGTCTGGCTAATTCTCTTCTGCCACAGGGGATGATGATATGCTTGAAGGCGACCTCCTCCTCCCTCGTCAGTCTTGGGACAGGCATTAGATTTTGTTTTCAGTTTCTTGCCAGACATTCAGCCTTCAAACCTGCCCTCAGTGACTGCCCAGATGCGGTTGTCTGCGGAGCGCCACAACCCTATCGAGTTTTCTGGCTCTGGGATTTTGCGCCCTCTGCAATCGGCCCAGGTTGTTACAAGGCCTGGAAGACAAGATGCGTTCCAAGGCCATGAAGGTTTCCTTCTTTTCACGATCTGACGCCTTTCTGTCTCCATAGCGGTTTCGAAAATACGATTCCGCCTGTCCACCGGTCTTCCAAGGGTTGACTACTGTGCACGAGGGTTCTTCTTCCCTCTTCTGGGCATGTTGTCTCTCGCGGATCACGTCGTCGCTGCCCTGGCTTCCTATCTCCTACCAGGGGTGTTTGATGGTGCACAGGCACCATAGCGTGTTTGTCTCAGGCGCTTATGAACCTGACGCACGCACACGCCAGCAACACAGCTAATTTGGAGCTTGCACGCCGGGATGCAGTGTTGGACACTTCTCCATCCCTTTCCTCTGAACTCGTGCTGTTCTGAGGTCTGCTTCTTTGGTCGGATCTCAACTGTCCCATGGTTCCGTGGGACTATCCGTTGCGCGGTTCATTGGAATGACGAGCCTTCGTTGCGGCAACTGGACCAACATCTGCCGCAGGCGTTGGCCGTTCCAGGCCCGCCAAACGGCCAGCCATGTCGGCCTCATCGGTCACTCAGGCTGCGCTGTCGGCTACATCCGCTCCTTCTGCTCTGAGGAAGCGTCGACGCGGCCAGGCTTTCTGGCAGTCTCCGGGAGAAAAGTCTCAGGACTCTGTTGCTTCCCGAGGTGGTGGTTTCTCTTCTCGGTGGCCTCTCGAGGCCGCAAATGAAGGTCCTCACTTCGATTCGCCTCTAGTCGCAGGAAGGCTGTTGCTGTTTTTCGACCGTTGGGCAGAGATAAGGTCGGATCCTTGGGTACTCGACGTCGTCCAGTCCGGTCTGCGATTGTACGGCACCCCTGTTTATCTCGGGTGCCGCTCCCGACTCGGCTCCCTTCCGATCCTCACGGAATCTTCTGATGCAGGAGATCGGCAATCTCCTCTCCAAAGGGGAGATCGAGGTGGTTCTACTGGAGACTTTTGTTAGTGCCAAAGAAGAATGACCAGCTTCGTCCTGTCATCGATCCGAGTATCCTGAACGAATCCACCATAGCACCTCGTTTCAGCATGGACATTTCCAGGTCGGTTCGACTGTCAATTCATTACAGCGATTGTGACGCCAGTATCTACCTGAACGGTGTCCATTCACCTGGCTTCGCGGAAGTACCTTCGGTTCTCGTTTCGGGATCGTGTCTTTCAGTTCAAAGCTCTCCAGTTCGGTGTAAATCTGGCTCCTTGGGCCTTCACCCGACTGATGTCGCATGTGCTCACCGCACTCAGTCGGGTTTGACTTCGTCGGCATACCTGGACGACATCCTTCAACGCATCCAAATGCCGCCGTTCTGGAGTCCAATGTCCGGCGGCTGCTTAGCCTGCTAGCATCACTGGGTTTCAGAATCAAGTGTAAAGTCAGATCTGATTCCTTCTCAGCAATTTCGTCATTTGGGCATGAATTTCGACACTTTTCACAATGTGGTGTCTCTTCCCCAGGCTCGGGCATTGATCCTTTCCGCCTTGACTCTAGACCTGCCCCGATCCTCCTCGGTCTGGGCCGGGACTTTCCTTCGGTTGCTGGGCCTATGCGATTCGGTGACGGATCTCATTCCGTTGGGTCGTTTGTTTGTTCGACTCCACAACACTTCTTGTTGGATCACTGGGGCCCGAATGTGGATCCTCTGGACCTGGAACTCAATATTACTCGGTCCGTGCATTGTAACCTCCGCCCTTAGACAAATGTTCCCTGGTTGTCTCGTGGTGTTCCGTTGGGTCTTTGTCAGGCCGGTTGCATCCTCACAGCGAATGTCAGCGATCGGGGTTGGGGTGCGACGTTACACCCTCTCGGTTTGTTGTCTACTCACTGCGAATGGGACCGAGAGCAAGTGGCCCTTCATATCAATCAGGAGCTCATAGCTCTTCTGTCGAGTTTTCAGCAGTGGATCGAATCACACAGTCCTGTTTCTTTCGGACAATTCGACAGTTGTGGACTACATTCGGAATCAAGGGGGCACACATTCGATTTCCATGTATCGTTTGTCTCGGGATCTTCTGCTTTTAGCGCAGGATGTACACGCTTGGGTGGCACATCCCCGGGCATTTGAACATCCTAGCCGACTCCCTGACCCGACGAGACAGTGTCCTTCCCACCAAATGGATGCTGCATCGCGCGGTGTTTCAGAAGATTTGTGAAGGATGGGGTCGTCCTCTCATCGATCTTTTCGCTACTCGCTGGAATCATCAGATAGAGACCTTCGTCTCCCCTTGTCCAGACCCACTAGCCTTTGCGGTTGACTGGACAGGATGGGTGGTTATGCCTTTCCTCCTGCACCGATTCTTCCTCAGATGTTGTCGAAGATTCGTGCTTGCAGTTGCAGGATCATTCTGATAGCCCCTGTCTCCACAGAGGGCGTGGATCAATCTGCGACGGCCTCTGTAAGCAGATCGGCCAATTCGTCTTCCTCTACGCCACGATCTTCTTTCCCAGGGCCAACCCAGGAAGTACAACAACATGGCGAGCCTGTCCCTTCACGACTGTCTTGTATCAGGTCCAGTCTCCGGCGTAGAGGTTTTTCGGGACGATCAGCGGAGTGCATTTCTGCATCACGGCGACATCCCACTGTCACGACTTACGCTGCAAAATGGAAAGTTTTCTGTCGGTCGCTGGTGTGCAAATGTGGTTTACCAAAATCCGCCAATCTCTCAAATTGCGGATTTTTTGGTATACCTTTTTTTTACTTGAAAGGCCTTCAGCCTGTTACCATTAATGGCTCTAGGTCTATTCTGTCAAGAACTTTCTCTTTTGTCGGAAAGCTGTGCATCAGCCGAAATCTCTCTCTCCAAACTGCCTCGGCACTTTGTTCTGAAGAGGCCTCGAATTTTGCATCTTACACCCAAATGGAACTTGGCATGGGTGTTACATTGATTGGTGGGGGCGCCGTTCGAGCCTTTATCTGAGACCGATATGCGTTTTCTCACATATAAGACTGCTTTCCTTCTAGCGTTTGCTTCTGCCAGATGCGTCAGTGAGCTTCACGCGCTTTCTGTTGATTCGGCTTTCTTCAGAAATGAGACTAACAGTGTAACCTTCACTACGATTCTCAATCGGCCAAGAATCAACTTCCTGAGTCTGTGCCTCCTCCCATCTGCACCCGGGCACTTCTTCCAGTAGATGGGCGGAGGGGGCCGAAAGAGATTCTTTCTGTCTCTCATTCCTAGGAGACAGTCTATCTATCTCTTTCCATTCTATATCCAGGTGGATTTGTCTTGCAATCAAGCTGGCTTGTTCCAATGTGACTGCAAGGGTTCTTGTTTCGAAGCAGTTTAATACTCATGAGGTTCGTGCCATTTCCACATCCTGGGCGTTCTCCAATTTACACATATTCAGACCTTTGCGGGTTAAATCATTTGAACAAAAATGGGCAAAAAACATACACTCGCCCAAAAAAGAAAGTGTGCATTGCAAAAGTTGATCAAACTCCAAAAAAATAATTTCGTAGGTGTAAAGAGTGTTAACTTGTTCATGAATAAGTTATATTGAACACAAAAACAGCTTTCCCCGTTAAAATTGCATTAAAGTTAAATGACGTGCTGCACGTTTGTGAAAAGGCGTGTTTTGCACGTGGAGAGTCTGAAAATTCATGCAGCAGTGTGAATCCTTGGGTATTTAAACACTAAAGTAAGGCCTTCCTATCGTTCACATTCAAACTTGCGCTGCTGTTAAAACGACTCCACATTAGCATGCCAAGATTGACAATGAATCAACGTCTCCTTGCCCTGGGTATGATTAGAGCTGGCAGAACACACAGAGAGGTTGCCCAGCATTTGAACTGCCACCGTAACACTGTAGACAGGCTAGTCCATCGACATGCACAACATGATGACGTTCGAGACCGACCCCGCTCCGGGAGACCCCGAGTTACCACCCCTGCACAAGATCGGTATATCCGTGTCGTCCATCTCCGTAACCGGCAACAAACGGCAACGACGACAGCCAGGAATATCCCTAACCTGAGACGGATACATCCTCAAACAGTAATCAACCGGCTGAGAGAATACGGCTTACGTCCTCGAAGACCTGCAATTCGTCCGATTTTGACGTTACGTCATCGTCGTGCTCGACTGCAGTGGTGTAGACAACATCTCAGGCATCCCTTACACTGGTGGCGACGTGTTTTATTCACAGATGAATGTCGTTTCCATCTTTCATCATCAAATGGCCGCCAGAGTGTGTACAGACGTCGAAACGAACGCTACGCAGATCCATGTGCCGTGGAGCGAAACCGTTATGGGGGAGGGTCTCTCATGGTGTGGGGTGGCATCACTGCTCATAACAGAACTGAGCTGGTCATTATTGATGGCAATCTCAATGCAGCCAGATATCGTGATGAAGTGCTTACACCTGTTGTCCCATTTCTGCAAGGTCACGGCCCCGGCGTCATTCTACAGCAGGACAACGCCCGACCCCACGCAGCTCGTGTTGTTCAACAGTATCTGCAGCAACAACAAGTGGATGTTCTTCCCTGGCCCGCAAATTCGCCCGATAACTCACCCATTGAGCACGTATGGGGCGAAATGAAACGTCAGCTACGCTGGCTTCCCCATGCACCATCAACGCTTGTGGAACTCCAAAGACAGCTTATCAGAATATGGAACAACATCCCACAACACTTCCATGCTAACTTGTTCGCTTCCATGAGGCGTAGATGCACAGCAGTAGTCGATGCAGACGGAGGTCATACCAGATATTGAGTGTGTGACTTTTGTGTTTGACCCTTGGTGTCTTTGACCCTCCATGGCACCAAGAGTATTCGTCGTAGCGTAATGAAATTTCTCGTGTTGATCACAAATTGATTCATCTGTGATTGAATAAAATTTCCATGAATGAAAATGATATATATCTTTTTGTAGTGTTATTTTTTAGCATGCACACTTTTTTTTTGGGGGGGGGGGGGGGTGGGGGGAGTATATAAAACTATAAAACAAACCATACTCTGTTTTTTATGTAACAATCAACTTAATTTGCACCCCAAAACTCGAAAAAACCAAAAACGTTTGTATCGTATTAAAATTCATACGAGAATCAGAATCTCACAAGAGAAACAATGAGAAATAACTTTGATTCTCGCAAAATGTTAATTTGATTCTCGTCGTAGATTCTGAACATATCCTTAAAGGTCTAGAGAAGTTTCTGGAGATGGCTGACTATACAGGCAGCAAAGACTTCCCTAGAAACCACTGCCGGTAACGTTCATCAGCAAGATGGTGCAAGACCACCAAAAGCATGTACGTTGGAACATGTGTTCTCCGTATAGGCCTACATGTAATACAATAAACTCACCAAATATGGAACATGGCCCTCAAGGATTAAACTCTAGTAGACTAGTAAGTGTACAAACAAGCCTGGAAAAAGCAGACTGTCATCTGCAGAATGAGTTCCCCAGAGTGTGAATTTGGTGATGCTACCCTGCACAGCAGGGTAGTATCACTAAATTTACCCTGTGTGAACCTCAGTCTGAAGAATCACGGTCACAAGCCTAAACAGAAAGAGATACCCAGAGGATGAATTGTTCCACTGTATGAGATCGCATCAGCAAATTCACCCTCTGTAAGGCTACACAAAGTAGATCTTCTGTTTCTCAGGCCATTATTTGTAAAATTGCATGCGGGCGAGCGGTTTTTTATTTTATTTTTTATTTCAGTAATTACTTTTTTGCATCAAAAGTATCATGTTCTTGGTTCAAGTTTTAGGCCTCATAATCTACAGAATAGCATGGGTGGTGGTGTATTTCATCCCTTGAGTGCAAGAAGGCTTTGCAATGCTAAAGCATTGCAAAGCCTTCTTGCACTCAAGGGACAAATTCATCAATTTTTTTAACTTGGGTAAAATATCAGACATAAACCATTTAATTTTTATTTTTTTTTAAGTTTAAATTGGTTATAAAAAGAGAGCATGCGGCAGCCAAAAGGACCATGCGGGAGGACCTGAGAAACAGATTTTTTATTTTCTGAGGCCTAACATGAAGTTTTTTTTTACTGTGAAATGCGTACTGGTTTCACTCACAAGGATATACCAATATTCTCAAATTCTAAATTATTTAGGAACTGAACACTAATTCGCGCTGAAGGAGTTTGTGAGAATCAAAACAGAATCTTAAGTGAATCGACATACATTTTTAAGGCCCAAACATACAATTTATGAATCCTAATTGGATAATAATAATAATAACTCTTTGGCCAGCCGCTGATTTGTCGCGGTCCTCATAAGAGAAGGCCATCATTCCCCCTGCACCCCAGCCCCTCTTCCCCTCCTCTCCTCCCAGCATTCAGATATAAACTGCTTAATAGTGTCCCTCACTTCCTCTTTTTCAATTTCTTCAATAAGCATTCCTACCCTCTCCCTCGTGTCCCCCTTCAGCCATCTATCCTTTGTTTCTTCACCCTACTTCTGCATTATTCTTCCAGTAAATTTTATTCTATGAGGTATATACTGAGGGCATTCCAAGAGAAAATGTTCCAGGGTCTCCACTACTCCAGAGTGGCACATTTGGCATCCCTTTTCCCCATCTCTCCCAATTTTTCCCCGAAGCTCCAGTGATCTTGATCTCAGTTTGAAGAGCAGTGACCCTCCAAAGGTGCCATCTGGGTACTTCTCAAAAGCTGGCTTTTCTTTATATTGTAACCCCTGCAGTGATCTTTTCACGCTAACCCCTGCTCGCCAGTTTCGATTGCAATCTTCCATGACTCTCTCTTTGACAAACCTTTTGCCTTCTTTCATTCCTACTTCTATGTTTGTGACCTCTATAGAGTAATTGTCCATTAGTTCCCTCACATGTTTTGACCACCTCGTTTCTATATTAGAATTCCAAATGGTATCGAGCATCAATTTGCACCACCGGTTGTCAGGCAGGTTTCTCAAGTAGTTAAAGTAACACAGTTTTCCCAAATCTACCCTGTCCTTGATTTTCATCCACCCAAGCTCCCCCCTTACTGCTTCCAAAGCTGCAGCATTACTCGACCCTGTTATCCATCTGCCGGCATCATTCTAAGTACTTTCCAACTTCTTAATAACGGTTTGGTTTAATGGAATCACGTCCGTGCCATACGTTATACTTGGTAAACCCACCCTCTCCCACAGTGTTTTCCCCACAAAGACCTTATTGAAACTATTTTTCCCTAAAAGTTTTAGTTGGTTCAGAATTCTTTTCCCCTTCAGAATCAGTTTGGCTGAGTAATTTCTGTACACCCCTCTTCCCGTTATATTTATGCTTACCCCTAGATACTCATACTCTCCCGTTTCTCCTACAGTGATTTGTTTGCTTTCCCCTTCGGGGATTGAGAACTCCCCCACTCTCCATCTCTTCGTCATATCTACCTTGCGTCCAACGGGTATTACCTTGCTTTTATTTTCATTTAGTTCGAGCCGCCAAGTGTTCCCATATCTACCAACAATTTCCAGCAGTTTCTCTAGCCCCTGTTCAGTTCTAGACATTAACACCATGTCGTCCGCAAAGAATAAGCCTGGTATCTTTATGTCTCCAACATTTACCCCCTCCGCACTCTGAATTAGTTCGTCCCCTAAATCTTTAACATACAATGCAAACAAAATCGGTGAAAAGATACACCCCTGCTTGAGGCCTATATCCATAGGGACTCGTTTTGTAGTGATACTCCCTAGACAGAGATGGCTTTGCACATCTGTATACAGTGCTTTCATGATTCCCACAAAGTCACCCCCAAGTCCGATGCCCTCGAGCTTTCGCCACATACCTTCCCTCCACACTCGGTCGTACGCTTTTTTCACATCTAGAAATGCCAGAAACATCTTTTTCTTTTCAGCCTTTGTTGATTCTATCAGTTGGGTGAGTGTAAATAGGTGATCAGTGACTCTTCGTCCTTTCCTGAAACCATTTTGAATTTCTCCTAAAAAACCTTTCTCTTCAATAACTTCCTCTAGTCTACCGTATATGACCTTACAGAATACTTTTCCGATGTTACTACTAACTGATATCCCCCTATAGTTATCTAGAACTTCCTTATCCCCCTTTTTGTGTATGAACGACACCTTACTTTCCCTCCACTCTCTGGGGACCTCTTGCTTTCGCAGAGCCAGGTTGAAAAGGTTTGTCAGGACTTCAATAAGTGCCTCCCCTCCATTTTTGAGGAATTCGTTCGGAATTTCATCAGTCCCTCCCGCTTTACCATTTTTTAATTTCGAGACCACGTTCCGCACTTCTTCTGCCGTTATTTCGCTACATACACGATTGGATAGGTTCTCCTCCACCAGTGTATTTCTTTTTGGTGGGGACCCACTGCCCCATCGCCTATCGTTTATCTTTTCCCAGTGCTTGACTAACTCTGAAGCGATACGGCCTTTATCTTCTGTACTTTCCCCATCCACTTTGATACTCTGCACACTACTTTTCCCCCGTTTATTTACCCAGTTCCAAAATACGTTTGAGCTCGAACCCCCCGTTTTCTTTATTGTTCTGGCAAGACTGCATTTGCGCTCCTTCCTATTATTATTCTTTATCTCATTCACCTTTCTCCGTGCCAGTTCATATTCTCCTTTCATTAGTCTCGTGTCATTGTTATCCACCCCTTTAAGCTTCCTACTTCTTCTGTAAGCAGCGCATTTTACCTTCCTTTCTTTTATAGCCTTTTTCAGTCCCTCGTTAACCCTGTATCCAAGCTCTCTCGTTGGGACCCTCACCCTTCCTATACAATCCTTCCCTGCCTCTGTTAGGCTATTTACTATGCCATCTGAAATACTCTGGACATTTGCATCCCTAGGTATACATTCAAGATTTGGTTTTAGTTTTTCCCGAAACTGCTTCCAGTCGGCTCCTTGTTTTAGTCCCCAAACTTCCTTGAAGGTATTTCTGTCTCTATTCGTCTTTTTGCCCATAATCTTAACTGTTATCAGGTTGTGATCACTACCCAAGTCATTTTTTCCCTCGTCATCTATTTCTACATCTATAACCTCCCTCCATACGCTAATGTCAGTGAGTATATAATCAATTATTGTTTTCTTATCGTTCCTCTCCCAGGTCCATTTACCCTTACATTTCGCATCCCTGTTCAGGATCTTTAAACCAAGCTCTTTTGATAGGTCCAACATCTTCCTCCCATTCGTGTTAATTTTCCTATCACCTCCCTGTATGCCCTCCTCCTTATCCCCGATGTGCCCATTGAAGTCCCCAAGTTCGTGCCAATGTTGCTCCAGCTGAGGTCATGGTCGGTGGAGCTAAGGGAAAATATTGGGAAAGACAGTGAAAAGTAGTGCCAAATGTGTAATTTAGGCACAGTGGAGAGTGCTGGAAACCCTGGAACACTTTCTTTTAGAATGTCCAAAATTCCAGGCTAACAGAATAAGATTCACTGGAGGAATAATGTGAGAGTGGACACTGATGAATGACATGTGGTTAGATGGTGACACAAAGGAGAGGGTTAGTATGCTTATCGGATAGATTGAGATGAATGGGACCTGGGATGTCACCAAGCAGTTCGTCTCCGACTGTTGGGAGAAGAGCTGTGTGGACAGGGAGTTGGCAGTTGGGAGCACGGGGTAACCAAGTCACCCGGCCAAAGTGTTGTCATACAATGAGGAAATCATAAACATTGTTTGAGGCACAAATTCTGGTATTTAGATTTTCCAGGATTGTTTTCTTTAGTGGGTGGACCCGTGCTGTGCACAGTTTTTTTGATAGATGGCATTTCAGAGTTGGTAATGGTATACTAATTTTAAACAAGTTCTGAAAACCATTTCTTTTCTGAGGCCTTTTGAGTTTTGACAAGTCAGTTCGGGACTCCAATTTCGCATTAAATTTAAATTGCTTACCTAACGAAGTTTTGAAAGTCTCTGGATTCAAAAGCAAATGAGCAAAGTTCTTCTGTTGTAGTATAAGTACAGTTCATTTAATAAAAAATACATAGACTGGGGAGGACGTGATTCCAGATGACTGTTTGTTACAAAATTTACTTGTAATCAACATGCAGTAACTTTGGTATCGGTCTTAATGTTCTCTGTTCAGTTAGAATGTAAATGCCTTAGTGCATGATTGTTTATTCCTCTCCAAAACAAAATTCCTAAATCTAACTCCTATGACGCAAATTTCCACAATGGCATGAGCACCGGACCCTTTCCCAAAGACAACAGAGAAGTATCCCTGCATAGTGACTAAACCCTGCTAATGCCATTCACAGGAAGCGCCGATTCAAATTTTTCATTCTCCAAAACATTTGAAACAAAGCTTAGGACCCCCTCCTTGGAACAAACTCATTAAGCTTGTTCCAATGGGATCAGGGACAACCCGCCCCAGGCCTATTTATGGGGCGGGTTGTCCCACTTTTTGGGGCGGGTTGTCCCGATTTCTTTTTGATATTTGACAAAATATTTTGGGGGGATAGTTATATATAAAAAATATTTCTATTCATTTTGTTTCTCGAAAATTACTGAATTTAATCGAAAATTATCCATAAACCGCTCTGATCCGATTTTTTTTTGGTATTTTAAAAAAAATTTGGGGGAGATGGTAATATATAAAAAAGATTTTTACTCCCTTTTTTATCGAAAATTATCCAATTTTAACGAAAATAATCCATAATCCTCTTGACACATCCCATAATAACTGAATCAAACTAATAATACTTCTAAACTGAATTGGTAGCATGTAGACACCAGTTATAATTGGCGTGTTGTTTTAGACATGTCGTTTCAGTCGGGTACCCTCTAAGAGGAATGATATACGTATTTGTTTGATGCGCAAAAATCAAATGACCGGACATGTTGTTTTAGCGTGATATGGATTCATCACAGCGTTGATCTCTTTTCCTTTATCTGAGACTAAAACAATAAATTATTGATCATTCATTTCATGTTCAAACATATTATTGTATTGTAATTTGGTTATTTTTTGTTGATGTATTTTGGTTTTTATTAGATGTTAATTAATAAAATCATCAACTTTAAAGTTCTTGTTGTTTATTATATCTCCCATAGACCTCAATATCCCGGCACGTATTTATTATTATGATTGTATTATAAGTCATTACAGGTGAATAATTCATTCTGAATTATTCACGCGTTATTACTTATTCAGATGACAGTCAGGTTGTCCCTTCTATCCCGGCGCGTATTTATTATTATGATCGTATTATAAGTAATAACAGGTGAATAATTCATTCTGAATTATTCACGTGTTACTACTCATAATACAATCATAATTCAAATGACAGTCAGGTTGTCCCTTATTATTATTATTATCGTATTATGAGTAATAACATGTGAATAATTCATTCTGAATTATTCACGTGTTATTATACTTACAATACAATCATAATTGACAGTCAAATGACAGTCAGGCCGTCCCTTATATCCCGGCGCATAACAGATTATTAGTACTCCGAATCCAATCCTAGTCCGATATCATAGTCAAGAAAAATTGGGGCGGGTTGTCCCGGGGCGGGTTGTCCCACCTGGTTTGGGGCGGGTTGTCCCGTTCCCGTTCCAATGAGCAGTCTAAAGGTATGTGCTTTTGAAAAAAAAGTAAAATTCTAGTGATTCGGCCCCACAAAGTATATCTTCCGTTTCTCAGACTATTTTTTTGTAAAATTGAATGCAGGTAGGTGGCTTTTTATGTTCTTGGTTTGTTTTATGTTTTAGGCGTCATAATCTACAGAATAGCATGGGTGGTAGCGTATTTCGTCCCTTGAGTGAAAGAAGACTTTGCTATGCTAAAGCATTGCAAAACCATGTTGCACTCAAGGGGCAAATTTAGCAATTTTATTAACTTGGGTAAAATATCAGACATAAATCATTTAATTTTTATTTGTTTAAGTTTGCATTGGTTATAAAAAGAGAGCATGCGGCAGCCAAAATGACCATAAGTGAGGATCTGAGAAACAGATTTTGAACTTTTTGTAGGCCTTCGTAAAATATGTTTGCTATTCTCATCTCCTATTCATGTTGGGTAAAGTTTTAAAATACTTTCATCAATATTTTTTGCAGAATTGGATTTGCCATTGCCAAAAGGCTTGCCAAAGATGGCGCCAAAGTTATGATTAGTAGCAGAAATCGGCTTAATGTGGACAAGGCAGTGGATGCTTTGAAGATGTATGATGTTGCGGGAACAACCTGCCATGTTGGCAACAAGGACGATAGGACTCGACTAATCAAAAAGGTACATGGACAATCATCCAAACTAGGAACCTAAGGCCATAATATAATTTTTGGTGTATTGTGTCCCGAGGGTCCAGCAAACTCCACATAAATTCAGTCTCCAAAATTGTGGTCCCAATTTAGTTTAAACGATATTTTTATTTGTAAATAGACTACAGACATATGCATAACAGCTACAAAAATAGAAATTGACAAATGGTATAATAATAATAACTCTTTGGCCAGCCGCTGATTCGTCGCGGTCCTCATAAGAGAAGGCCATCATTCCCCCTGCACCCCACCCCCTCTTCCCCTCCTCTCCTCCCAGCATTCAGATATAAACTGCTTAATAGTGTCCCTCACTTCCTCTTTTTCAATTTCTTCAATAAGCATTCTAACCCTCTCCCTCGTGTCCCCCTTCAGCCATCTATCCTTTGTTTCTTCACCCCACTTCTGCATTATTCTTCCAGTAAATTTTATTCTATGAGGTATATACTGTGGGCATTCCAAGAGAAAATGTTCCAGGGTCTCCACTACTCCAGAGTGGCACATTTGGCATCCCTTTTCCCCATCTCTCCCAATTTTTCCCCGAAGCTCCAGTGATCTTGATCTCAGTTTGAACAGCAGTGACCCTCCAAAGGTGCCATCTAGGTACTTCTCAAAAGCTGGCTTTTCTTTATATTGTAACCCCTGCAGTGATCTTTTCACGCTAACCCCTGCTCGCCAGTTTCGATTGCAGTCTTCCATGACTCTCTCTTTGACAAACCTTTTGCCTTCTTTCATTCCTACTTCTATGTTTGTAACCTCTATAGAGTAATTGTCCATTAGTTCCCTCACATGTTTTGACCACCCCGTTTCTATATTAGAATTCCAAATGGTATCGAGCATCAATTTACACCACCGGTTGTCAGGCAGGTTTCTAGACATATAGTAATTCAAGCTGAAGCATGGCAACTGTTAAAAGAAGCTGGGGATTTGAATGTAAGCCATCGGCTTATAATATATCATTTCCCCGCGGCAGACATGTGTTCGAATTTAAGCGCAGATAGGAAGTCAGACTATTCCGATAATCAATGTTTAGCGTTTAAACTAAAAGGAAAAATCGAAAAATAAGAGACAAGAGCTAAAATAATAAGGACGAGAATGGAAAGAAGAGAATGTACAGGGTTGCCAGAATGGTGAAAGTATAATAATTAATTATTAACTAATGTCTCAGACTTACAAGACAGCGGTGACGAGTTCTTGTCAGTAAATAACGTTATTTCACAGCATTCTTGGTGACCATCTGGTGTGGACTATTAAACTGTTAACGGGGCTTAAGCCTGAGTTTGCGTTTCAGCAAATATTAATTGAATCGATTGGAAAAGAGGATAAATTTGTGAACTGCTTCAAATATTTCATAATTCCCCTCTTCCGTTAGGTGTTCAGAACCACATAGAAGACTAGTGGTATCTGCATCAATGGGTAATCGTTCAATTGTGTTGCTTCGCACTCTAGTAAACACGGGACAGTGCAGAAGGTAATGCTCAGTGGTTTCGAGATCTCCACAAACACAGAAAGGGGTAAGGGCTAAGTGATTGTTGTATAGTTGTAATTCAAATTACTGCACTGGAGGCGTAATCTACAATGGTAAATTTGGGCTTTGCGAGATTTTGCAGTACCAAAATAGCGCGGTGGTCGAAAGTGCTCCTGATTCAGAAAAGTTTTAAAATTGTGAATGGAGGGATTTTCGCGTACAGACAACGGAAGGTTGTTCCACTGATCCGTCACTTTGGGAATAAAAGAGGACTGATAAAGTGTTGTCCTGCAGAACGGAACTCGATGAGTTTGGTCGGAACGTAAATGCATTGATGGATTTAAAATGGAGATAGTTGGAGGAATTTTGTTGGAGATATACGATGGGGCCATACGATGGAACATTTTGAAATATTGGATTAGTTTATGCTTCCTTCGGCGTTCTTGTAATGGTTCCCAACGAGTCTCAGTGTATAAACTTGACTTACTTGCGCTCACCGTTGCCCCAGTGACAATTCTTGCAGCCGCAATTTGGATTTTCTCTAATTCGTCAACTTCAGTTTCAGTACAATTGTCCCAAACAACGTCGGCATATTCAAGTAGTGGCCTAATATACGCAAAATAAATTTTTTCAAGAACACAGCGTTCAGGGTCAAATCTGTGTTTGCGCAACATATCAATGCGAGACCATGCTTTAGTACAGATATGTTTTATGTGATTGTCCCACACACACTTGTTGTTTAGAAAAACTCCTAAGTGTTTATGAAATTTGACTTCAGTTATTTGGGAATGACCATAAGCAAGGGGCGGGTGATTGGATGGTATAAGCTTTCTGGATATTAACATAGTTTCTGTTTTTTGCGGATTGAACTCAACTAGCCAAGTTGAAGCCCACTGTTGAATTCTCTCGAGGTCTTCATTTAGGATCTTAGCAGCAAGATCAGGATTTTCAACTATCAAGTACAAAGATGTGTCATCAGCAAATAAACGTATACAACTCAGTAAATCTTCCGTTATATCATTGATGTAAATTAAAAATAAAAGAGGTCCTAGTATCGATCCTTGAGGAACCCCTGCGGTTATGCGCTTCCAAGATGAGGCCTCAGCACCTACCACTACTCTCTGGGATCTGTCGGAGAGATAGGACTCTAGAAACAGTAATAGATCGCCTTTAATACCTATTTTCCTTAATTTATAAAGCAGACCTTTATGCCAAACCTTATCGAAGGCCTTGCTAACATCACAAAATACAACCCTTACTTCTTTGACTTCGTCGAGAGCCTTACAAAACTCATCATACATGTCTGTAAGCTGAAGTACTGTTGAATCACCTGGTGTGAAGCCAGGTTGGTATTGGTTAAGAACATTATTTTGCGTAAGGAAATCCCAAAGTTGTTTAAAGACACACTTTTCAAACACTTTACCTATACAACTAAGGAGTGATATTGGTCGATAGTTAGTTACCATGTTGGACGGCTGTTTCTTAAATACGGGAAGGACGTTGGCCTTTTTCCATTCGCAGGGAAAATGGGCATTTTTCAAAAACAAGTTGAATAGACTAGTTAGTGGTTCGCACAGTGATGGCTTACATTCTTTAAGGAGCCTTGGGCTGATGAAATCAGGACCTGACGCCTTTGATATTTTTATAGATGACATCGCCTCCCAAATGTCACTAACTTGGAGAGTGATTTTATCTATAGTTTTGGGTGGTTCTTTTGGGGGCGGGGGCAGTTGAGCTCGGACATCATCAACCGATGATATAGAGCTAAAAAAATCATTAAATAATTCTACCTTATCAACATTGGACGAGTACACGTTATCAGACAAAACTAATGGGGGTGTAGCACTCGCTTTGCTAGTTCCAATGAGCATTTTAAGCGTTTTCCACCACTCGGATGGCGACATATTATTATTATTTTTAAGATCTGACTGTACCCTTGAAAAGTATTTCGCTTTTGCGTTACGCACGGCTGATACAACCTCATTTCTTTTCATTTTATATTTTTGCCAGGCATTTAACGACTTGTTATTTTTTGCGATGTGATATAACCTCTGCCTCTGACGTATTAGAAGCCTGATATTGTTATGCATCCATTTAGGTTGTTCTGGGCGAATAGTCACCTCCTTTGTAGGAATATGTTTGGATGCAATATTAAGTAGAGTTTCCGAAAGAGTTGAAGCAACAGAGAATATTGGACTATTTTCGAAATGTGACTCCCAATCGAAACAGGAAAGGTCATCATTCAAGGTGGAATAGTTTGCTTGATTGTAGAGCCAGATTTTTCTTTTGAAAGTAGTCCGCGATTGTTTAGAGTGTTTTATAACTAAGATGATTGGACAGTGATAGTGGGTCTTATCAGGGATAATAGGTTCTAGAACTTCGCATCTTTGAACACCGACTGTATCACTGACCGCGAAAAGGTCAGTCAGAGTAGACGACGATTCTGTAATACTGGTTGGGTCGTTCACAAGCTGCCTCAGGTTATAATAGTCTTTTATGTCAGTGAAACATTTTTTGGAGGCATCAAATTGATTCTCATTAAAATCGCCAGTAATAATTATGTCGGAGCAATGAAAGTCTTTGGCTCTATCAATAGATGTAGATATCGCCTCCCATGTTTCAGGAGGACTGTTTGGCGGGCGATAAAATACACCTATTAATTTAGATCTACCGGGAGGTGAGAGAATTTCTATCCAGATACTCTCTACGTTCACAACCTCGATCTCAGGCCGACGACGGAAAGGAATACTATTTTTAATATAAATTGCGACCCCACCCCCTCGAGTCTTCCGATCGTTTCTCACTGGCTCTTGAAACCCACTTATCAGTATGTCTGAGGACTGATCTTCATCACGAAGCCAGGTTTCAGTAAAAGCCAGAATGTCGTAGTTTTGGCATTCGTACTGCAATATGTCCCAATTTGAAACACCTACCTTAATTTATCGGAAGCAGAACAGCACATCCTGGCACTACAATGTAAATGATCGAAAGAGGTCTACTTCTGTACCTCAGTTTTGATTTCGGAAACTCTCGGCGACCAGGATATTCAGTAAATGAGAAGTTTTATTCTCGGGTAGCTATTGCTGGAGACATTTACTTAAACTTGTCTGTTTACACAGGATGTGTTACACTATTGGCAGAGATATTCCTGGGTACTTTGGGAAGGGGCCAGGGCCTCTGGAATTGGGAAACATTCGCGTCATGGAGGTCCAAATTGGGAAAATAAATTTCTACATGTTTTTTTTTCAAAGTACATACAAATGATGACTTTGATTGATATTTGTTGTCTTGATGTACCAGATATCATGTTGTGATGAAGGAATAGAAATTTCAGAAGAACAATTCGTTGTTTTGATAAAAAAAAAGACATAATTATCAGACATGGAATATGCGTAACAAGTTTCAATGGTTTAGGGCAAAGGACTGGGAATGTTCAAGCTGGAATTAACAAAAATAAGGCATATTTGGCATTCCCTGGTCATAAATAGGACCCCCACCCCTTTCCACAAGAAGGATAATGACTGGAGGGTCGTAGTAAGGCCTAGTCCCTCCTCCCCTATAAAAAATTTGCAAAGATCAGTCCTTTAAGATCGAATCTGAGGCATTAACATGTGTAGCCCTATATTACAGACCATTTTGGACCCTGTGTCATGTGAAAGTTGCACTGGGCCATTGGTTTTTGGGGGGTGGGGCTGTGACAATTTTAGCGGGGTACCTCATGGTTACACCACTGGGTGAAGATCTAAACACATGGTAAAGACTTGTCATCCCATTTTCTCAGTTTTCTAAAATTTAATAAGTGAGGGATCCTCTTCATGTGAAAGGGCTTTGTTTTAAGTCTTGGGGGCAAAAAGATTCTCCACCTGAAACAATTAATGTTGAAGTTTGAATTGATGGAAATCATCTGACAGGGGGGTCATATTCAAGTTTGTTCAAATCGGGTCCCTGAGTTAATACTTGGGCTTTATATTGGAGCCCAAAGTTTAACTTAGTACAATATGACATCTTCTTCAGATCTGATGGTCAGAATCCTTTCATATTTAGTAAACAACATCTTTGGGAGGAGGGAGGGGGGGGGGGGGGTCAGATTCAGTTTTGTTCAAATCAGGTTGCTGGGTTAATATTTGGGTTCCCTATGGGAGCCCAAATTTGAACTTAGTTCAATATGAGGGAGTTTCTTAAAAAATCTTCTTCAAATCTACCAGTGAGAATCCTTTCATATTTGGTATACAATATGTCTCTAGGTGGGTCGTATTCAAGTTTATCAAATCAGGGCCCTGGGTTAATATTTGTGCTCTCTATAGAGCCCAAAGTTTAACTTAGTGTATTATGAGGAATATTCTTTAAATGTCTTCTTCATCAGATCCACCAGAGAAAATATTTTGATATTGGTATACATCATCTCTAGGGGGTGGGGAGGGGGTCAGATTCAAGTTTGTTCAAATCAGGTCCCTGGGTTAATATTTGGGCTCTCCGTTGGAACCCAAAGTTTAACATAGTGCAATATGATGAAATTTCTTTAAAACTCTTCTTTTTCAGATCCACCAGTCAGAATTCTTTAATATTTGGTATATAGCATCTCTAGGGGATCAGAGTCAAGTTTGTTCAACTCGAGTCCTTGGCTTAATATTTGGGCTCTCTATGGGGAGAGGGGGGAGGTTAGATTCAAGTTTGTTCAAATCTATTCCTTGGTGTTTTCCCTTAAAATTTGCCTTTCAAACTGCAGTGACATAACACCCTTGGAAATTTAGCAGTGCTTATCTACAGATGATAGAATTGGAAGCAGTCAGGAAGACCTATGATAATAATTATCTGACACAGACACCAGAGTTATGAATAATTTCATAATTTCATTCCTCTATAGTGTTGATGAACCATGACTAACTGAATGTGACCCAAAATACTTCTTTGAACCACTTTAACAGGTGAGTGATTAAGGTCCCGTGGGGATCTGTATGAGCTTCATCAAAATTGAGATCCGATAACGTGTAAAAGATAAGAAAAGAAAGAAATCAAGGTATAAAATATAATTTGGCAGTTTAGAGCTCACTTGGAACCTGTTTGTGAAAATGGATGCTTGAACAATGTGCCGTCACATTTTTTTCTTCATTTTCTTTACTATTATCACCAGATATTAAATGCAGTGTATGCATGATACAGTTAAAACTAGAAGTCCTGTCACGAAGAGTGCGCTTATCTAGGCTTAATTGCGCGTTGGAATTGCACGCAATTGCCATATCGAATGGCATGCAAAGCACGGCAGGTTTTCCTAGTTACTCATAGCAAACACATGCAATGTTTCTGCCAATGGACCTCCGGGTTACCCGGAGGTCCATTGGCTGAAACATTGCTTGTGCACAGGTCATATGTACAAAATTTGATAGCTTTACTTGGGCGATAACGCGTACATTAACGTGCATATCATCGTGCTATTTGTGCGCATTTCATTACAGGACTTCTAGTTTTAACTATAGATGAGTTGACCAATAAAATTCTCTCTCTATTTCCCAACTACTATGGCTGCTCTATCAACATATAAAAAACAGGAGTTTAGAATGCAAAATTTGTCAGAGAGATGTGGCTTCTTGTATGAATATACAGAGAGTGTCAGGGTAAACAAGGGTCTTTACTGTTAACTTGTAGAGTGCTAAATTATTTTTGGTCCTTCAAATTTGTCCACGTATCTTTGCCTTGTTACAAATTGTAACAAGGCAAATCCTCACTGGCTGAATAATTTCAGTTCAAAAATAATGTGAAGCACATCCACAGAATATGAAGCCATTAAGTTGCGGCACCTGCGTTTCAGAATAAACCGCAAATATCGGCTTCCAGCAATCTAAAGTCTTAATTGGTAGAGTGCTGGGAGTCCTATTTGGGCTTTATTCTGAGATGAAGGTACCGCACCTTGAAGGCTTCACACTCATTGGATGTGCTTCATATTATCTTTGAAGTGATATTATTTAGTTTGTAAGGCTTTGCCTCGTTACAATTTACGACAAGGCAAAGATATGTGAACAAATTTTGATGGCCAAAAATAATTTGGCACTCTACCAGTTAAACTTCGTTTAACCTTTTGAACCCTAGTGGCCATTTTTTCCAGCCAGCAACATGATATGTCATAAAATAGGATGGCTGTTCAGTAAATGTGTGGGGTAGACCAATCATTATTTTCAACATGCAGCCCTGAAAATATTGATTGTTCTACCCCAAATAATGAATAGGGACTCTTCTAATTGCTGCCATTGAACTTGCAATGGAAGATTCCACTAGAGTTCAAAGGGTTAAGGTCATCAATGGGAATGGTAGGAAAAATATTCCAATATACTCTAGACATTCTATTTTTTCAAAGAAAAATATTCCAACAAACACTGGACATTCTATTTTTCAAATTGTATCGATTTTTTTCTGATTTGGATTGAAGCTTCAGAGAGTGAAAAATGTCTTTACTATTAACTTGATTTGTCCTAACCATTAACCACTAGGAGCATGGTGGCTCAGTAGGTAGAGGCGCAGGTTGCAAGCTGAGAGGTCCTCGGTTTGAATCCCACCTGTGGCAACTGTGTTGTGTCCTTGGACAAGACACTTCACTCCCATTGCCCACATGGGGCTCAGTGGTGTTGTGTACAAAGGCATACTGCACATCGATGGTGAACTTATCTTGAACCAATGCTAACCCTGCTTGTGCAGAGTTAGTATGTTTGGGAACCTGACAGTTGCTCGCCATTGCTCGGTGGTTCTCTCCAGTACTCGGGCTTCCTCCACCCGTAAAACTGTCCAACACGAGGTGACCCTGGTTGTCGAAAGTATCATTGAACTCCAATAAACAAATAAATATCATTAACCACCAGGTTAATGGTAAATGCATTCATGTAATGGTAGAGACATATAAGGGAGTACGGTGGCACAGTGGTAGACTGTTGGACTTCTATGCTAGAGGTCCCGAGTTCGATCCCCGTCTGGGACGGCCCACGTTGTGTCCTTGGGCAAGGCACTTTATCTCAATTGCCTTCATGATGATGTTGTGTACTAAGGCGTACTGCACGTCGATGATGCACATGTCTTCAACCACTGTAACCCTGCGTGAGTGGAGCTTGAACAGAGTTAGAATGTTGAGAAGCTGACAGTTGCTCGTCGATGCTTGGTGGTTCTCTCCGGGTACTCCGGCTTCTTCCACCCGTAAAACTGTCACAGTCATGATTAGCCATTCTGCATAAGTGTGTGACCTTAAACACCAATAAATAAATAAATTAAATAAATAAATAAATATAGATCATGTTTAATCCCAAATTAAATTTATTCATTTGAGTGTAAAGGGGCTATAGTAATTCAAAAAAGTGTATACCACATTTTTTTCTGAGCCAACTTTCTTTGTTACAGTTCACTGTTACTCTCCACGTTGCAGGTCTTTACCATTACAATATATGACACATGTCCTTACTCCTTACCATTATGTCATTACCAAGAGATATATAATAATGATGAAGTACATATCTAGAAAAGAAAATCCAAACATTGCAGAGAATCCTGTCATCGATACATGTACAAGTGTTCTCTCAGTAACACCCTAGCATTTAAGAATACTTGGTTCCAGTTTTCCTTCTGGTATGAAACTGGCCTAGTCAGGGGCGGTGGGACAATTTTCAAAGTGTGTGGGGAGGGGTGGGGGGGGGGGGTGGGTTGGATTGGGCTATAGATAGATGGTCGGCGGTATGAAAATTTTAAATTCCAGGGTCCCAAAATCCCCATTTCCATGCATCTGAGTGGATATTTTGAGATTTTTCAGGAGATGTATTTGGTATGTATATGGACTCTCGTCAAAGGGATGAGTCATAAGCCCACAAGTAAGTCAATAAGGGAGAAAATGTGACAATGAGAACACAAAACCAATCAGATAAACTTTATTTAGTTGTCACCTTAATTTTTGTTACATTTCGAAAAACAGTGCTCGTTTGTATCATAGCTTTCGGCTTTATTAGCCTTCTTCAGTGGTGAAACATGGAGAACATGTCGGCTTTCAAACATATATGCAACTATATATTCGGCCCCTCCATTCTGAGCCTAATAGAGTTTTAAGAAAATTTTTTTTTTCTTGTCTCAATAGACTAATCACCTGATCCCATAGAACCCCTAAGAATGATTAAAGGGAAGTTAGGCCAAACCCAATGGAAATATTTGCAGACAGGGTTTTTTATGGTGTGTCGTCTATTACAAACTTTTGAGAATTTTTTTCCAAGTTAAGGAGCCTGTTGTTGTTTATTATATGTTCATGTTCTTAGAACATAAAAAAAAACCGAACCGAAACCAAGTTTTTTTTCCTGAAAGCAAACCAAATCTGAAAAATCAAACCCCTCCCCAACTCTAACCTTCAGCATGTATGGCTATACCAGGCTTGTAGATTTGAGGTGAACGACCATTTGGGTCATGTGGGGTTTACCTAAAATGAAAAACAAACAAACAAAAAACAGGTCTCACCAAACTGTCGCCGGGTCATGCAAAATTTTCGCCAAGTTGAATGTTCTAGTATGAATGAATGAGGTTGAGCATCAACCAATCATCAGCTGCATAGGTGTTTGCATCTGCCTGAAGTACAGCTGCTCTGTTGAACAGTTATGGGCCAACAGACCAGCTATAGTTCAGGCAGATGCAAACACCTCTGCTGATGATTGGTTGATGCTCAACATCATTTTAAACTGTTGATCATCTTAAGATGTTACATTGATACAAAATCAGGAAATCTCAGTAATTCATGACTCTGCCACAAATAGTGATTATGGATGCCATACTCTTCTGCAGTATGCTGGTCCATGCCAAGGTTAGACTATAATTGCAACTAATTTGTATCTGAATTGCTGCAACATGACCTCATTATTGTTCCTAAGAGTTCATCTCTATTCATTAGGATATTGCCCATGAGTGCAAGAACTTGGCTCTGATAAAACAGTTTATATATCAGTATATTTGTGATACATATATATTTAGGTTACCTAATGGGTAATCTGAATCAAGTACAGGGGGACGCACGATAAGTAATCAAAGCTCAGGCCAGGTGAACGATAAATGGGTTATACAAAATTTCAAAAACAGCAGGCCTGCTATACCATGACCACAATACAATAATAAAAAAATTTGAGCCAAGAGTTTAAACCTGTTCTGTCCACTTTAGAAGGGCTTCAGCCATAATGGTTGATTACCGGGGGTCTTATTTTACTTGTGAAACTGAAATGATTTACCGCAGTAAAACAACAACTGCTCCACTTCCTGACTATTCCACGAGATTTTCCAGATAGTTTTCTTCAAGGGAGGCAACAAAAGTTTGACCAGAAGTTATTTTAACTGGTTGAGGGCTAGATTATTTTTGGTGGTCTGAATTTTTTATTCAAAATTTATTTTAGTACAAATTATTGGAGAGTGCCCACAGGCACTCTCCCAATAATTTGAAATCAAACAAAGTTATATAAAACAAAATATTATTTGCATTTGATTTAATATTAAACATGACATGAGCAGAGAAAATGTTGCATTTTGCTCTGGTACCCCAATTTTTCTCAAAACCCTGATAGTACTTCTAGCATTACACCAGTTTATAGCATAACCATTTATAAGTTTTCTTCTAGGGAGACAACAAAAGTTTGACCAGAAGTTATTTAAGAGCATAACCTTTAAATTTAGATTAACCCTTTACCCAACGCAGACAATATCAACATTTATTATTTTAAATATCATTTTTTGGAATTTTTCAAAAAATTTCAACAAAACCATAACATGTGACCCCTCGTTGGAACGAGCTCGACGAGCTCGTTCCAACGAGGGGTCACATGATATGGTTTTGTTGAAATTTTTTGAAACATAATATTTTTTCAACTGCTGAATTTGCATATTACGCGGGCAGATGCGGTCGATTCGTTGGGTAAAGGGTTAAACATATTTTATTTGTCTTAAAAAGGGTACAAAAAGTATTGGAGAACAAGGGCTTGCCACATAGGTAACTCTCCTCTCTTGTAACATATTATTTAACAAATATATATATCACATGACAGCAGTCCCATAATTTAAAGAAACATAATACAAAAAAAAAAATTAGACTTGAGTAGTTAGTTTTACAGAAAGAAGAAAGGAAAAGGGAAAGGAGGAGGGGGGTGCTGTCTGTCACAGGGCTTATATTTCGTCTAAATTTGTGAGAATCCATTTGGATTCTCGTGAAAATGGTTGCGAGAATCCATACCTACTATGAGTGTCCCAGGATCCCATGACGCCACCATGGTTCAACCACTGTTGTATACTGATAACACATGTTAACCTTTTTCCCCAACACACCTTTTTAATTTTTAAAACTAAATTTGATAATTTTTAAACAATAAATAATAAATAAATGATAAAATAATTAAATGAACAATATTTACCAATAAAATCTTACAAATATGGCTGTCGTTGGAACCGGCTCAGTGAGCCGGTTCCAATGACAGCCATATTTGTAAGATTTTATTGACAGAGTGTCAGGATATTTCAGGTCGTGTTAGCCTTCTATTGGTTAATTTGTTGCCGCTGTCTTAGATAAAGGGTTAAGTTGACTCAATTCTTTTCACGCGAATCCTAGCAGAGGTGCAGCGAGAATCTACATGGATTCTCATCGGTTTTATTGCGCGAATCTTTGTGCGAATCGATTCTTGGATTCTCGTCGAAATATAAGCCCTGCTGTCATGTCCATTCCATGCTAATTTTAGAATTGAGTAGTTATTTTTACAGAAAGAAGAAAGGAAAAAGGAAAGGAGGAGGGGGGTGCTGTCTGTCATGTCCATTCCATGCTAATTTTGGCTCAGTCAAATAATAATAATAATAATAATAATAATAATAGTGATCGGGACAAAGGAAATAATTATCAGTTGCGAGTAAAGTTTCAGAGGATATACGCCGTACCATAACTATGAATTTGTCCTTCACGACGATGCCCACATCAATATCAGCAGCCAAGAAAATCATCTTTGGGGTCCATACTATGCGTGACAGGTGCAAATGAGCATGTTGCTCACCCTGTAGCTGCTCCAGAATACTTAGCATCAATTTCAACCTTCAGCATCTAAAAAGTAACTTATTTATATTTATATTTTCAGACAATTGAGAACTTTGGAAGAATAGATGTACTAATTTTAAATGCAGCCATTAATCCAGCCTATGGTGTTAGAACGTTATGGGTAAGAGAATAAGAAAAAGGCAAACACAGCAAATCAGTAAAATAACAAGCAGCCCCATGGGGCCTGATGCGCTCAAGGTGAGCGCTTCAGGCCCGTGGGGCATTTTGTTATCTCCATAGTATCCACTGTTGTCTCCATCAATCTCCATAGGATCCATTGTCAATCCTTGAGCCCCTCAGTAGTGACTAAAATAGTCCAAGCATCATGCCTTTTCTTCAGTTAATCATTATGTAAAAAGTGGAGCCCCCCCCCCCCCCCCCCCCTTTGGATCCCCTTGATATACAACCTATGTGGATTAATCATAGTTGCTCACCTCCAGATGGTACTTAATAAACATTGCTCCTTATAAAATTAACTTGGAATTATGTTTCTATTTTTAGCTCACCTTCAGTCCCACGATAGCTAGGGTTATTTTTTTGTCATTTAAGTCAAATATCTGTTTCCCACTTATGCTGCATATCAAATTTTGTTAAAATTGGACTAGAGATCTGAGTAGTGAACTAGAGATGTTGTATACCAAATATGAAAGGATTCTGACTGGTGGATCTGAAGAAGAAGATTTTTAAAGAAATTTCCTTATATTGCTCTAATTAAAATCTGGGCTACCATAGGGAGCCCAAATATGAACCCAGGGACCCAATTTGATCAAACTTGCATCTGACCCCCCCCCCCCCCTTCCCCCCTCCTCCTAGAGATGTTGTATATAAAATACAAAAGCATTCTGACTGGTGGATCAAAAGAAGATTTTTTAAAGATTATCCTCATGATTGCACAAGTTAAAATTTGAGCCCAAAGCTCGAGTTGAATAAACTTGAATCTGAATTTCCCCTCCACCCCAGAGGTGTTGTATACTAAATATGAAAGGATTCTGCCTGGTGAATCTGAAGAAGATGACTTTTAAAGAAATTCACTCATATTGCACCAAGTGAAAATTCGGGCTCCCACAGGGAGCCCAAATATTAACCCTGGCTCTCAATTTGAACAAACTTGAATATGATCTCCCTAGAGATGTTGTATACCAAATATGAAACCATTCGGATTGGTGGATCTGGAGAAGAGATTTTTAAAGAAATTTCTCATATTGCACTGAGTTAAAATTTGGGCTACTACAGGGAGCCCAAATATGAGCTCAGGACCTTTGAACAAACTTGAATTTGACCCCCCAGAGATGTTGTATACCAAATATGAAAGGATTCTGACAGATGAATGTAAAGAAGATTTTAAAAGAAATTTCCTCATACTGCACTTTTCCTCATACTGCACTGAATTAAAATTCGTGCTCCTGTATTGAGCCCAAATATAAACCCAGGCACTCAAATTGAACAAACTGGAACTTGATCTCTCTAGAGATATTGTAACAACGGTCCTTTCCAGTGTCACCCAAATTCACAAGTAATTATTCAGACAATCATGCTACCCAGATTTTAAAGGTACCCCTCCCGACCAATAATAAAGTCCCCTGCCTATTATAAAAGACACCCTCCCAACCAATAATAAAGACCCATGCCTATGATAAAGGCACCCCTCCCCTGTCTATAAAGGAGGCACCCCCGCCTATGATAAAGTCACCCCTCCCGGTCTATGACAGAGCGACCTCTGCCTATAATAAAGGAAGCTCTTTTGACCAATAATAAACTTCCCTACCTATTATAAATGGCATCCTCCCGACCAATAATAAAGTTCCACGTCTATGATAAGGCACCCATCCACTGCCTATGACAGAGGCACCCCTGCCCATGATAAAGGCACATCTCCCTGCCTATGACAGAGGCACCCCTGCCTATAATAAAGGCACCCATTTCGACCAATAATAAATCCCCTGCCTATTTTTAAAGTACCCCCGCCCGACCATTAATAAATGCCCCTGCATTGCAATTGCCACCAAAGAACGGTAAGTACCTTGTTTTATTTGTTCTCAACATTATGTATGTTTGAATAGGGGTGCAATTGCAATCATCACCAAAGAATGATAAGTATGTTGTTTTATTTATTCTCAAAATTATATACATTTGAGTAGGGGTGTGTAGAAGACATAGATGACTGTAGAAGAAATTCCATCGATCACCACGTTTACAGGAATCCCACTTGTGGAATCTCTTCTACAGTCATCTGTGTGTTGCTCTTTTTCGTCATGAGGGTATGAGGAAATACGTAAATGGGGGATTTTTTCAAACCCTTCATACCCTCATATGGCAAAAAAGGTATTTTCTCTGTATGAGGGTATGAGGTGAAATGAGAAAATCTCTCATTGAGGGATTTCTTCTTGCCCTCATGTCCAAGCCAGAAAATAAGCAGACTGTCATCTGCAAAATGAGGTCCCCAGAGGGTGAATTTAGTGGTGCTACCCTGCATAGCAGGGTAGCATTACTAAATTTACCCTCTGTGAACCTCAATCTGAATCAGAGTCTCAAAACTAAACAGAAAGAGGTGCCCAGAGGATACATTTGACAACTGTATGGGATAGCATCATAAAGTTCACCCTCTGGGGACCTCATTCTGCAAATGTCAGACTGCTTATTTTCAGGCCTGCTCATGTCCCTCCCAAAACAGTGATGTAAAATGAGTAGTCCCTCCCAAAATAATGAGGATCCCCTCACAACCTGTGAGGAGTCCCTCACAACCTGTGAGGAGTCCCTCACAAACATTGAGTTGCTTTCAAAAACAGTGAGGAGTCCCTCAAAAACAATGAGGGGCCCTCAAAAACAGTAAGGAGGCCCTCACAAATGATTCCTCTCATCCTCATACAAGAAAATCCGATACTTCGATATATAGTGTATTTTATGGACTGAGGTGGGGATGAGGTAAACTAGCCTCTCTCTCATAGCTATCCCATAATTCATCATAATGCTTTTAAATACAATGTTGGTGGGCTTGCATCAGGTGTTAATTTGCATCTACGCTGTTAAGAGATCTAGTATGCGAGTCTTGTGGGAAGTTCTTTTTTAGATCAGATAACTTATCGAGACGTCGTATGGAGTACTGTTTCCAAATAATAATGGGAGGTGAAGTGAGTCGAAAGTAGGTGACATCTTGTCAGTTTCTGAGGAGAGTGCAAATTCAGGGGCAGAAGATACCGATACTACTACTGGAAGTGAATACTCAGAAGATGAAGCCAAAGAAAACAGCCCTGGAGATGATTTTACCTGAAGAGCATATGAGGATAATGCGGAAGAATTTCATGAGCTGAAAGTGTCATATATAGACCGTGGCTTGCCCAAAGACGAGGCCCTCAAAGAGGCCAGAGAATCTCTTGAAGACCTTGTGAGAGATTCTGTCTGTAAGAGGTTTTTCAGGGGGATGAATCGAGTACGGAGGTTCAGACAACATCTGATCTACAGAAAAATCAAAGAAACTGCTCAGCGACTTCGGCGTGATGAGGTTTACGGAATGAACAAAGCTGAAAAATTCGCAGTTGAGAAACAATAATACATTTTGGGTCCTTTATTAAGAAGATATACGTTTTTAGATGTGTCGAAAGAAACAGATGACGATTAGAGAAAGCCCCAGAAAATATTTACATTGTTGTATTGTGCAAAGGACTGTACTATGTTTCTTGACGAAATGAAATGTCAAAAACCATGTAATATTTTTTGATAGCTGAAATAAAATTCATATCATTGAAAATATTTCGTTTATTGTTTATAATCTCCTTAGTGGAGGATTGAACACACACTGGGGGGAATTATCAATTTCGTAACAAGGGTATATACTTCATGCAAACACGAATTGTCTCTGCCTAAAATTAGAGCAAACTTGTAAACAAGATTATCCCATTATCTATTGAGAAACCACTTTGGTTTAAATGTTTGTGGAACAATATTATTTATTATTTAGGTTGGGGTGGGATTGAGGGGAGGGGAAATGGATGTAGGATTGGAGGATTCTTCATTCTTTGTTAGTTGAGGGAAGCCATTTTTAAAATTATAAACTCAAAATTAAACTTGAAATTTAAAAAAAAAAATTCAACTTGAAACTGGTGACGTCAGAAGTTCCAGTGGGCACTTTGGGATTAGGCACGTAGGGTGAGGGGTGCGGATCATGACCTTGGGGTCCTGCAAAATAGCAACGTTTTGACCCTCATATACTACTCCTAAGCTTTTTTGACACCGTTGCTATTGTTTACTCTGATCCAGTTGCATAGCAAAGGGAGGCTGGCGGACTCATCTCCCCACCACACTTTTCCTGAAAAATATCAACCTTATATCAATTCCATACCAGACAGAAATAAAAACACTGATTTGTTTAATGCATTAACTCTTAACCTGCTGAGTATTTTCAAGATATTTTTCATCAAATTAGTCATGGCTGCTTAGTCTAAAGCAGCCATGGCTAGATTTAATGAAAATTAATCTAAATGTAACACAAGAAATCATCAGTGAAAAATTTCATTCAGCTTACAGGGTGAAAATATGATTACATGTGCCCAAATTATACTTATTTCAGTGACAAGAGAAACCCTGTGCTGGGCAGGAATATCTGCCATCAGCATGCAAACAGTTGATCTATAGTTGCAAGCAAGGTGTACTTATTATACATTGTTAGCACTTGTCTAACTACTCTGATGTGGTGCAAATATTAAATACAATGGTTTTGAGGAGACCTGTACCTGGCCCACTCTATCTACACCATTGGTCAGTTGTGTTCAAAACTAAAATAACAAAATACATCAATTTACTTATTGGTGGACAACAAGGAGAGAATCCCCATGTATTGCGACAACAAAGACTAATGTTGCTATTGAATCGTATTGATGCACATCATCTTTGGTCAGCAAGCCAGAAAATAAACAGACTGTCATCTGCAAAATGAGGTCCCTAGAGGGTGAATTTAGTGATGCTACCCTGCACATCAGGGTAGCATCACTAAATTTACCCTCTCTGAACCTCAATCTGAATCAGGGTCTCAAAACTATACAGAAAGAGGTACCCAGAGGATAAATTGGCTCACTGTATGGGATAGCATCATCAAATTCACCCTCTGGAGACCTCATTTTGCAAATGTCAGACTGCTTATTTTCAGGCCTGTTTGTCAGCACGATCTGTACATTCAAGTCCAAACAGTTGAACACTGAGCAAATGCTTTTAGAAGACATGCATTTTTATATGAAGGATTTAATTCAACAAAAACACTACTATTAAATTTTTTTATTTTATTTTCAGACATCAGAAGAAGTCTGGGATAAGGTAATTATTTTTATCACACACCTATTAATGTAAAACATGGGATTTCCACTGTTCTGCCTGTGCGATAAAAATAAAGTTGTATCGCACATGTGGTAATACAAAACACGTTCGATTTCATTTCCAACGTAAACAGAGAAGGAACCCGTCTAAATAAATCATGTCAATCATTCGGTCGAATGCACCGGTGTCGAGATCGCTTGGAAATTCCAAGTTCCGCATTTAGATTTGCTTACCCGGGATATTTAAACAATCAGATTCGAGTCAAAAATTTACAAAATAAAAATAACATTCTGATTGCTTGTTCCTTGACAAATACTTTCCACAACTGGTCATATAATGATGGAATGTGCTAAACTTATTAGCTATTTAAAAATGCTTTGTTGTGTTATTCCCAGCAGTTTAGCCAATATTTAAAGTTCGATCATCGTAACCGTGACACTGATCGTTATCTATTGGTTTCGACCAATTGAATGCCATAAAAATTAAAAAGCAAATTATGGTTGGTACCCGGCCATCTTACAGTGATGTCAAACGCAGCAATTATCCAGTTGAAGAGTGCTTTTAGTTCAATTTTCGTGTAGACTGGTTGTTACTTGGGAGGTGTGTGATAAATACAGAACTGCACATACATCTTTGAATGGGTTAAGAATTATCGCACACAATTGCTTTGGCCCAGAATATCACTTGAATCTTCGGCTCTCATGATATCCTGGGCCTAAGCAATCTCGTGTGATAAATCTTAACTCATTCAAACGTATGTGCGTTTCTGTATATGTTTCAAAACACCTTATACAAGCCTGTTTGCCCATGCTCAAGGTTCATTGCTGGCATCAACACTTACAGTACAGATGCCGTGGACTGGTCACTTTCCACATGTGGGCAATATTTCCACGGCCACAATAATATTAGATTGCAAACACTAATTATAGGAATAATCATCAAAAATTTAATTAATGAAGCACCGAGTACAACCCAGTGCTTCATTAAATAAAAAGTTTGCTGCTGGTGATTTTTATTACCTGGTAAATCCAAGCGTGGACATCACTGCCCACGCGTGGATCATCATAGTACAACCAGTCCACGGCTACTGTACTGTAGAAACCTCAAGTCGAAGTTACTCATTTCATTAACGATTTGTATATATGGTGGAAAAAAATGTTTTCAGACAAGTGTCGTCTGCCTGAATAGGCAGACAACACTTGACTAGAACCAAGTGCTAGGCCATAAGTTTTCTTGAGTTGAAAACTTGTGAAAATACATGATGTTGAAAAATGTATTTTCAAGGCCTGAAACTGCTTGAAATGGTGTGTAGGTCTTGAAATTTATTTTATTGCCACAGTGCTTATCTTATGCTCTATCACAGTACCTAAAGAAATTTTCTGTCATGACAAATGATTTGTCAAGATTTGTAGAAAACCTATCAAAAGCGATATGATGTTTTGAGTTTACCAAACGTCAACGACCAGTTATTCTGGGTGCATGTAGCCAAGTAAATTTTGAAATGAGATACATCATTTTAGTATGGGTGATACCACAAAGAAAAGAAAACATTCCCACCCATCTAATCCACCTGAAACCACCCTACCCACCAAAAACCCAGGGCTGATTGCACGGAAAAATAAGAAATGCTGAAAAATAAAATGTTTTTACAAGACAAGATATGATAAGATAAATTATTGACAACAACACCAATACAAGGGTATTTTATTGACAACAATATCTGTGATCTGTGTGAGATTGATGCCATAGCATGCCATAGCATGCCATAAAAGATACAAAATATACAATAATAAATTGTAAAATTTATATTCGAGAAACAAATTACGTCACTATTTATCAGATGTGCTTATTCTATCTTACAGACAGTGTTCCAGATAATACTGCATACATTACGATCATCAGCACTCATGACACTTATTCATTCTTTCATTCGTATGTCTTAACCCTTTACCCAACGTAACGGCCAAAACTGGCCAGCACTATTCTCAAAAATCGCCAATTAATTTTCATTATTTTTTGTCTCAAAAACATAGGTTATAACCCCTTGTTGGAACGAGCTCATCGACCTCGTTCCAATGAGGGGCCATAACCTATGGTTTTGAGACAAAAAATGAAAACAATTAGTTATTCAAGAATTCTTTTTGCAAGTGTCATCTGCTTTTCATGTTAGGTAAAGGGTTAACATTGGATTTCTCAAATTCAAGGCTGATTACTAAAGCATAGTTTTGCGAACAAGGACAAAATCTTGGAATTTTTTACTTCATCCAACTGGGGCTCAATTGTGTATTCTTCTTTAAATTCTCTATATATTCATATTTTCTTCTTACCATCAATTTTCTTGTCATCAAAGGTGTCTTGTTTATTAGCTCAACTGACTGAAAGTCAGGGTGAGTCTGCCTGTCGTCAGTCGTACATCATAAAGGTGGTGTTTGAGTCATCACCTCCCAAATTGCTGGACTGATTCCAATAACATTTCATGTGAATGGTGATTGGGTTGAGGGGCAATTCAGTTTTATTAAAATTGATATGCTGCTTCCAAGGGGAGGAGGCGGATGAAAATTCCCCCAAATTTAAAAAAAATCTTCTTCTCATGATCTTATGGAGGTAATATCTTGGTATATGGTGTTCAGACTCCTTTTGAGTTGAACACTAAAGTTTGTTTAAGAGACACTTGAGGGACAATATTTGCAGTTATTTTGGGAAGAGAAAGATTTTCGACCCACCCAAAATTTCTAATTTGAGAACCGATGAGCTGATTTAAATCAAATTTGGCCTGTGGCATTATTCATCCAAAGAAAATAAAAAAAATTCTCCTTGGGAACATTAGGAGCTAAGAATAGAAAATGTTTCAAATATCCATATATCCCAAACCACATGGAATACAATTAAAATTATCTTTTCCACAAGCACCAGTCAGACGGTTTTGATAGTTGATGTACAACACGTTCAGGTGGATCAAATTCAAGTTTGTTCAAATCAAGTCCCTGGGTTCATATTTGGACTCCCTGTGGCAGCTCGAATGTTAGCGGAGTACAAAATGAGGAGCATCTTTATATGGGGTCAGATCCAAATTTGTTCAAATCGGATCCCTGGGTTCATATTTTGGCTTATTATCAGAGCCCAAATTTTAATTTACTGTCACATGATGAAAATTCTCTTCTGATCCACCAGTGACAATCTTTTAGTATTTAGTATTCAGCATCCTTATGGAGATCAGATCCAAGTTTGTTCAAATCAAGTCCCTGGGTTTCTCATTTGGGCTCTGCGTGCCTGAATTTTTAACTTAGTGCAATATGAGTATAATCCTTTCAAAATCTTATTCAGATCCACCAGTCAGGATCTGGTGATATTTTAATGTGATAATAATGATAATTCTTCAGCATCCCGCTGATTTGTCTAATGTGGAGGCCTAAATTAACCCTCTCACCTGTTGGGCTCTTCCTCCCCAACTCTTCCTCCTAATCTCCTAGCATTCAGTCAAAAATTGTTTCATAATTCCTCCCATCGGCACTTTCTCAATCTCCCTATCTATAAAATTGACCCTTTCCCTCATGTCATTTCCCATCCACTTATCCTTCAGGTTTTCCTCCCATTTTTTCCATTAGTATTCTAAGGAGTCTTGTTCTACTTGGCAAATATTTGGCGCATTCCACATCAGTCTGTAAAAGAGATGGGTGGTATTGGAATTTTGAGTTTGGTATTGGTTTTGGTATTTTACTTCGGTATCGGTTTGGTATTCGGTATCTGACTTGACTGAGATTTGCTGTTAATACAGTGGAGCCCACTTAATTGGATATCTCTTAATTGTATATCCCTGTTAATTGAATACAAATTCCGAACACAAAACCATTTCCCTTACCTTCAGTACAAATTTGACCTGTTAATTGAATATAGGTTATAGAGTAAACTCCTCTTAATTGAATAAAAAATCTTGTAACCAGTCGAGAAATTACACTGACTCTCCCCAGTTTTCCTATGCTTATAGACCTATTTGGCCTCAGTACATCCAATACAGGCATTTAATCTATTATATCTTATTTGACAGAGCTCAAGGAGCTCTGTCAAACAAGATATAATAGAATAAATGCTAAGTTTATCTCTACAATACAGGAAAATGACACAATCCCTGTTAATTGAATACTCCTGCTAATTGAATAATTTCCATTGGCAAAGTAGCTATTCAATTAACAGGGTTCCACTGTACCAAAGAGGAATTCACATCAGGAAAAACAAAATAAGGTGTTGTAGTGTCATTCTACCACAATGCTGTCAATGACACTGCCAATGAGCTCAACAGTGGCATTCTTTTGCAACCACAAATCATATCTACAGTAATTTTGTGACTTGTTGTACACAGACCTAATGTTTATTTCAGTCTTTTGTGATTTCAGAGCATGTATCCTGACCATGCCATCTTTAGGAGGTCCTGCTGACAATAGACAAAACACCTGGGCAGTGATTTCTAGTCAGGTCTCAGCTGCCTTTAATGATAAATCACTGCTAAGCAATTGGACATGTACAGGTTGTAGTGTAGTGGGAATTCAGGACAGTTGCCCAGTCCATTGAGGGTTAACAAAACTGAAAAGCAAATCAGTCACTTCTTTCATGAAAATGAACCTTAAAGCTGTTATCAAGCCTCAACAGGGACTTATAAATGGCGAGTGTAGGGAAATTTGAAACTTGAGATGGTATCAGTATTCAGCGATTGGTTGGGTTTGGTTTTTCGATGTCCCCATGATATTGGTTTGGTTTTTTGGTATATTGCCCATCTCTAGTCAGTAGTTAGTTAATTAAATATTGACATGCGTAGACTCTGCAAAATGAGGCCCCAGAGGGTGAGTTTAGTGATGCTACCCTGCATAGCAGGGTAGCATCACTGAATTTACCCTCTGTGAACCTCAATCTGAATCAGGATCTCAAAACTAAACAGAAAGAGGTACCCAGAGGATGAATTGGCCCACTGTATGAGATAGCATCATTAAATTCACCCTCTGGGGACCTTATTCTGCAAATGTCAGACTGCTTATTTTCAGGCCTGAACTCTATCCCAAGTCCTGTTGTGATTCTCCATCCTGTTATTTATTCCATGGTTACCTATTCTACTATATATAAAAAGCCTATGACATAAATTTTAGCTTTACACACCAACCGTGGTGAACACGCCAGCAATGGGATTTCAGTAGTTAAAATTACACCTACAGTGGAACTACATCTAAGTTGATCTTTGGTGACCTCGCCTTGAATGCAAACTTGTCCACATTTATCACTCATCGCATCGTGAAGAGGGAAATGAAACTGGCAATTATTTATTACATTTTTAAATAAGTTTTCCTCATAAGATACCAAAAATTAACAAACATATGTTGTCTCATGTTAATAAACTCGAAATATAATGTTATTAAAATGAAAAAGGCCCCGTAATTTGCACGTTTCGTTTTCTATTTCGTTTTGGCCATAAAATTGCCAGCGGAAGTACCACCCACGAATGCTCATGTAAACAAAAACAGATTTGCATGTGTGAATATTGATTTATTTAACTTTTAAACTCTTATTAATCTGACGATCATGGTATAAATAAAATATACCCAAATTTAACACCACTTCACCACTTGTGGTGAACATTTGGGCCACCAAGCTATATGGGTATATTCTATATTTATTCACCTCTGTCTTGGCCAGTGATAATGATGAAGAAATATTCAAAATTAATTTTTTTTCTGTTTTTATCATACCTATCACTGGCGCAGACAGGAAGTGCCCTGTGAGTTGTTCCCTCATACCTGCCCACATGTAACTGTTAACCCTTTACCCAATGAATCGGCCGCATCCATCTGTATAATTTTTAAATAAATCATTAGAAAAAATATATATTTTTATACTGTACCAATGACCCAGACAAAGTTGCTGGTGCTAACTCTTAAAAATATAGGGCCAAACACAAATTTTGCCCCCAATCCCCAAAATTTGCATCTAAAACCAAAGAAAACATGTCCTGAATGGCCCTCCATAATTCACCTCTACTGCGCATGTGCAGTGTCAAGGACGTCCCGAAATTGGCGCCATTAATCGTTCTTTGTTTGGCCCTTCATCAGTTAACATCTGACTGATCTTTGTGCTTGTAAATCTCAGTTTAAATGATGCCAGACACATAAATATTAGAGAAATGGTGATTCTAAGGAGGATATAGAAGGAGGAGAGGAAATATGAGTGACAGAAAATTATCGGGGCTGTAACTTAAAATTTTTTAATGAATTTATGTTAAGTTACCTATTTTCGAGGCAACAGCCTGTTGTGGTCATTCTTGTTATCAAGTTACACTGCTTGTTCAGTGTTTTCCTCTCTCCCTTTCCTTTAAGTCCCCTCTTGCTATTCTCCCATGCTTTTGGCATATTTTCTGTAATATTATTACTATATTTTCTTGGGAGTTTTAGCTAGATAACAGAATGAATTCTGTTCTTTTCCCCATGTTTACGTCTTCACCTATGGGTGGTTAGGCGTAGTGTTCTGCATCTACCATCTGATGTTCTGCAGTTTCTTCCCTGGAAGTCTCTGTTTTGCATCAGATAGTGTATTATTGGTAACTGATTTCGGGCCAGGGTGCCTGGAGTCTTCTTCTGGTGTTTTTACACTTATTGTTTACATTTACAACAGCCCTCTGTGTGAGGGGGGATTTCTTGAAAATAATATCTTGATGTTCATTTAATCATAACTAGATACATTATTATTGTTCGTAAGTGTTGCATAAATTGTTTTTGTCCACACTTAGGCTTGGGATCCATTGGGGCTCAACGTTACTTTTCAGAAACTTGGGCTGTTCTGAAAAAATATTTTTTCAAAATTTTTTGATTTCAATTATATTTTCTATGTTAATGGATCATGTTATTATGTATTTTGATTGTCAGGGGTTGGTGTGAGTACTAGGACTTTGTTCTCTTTTCACAATGAAAGGATATTGTTCAATTGTAATGAGAGGATATCTTCCTCTGACTTTCATAATCATTGTATATGTAGTCAGTGTACTCGCACTAACTCCTGTTCTGTATGTGTTAATTTCGATGACAACATGGGAAGCGTCTGTCACGGTATGTTAGTGGGGAATTGGCCATTCCGGTCCTTTCCCCGCAGGGTCACTCTACTTTATCAATCTCTATTTCAGACGATCAAGAACAGGGTGATGTATCCGTGATGTCTTCCAAAAGTGTGCCTCCGTTGTCACAATTAATGAAGAGCTAGCGGAAAAGTGCTCATGTAATACGTCAATTGCCTAAGAGGACCCTAGTAGGTTCGACGGCCTTTGACGTCCGCTAGCTCGCCCGGTGTAGCGTCCATTCATCGAATGGTTCGGCAGCCGGGTTCGTCCGTTGCGGTCTAGAAGGAGTTTTGGGTGATGCGAGCACTATAAATCAACCAAATGCACAGTGACGGCGGATTAGAGGAGAGAACGGAGGAAGCCTTTTAGTCCGGTTCCTAGCTCGTCCAGGTCCATCCGGACTGCGAGTGAGAGAGGCCCCTCTCACGTACAACAACATCTGGTCCCAGATGTTGTGGTACAAAATGTTTCACATTCGGAGCATACGTCTGCCGTTCGGGACGCTCCGATATATAGTCAGTCCGGAGAGACTGTCAATAAGGCTTCCTCATCCTCATGGTAGCGCACACGACCGCTCTTGGCTACGTGACCTCGGATGTCCAGTCAGCTTCGCCAATCAGAGAATCATCGGCGACCAGGTCACACCATCCGGTAGCCAGGGACACGAGGCCTGCAGACTCCGGATGTGCGCATAAGAAAGTGTGCGGGAGTCAACGTACACGGAGCTTCCAGCGGCAAAACATCGTAAGACCGCTACTGCACAGGCCTCGGTGACGGACGTGCTATCCCAAATAGCACAGCTTATCGCAGCATCCCAGCAACGACAGAATCTCTGTCGCATTATGTATTATCCGACGACGCTGGGTCGGGACGTTCCGCAGAAGCAGGTACGGACGTCCGAAAATTTCATCCGGTCCGACGGGATGCGGAAAGGGATTCGGAGGATTTTGAGCTTTCCCTTTTGGAACAACATGAGCTGCTGTGTATGTCATCTGACTTTATCTTCTAGAGGTTCTTTCGTCGGACCAGAATGCTGCGATGCCGGATAAGAAACTGATAGCGTCGGTGGACACAGAAATTTTTGGTTCGGTTCAGGGACATCGTCCCTCAGTTCCGACACAGTCCAGTAATGTCACACAAACTTTCGAATTATTGAACGACGCTATATATATTGTTATATGCTTGCTATTAACAAGCATGTCTGGTTTCTTGTTCGCAAAGTTACTGAGATGTCTTTCAAAAGTGTGCCTCTGTCGTCATAGTTAATGAAGAGCTAGAGGCAATAAGTGCTCATGGAATACGTCAATCGCCTAAGAGGTCCCTAGTAGGATCGACGGAGTTGACATTCGCTAGCTCACCCGGTATAGCGTCCATTCATCGAATGGTTCGGCAGTCGGGTTCGTCCGTTGCGGTCTAGGAAGGAGATTTGGGTGATGCGAGCACTATTATAGACTTTAGTACACACCCAGTGACGACGGATTAGAGGACAGATCGGAGGAAGCCTGTTAGTCCGGTTCCTAGCTCGTCCAGGTCCGTCCGGGCTGCGAGCGAGAGAGGTCCCTCTCTCGTACAACAACATATGGGACCGGATGTTGTGGTACAGATATTTTGCATTCGGAGCATATGTCCGTCGCTTGGGACGCTCCGTTATATTGACAGTCCGAGAGACTGTCGATAATGCTTCCTCATCCTCACAGCAGCGCACACGACTGCACATTGGCTACGTGACCTCGAGTATCCGGCCAGCTTCGTCATTCAGTGATTCCACGGCGAACAGGTCACACCATCCGGTAGCCAAGGGACACGAGGCCTATACACTCCGTTCGCTCGCATAATAGAAGTATGCACGGGGTAACGAACACGGAGCTTCCAGCGGCAATGCATCGTAAGACCGCTTCTCCACAGGCCTCAGTGACGGACGTGCTATCCAAATAGCACAGTTTATCACAACATCCCAGCAAACGACAAATTTTCGGTCGGTTCAGGAATAATCTGACGGCACTGGGTCGGAGCGCTCCGCTGTTGCATCAGGTTCGGACGACCGAACACTTTATAGGGTCCGACAGGATGGCGAAAGGGATTCGGACGATTTCGAGCTTTCCCTTTCGGAACAACAGAAGCTGCCATACATTTCTTCCGGCATTATCTTCCAGAGGTTGTTCCGTCGGACTACATTGCTGCGATGCTGGATAAGAGACTAATAGCGTCATTGGACACAAAGTTTTGGATCGGTTCAGGGACATTGTCCCTGACTTACCGACACAGTCCAATAATGTCTTTAGAACATTCGAATTATTTAACGACGCTATATATAAGCTTGCTACCAAGCATGATAGTCTAGTTTCTTGTCCGCAATGCTCTATTCGGCCTTTTTCAATTCTAGGAAATAATTTATATTGGCAGAACAGGGCATACCGAGAGTTCATATGCATCTAGACGGCGGTGCTGAAGACTGGGAATTATCTTTTTCGCCGTCTATGTCAATTCCAACCACGATGTTGGAAACGACAATGATGTCTAATAGACTTAACTTAGACGCTTTATCATACGTAGACCACCTTACTGAGGCGTTATCATTACGTCTTCAAGAGAAAGAATTCCAGGATATGATCCTCAATGTGATTTCTTTCAAGGGCAGTAGTTTTTCCATGTATAACTCCGCCCTTCAGTGGCAACCTGGAGTTGGTTAGACGTGACGCAGCCCTGGCTACATCCACGCGCGTGGATAGTAAGGTGAAGAACTCTCTCAGAGTCGCTTCGGTCTCGGAGAAGCTTCTCTTCGACGGCAACTTTTCAGCAATCTATGAATTGCTCGATATACACGATCTCTTGTCTATCAAGTGTAACAAGAGATTCAGACTGGGGAAAACATTCGGTGGTTGACTCAGAGAGTGCCACTGCAGTTGCCGGATCCGAGTTTTATGATTATGACGGATGCCAGTCAAACAGGTTGGGGTACAATATTGATCCCAATGGATTCGAAGTGCCAGGGTCTTTGGGTTCCGCAGTTTCTAGGCAAGCACTTAACTTCCAGGAAATGATGTTATTTAGGCTTGCACGATGTCATTGGATGAACATTATTCAGTAACGCATGTCCAAATCCTGTCCGTTAATACAACAGTAGTTGCGTATCTCCGGAACCAGGGAGGCACTCATTCGATTCCGTTATTCAATTTAACGGAAAGAATCCTTCTGTTTGTTATAGTACACCAAGTTCTGCTTCGGTCCGTCATATTCCGGGTCGTCTGATTGTATTAGCAGACTCCCTTTCACGTAAGGGTCGCTTGTTGCCGTCAGAATGGACTCTCAACAAACAAGTATTCAATCAGATTTGCTATCAATGGGAGCGCCCAATGATAATTTATTTGCGACACAACTCACTATTCAATTGCAGATGTATGTGTTTCCATGTCCGGATCCCTGAGCTTATGTTGTTAACGCTCTATTGATCTAATAGGACGGAATGATAGGATACACGTATCCTCCAGCGCGGTTGATTCAGCAAGTATTGCTAAGATAAACAGCCACAATACAATTCTGTTGATAGCATCTCTGTCTTCACAGAGACCGTGGGTAAATTTACTCAGGTGTCTACTGTGGGACTTACCGTGAAAACTTCCTCCATGAGAGGATCTTCTTTCGCTGGGGAAATCATGTCAACTTCATCACAACCCGCAAGGTCTCAACCTTCACGTATTCCGTTGTGTGGTCCGTCTTGCACGGTAAGCATTGTACAGGACGAGCTATGGACGCGATTTCTTACTGTAGGAGAACCTCTTCTTCGCTATACTATGCGGCTAAAGTGGAGGCTCTTCCGTCGTTGGTGTAGGGATCATTATGTTGATATTTTTGATCCCTCCATACTAGACATTGCAACTTTCTTGTATACTTGTTTGACAAGATCAACTGCAGCCTGTTACTATTAAGGTTATAGGTCTATGTTATCTCATACCTATGCACTCTATGATAGTTTACAATTGAGTCTTATGTCTCTTTATCTAAGTCAGTTAGAAACTTTTCGATAAATAGACCTAGAATCCTTAGATTCAATTCCTATACGGAATTTAGCTTCAGTTCTTATTTAGCTAAGTAATCATTTGCGCCTTTGGAAACAGTAGTTTTCAAATTCTGACCTTTTAAGACAGTAATTCTCTTAGTCTTCTCTTCTACTGAAGAGTCAGTGAGCTTCATGCACTATCGGTGGACGATTCTCACTTTCGTAGTTTCGGAAACACTATTTCCTTTACTACTAATGTTGGATTTTTGGTTAAGAATCAGGCTCCTAATAAATATCCGGAACCTATTGTTATTAAGGTCCTTCCGTCTTCGTACGGGCATAGGCCTTTACTCTGTCCGGTTAGAGTTTACGTATTTATAAACAGATATCAGTTTATTAGTAAGGACGTAAGCTTCTTCTGTCTTTGATGCCTAATAGAAGGACATTACGCTCCATTCTATTGCTAATGGATTCAATTAACTATCGGTACTGCTTATGGTATATCATTAACTCAGCAGTTTGTGCTTGAGATTTCAGCTCATGAAGTAAGAGCTCTTTCTACATCTTGGGCTTACATTAATAGTGTCGCTATTATAGATTTTATAAAGGCTGCACATTGGGCTCAGCCATCCGCATTCATGAATTTTTATCTCAGAAATATTGAGTCTATTTCTGGAGGCCTCCATTGTTAGGTCTATTATCTACTGCTCAGAATGTCATTCACTTAACAGTTGCTACTATAGCTAGGTAGGCTTTCTGTTCCGGCAGTGACTCCGTCCTGCTGCCCTCTTCGCTCTGGGCTATTTGACCCAGGGCAAGAAGAAGGGGTTGGGGGGAGGGTGTTCCCTTGGGTCACCTGTTTTATTATGAAAACAAGGGGATACCTCCTCCGGAGTCAGTAATTCTGAGCTGTTACTGGGATGGTTTTTAAGTGATAAGTTTATGTTATAAAAATTCATTCAGGTCATAGTTTTTAAAGTATAGCTTTTGAAAATATCACGTGTCAAACGGGCGTTATTATACAATCCTCAGACACTTTTTAGGAGTATAAAGAGTCTCTATTCTCTTGACTAACTTTATTTATTGGCTTACTTTAAAAATTATTAGTATAAGGATTATACTGGATATTAATAGAGTACATGGATGTTATGATGCTCAATTATGGAAGGTGTTGTGTCTTTCTAATTTATCATAAATAAGAAAGATACATGTAAGGCCTAATACTCCTTTTCCCCTCGAGGGGATGACTCTATTTTATATAATTGAGCTTATTGGAATTTCCTCTTTGTCCTAGGCCCTCCAGCCTTTTTACTATTCAGCTATGTCTGGGTCATTGGTACAGTATAAAAATGTTAAAAAATTTATAGTAATTTGTATATTTTTTATACTTACCAATGACCCAGACGGGGATGGCCCTCCCAGGAGTTGGGAACTCATACCTCCCCGCTGAGTACATAGCGCTTACCAGGCACTGGTTATAAGAATGATTAATGGTGCCAATTTCGGGACGTCCTTGACACTGCGTATGCGCAGTAGAGGTGAAGTATGGAGGGCCATTCAGGACATGTTTTCTTTGGTTTTAGATGCAAATTTTGGGGATTGGGGGCAAAATTTGTGTTTCGCCCTATATTTTTAAGAGTTAGCACCAGCAACTTTGTCTGGGTCATTGGTACAGTATAAAAAATATACAAATTACTATAAATTTTTTAACTTTTCCAAAAAAATCAATGAAACCATATCATGTGATCCCTCATTGGAACGAGCTCATTGAGCTCGTTCCAGTGAGGGGTCACATGATATGGTTTTGTTGAAATTTTTTTGACAATTTTTAAAAATCAATAATTAAAATAATATATTATGATATCCTTTGTGTTGGGAAAAGGGTTAATACTTAGCAGGCACTGTTTGGACCTGTTTGCATGCACATTGGTCATCTATGGACTATCATATTGGATTCTTTCTTTTTTGTTATTTGGCCTAATTGGGGCAGGGGAGGGAGAACAGGACAAAATTAAGTGTATGGCATGAATTCTGTCAAACTAAGTGTTAACTATGTCGGTGCCAGTGGTAGGTAAGATGAAATATAAACTATTTAAAATTTCCAATTTCCAAGATATTTGAAAACAAGAGGTTAACAAAAATTAGAAGATTGCCCAGATACTCAGATCTGCGATATTTGTGGAAATTGTGTCATCTATTACTGTGAAAACATACACATTCGCAATATGTTTTATGTTGTTGAATGTTGCTGAACTATATCTTTTTTGCAGATTTTTGATATCAATGTAAAAGCACAGTTCCTTTTTATAAAAGAAGTTGTACCACACATGAGGAAACAAGGGTTTGTATATTAACACTAAGATAATACGAGCCCACACAAAATTGTATCATTTCTGAAAGTCATCAACCTTTTTAACCCTTTACCTAACGTAATGGTCAAAAATGGCCAGCGCTAGTCTCAAAACTCGCAAATTAATTTTCATTATTTTTTCATTTTTTGTCTCTAAAACATAGGTTATGACCCCTTGTTGGAATGAGCTCGTTCCAATGAGGGGTCATAACCTATGTTTTTGAGACAAAAAATGAAAATAATAGTTATTCAAGAATTTTTTTTGCAAGTGTCGACTGCTTTTCATGTTAGGTAAAGGGTTAATAAATTGTACATTGTTTTTATTCTTTTAGATTCTCATCAATTCTGATGTATTTCTCAGGTTGATTTATATAACATATTTTGAATGACTTGTCTCATTTTCTCATTTCTATATTCACTTCTTAGTTTTATTCCTCATGTTTCTTCGACTCTTTTTTAATTTCTTGGAGGATGATGAGCTTTTTTAAAAGACATACCGTTCATCGCCACGATATAGCTTTGGCTGCTGATGTAGCATAAAGCACCAATAAATAAATAAAAATTAACACCAAGAAGCCTGGTATTAAGTCTACTTGTCTCTGATGTTGTGCAGCACAGTAGACCCTCCCCCCACCAACCCCCCCCAAAAAAAACATTTCCCACCAGCCCTCCTAAAATTACTGAATTCTACAAACTCCATGGGCATCAAGTAATGAATTTACAGATGACAAACCAGACCTGTTTTTCTTCCTAGCATCAAAGAAGCGCCTCTTGAGGCGTATTTTTCAAAATGTTTCTCAGGAAGAATTTTTTGGAATTATAACCACTTGACCCAAACAATGTTAAAGGGACACCAATACTGCATATTTGCATCATTGTGTTGTCTTTCATTTCTCAATAGACCATTCTTTCCGCAAACAGTCACTTTTGGCCATCTTACAGATAGCATGAAAGAAATGACAGTTTCCATTAACACCACTGCGGGAAAAAAACAAGGGATGCTTAATTAAGTTCCAGGTGTATAGTTATAGAAATGAAACATTTGCACAAATGTTCTTCAGTTAACATTCTTGTTGCACGCAAGGGACAAATTTATCAATTTCATTAACTTGGGTAAAATATCAGACATAAACCATTTAATTTTTAGCTCACCTACATCTGTAAGATGTGGTGAGCTATTGTGATAACCTCGGGCGTCGGTGTCGGCGTCCGGCGTGTCCAATATTGTAAGATTTAATGTTAAGGTGAATTTCTCAAACATCAGTGGGCTCAGGCCTTTGATATTGCATATGTAGGTTGTAGGGGACTATCAGAACTGTATTTAACCCTGAAACTACGACTTTTTTCCAAATTTCAGCAAAAATTTTCTACCAAAAGTTGTTGTAAGAATTTGCGTTTAGGTGTTGTAAGAATTTGTGTTAAAGTCAGCTTTTGTGCAGATTGTGCTGGTTTAACTTCTCATTACTGTTGATTTTCATATTTCAATAACAACTGTAGGTATTAACCCTACTGCATGCAGAAATTTAACGAAAGTTTTCTTTTTTTTCACTCAAAATTTTCATGTTTTTCTCGGACTTAGTAAATTTTAAATTGTAAAACTTTGTAAACTTTGTGTATAGGTGAGTTATGTTTCTATGTGTCTTTCCAAGCGATTAATATTCTACACTTGGGTTACTGAACTCCATTGCAGTAATATTTAACCCTCATTACATGCATATTTGAGGAATTTGAGGCTGATTTTCTGCCAAAACTTGTTGTAAGAATTAGCATTTAGGTGTTGTAAGAATTTGCGTTAAAGTCAGCTTTTGTGCAGATTGTGGTGCTTTAACTTCTCATTACTCTTGATTTTCATATTTCAATAACAACTGTAGGTATTAACCCGACTGTATGCAGAAATTTAACGGAAATTTTCTTTTTTTTCAGTCAAAATTTCCATGTTTTTCTCGGACTTAGTAAATTTTAAGTTCTAAAAGCTTGTGTTACGGTGAGGTGTTAAGGTAAGTTCTCAAAGATCAGTGGGCTCAGGCCTTTGATATTGCATATGTAGGTTGTAGGGGACTATCAGAACAGTATTTAACCCCGATACTATGACCTTTTTCCAAATTTCACCTAAAATGTTCTGCCAAAAGTTGTTGTAAGAATTTGCACCCAGTAGCAGTGAGCGTCCTAGCAATCCAATTCTAAAGAGATCAACAATGTTTACCCGTTATTCCAGGTTAATTGTTGGGCAGTTGCAGAGCTAAATTAGATAAGTTTGAAATACAGTACTGACAGAGTAATATTCTGGGAACATACTCACGTGGCTGAGATTACCCTGATTAACTCTTAACCCTTTACCCAACGTAACGGCCAAAACCGGCAAGCGCTTTTCACAAATGTCACCAATTAATTTTCATTATTTTTTTCATTTTTTGTCTCAAAAACATGGGTTATGACCCCACTTTGGAACGAGCTCATCGAACTGGTTCCAAAGAGAGTTATAACCTATGTTTTTGAGACAAAAATGAAAAAAAATTAGTTATTCAAAAATTTTGTTTGCAAGTGTCGTCTGCATTTCATGTTAGGTAAAGGGTTAACCCGCTGAGTATTTTTTAAAATATTTTTCATCAAATCTAGTCATGGCTGCTGAGAAGCAGCCATGACTAGATTTGATGAAAAATTTGATGAAAAATTCATATAAATTCATATAAATTTAATCAAGAAATCATTGGTCAAACAGATACTCCAATATACAAGGAAGAATCTGGAAAACAGGGCTCAAATTCAACTTATTTCACTGGCAACCATTCCTTGTCCTAGGAAGGAATATCCACCAGCAGCATGCAAAGAGGTTAATGTTATTAGCCCTTTACCCAACGAATCGCCCACATCCGCCGGCATAATATGCAATTTCAGCAGTTGAAAAAATATTATATTTCAAAAAATTTCAACAAAACCATATCATGTGACCCCTCGTTGAGCCCGTTCCAACGAGGCTCACATGATATAGTTTTGTTGAAATTTTTTGAAAAATTAAAAAAATTATATTTAAAATTATAAATTTTGATATCGTCTGCGTTGGGTAAAGGATGAAAAAAAAACCATTATTTTTTTCCACATAATAGAGAGAGGAGGTAAATTAATAATTCCAACCATTTTATGGGTTAACCAAAAAAATGCTTCCCTCCGACATCATAAAATTGTGGTGAAAATTGTCTGAGTGGCATGAATTTTTTATAAGCCAAATAAAAAACTTTTTGAAGCACAAGCAAGATTTCAGTGCATTGACCTTCGAATATACTCCTGGGGTCCATCAGTAGAAATTTTTTGCTTGTGCTTTTTAAAATGATTCAATTAAGTATAAGGTGATAAGAAATTTTGTGTCGGCTGTTCCACCAATTGAGCAAGAAGAAGCAAGAAGTTTGAACTTGCCCAACGTGCCTGCTCCCTCCCTTAGACTGAGTACCATCTCTGTCCTATAATCTGTTAAAGCATTCATCATGGATCCTTGGAATGATCTTGACAAACAGCAGAAGAACTATTTCCAGAAATGGGCCAGATACTGGCCATTTATTCAACGTATCACAGATATGAGAATTACATAATTTGATTATTTTGTTTACAGAATTGTTGATTACATAATAATTAAGATATGTGTTTAAAATTATCCGAAAACAAATCGATCATGACCCTGCTACCAGTGGCAGAGGTGGGAGAATAAACGCCACAAAGTCTGACATAACCTATGTCAGACATTCCCCACCCGAAACTGGTGAAATCGAGCTGTGCATAATTGAGGGGTGATGTCGCAGTCTGGGGGATAACGTGGTGCTAGCAGTGAATAGCACCCTGTCCCCAGGTAGAAGGCAGTATTGAACTGGCACAACAGGGTGAAGGGCATTCACTGCCTACTGTACTGCGTGTAATATGGATAAGAAAATCATGGAGATGGAAGATGGCATCCTGGATGAGGCGGAGACCAAAAGTTGGAAGGACAGATGGGGTGCTTTGCAGCCCCAGAATAAAGCCATGAATTGAATGTGCAAAACCCAGAATGTAAACCCGGGAAGGGGAATGACCACATGTATATACACCCTGGGTGGTGCAACAGCACTCACAAAAGTAAAGTAACGAAGAATAGTGTATCAAATAAAAATAATGTATCAAAAGTGAATAAAACATATCACAAATGGTTAAGGGGCACGGTGTGACATTGAGGGTGCCTTTGCAACCCCCAAACAGCGTACCTCACCTTTAGGGGAACCACAACCTTCCACATGACAGTCCTAAGTATACACGGGGCGCTGCTATCGGACTCACAAAAATAAACAAAATCCAATAAGACGCAGTACCATGGCAGGTGGGGGTGGGGTGCTTTTGCAACCCGCACCCCCCGCCCCCCATTTCCAGAGTCTACTACCAGAAATATTCCCAACTCTAGGGCAGTGGGGCCTGGGCGCTGTGACTGCACGCACAAAAGGAAGAGAATAAGGACCAGAAGGGAACAAGATGTATCATCAGGCCTTTAGATTGCTGTATTTTGGGCACATGTTTTGTAGGGCTTGAAATGTGCCCAAATTACAGAAAATTCCACATTCAAGGGATACTGCTGATTTTTAATGCGGAAAGTAATGGTACACAGCATAAAAAAGAAAGGAACGGACTCTAGGAGGTGAAAAATTTTAAAATAACGCAACTGAAACAAATCAAGAGCAATATTTGAGCATGTTTCCTATTTTGGGCACAGCTTTTAACGCCTTGAAATTGGGGTAATTTAAAGGTCTGTGTTTCATGAATTTGGAGGGACTGCCTTTGCAAATCCCCCCCTCCCCCAACCACCGTGAACAATCTGAACGACCCATCCGAGAAATATGTACATCGATGTGAGCACAACACCGAATTTGCCGCAAGGACGAATCTCCCCCTCCCCCCAACACGTGGACCCCGGATTGTAGTGATACCGAAACCTAAATATACGCTGGGTGCTGCAACTGCACTCACAAAAAGAACTAAGAACAAGGTAACAAAAGTGAACAAAACATATCTTGAAGGCAGGCAAGGGGTACCATTGCAACCAACCTGGTGCAACCCCCCCCCCCCCCCCCCCCCCCCCCCCATTTACAGGGTCTAACACCAGAAATATATCTTAACCCAAGGGCACTGGGGCCTGGGTGCTGATACTAGTACTGTACACACAAAAGTAAAAGAGAAGAAGGAACAGAAGGGAAGAAGATATATCAGGAATGTGGAGGGACTGCCTTTGCAAATTCCTCCCCCCCCCCCCCCCCCCCCCACAACCACTGTGAACAACCTGAACAACCCATATGAGAAATATGATGGACATCTATCTGGTCACTATGCGCGTTTGCCGAAAGATTGCATCTCTCCCCCCCACACCACGTGGAACCGGACTGTAGTGATGCCAAGACCATAATATACACTGGGTGCTGCAACCGCACTCACAAAAAGAACGAAGAACAATGGAACAAAATTGAACAAGACATATCTTCGAAGGCAGGCAAGGGGTGCCATTGCATCCACCCTGCTCTGCTACCCCCTCACACACACAAGCCACACACCTAAAGTCTGATGGTAAACAAGCCAGCAGTCTGTAGGAAGACTGACTGGTCTTACTGATGGTTTATATCCTGACAGAGGAAACTGGCACTGGCAGTCATCTAGGAATGGGAAATCTTCCAGCTGTTGACCTGCGATGATCGGATTGTTGTGTAGACATCGACCGGGGATGTATACTGTAAAGAAAAGAAAGCTGCTGAGCATGTGTAGGAGAAATAAAGGGGAAAAACGAGTGGGCAGGCGAAACCTCCATGCTACCATTGTCAACATGAGGACAAGTAGGCTTGTGGTGGTATGCATTGGCTACCACCAACACTTAGTAAATATGAATCGTATACAAGAGCGGATTTACCAGGCATTGCAAAAATATGAAGCTATGAAAAGGAGTGAAAGACCTAGCAATGACAGCATAGAGAACTGCTATACTGGAACCCAGGAGAGCATCCCCCCCCCCCCTCCCTGCGCCTGCCAACCTCAGGGGTACAGGAATGAGAGAATGAAGGAGCCAGGGTGAAAATGAAATGCGAGTGAGTGAGCATAGAATGTAAAAGAGTGGTAAATAATGAATGTGTAAAATGTGTAAATGCATGGAATGATATATTATTATATGAGTATGATTATTGTGGTATGGTGACGTCTGTAAGTGGAATGAAAGCTGAGATATGCAAAATATGAAATGGGGATGTGGCACTGTGGCAGTGAACTGGGTCAAAACGAGGACACATATCTACCAAGAGTGCTAGGAGACATCACACGTTCCTCCCTCCCTGACCCTGAGGCATATTGGGGAGCAGGGTAACCACAAGACCCACTGCTGCCATCAGATACCACGTCCCCAGCACAAGTGAATAACGAGCACGCAAGCAGGGATGAGGTTGCAGACAAGGAAATCAGTGAAGAATACTGAAAACACAGAACTTTTGGAGGAAAACCTTGAATAAAGGCCAAAATAATGCAGTATTCAGCTCAATTACTAATGGCAAAGAGATGCAAGGCCACAATGGAACAGAAAATGGTCTGGAAGACCATACATGCACCTGCGAATACAGGAAAATAGAATGTAAAAGGGCAGGCAATTGGTAAGCTCAAATGAGCTGATGAGCTGAAAAACCTCATCCCTGGGAAATGACGAGAGAGGGGTGTAGCATAGTGGCGATAGTCTGAGCCAAACACGGTGACACGATGCCAGCCACGAGAGCTTTAGGTCAACATGTGCCCCTCGGCCATATGCATAGACGAGAAACCTGGTCACCATGCGTCCCTCTGCCTTCACTATATACTACCACCCCCAAAAGACGAACGAGTGTATACGAGTGTTTACGAGTGTATATGAGTGTTTACGAGTGTATACAAGTGTTTATGAGTGTGTACCTGCATGCGGGAGTCTAGGGTAGTGGTGACAATCTGAGCCAAACCGATGACGGGATGCCAGCCACGAGTGCTATAGGACACCATGGTTCCTTAGGCCATATGCATAGCCATGTTAAGATTCCAATCCCAAGGCATCGGACCATCGATGTTCCCAATTTCCAACCCCCAAATTTCCAGGTGCGACAGTTAAAACCCCACATCTTCTACCAGAGATTGTCCAATATATAGTTGCATAAGAACAATGTTAAGTAGCTCAGTATTCCAGAAAATTACCCATAGTAATGATAATTACCCTTCCAATAATTATATCCTAAAACAGAGTAGATGTAAGTTCCCAATTTGGACCAAATAACGATAAAAATTTCCAATGGCAAGGGACCCAAACTCATTGCCAATGGCAAGGGACCCAGACCCATCCCAAAAGGGGTGCATGGATCCCTGATGTCCCCAAATGTGAAGCAGCTGACTCCATGGATGGGAAAGCTCACTGATGTACACTGATGGAGTCCCTGATAAAAGCTGAAAATAAACTCATTGAATAAAAGACGAAAATGCGACAGAATAAGCCAGTAAAACGAACATGAAAAACAGAACATATTAAAGGTGGAATGAAACGACACTCGCCGTGAATAAGACAGACAGTGAAAAACCGAGAAGAGTAATGAATCAATTGCGGGACCCTGGTACCCCAACTTTCTCCAACAAATTCTGAATAAAAACAGCAATATTACATATTGCATTTAACTGTAAGAGCATTCACACAAATCCTGCTGATGTCCATGGGAACAGAAAAATATGTGAAGTTGAGAACATATGATTTTCAAATCCAGGTTAGACCCTCTTGGCCAGTTGTTGACAGCATTGAGCCATGTGTTTTAAATTAAATGAGAAAACTAAAATCTCTAATCAGTGTCTTGACCTTAGCATTACCTTATTCTAACTGTAGAACCCTCAGTCCATACAAACATTTTCATGCCAGTTAACACTATAAACAAGAATTTTTAACCCATCAACAATCAATTGCTGGGCCAGCGCACACAAAGCAGTTTTCCTGTTTTTGACAGTAAAACAACCTAACTGTATCATTTCTGGAAGTAGGCTAGATATTTATGATAACTCCCTAATGTTACCGTTGATAGGGCCATGTGGAGCTTTAAAATTTAATTCAACACAAAATCGGCCAGATGATTCGATTTGATTCCCACAGATTCATAGATTTTTGAATTGTCAAAATCCAACCAAGGGTAACTTTTGAATGCTTTGTCTATCAGGCCACCGACACCTGATGATTGATGGGAGTGTTCAAGAAGGTCTTGCTATCGAAACTATACTCGCCCAAAAAAGAAAGTGTGCATTGCAGAAATTGATCAAACTCCAAAAAAATAATTTCGTAGGTGTAAAGAGTGTTAACCTGTTCATGAATAAGTTATATTGAACACAAAACAGCTTTCCCCGTTAAAATTGCATTAACGTTAAATGACATGCTGCACGTTTGTGAAAAGGCATGTTTTGCACGTGGAGAGTCTAAAAATTCATGCAGCAGTGTGAATCCTTGGGTATTTAAACACTAAAGTAAGGCCTTCCTATCGTTCACATTCAAACTTGCGCTGCTGTTAAAACGACTCTACATTAGCATGCCAAGATTGACAATGAATCAACGTCTCCTTGCCCTGGGTATGATTAGAGCTGGCAGAACACACAGAGAGGTTGCCCAGCATTTGAACTGCCACCGTAACACTGTAGACAGGCTAGTCCATCGACATGCACAACATGATGACGTTCGAGACCGACCCCGCTCCGGGAGACCCCGAGTTACCACCCCTGCACAAGATCAGTATATTCGTGTCGTCCATCTCCGGAACCGGCAACAAACGGCAACGGTGACAGCCAGGAACATCCCTAACCTGAGACGTATACATCCTCAAACAGTAATCAACCGGCTGAGAGAATACGGCTTACGTCCTCGAAGACCTGAAATTCATCCGATTTTGATGTTACGTCATCGTCGTGCTCGACTGCAGTGGTGTAGACAACATCTCAGGCATCCCTAACACTGGTGGCGACGTGTTTTATTCACAGATGAATGTCGTTTCCATCTTTCATCATCAGATGGCCGCCAGAGAGTGTACAGACGTCAAAATGAACGCTACGCAGATCCATGTGTCGTGGAGCGAAACCGTTATGGGGGAGGGTCTCTCATGGTGTGGGGTGGCATCACTGCCCGTAACAGAACTGAGCTGGTCATTATTGATGGCAATCTCAATGCAGCCAGATATCGTGATGAAGTGCTTACACCTGTTGTTGTCCCATTTTTGCAACGTCACGGCCCCGGCGTCATTCTGCAGCAGGACAACGCCCGACCCCACGCAGCTCGTGTTGTTCAACAGTATCTGCAGCAACAACAAGTGGATGTTCTTCCCTGGCACGCAAATTCGCCCGATATCTCACCCATTGAGCACGTATGGGACGAAATGAAACGTCAGCTTCGCCGGCTTCCCCATGCACCGTCAACGCTTGTGGAACTCCAAAGACAGCTTATCAGAATATGGAACAACATCTCACAACACTTCCATGCTAACTTGTTCGCTTCCATGAGGCGTAGATGCACAGCAGTAGTTGATGCAGACAGAGGTCATACCAGATATTGATTGTGTGACTTTTGTGTTTGACCCTTAGTGTCTTTGACTCTCTATGGCACCAAGAGTATTCGTTGTAGCGTATTGAAATTTCTCGTGTTGATCACAAATTGATTCATCTGTGATTGAATAAAACTTCCATGAATGAAAATGATATATATCTTTTTTTAGTGTTATTTTTTAGCATGAACACTTTCTTTTTTGGGAGAGTATACTTTTTGATTTTGTTTGTGGAATTTGCCACTTTTTGATTCACTTGACCAAACAGGTGAGTTGCTGTTGAATGCGATTCTTGAGTACAGACAGGCAATATTTGTCCCCCAAACTATTAAAATAGCCGGTGTCCATCCATCCGTGCGACCATCCATGCATCCGTCCCACTTTAGTTTGTTGATGATAACTTTAGTTATAGTTGTTCAAATCAAATTAAATTTGATATATAGGTATGTAGCAACATAAAATACAGGTCAAGTTTGAATCGTGGTGCGGTCCAACAATTCTTCCCAGAGTTATGCCCCTTTTTCAACTTTGAACTTTGAAAACTCTATTTTTTAGTTTCCAACCAATACCCTAAACTTTAATTGACCGAATCAAATTAAATTTGTATGTGTATTAACAAAAAATACAGGTCCTGTTCAAATCGGGGTTTGATGCAGCATTTTTCTCCAGAGTTATGTCCCTTGTTCGCCTTCGAAAAATTTAATTTTTTCGGGGTACGTGTGGCTGAGTGGCCTTTTATTAGTGTTGTATGGAAGTACATGATACCGTGATTGTTTTTCTGTATTCAACATTACCTGATAGGCTGATACAAGACAGAGATTGAAAAATATGCTAGGCAAACCACGCATGGAAGAGCATCATGTAAAGACCGACCTGATCGGTTTGTTGCTCATCCGACTGACTTTATGACATGACTGAACTGGTTCCACACAAAACTGTGTCATGCAAGAAAGTAAACAGACACTCGAAGGTCATGTTGTTTTTTTTTTTAACCCTTTACCCAACGTAGCGGCCAAAACCGGCCAGCGCTATTCTAAAAATCGCCAATTAATTTTCATTATTTTTCATTTTTTTGTCTCAAAAACATAGGTTATGACCCCTCGTTGGAACGAGCTCGTCGAGCTCGTTCCAACGAGGGGTCATAACCTATGTTTTTGAGACAAAAAATGAAAAAAATTAGTTATTCAAGAATTTTTTTTGCAAGTGTCGTCTGCTTTTCATGTTAGGTAAAGGGTGAACAATCTAGGCTTCATTCACTTAATTCAAGTTTAATGCAGAACACAGCTCAGATAGAGTATGATGGACTGGAATTAATGACCCCCCCACCCCCCCACCCACCACCCCCCCCCCCCCCCCCCCCCCCCCCCCCCCCACCCCCCCCACTTACTCGACCCTCACTGCATTCTGTCTTAATCCTTTACCTAACATGAAAAGCAGACGAAACTTGCAAAAAAAATTCTTGAATAACTGTTTTTTTTTATTTTTTTGTCTCAAAAACATAGGTTATGACCCCTCATTGAAACGAGCTCGACGACTTGTTCCAACAAGGGGTCATAACCAATGTTTTTGAGACAATAAATGAAAAAATAATGAAAATTAATTGGCAATTTTTTTAGAATAAGGCTGTCCTGTTTTGGCTGTTACGCTTCAGGCTTGGCAATTTCAGGAGAGCGATTTTTTAGCTCTCCTTACTGCCCTCTTGAAAGAATTAAGGAAAGCGAAAAATTGCCCTCCTAAATATTTTGGTCTGGGATGATTGAGATTACATGTATTATGCTCACATTAAATTTTTGTTGTAATGCAAAAATGTAATTTAACTCCGAAGTCACATAACATCACGTAATTTCATTTTGAAAGTGGTTTAGTGGTAAAAGGTAATGGCTGCAACCATACCCAAACACAGTTGCAATCATTTGAAGCAAAATGGGTCACAGCAATATTTTTTTTTCTGTCAGTTTCAAGTTCAACAACTGACATCACAGTTTGAGGGGTAATTATTCAAGGAATATTGACACTATAATATACTACCATTACTACTATCCTGTCACTTGAAGCACTTGCACCAGGATGTGACTGTAGATTCAAGCAGACCTGTTGTCCAAGAAAGTCATATGCCTACTACTACCACCTTCAACCCCCCTTGGGGGGTTGAAGGTGGTAGTGGTAGGCGTATGACTTTCTTGGACAACAGGTCTGGGTACACACACAGGCCTTGTCAAGTGTGTGTTCGGTTGTTGAGTGAGACATCGAGATGTCTAAGATATTTCGCTTTACCTTAGTAAAGTTAATAAAATCACTGATGTAGTCTGTTGGTTTCAGTTTCAATGAGTTCGTTCTACTGGATACTTAAAATGCTATGTAAAGCTAATTGCTCTCCTAAGCTGATTGAGGAGAGCGATTTTTTGCCCTCCTGCATTTTTCAGAATGCCAGGCCTGCACTTGGTAAAGGGTTAATATCTACAATTTGAGTGACAATCAGATTTGATTCAAGATTGATTCAAGATTCAATTTTGATTTGAAGTCCCCCCTGCCTGATTCAATTCGACTCAAGAAGTTGAGATTCATGGGACCCTACGAGGGGACTCTATTTCGAAAGACCTCTCTCCTTCGATTTTCTCCATGGAATTTGTTCTCAACTCCATACCAACCCACTCCTGTCTGATGCCAAGGAATAAATTGAAATTGATTTCGACATTTCTCGATCAATTACCACTTGAATAATGGTATCTGATGACCAGCCTGCTGTGGAGCCCACTTATTTGGGTATCTCTTAATTGAATAATCCTGTTAATTGAATATATATCCCAACACAAAACCATTTACCATACTTTCAGTTCAAATTTTATCCATTATTTGCATATATACAGGAAGCGTGGTTTTCTTTGTGGCTATGCTTTTGGACTTCAAACCAAAAGATCCATGGTTTGATCCCTGCCGGGGGTAACCGCATTGTGTCCTTGGGCAAGGCACTTAATTCCGATTGCCCATGTGGGGGCATTGTGGTGTTGCGTGCTAAGGCATACTGCATGTCGATGGTGCACTTGTCTTTACCCAATGCTAACCCTGCTTGTGTGGAGTTAGTAAGTTGGGGAGTCTTTCAGTTACTTGCCACTCTCAGTGGTTCTCTCTGGGTACTCCCACTTCCTCTGCCCATAAAACTGTCTGACATGAGCTGACTGTCAAAAGTGTTGTTAAAACCCGGATATAAATAAGTAAATAAATAAATAAATAAATATAATATAGAGGAACCTCTGTTGACTGAATGAAAATCTTCGAGAAAGTATGGTGACAATTCGACAAACACTTTTTTTAAGCTTATTTGTTTTACAAGGATTGGCAAACAAGTTATGCAACTTATATTAATGCCTCTCCTTGGCCCAGTGGCAAGGTTTGTGGGATGACCTTCAGTGCGGCATCTTTAATTTGTGGCTTTGCTCTTTTTGAATACTAGGAAGGGATCTTTAGTCTGCATGGAGCGTGTCTCTCTCGATGCAGAGGACAGCTATTTTACATCCGCATCCTATAGGACAGTGCACCGTGGCAGCATCAACCCCACAATTGATGCTGACAGAGAGTGTTCAGGCACATAAAGAACTTTCCCCGGTCGAGGATCGATCCCGGGAACTTGGGATGAGAGACCAGCACACTTATCCACTCAGCCACCACTCTCCTGAATTCCACATGTTTATAGACCTATTTGGCCTCAATGCAGGCCTTTTATCCCTTTTATCTTGTCCAACAGAGTCACCCATGCTTAGGGTAGAAGCCCAGTAAAATGGGCGACATAGGTATAAATGATTCACTAAACTGTGACTTTATCTCTATGTTGCAGTCATGACCAGCCGTTGTGCAGAAATATGTGACTTTAAATACCAGTAAATAAAGTAATAAATTTTTTTTTTCAGAGCTCCATGAACTCTGTCAAAACCAAATAGAATAAATGCCCAGTTTGTATAGAGTACAGGAAAGTAACCAAATCCTGTTAGTTGGATAATTTTAACTGACAAAGTGGTTATTCAATTAATGGTTGCCTTCCAACAAATGTCAATAAAAATAACATTAGGCCTAAAAAAATAAAAAAATCTGTTTCTCAGGCCCTCCCACACGGTCCTTTTGGCTGCCGCATGCTCTCTTTTTAAAACCAATTTAAACTTAAAAAAAATTAAAATTAAATGGTTTCTGTCTGATATTTTACCCAAGTTAAAAAAATTGATGAATTTGTCTCTTGAGTACAAAAAGGCTTTGCAATGCTTTAGCATTGCAAAGCCTTCTTGCACTCAAGGGATGAAATACACCACCGCCCATGCTACTCTGTAGGTTATGAGGCCTAAAACTTGAAGCAAGAACATGAACTTTTGATGGCAAAGAAGTAATTACTGAAATAAAAAATAAAATAAAAAACCGCTCGCCCGCATGCAATTTCACAAATAATGGCCCGAGAAACAGAAGATCTACTTTGTGTGGCCTTATTTTCACTAATTATATTTACAGAGGCGGTTCAATAATTGCTGTTAATTCAATCGCTGGATATTTGGGCCCGGATGTAAGTATCACTGTTTCTGTATTCAACTAACTAGTTTTGTAGAGAAGTACAAGAACTAGAGTCTTGTGGATATAGTATTTTCACTCAAATAAAAGCTTGAATCGAATTTGAACCCAAACATTTTAAAGGAAATGAATATCAAACATCGACTATCCCCAATCACACACATTTTTCTGCTTGTGATCCATGCAGCATATTGAGATGGGGGGGGGGGGGGGGGGGGAGGGGCAACACGAAGCTAGGGTGGTGATGTAAACCTGATTTGTTCCAACTGTGAATGCTCAAGTGCCGACTGATATTTGCATTGCTTTAGTAAATATATTCAGAAATTCCACATTGGGATCACTGCTAGCGACTTTGAATTTCACAGTTTGAATCAAACTGTTTTTCAAATATCGAAAACTCACAGAACCCTAAAGAAGACACTCGCAATATTTTAAAATAATAACTAAAACCTGTGAAGGTCATAATGCTTGCTTACAAAACAAGGATTCTGAGTTCTAACAGACAAATTCAGTGGGCTAGTTCCAATTAGAAACAAAGCAACACATTTGATCTCGGTTGTTATCTATAGATCACATTGTGGCTGATTCATTTGTTTGGATTTTGCTGTTTCAGTGTGTAGACGCCTATTTCTGTAGACGACCTACCACACCAACACAATAAGCCCTGCTCTTTATTAACCTCTCTTCTTTGAAAATAACCACAACAATAAAATAAAATAATTTCACTTCTTTACACCCCTGCCTGTTTTCAACTTTTCAAAAACCAATGCAATCAGAGAGAAACTATACAACGGTTGTGGCAGCTATGTGGAATGGGCTATGATATTTTTTTTTTATTTGAAATGGAAAAATGGAATTTATTTTTCTTAATTTCTCTCTACTTGCAAAGATGGTGGAGTCTAATATTGTGTTTATATTCAAATATGCACCTTCAGGGGCATAGGATGCTTTTTGAACTTGAGCCACGGTCATAGAAGGACACCCACACACCTATTAGCTCAACTCGACAACGTCAAGTATGGGCTATTAGGATGGGTTGCGGTCCATCATCTGTCCATGTGTCTGTATCTAGTTACCTTGGTCCAGCCACAATTCCTTTAGCACACCCTACAGGCTGTATCTCTCTCCTGGTCAGTTTCAAATTTCATAATGGCTTTGGAGTTATGTTGGGGATGGGAGCTATCAAATTTTTCCAATTTTGTTGAAAATGATGGCCTCCGATGGCCATATTGGGTTTAGCATATAAATTGTCAATAATTCCATTAGCACACCCTTAGAGGCCACATCTCTCACCTTATCGTTTTCAATTTTCATATGTAACTGTGGTGTTTTTCTAGATGAGAGCTATCAAATTTTAATTAATTTCGTTGAAAACCTGGTTGCAAGTGGCCATCTTGGGTTTGGCATATACTTTGTCAACAATTCTATTAGTACACCATGTAGGGTGCATCTCTCACCTGATCTTTTTGAAATTTCATATGCAGCTTTAATGTAATGTTGGGAGCAATCAAATTGTCCTGAATTTTGTTGAAAAACAGCAGTGGTCATCTTGGATTTGGCATATAAATTGTCAACAATTCCATTAGTACACCTGACAGGCTGCAGCCCGCACACAATCTTTTTCTGATTTAATATGTAGCTATGGTGTAGTGTCTTTTCCATAGAAACATGAGTGAATGACTTGGCATTACTGGAACTTTCTATTTAGTTCAGTCCCTTCTTGGTCAGGCCGAGCTGCAGTGTCATTGACACTTTCATATATAGTAAAACCCGTTTTGAGAGACCACCTGTCTGGAGAGACTGCTGTGACCTTGTACCATTTGGTTGTTTTACTTTGGAATGAACCTGTCATGAGAGACCACTTGTTTTGAGAGACCACTTTATTTAACATGGCAAAAAGAGTGGTCTCTCAAGACAGGTTTTACTGTGTCTGAGTAGTGGCCAATTTGCCTTAGTGGCATGGCAGGAAGATAATACACAAATCTGTAGTTGAGACCAAAACCCCTCTACCATTAAGGAATGTAAACATAATTTGCCCTAGCTTTAGTTGAAGTTTTAGCTCACCTGACATAGCATCTTGTTTTTGCTCAAATCAATGTGCCCAGCCCCATAGGGAGAGGGTGGGGAAAAATGCTCCAAATTTAAAAAAAAAAATCTTCTTATCGACTGGTGGATACAATGATTTGATATTTGGTGTGGAGCTTCCTTTTGAGGTGCAGAAACAAGTTTGTTCAAAATGAAGTTCATGGAGCAATATTTGCCTTTGTAATGGGAGGGGCCAAATTTTTTGCCCTGCCCAAAATTTCTATTTTCTGAACCAATGGTCTGATTTGAACCATATTTGGTATGTGGCATTGTAGAGTCATAAGTATTTGATTCTTGTAAAAAAAACCATGTTCCTGTGTTCTCATGCCCCAGAAGCTGAAAATAGAAATATTTTCAAATGACCATATTTCCCAAACCACAGAACAGAAAACCACTGATCAATATCATTTGATATTTGGTATACAGCATCCATGGGGAGGGTGAGGGGCAGATACAATATTGTTAAAGATGAAGGCCCTTGGTTCATATTTGGCTCAATACAGGAGCCCGAACCTTAACTTAGGGCAATATGGGGAATAATCTTTAAAAATCTTCTTCAGAACCACCAGTCAGAATCTTTTAATGTTTGGTCTACATCATTGTTATGAGGATCAGATTCAAGATTGTTCAAATCAAGTCCCTCAGTTAATATTTGGAGTTCCTATGGGGGTTTGAATTTTAATGTAGGGCAATATGAGGGATAATCTTTAAAAATCTTCTTCAGATTCACCAGTCAGAATCTTGTGATATTTGGTATACAGTATGGTTTGGACGATACACCAAATTCCTGGTACGATACGCATCTCTAAGTACACGAATCATGATATGATATGTATCTAGATACGTATCTTGACGATATTCATCCTGGTATTGAAGCTACAGTCAAGATCACAGGGACAATGGTGGAGCCAGCAATTCACAGTTGGGGAGCACGGATACATTAGGGAGGAGTGGTGATCAACTTCAGCCCCCCCACCCTCCATTTCCGATATTCTATCACGTACTGCACTGACTGGTAACAGGTCTCTGAGTTCATACTCTGCCATAAGCCCATCCCTAACTTTACGTAATTGTATAAAGAAGGATTTAACTAGAGTAACAGAATTTACTGCATCAAGTAAGTTAAAGTCTGTGTGAAAAGGGTTAAAGTATCAGGAAAAAACTACATAGGAAGAGAATTTAAGGAGGCTTATTTTCAGAGTAAAATATTTTTAAACAAACCAGAAATGGATTTTCGTTAACCGTATTTATAGATATTCATACAGAAATCTTTTTTCTAAGAAACCAGAAAAGGCATATATATGCACAACATTTAAAGGGGTCGATCAAGGAATCAGAAATTGACATTACTGACTCTGCCACTTATTTGAATGGTGAGATACATGTATAATCTTCAGAATTGCATTAGTGTTGTTTTAATATGCATTTCCTAATAGTGCTGAAAAATATGTACTTAATGACCTCTGTTGACCTCATTGAGGTGGACCACATTTTGAACCTCCAGCAAGTTTGAACTCATTCGGTGTGGGTCCCATATCTATAGGTCATACCAAGCCTCAAGTTTGAGCATAAACCACTTTAAAAATATTGGCTCCCCCAACTCCAGGATAGCCAGATTGGTAGATGATAGCAAATATTCACATTAGCTAGATAATGTTAAGGTACATGGTACCTCTGGAAAATATATTGCAAGTAAAATAATTCAGTAATGTTGGAATATAGACGTAAAGAGGCCTTAAAGGCTCCCAAGAGCTTATCTGAAGACCTATTGGTTTTGGCAGAAGACCGAGATCACATTGATGCCCATGTGTGTTTAGAGCAACATTGTGAGAAAGGAAATTTTATTTAATGCTCAGGCATCAATTCACGCTGAAAAATTAAGTCATATTCCCCTGTCGGTCGGCAAAACGAAATATCAAAATGATATTTAGAAATCGATATTTCATCGTAGGTTCGGATGACGAATCACATGTACTTTAAACGAGTCAGCACATCAGTAATGAATTCCAGAGTCCCAAATACAAACGAATTCGAATAATTGATAGTGACAGTGACTAAATCAATTCATTAAATCAGCGGTTTCAAAGTTTGACTTTCTCATTCACCTTCCAGCGAAAAGCCGAAATCACTTTCAAATTTCTTCAGCTCAACTTCACACGTCTTCAGTGCATTGAGTTAAAAAAAAATAAAATGACGTGTCTTGTTATTGAAAATAAGAAAGTGGTGTTTTTTGTTATTGTTCTATTTCTTCGAAACACATTGCGATTATTTCAATTCGCCAGCCTTGGTAAATCGTAAAGTTAGGGGAGAAATAAGACGGGACTACTTTTTGTGCGGATATTCACACATTCCAATGGTTGGAGTTTGGTTGTTGTAATTTTTGTATGGACGCCGGTTCGGCACATAAATTTTGCGCCTTAATGGCAAATAAAGGCCACAAATTGGAGAGTTTGTAGTCGTAGAGCATTAAATAAAAAGAAAATTCACGAAAATTTGTTGAATACCGAAAATATCTCGTTCGTGGCTACAAGAAATATGAGGATCTTCACTCGCGACTGCGTCACTCGTGAAGATCCTCATATTTCTTTGTAGCCACTCACGAGATATTTTCGGTATTCATCAAATTTTCGTGAATATCCTCTATGTTTTCGTTATCCTCTTATTGCATAAAATAAAATTTTTGAGAGGGTTAAAATACTCCTTTTAAATATTCCATTTTAAGCCTTTAAGAAACGAGCTCACTCCAATGAGGGGGTCATAAGCTATGTTTTTCAAGCAAAAATAATGAAAACTGAATAGAAATATATGTGAATAACTCTGGCTGGTTTTCGCCATTATGTTGGGTAAAGAGTTAAGTATGCCTTAAGTATCCCATTCCACATTGAATTGAATGTTACAGAAAAGAAAGTGTAAAAACAGTCAGTAGCTATGAGGTATATGAAAGGTGTTTTCTACTCACATTGGAGTATTAAGAGGGTTAAAAATAGACCATACAAATATTCCATTTCATTACTTTATAATTGTGATAGGTGCATCAAGAAAGCTACACACCACTCCATCCCCAAACCTGTCGATCCTGATAGATAATAAATAAATTTTAAAAATGTTTTGAAAAGTGAAGGGTTCAACATGGTTTGAGAATGAATTTTGTAACATGATATTAAATAAATAAATTAAATATACAATGTTATTCTATTTAATAGTTACAGCTTTCTTTCTGACTGTAAATAATGGCTATTGCTGCAGTGAACTTTGCTAGTACATTTTGAAGCTGTGAACATCTTTTAGCCTCTAGAGCCACACCCAAAGCTCCAAATGTCTCAAAATCATAGATGATCGAGTACTAGTGGCAGTCTATCAGTATAACAAAAAAACATTGAGATAGGATTGATTGTATTCGGGTTATCGTGTTGATAAACAGTGCATAGAAGACAGAAATATTCCAACTACACCATCAAGGCATGCCTTGTATGAATGTTATTTATTCATTTATTGGGGTTTAATGACACTTACCCCTTGGACTGGTCATAATCCATGTGTGCTCTTTGATGTCCATGCATGCATTTACCATGTAATAAAATTCATCATCAGAAAAATTTAAAATATTGAAGCACTGAGTTGTACCCGTAGCTTCATTAATTAAATTTTTGATGATTATACCTATAAATAATGTTTGGAATCTAATATTATTGCATCCATGGAAATACTGCCCATCTGTGGAAAGTGACCAGTCCATGGTGGCCACTCTGTATCAAGTGTAGTTTTTATCTTATATCTTGGAGATGGCAGGATGGGAATCTCGCTATGCCATCTCCTGAAAATTTACCATTTGAATTTTGTATTTAAAAATGTTTGAACTTATGTTAAGGTTTGTTTATTGACACTTTATTACATAAAAGATATTTTTCGATAAATCACGTTCTACATATTAACAATGCTTAATATGCTTTTGCTTTTCTTCCAGGATTTTGGTGCTTATGCTACCAGTAAGACTGCTTTATTGGGGCTTGTCAAGGCACTTGTACCTGAGCTGGCAAGATTGAATATAAGAATAAATGGATTGGTCCCTGGTTTAATCAACACAAAGTTTAGCCATAAGGTAAGAGCAAAACTGTCAATTCTTGATGTTACTTAACAAGTTCTCTCAGTTGTGTAGGCACATGAGGGGGGCTCTCCCCATCCAAGGATTTGGTGGAAAATTTAGTCCCATTGCTATCCTCACTCGACAATCTTCTGCTCCTGGAATGATTGCAGACACATAGCCAGGATTCTATAATAGAAGGTGCCTAGCCATTTGTGTGTGTGTTTGTGGGAGGGGGGGGGGGGGGGGGGGGCAAAGATCATACTTGAAAGGCTGTTGTGTGAGGTTTTAGGGGCCTCCCATAGTTCTAACTAGGACCCTCTGGTCATTGCCTCCCCCCCCCCCCACTTCCATGAACAGATGTGTGAGGAGGGGGCAGTGATCAGTGGGTCCTGGTTAGGACTACCCCACCCCCTAGAGTGGATCTGAGGCATTTGTAGCATTATAGCCCCTATATTGAGGCTTTCTGTTGTGTAAAAGTTGCATTGAGCTGATGTTTTTGTTTTTTTGTGGGGGGGGGGGGGGGGCAGTGAAAAGTTTGCTGGGGGTGGGGGGGGGGGTGCAGTGAAAAGTTTGCTGGGGGGTAAAAGTGGTGTTGTTCAGCCATATTGAGCAGAGTTGTCACCCTTAATTAGTTAACTTTTGACTGTTTTCAGCTCATTCGCATGATAACATTAACGAATATCACTGGATTTGGTCAATATTTGGTATGCCTTGAATGAGTTCGGCTTTCTCACCTAGTCCATGTTGGAACATGGAAGAAATTCATCTTCACGGATGCATGTTTCCTACTCACTCATATGAATTGCTTTTTGTGTTGTCAAGTTAGAAGTGTATTAGAGCTGAAGCTGTTAATCAATTAATTGATTAATCAATGATCAACATCTTGTTCGATCCAAAAAGTAATTGATCGATTAACTGTTACCTTTGATCTACTATATTATATATGGGTTAACAAAGGATCAAACTTTCTCCAAAACAGGCACTGTCACACTGACTAACATCAGTTATATGAGACAGAGTAAATAAATCATGCAAGTTACTTGCTGACATACTTGTTTACTTGCATGATCATCATACTGTATCAGTAGCTGGAAATGGTCATTCTTAACCCTTTACCCATTGCAGGTAGCAGACGATACTTGCAAAATAAATTCATGAATTACTAAAAATTTTCAATTTTTTTCTCAAAAACATAGCTTTTGATCCCTCACTGGAACGAGCTCAACGAGATCGTTCCAATGAGGGGTTAAAAGCTATGTTTTTGAGACAAAAATTGAAAACATAATAAATTTGAATGGAGATTTTTGTATATAGGCCTAGTCGGTTTTGTTTGTTATGTTGGGTAAAGAGTTCATGCTGCAAATCATCAACGGTATGGCAATTATTCAGATATCTATTTGGACAAGTGATTATTCGGTTAATCAAGGTTAATCGACGTGATTAATTGATGAAGAAAACCCCTTAACCATTTCAGCTATAAAGTGTATGTGTGCATTGGTGATCTGAGGCTACAAAACTTCTGCTAACCTTCTAAAAAACCTTAGGGTATATATGAATATGCAAAGAATGGTCCAATTATGAAGTGATGTTAAGACATCAAAAATGGGAATATCTAAAAAAAAACAAAGAAGCTATCTTAATTTAAAAATATCTGAATCTATTTTAATTTTTGATCCTATCACCCCCTGCACCCCAACCCCCTTGATGATGTCAACTCAGAGTTATGTTATAAGGGTTGGGAACCCATTTTAGATTTATTTGTACGGATTATAGTC